>OX104134.1:63730534-63924462 GCA_944470555.2 Heterobilharzia americana
ATAGTGCCTACTTTATGTTGTTTCGGTTACTTATTGCACTAATTTTGTATTTCTCTTCTACCATTTACTTTATCGTGCTGAGTGTGCAGGTTGAGAAGTGCGTGTCGGTACATGGGACTGTTGTGGTATACTGGATCATTGCAACTCTTCAGTGAAATTCGTTGCGTGGATGAATACACAGACCTAGTCCTGCTAGGGGGTAGTTACTGGCCGAATAACTTCGTTAAATGCAAGGATTACTAACTCAGGCGTAAATCCGTTTTAAACGGTCAGGTCCCCTAGAATTCCAGATGTAATTTATGCATAATTACTAAAATGCAGCAACAGACATTTTTGTCTTTGTTTTTGCTTGACATGTATAGTTCATCATAGAATCTATGTGATTAAATAAATGCTTAAGGAGATATTATTTTTCTTAGGTTTGCTAAATTTGTATCATAGGTTTGAATGACAGATGGAATGATGGTGATAGCTGCTGGTTATTCTTTGCAGTTTGTTTTTTTATCTCCTACACGTAAATAATGCTTGTTTTTCAATAAATTGTCATAAGTGTGTGGTGTTACAGATTAGTACTACATTTTTAGAGTATTGCTTAAAAAATATTTCAGTGAAAGTGAGCATGAGTTAATTACTTTCAACTAGACTATGAAACTATGATACTGTCTACGGAGGTGTATACGGAACGCATGCATATCACATATTGTACATTGAACTTAAACACTGAAACAGTTGAATTTCATAGTAAAGAATTGGATACTCATGTGTTTATTATAAGGATTAAATTTACAGGTCACCCTAGTAACTGCTGAAATAGCCAATCGAGTTTAGGTATTCCTGCAGTAAATCTAGTTTCCCATAAGGTAAAACAATGTAATTGGTTAATCTCAGCAATTGCCAAAGTGACCTTTAAAATCACTAGTCCTAAGGCATCAAGGGTGTAGATTTAGCTGTCAGTGTTAGTAAGACACGTCTTTAAAGGACACCTTAGAAACAATTGAAATGACCAATCAGGCTTTGGTATTTCACCTGGAAAAGTACTCTTTTATAAAATACAGGAATATAATTAGTTGTCACATTAGTTGCTAAGGTGGCCTGTAAAATTACCCGGTAATAATGAAGGCCTAGAAGAAGCTGTAAGCTGGAAAAAGGGTGACTTTAAACGTCATCCAAGCAACTGTTAAGATAACCAATTACGTCTCTTTATTTCATGAAAAACTCCCCCTTAGCCGGAATATCGTAACTTGATTGGTTATTTTATCAGTTGCTAGGGTGGCCTTTAAACAATCCAGAAGAAAACAAATTGCTCCGTAGGTCTTAGTTGTTGTACGTTATCACGGATTAGGTAGCAACTCCATTCACCATTAGGAATTTAATGGTGACATGCTGAAATTCTCATCATCCTTGATTGGCTGATTGTCATGTGAAGGACAGGTCACAGTTATTTACACTTTGCTTGGTGGGGGCAAGTAGTGAGAACCAGGGAAGGCGTCCTGTCGGCCAAAAGTACCTGCACTTTAGTAGGTGGTGGTGTTCCAGCACCCGTCACTTCAAACAGCGAAGCGTTATCCACTAGACCAGTGGGGCAGGAGGGCTACAATGGGTATCAGTTATTATTTATTGATACTCTTAAATTCCCACTATCACGCTGGATTGAATAGACGGACATCTGTTGGTATATGAGCTCCTGGATACCATTGCTAGCCGCCACTACGTACATTATAACATAATGAATATCCAACAAATCTCGAGGCATCCGTATAGGATCCCATATGCAAGCAAAGGTTGATAAATTCGACCCAGTGTAACAATGGGAAATTACAATTATCAATAAATGGGTCACTACTACTTTAACTCGATAGCGTGTTTGGCATATAGGTGACTGTTTCATTTGATTAACTGACCAGCATTATTGTGGAATGCATTTACGCAGTCAGTTGTTTTGTGCGTAGTTGATGCAAAGTCATCTCAGTATTTCCGTCTACACAAGTACTTAGATATGAGAACGCCAGTCTGCGGTGTAAGCTACCTCTAAATCAGTCAACTGCTTAAAAATGATTTCATTCATACAAGTTACTTTATCCCATAACCATACATGCTAGTAGTAGTTATTGTCTTAGAATGTAATCTGTAACTTTTTATATCAGTATTTTCAAGGTGGAAAACAAATAAATGAGCAAAATGACTGAATAAGAATTCAGCACATAATAGTGCTGACCTTTGAATAAATACTCTGGGATTCTATTAAGAAGCCATGGTCAAATGAGGCAAACAAAGTTTGGAACAAAGACAGAGTTCAACTAATGACACTAGTCAACATTTATGCTATTTCACAAATGAAGTTGAAAAAATGTCGACAGCTGAACTCTTCCCCATTGCCTCAGTGGTTGCACAACTGCGGACAGATTCCGAACGAAGCCTCGTGATGCCAGTTAGTCATAAACTCAGAAGAAACATATATTCAGTGTTCCGGGAACTTCAGTGAATATCCGGTTGGAAACAGTGAGTAATAATAAACTTTCTTCAAAATCTCTGATATTTCAATGAGTTCACATAGTTTGTTTTCATTTCTTGAGTTAAATGATGCACTCTGTTGACTTTATGTTTAATTATTGGTCAGTTCATAGTGATATACAAATTCGTTTTAAAGCTGAATATCAAACAGAATTGTAACTATCTGAAGTAAATCAGTGAAAGATATGAATGAAATATGAGAGACTGTCAACAAAAATCTTTATATAAAGTCAAGACTGCCAAGATGTCTGTGACTGATAATCTGTAACTTTCATACAGGTATATATTTTCGAAATTTCCTGGAAAATAAATGATAATGAAAATAATAGCAGCTGTAGTTGTAGTCATGGTCGTAATCGTCCTCATCACCGTCGTAGTAATTGTAGTTTTAGTCGTATTTATAACAGTAGTGGTAATAATAAAGATCGAGGTCGAACATTTTCGAAATCAGTGACCATGTAGCATTTTATTTCACAGTATTGTGTTCGTTTATTTAACAATTGAACATTTTGTTTAGTTGTACTGATTTAAAAAAAACTTGCCTGCTCATTGACCAATACAATATCCTGTTATATGCGTCGCGTTAACTCCTGATATTTATAGTCTGACGCAGATGGATCAGTAGTGTTGGGAATAATAAACAAGCGATAGTGTATCTGGATGCGTATATAAATTTGGAGTCAGATTTCAGAGCTCGACAACCTTTTAAACACCAAATCAGTGATATAGCTGACGTACAAAAGCATCGAGATTTCAGCAACAATTACCAATCAATTTACCCAGGTTATTACCTAAAGATGCACAGGTGAGTGTTTGACGATTTATTTCCTGAGATGACTGGAAAATATCGGATTCGAAGTTTTCACTGAAACTTTTGAGCTCATAAATAGTTTCTCAGTTGAGAAGCGCATAAACTGACGATTGACCACACACCATTCCTGTCTACTGAAGCGAATCTCTACTAACAATACAAGCTTTATGACTCTGCATAACAATTTTTGGCAATCAGTATGTACCAGGTATCACCGAGGAAAAATGATCTTTCTTCCCAATGTTCAGTAGTTCACCGGCCGGAAAAACATCCAGTATAGGAGAACGGTAATAAGGAATCTATTGACAGATGTCAAGAATGAATTACTAGTGTCTGTCTTATATAGACAGATCGATCGATAACGTATCTAATCTAAACACAAAGCAAACATGATTAAAATAACCTGCAGTAAATGCTTTATATTGAAATTGTGGGTGACTTAAGTTGGTTTGTTTGTATAAACATCAGTTTACTAGAGTAGTTCGTTTGGCGGCTAGCGGTGGAATTCGTGAGTTTTATCCTGTTTAGGACTCATCAACTGTATGTACATGCACCACAGTGAGTGGTGATTTTCCCACTGAGACTTGAGTTCAGTTCTCATTACTCCAAACGTCAAAGACTTATCCACAAGGCCACTGGGGCACGACAGCCACCTATTATGCAACGGGTATCATTTGTTATGGAGTGATGTTTTTAAAAAATTATATTTTATGCTTTAGAGATTAGTGGGTGACATTTACTCAGAAAATATAAAGTTTACGATGCAGTTTGTTATATAGAGGGTGTAAAAGCTTGAAATGAAATAGGACGATTCTTAAAGTAAATCCAAGCGACAGCCTAGCAACGATTGGAATGACGAATTAAGTTTCTTTCTTTCCGCTGAAATGGTAATTTTTTACAAAATGAAGAAAGGAACTTAGTTATTCCAATCGTTGATGGGGCAACCTTAACAGCCACTCGATTCTGTTGTGACTCTAAGATTGACTTTAAAGGTTATCCTAGAAACCACTGAAATAACCAATCGGGTTTCTATTTTTCAGCTAGTCTCGCGGGTTTTCTATAAAGTGGCGAAAACTAATTGTTAACTTCAGTAGATTGAAGAGTGGCCGTTAAAGTAACTCAAATCGAGTAACTTTAAAGGTTATCATAGCAACTGTTGAAATGACCAGTCAGGTTTCGGTATTTCATCAGACAACAAAGGTAATTGATTGTCTCATCAGTTGTCAGGTTGGCCTTTAGAGTCAGTTCACATTCTGATTATTACATCTATTTACTTCGAAGTGATAAAGTGAGGAAAAGCCGATAAAGATAAAGATCTTCTAGATGGTTCTAAAATGGTCGGGCAGAGCGTAAAAGTTTTGAAGATACACTGAAGGCTGGTGTGTGACTCTAAGGGCCGCTCTAGCAACAATTAAAATAGCCTATTAAACTTCTCTGTTTGATGAAAATCTACGTTTGTAACCGAAATAAACAAACTTAATTGGTTATCTCAAAGGTTACTACTAGGGGGCTATTGAAATAGCTCAAGATTAGAACTCAAACTTCTGTAGTATCTTTCCAAGAGTATGAATTCGAACAAGAAGTACAGCGAAGGTGATCTTTTTCCACGAATCGTTTCCAAAAAGTGCAACTATGAAAATGTAAAATGAAAAGAAAGAGTGTTAACGAAGCAGCTCCTAAAGATACACTAAAAAGCTGATTAGTGTTGCATTGCTGTTCAATAATATGGGTCACAAGGAAGCTATCAATCCTGAGCCCCTGAATTGAATGTCTGCTTGAACCCTACTTGAGGAGTTACGATATATCCAGCAGATACGAACATAAGGCAACTATCATTCATTCCACAGCATCACGTCGTACACTTGCCACTTCACTCTGTCCCACAATCAGTCTTAAAGAATGTTTATAGAAAGATCACATCGAATGATGAATGAATTCATTTCCGAAGCGTTAAACAAATTCAGTACACAATGAACCTAGTGAAATTCTGAGTTACGAATACGAATTATACGTTTGAATACGTATGAGGAGGAAGAAATAAATAGGCTGAAGATAATGTTGAAACGAAATGGTTAACCAGTGAACTTTCTGAATAAATAAATTAATTAAGGGTAGGTTACCGGTGGTAGCCATTTCAATGTGTATTTATGAGTTCAAGTGCTCCTGTGGAGATATTTTCAGATGCTGTACTCAGACAGCTTTTCCCATGCATGTTAATGTACACACACCAGCTTGGCTAGATAAGGGAATAAAGAAATACATAAATACTACAGTTCTTTTGCTTTTAATAGATAGCGAAAATAAAATCAAGTTAGATCAGGATTTTAGTGTTATTTGTCATCTGCCCGAACGAGAACGAGAAAGGCTGATCTATGCGTTCAAAAGACTTACGTGCATCTATCTCCTCTACTTTGACCCACAATAAGGTCAACACATTCTTTATGAACTTTCCTACTATAAATTTCACATTCTCACCTCCCATCTCATTCTTTTACTTTGTCTCCCTTATTTCATTGGTAGACATTTATATTCATATATAGTAATGATGGATAGGGGATAGCAGTGGAATCCAGGATGCGGATTTCGTTCTGTTTGGGACTCGTCAGCTGGATGTACCTGTTTCCCAGTGAGTGATGTTGTTCCCACCGGGATTCGGACTCGGAAGTGATCGCTTCAAATGCGAGAGCGTTATCCACTACACCACCGAGCCATGATCGCTGAAGATAATGCTATATAGTTAAGAACACAGGCAATATCGAGGCATCCTCACAGCACTTATAACACAACACTTATGATGTTTCCTTATTTCCCTATTATATTCATATAATTTTTCACCTTACTTGAATATAAATCAACGCTATATAATTATCAATTGATCTTTAATAAACAAACTACGGATAGATGTATACAAACGAACCATTATCTCTAGATTCTGTTTCCTTATATTGTGATGGCTATGTTCGCATCGATCTCATCTCAGAGCTAAGACAAGTTAGTCTACTTACGATTCCACATGAGAGAAAAAAATGTTCACTTCCATCTGATTTGACCTCCATTGACCCATAACAGTGATTGTTTCAGTCGTGAAATAATTTTTCGTTACATTGGCTATAGTATTTCACCTATTCTCATGGACTTATGATTGAAGAGGGAGCTATAGAAAACAATTGCCCGTTCCCATTTTTTTTTTAAATGAAAAATCGCTCTCGTAGTCATAGACCAGCCGTCCTTTTCTAATAGTTTGCAGCTCAGTGAAGCATAATGGACTTGGGAGTTGTCTTTATTATTTGTGTTCAGTATCATTAGATGAAGTTGGAAATAGTTGTTCGTTTCAACTTGTTTTGGAACAAATTCACTTACAAAACGACTATTATATCGTACCAACACACATAAGATTAGGTGCGTGAAAATGTTAGAATTTTCAGTTGAAATCGACTTACGCGTCTTTCATAAGCTTCATCTAGAGAAAAAAGTTACCTATTTATGAGTTTTATATATATATAGCAGCTCTTCAGCGTTCAGGTCTTATGGAAAATACTTACATCTCATTACTACTTAGAGGTTATTCACATAACCTTATTATACTTCGCAGTCAAAGTCATCATTGTACAGAAGAAGAAGTTCATGTTACTACACAAATCAAAACAACAAACAAACGATTGTCTCACATCACAGTGTTTATCAATTTACAGGTGTGTTGAAACACAAATTAGAGGAGTAATCGTGATATGTGGTTGAGGGTGGTTGAAAATGTACTTAAATAGCTTCAAAAACAAATGATCTCAATTGATCCGTTAAGTGCAAATGACAAAGATTAGAAACCAGTCACATGGAAGATATGAAAAGAACCTTTAAATTATGACATCAAAATAGTCAGACCAGAGTGCTCACATATATCAAATATCCTTTCGTGTACACACACACACACACACACACAAACAAACAATTTTTACGCACATTGAACCTACTTTGGTTATAATGATTTTAATTTTCACACCAAGAGTGATACGATTTAGATTTTACCTTTGTTCTGCTCTTCTTATGTTTCTTATTGACTGGATTGCATATCTCAAAGATTTTCATATCAACATTTCGACAAGTTCTTGTATGATGAGATTATTTGAAATATTCAGCGCTAATATATCACATGTTTCAGGTAACCTTCGTCTTCTCATTACATTGTCTAGATATATCGGGGGAAGGGGGGGGAGTATCTGCTTTTCGATAATAACCTAATAAGGTTACACAGTTACATTAAGGGCGAGTGATGAAATTAAGTGATTTTTGAAACGATTTTCGGGAATTCGTTGTTTGACATGATCATCTACATTTTTTCTCTCTGAGTCACGACGACGGAATCGCCTGTTAAGACATAAGACATAGATACCCATTCAGAAGGGGATGGAACGCAGAGCTAGGAAGAAGTAAATAAATCTGCATAGACGTAAGACTTTACAGATGATTATTACATTATTTCTGAGATGAATGGGGATTTTTTAATTTAGAGGTAGTATTCATGATCGGCAATGAAAATCTGGGAACACTGGACAGTTTTTTCGTCCTAGTATGGTTCAATAGTTCCCCAACTGATGTCAGTCCATGATAAATACTACTTATTACACTAATTTTAAGCGATAAAAAATGAACTAATTAGTAATGTTATTTTACCTGCTACTGAAAAAAAGGTGTTTAAGTAGTATAGATACTGGGTGGTGATTGGAGGTGAAGTGAAAATAAGGACCATGGGATTCTAACTAGGGCGAGTATCAATACAAGTCTGCCAAACCATGGTTATCTCACGTAGTCAAACTGATAAGTAGTATACGGTGCATCATTTTTGGTCGAAGTTACAGCAGGGCGGACGACTAGCTGAAAACAAATATAGCGGGAAAAATTGGTCTAATTGGTCACCAATTTAGAAGATATGAAAATTTAGCTGGTTGATGAGCCAGAAAAGAAAAGCGATCAGTTTTTACACAAAGAATTTCAATGAAAGGTTGGAAAAAACTGTATTCATTTAAACACAGTCACATCCATTGAATAGTGCGAAAAGGAAAGAAACTCATTTTCTGTGCACCACTGCAATTAATCACTGGAAAATATGCATGTACACAATATTTATTATTTATCATGCAAAAAACAAAACACAGTACTTTTAATGCGATCGTAGCAAAACAAACAAAATTTCTATTTAAACCAATTTATCTTTTTTATTTCATTGAATGGCAGCCAGCCTGAAATTTAGGCTACCAGTGAAATGCTGTCTGGTGGTTTGTTGAGATCTATGAATCGACTTTAGGTTAGAATTACACATAGACCGACAACAGTTGGAGGAACATAGGGAATGTAGTTCATTGGATTCCGTCTCATTGGCTCAATGGTAACGTGGTGGTCACGGAACCCGAAGGTCATGGGTTCGACTCTTGGTGGAGCGGATTCATATGTGCACACTGCTGAGAAATCCCATACTAGGACGAAACAGCTGTCTAGTGCTCTCAGGTTTCCAATGTTCCTCCAACTGATGTCAGTCCATGATGAACTTCAACACAATACCAATGAGATTTTCTACCAGATATATTTTATCAAATTCCCCCTTTTCAGTTTGTTTTGATCTCTCAATTATGTCCTCAAAATATATCACTTACTCTTGCGGATTTTTGACATGTTTTGAACTACTCGTTTTCCGAAGTAAAAACAAAACGAAGGGAAAATGTCATATTAGACGGAAATGGACTTTTGGACGCAAGAAAACACATCATATTTCTTTTCTTCGGATGCCTAATTCGAATAGTACATTATTTCACTGGCTGAATGAACCACTACCACTAAACACCATACGATAATCAAGCACAAACCAGCTGCTTCACATTATGACCTGTAATACTGTTACTATGAACATCATCTAGATGCAATGATGCATGAAAATATTGTTTTCGAGGTAAATTTGTTGAATAATTACATGTTGAGAATTCCATACTGCATCACATATATTGTTTGGAATAAAGCCATTATTATTATCATTACGATCACTATTTTATCATTTGACTGAGATAGCAGACTAGTATTTATACTGGGTGATGACTGAAGGTCAGGTGAAAGTCTGCACCGAGGCCGGATTCGAACCAGCGACCACCGGGTTACCGGCCCGGTGCTTTACCAACTGAGCTATGAGGTGCGACTGGCGATCAGAATTTTACTTCACTTCAATCACCAAGGGTTTTGCCTGAATACCATGTGCATTCGTGATGCGTTACTACTACTTGGTCGTATTCACACTGGCTGCCTAGTCAGGACTTCTCAACCTAATCCGAATGTAACTGAACCAGAGAGGGGCAGCATCATATTGATTATCATTTGACTATTATTAATATTAGATGCCAACAATATAAATCAACTTTTGTAAAATGAACTTCTTATGTTTTCAGTTTTTCATCCAACTTTAATGTCAGGGAGTTTTGCATCAGAAACCACCCGATAATACTATGCATAGCCTACAAGTGTACACAGCTTTCAGTTTTGGTTGGGTGGACTATAGGATAAACCTCGTCAGGTGTGGTATCAAGCGGTCACTAACATCTGATGTAAGGAAAAAGTTGACGAATAGCTTGAATTTTATAAACAACTCACTTGGTTGGTTTATATTTGGGTTGTATTTTTGCAAACAAGCGAAACCTTTCTTCTCTGTAGTATAGCAGTTTAAATGGGCTAATCGAGGGTTATCAGTCTGTGTGAGTGGTATACATACTTTTTTTGGTTGATTCACATGCATGTATATATCACTTGATGGAAACGGTGGACACTCAGTGCTGTGTCCGTGTTGTTAATGCTAACTAAACCCTGCTAGGTCTAAGCGAACTACAAGGGATATATATAGCAAAGTATGCGCAATAACGAATGACTTTAAAGGCCACCCTAGCAACTACTGAAATAACCAATTAGGTTTTGGTATTTCGGCTAAGGTGTTGCTTTATCACAAGTAGCGAACAGTGATTGGTTGGTTTTGCAGTTGTTAAAATGGCCTTTAAAGTTACTAGCAGTAACTGTGTCCTTATAAAAGACAATAAGTTACACAATGGCCTTGACTGTAAATCTGAGAATTTATAAAATGAAAAGTATCATTGGGAGTGACTTTAAAGACCACCCTAACAGCAGTTGAAAAAACCAATCAGACTTGTAAATTTCATGAAAATCTTCCTTACTAGCCGAAATGAAGAAACGTAATGGATGCGACTAAAAGTTATCCCCAGGTGTTATAACATTCTATCTAAAAATGTATATTTTCTCTGTTATGTATGCGTATATTCTGAAGCGGAAACTGCACCCATAAGTCCTTTTGGGTGTAATTTGAAGCTTCAACTAACTCACTGTGATCTGGAAGCATCATTCATCTTGAATAACTGTACTTACTTTCCACCTAAGAAGTGGAAGTGCAGCTAACACTGCACATGAATAAACGGTTTGAAACAGGATTCAATGACAGATGGCATTGTAAAAACTATGCAAATAGGTAAAATATTCATACAGGACACAGAAAATGCTCGTATTTTCACAAACAACTCTACAATCTATGGTGAGCACGATAACACTTGAGGATGACTTTTATCAGATAGATGGTAACCCTTGGTTATGAATAGCTAAAATAATCACTCAGATGTGAATACTTAGTAGGTATCTAAAATCATTTCAGTCGCTATGGTAGAGTATCTAGAGGTGTGGCTTCTAGTTTCATAAAGCTTTAGTTTTAATTACTAAGGTAACTGAAGAGGGAATGAAACTATCTGAAAAATCGGCTCTTGTTACTTATTGACTATCCTAAGATTGTTTATCTTACTTTTCATGTCATCATGTTTGTTTACTAATGATAATAATAATAATAATAATAATAATAATAATAATAATAATAATAATAATAATAATATGGGAAAGATCAAAGGAACCATGTTTATCCTAACATTTCACAGGAAGCATATTCATATGAAGATATATCCTCGATATGCAGAACAGGACCATCATATTTTAGCAGATGTGATCAGTGGACAGGACAGTTGCACTCCCCCACTCTCATAAAGATCATTGGGAATAAGTAGAATCGTGTTAATAATATCTAGTGGGATTTCCTCTATCATGTTTTGTGTAGGGAATTTTTTCATACTGGGTTAGCGGAGAATGGTGTCGTGTCAGCAGAACATTGTTCAAATGGAATATTTGATCTTATTAAATTGATAAGGAAATACAAACACACCATCTTCTTGAAATTGTCCTTCTCAAGACTTTTCAGCATTTAAATTATATAGCATTACTTACGATTTATGTTAATAAGAATTGAATATCTCCGATTATTTGGGAAAGGGGATTTTCCTTAAAAGTTATTTACCTTTAGTTAAAATGAAGCTAACGCTTCAGACTGAACAATTTCTAGACAGATGTTTTTGCATACATTAGTTAGTAATTCGAGAACATCTGTTGAGTATTCCTATAAGAGGGTGTGTAATCTAGAGTCATTGCGACGGGAGACGTCAAGAATCTTGCCAGTCATATCCTAGCCTTAGTAAACGTCTTGGAGTTATTTTAAAAGCCAACCCCAGTAAACACTGAAACAATCAGTTCATTTTCTTTGCTGAAAAGTCAGTTATTGCGTAAGAAAGAAGTCGAGTAGATTACTCTAGTAGTTACTAGAGTGACCTTAACAATCACTTCCTCCCTGTGTATTTGCAAGTTATTGTCCTTTGGACTTTGTATTCACACGTATGACTGTAAACCAGAGAAACTGTACCAAGGCCTTGTCTTACGGTCAATTCAGTCGGTGACCCATGGGTTTGGGAAACAGTGTCAAGTGGAGATTTTATTCTGAAAGTAAGATGTATATGAAGACACTGACACGTGAAATCGGGGTGACCATCTAAGCAACTACTGGAATAATCAATTAGATTTCTACACATTCTTTGTACACTCACCACCGACTCAGAAGTGAATGGACGTAATTTCAATGGAAATCACTTTTATCCCTATTCAAGACTGAAGTCGAGTATTCTAAGGTAAAGACGATTCAGCTAACAAAATGTCCTTTTCGACGAGCTGCTTACATAAGCCGCACAAAGTGTGTTCTATCCAAATGCATCTCCGAACAGTTTTCCGCGTGGCTGTCTAAAGGACAGTTCAAAGTTGTCAACAGCTCTGATTTTGAGCATTTGGTTATCTCTAGTCCCTGTGCTCTACTAGAGTCTTCTTTCAAAGTCATTTATAAAGTGAAGGAAAACATTTTGAAGTGAGTGTGTATTTGCCACCGCAACACAGCAGAAGCTGTGGCAATCCAGCATTACAAGCCTGATCTTTGTGTTCAAAAAAGATGCATTCAGTCTCTAGTTTTACCTTAGTCGTAATCTTTCTAGGATAGATTATTCATTTCTTTGTTTATTTATCACAACTATATAAGCAATTTTTGATGGCCTTGATTTGACCTTATAGCCGCTATCACCTTATGACCTTGTTGGCCGTTTTTGATGACCTTGTATTGACCCATTAGCCAGATGGATTTATACATATTCTGTTATGACTATGATTACGATGTACAGCTTTTGAAAATGATTCATAGAAAAGAAAATCTTCGCAGAATTTTTAAAAAATCAATTTTCATTATCTAGTGGGACTATTTCCATTGTTCTACTGTAACTTAAAGGTTATCCTAGAAGATACATCTGCCACAACCATTGTGATTACCAATCGTGTTGATGTAGTATTATGCATAATACTATGGGAAGCATTTCGGAGAAATCATATGAGGATAAACGCAGTTATTCTGGGTAACTTTTAAAGTCACTTTTGCATTTTGCACTATTATTGTATTCCTGTTGATATGCTGTTTAGACTATGAAAGCATCAATTAAGTCAGTGGCGGCCCCAAATAAATCGGTGGTAATGTCGCTGACTGCAGCACTGGGTGAAGAGGTTTTGAATCTCAGCTACTGGTTCTATCAAGGTTGCAGATACGTTTTGCTGATGAGTACCAACAATCATGAAACCCAGGCCTAGCAGGACCTCCTGTCAACTGCCGCCATCCAACTGCAGTGCACCTTCCTGGCACCAAAATACAACTAGGGCTAAAATAAATAGATTAAATTAACTAAATAAACCTCTAGATCACCTCCGGATGCTTAAGGTGTTTTAAGTTTTGTTTTAACGAGCATGCATTGCAGCAGGCTTAGACGCCATTTCGCGCTCCCTTTGTGCTGGTTAGCACACACGTACTCAGAGTCCTTAGTTTATCCATACTAGGCAGATAAATTGAATAAACTTTTCCCGATTCATTACTATTATATTTATTCTAATTAAATATATTACTTCTTCGAATATATTCCTGAAACCACTTTGATTGGTGTTTCGTTATCAGTATTTACACGTTAGGTAAGGTACTGGTTAAGCAGGTACTAGAGCACATCAAGTTAAGTAGGGTTAGTCAAACGTTACGTAGTAGTAATACAACCAACACACTCTCTACACAACTGGCGACAACTAGGCTATGCTGAATGAATACCAATTTAAATATACCTTAATTGGGTTAAAGCTGTTTCTTAGGTTCAGCCGTCAACATTTATCATAATGAATGTCATCATCACCATTATATTCGACCGAAAAATGTAGAAACAAGTTCGGTAAACAACGTGAAAGCATCTTTTTAGTGTCGATTTATAAACTATCAAAAGTAAGTCTGAGCTTTAATCATACGAAGACTCTCTGTCACCAACTGATCAGATACCTTACCATTTCATGTAAAATGCCTTGGCAACCTTGTTACAGACTGTGAATGACATATTTCTTTGAATTTACCTCTCATGTTCTCACTGAATATCTAGATAAATAGATATACAGTTAAATAGTGTAAGTGTTTCAAATTGATAATTGTTTCGTCTTTTCCGAGCTTTGAGGTTTGTTCTTAGATGTTTCTTCACGAGGTTTGGGGACATAATCAGCATTTAATTCATAGAGAAGTGAAGCATTTTCAATTTGCATGAATGTTTATGAAAAACATTCCATGAATTTGAACATTACTGGATTTTAGATACGAGTGACCTTTCCTTCTTTTTTCTTATCACAGGTTGACCTTTATATATGTTATTACAATTTAACCTATGCTGTTGGCCTAATGTCTGATTATTGGTATGCTAGATCGCTTCTGAGTAGTCTGTAAATTGGGTCAATGTCCATTTGTGTGGTGACTGTCATTTGATTGGAGTGCTATGCTTCTGAGAATTCAGTGGCCGTTTTTGAACTTGCTTGTTGTGGTGTTTCCGCTTTTTCACAATCGGAGTTTTTGCAATTCATTCATTAAATTATATTCCCCTTATCTTTCTTAGCTGGTGAATCCTTTAGCTAACGTAAGATATCCTACAGGGATTTGGCTAACTTGTATGCCACACAGATGACAAATGGGTGGAGTAATCAATTGACATTTCCTGAGATATTTTTGTAGATGGTGAAATGATTCATTTTGTGGGTCGAGGTAATCATCCTGATTTGTGCCTTCTCTTGATAGGCATTTCTTGATGAGGTTGATTGTAGAGCCGCTGGCTCTGTACGTTTGCCAAGATGGTTTCCTTTTGACTTTCAAAGTTGCTGAGTGCTGCAATGAGTCTTGACACATGAGAATAGTGCTTGTACACAACTGTTCTTGCTAGACATTGGATTGTTAATGATGCAGTTCAAAACTTGATCTGTCCATATCATCTAACTGTTCACCTGAGTCTGCAACCTTCCATCATGTGTTCTACTGATAAGAACGCCTAGGAACATGAAATCAGTACATACTCTTCTTTCGTGGTTTAGTTACCTTCAAAGTTCAGTTGACGAGATTAAACATGTTTTCCAATTTGCTTGTTTTGATAGTTATAAAGGTGGTGGGATGACTATTAATTTTAATCTCTGCAACACTACTTCAGCAATCAGTCAACATATTGTTGAGTCCAAAGCAGTTCCTTGGGTTTGTTTACAGACCTCGAAGATTTTGTTCATTCATAAGATGGATACTTATTGTTTCTCTGGTGGGTTGACTGATATGAAAAGTGCAGAGACACTTGAATACACTATGCTGTTTACTTTGAAGTCCTTGACTACCTCCAGGAATTGAGTTGTTGAATTGCTTAAGTGTTGACTTCTTTGGATCATTAAATGATGGTTTTCAGTGTAATAACACTATTGGTCACAATGGAATATCTGTATTGTGTACTTTTAGTTGACTGTAGGATCTGGATGGAACTGTACCATTTGTCTTGACTCTCCATTGTTCGTCCTTCGTGATTTGATCAGCTTTGACTAGACCGTTTAATTTTCGTTGAATTCCGTTTTCCAGCTATTGACAAGATCATTGTCTACCAGCTGATGGATCCTTTTGTCGATGAGTACTTCTCGTGATTTCTTCACCTAATCTCATTTTTGTTCATATCAACGGTTTTCTTTCCTTTTTCTGCTGGTCGTATCACAATATTCTCATCTAATATAAGTGAGTTCATTGCTTTCTTATTATCTGTGTTGAGTTAGTCCTTCTTTCCCTTACATTTCAATCGGTTTACTTTGCTGTCATAGTTTTTGTTGTTTTCCAGCCGTTATTCTTATAGTATTGAGTGAAGATTTAAAGACTGCAAAGAAATCCAACATATTCGCATTCTCTGTATCGTAGGTTGATCCCTTTCGGAGTACATTCTATTCTGTTGGAGATAAGTTTCATTATGAAAGGTTCACCACCCATTCTTGTGTTCTTTCCTTCTCCTTTAACTTGGAGAGCTTGAGCGGTTTGCTCCGCAGTTTCCGTCTTTTTGTTTCATCCTTGGTTTTCGTTGTTATACTTATGGTAGTCGTTAGGTTGACTTATCATCTCTGTTGCTAGGACTGGTCCCAGCATTTGTTATTGAGTAATGATCACCTTATTGTGCGTTTTGAGTCTGTTGCGTGCATTCGATGTCATTGATAGCATCATTTCTCTTCAGAGATTTCCCATCCACTCGGACAATAAGTAGGTGGTCTGTATTTAACACTACTTAGCAAGATGTGCTTTCGTAGGAAGAAAAGTTATTCGTGAGCGAAAGCAGAAATTTCCATCAGATAAACTTAATCTTTATGAAAATCAGAAACTAGCATTTTATGGTGATAGGATATTCAGGAGCACATTTCGTCCTATTTATGACTGACAAAATAAATGTGTCTAGAACTCTAGTTGCAATAAAACGAATTACTCAGAGGGTGCAGCAACACAGCATCTTAGTAACTGAATAACTATGGTTACCTCTCTTACGATAAATGCCACCTACTGCTATAGATGCTTGAACTTTCTAGCTTTCGATTCAGTGATTGAGCTAATCAGTATTACTGAGTGACTGACTCTAAAAGCCATCCTAGCAAAAAATGAAACAACCAACCAACTTGATTTCACTATTCCGTGAAAATCTGCCTTAACAATCAAAATAAAGAAACCTAAATGATTACTTCAGTTATTGTTCAGGCGGACTTTAGATCACGGATATCAAATATGAGTAATAGCTAGACTGACACCCAATCAGACTTTTATTTTGTCTACACGCCTACCAACTCGGACTGGTTTGATCTATTTACTTTAAACTTCCTACCTTGATTATGCTTGGTATGCTTTCGATCTGCTTTATATACTTGCTATCTGTTGTCTGGTCGTGGCACCCAAAAGATTTATGTTTTACATTTCAGGAACATAAAAATCTCAAGCAAAGTACCTCTCACTACAACAAGCTGCTCTCATGCTATTGTCTTTAAGCTTCTTCTGGGTACTGCTTTGTTATTAGTGGTGGAGTAGTAGAGTTAAGGATGTCCCTATTTCAAATATGACAACAAAATATTTATATTTTCAAAAAGAAAACATTCCAAGTGGAAAAATTCCAGGATGTTACTTACTTTCGCTAAGAAAAGGAGAACAATTAGTGATTATAGCAATCAGGTAACGTACAACTGGAATAAAAATGACTGGAGATTCGCGCTCAAAAGCTTCACGAAAACTGCAATGATAAATAAACACTGGTTACTAGAAGGTGATTGATATCAGCACTTCTATTAACGACGGCATTAGATGATAGTTGGACTATATTGTGGATTGGCAGAAGTAGGAAAATATGGACCATTGAATCCCTACCCAGTGGCTCGGTTGTAGGGTACTTGCCTTGAGACCTGAATGCCCTGGTTTCAATCAGTAATATGGTCGACGGTGGGCACTGTCGAGGAGTTCCATAGTAGGCCAAAACCGATGTCCGGTGCTCCAAGTTTTTTGACGGTTCTTCAACAGATGTCACTGAATGATAATTACTACTTTAACTTGAATGAAAGTTCGAGAAGATTATCTATCAGAAACTGACCAACCATTTAGTGTGCTTTATCAAGACAGTTGGAGGTAACCAGTAGGAATCTTTGAGTCTTACTAATATACAATGAAGATAGATTGGTACTATACTAGGCAAACAGGCTTTTGTTCTTTTGCAGTCATTGATTTCTAAACAATCCCATCATCGATAGGGTGACGAATTACTCTTGTGTAAAGTGATTTATAAGGATGGTCGGAAAACTGAAAATGGTTATACAAATATGTGACCACATTTATTCCAGTTATTTATAGCTTTCCATATCACACTTTGCACTATGGTAAAGCATATCATTTATACGTTTTCAGTCCTTCTGCTAACGCGCACATGCACACATACACACACACACACACACACACACACGTATACACCATCCAAAGCACGGCTTGTCAGGTGTGTCTTGAAAAGTTCATCTCCATTAGAAAATCTGCAACTGAGTTTCTTTGTTGGGTGAGGTGAAATAACATTTACCACCGAGTGATTTATTAGTAGCAGTGACAACAGTGACAAGCGGTCTTCATTCACCACGTGGGAAATAAGTAAATCTCAGATTGCTTTTCACACACAACATCTATTTCGCATTTCTGCTATTGCTTCTATTAATTTCCCATAATATTTGTTACTACTGACAAAAATATGAGTAGTTAGACATAAAATGAAACAGATGAATTAAATTAATTTCGATTCTTATCATACTTATCATATTGATTGATTTCTCTACATTTACTGTTAAATGACATTTTCTGCTGAATGTTTCTCTATTCTCGATAATATAACAGACTGAGGTGGCTGTTATACTACTCTGTACATCTATTCTGCTTTCATCGCTAAAACCAAATTCTGAAGATGGATATCCCATTAATGTATTTAATGTCTTCTTAGCATACTATCTAATCAGGCAGCTTTTTTTCAACAATCCTCAGGTCAGTAACTTCATTAACTCAATAGAGGAATTAAAAGCAACGCACAAAGATAGGGTTTTGCTGTCATGGTGACGAGAATCCTAGTCTTCCTTCTGACTTCTCAGTAATTGTGGAAAAACGAATTAAAACAAAAAGAAACAAGATACAGATACAGATACTTAGTTGTATCATTTTTCTTCGCAAATCCCAGAAATGATTTTCTCCCCTTTTGAATTTTTGTCTATTTTAGTATATAGGTATGCATATTTCTACGGCTGTCTGTCCCACATTCTCTTGCGGTATATAGTGACATATCTGTCCTAAAAGGTACATTTCAGTGTTGTCCGAGACACCTCAAAACTGTCCACTCTAGGATTTAGTCTGTCTTCGGCATAGAATATCAGTCTAACAGTAGTAATCATAATATAATCGTCATCATGTTTGTAATGTATATTATATTTTGAATTGCCTGTCACTGTTCACCTCTCATTATAAATCCAAAGAACGTGAACAGAGTATGCAAACACGGAGCCAAGAAACAAAAACGTCATTAATGATTCAATATGCAATTCGTCTCATTTTCTTACTGTTCATCTACCACAACTTGCCTTTAACTAATCTCCCTAGCACTCACTCTACCCTCAAACACTACTACTTTCCTTTCTTCAACTGACTGCGTCTCAAATAAATAAAAAGATCTTTAAAAAGTTTTTAAACAAGGTCACTATAAGTTTCACTGATATGACAGAAGAGGGAAGGACGATCAGTATCAGATGATTCCTTTCAAATGAGAAACACTAAGATATAACTGACACTGTATCACTAAGTGACTGAAGTTAAAACCCTTATATGGTAAATTTTTCATACCAGAATATGGATGACATTCATTCAGTTATGGGACTCTCAGTTGCCGTTTATTGAATGAACACTATCTTATGTTGAGAATATTCTTAGTGTTTACCAGTTGTCTGTCAGTCTATCCTTCTGATAGTAAGGATCCATCGATACCCTTACCATCTGAAGCCTTTGGAATATTTCCTTGGCTTGAAAATTTAAGTTGAGATTCAAGTCAGAAAGTTCAGTTATTCAACTATCAGCCGCATAACTTGCAAAGTTTTTCTATCCACTTTATTCTGAGATGTACATTTTAGATCAGTTGAAACCTTCATGATCTGAAAAACCTTTCATAGCTGGCATTTCGTTAAGTAATTGATGGACATGACGAGATTTGATTATCTTCGGCTTTATTTTGTATGTATCTGAGAGTGAGCATTGTTTAGACATAGGAAGCCGAATTATATATATATCAGCTGATCACGTTCTCGTCAATTGTTTGTTTTTTCAATCAGCGCAAAGTAATTAGACTGTCATTTTCAGCTGTTGTGTTCTACGGTAGTTGCTGACGTCAATAAAAGTTCGTTTAACAGCTATATGGCCATGGTGAAGAAATATACCCAACGTTTAAAGAAACCAAGTATTTTTCTTTGAAAAAGTGACCTCATCTTATATCACCCAGTAAGACTTTTAAATTTCCTCAATCCTATAAAACATTTTGTGATATGCTGTTAGATGGGTGGATATGTACAGTACGTTTCCTGTTAACCTCTAAATCACTATTTACGCACGCTCCGAAATAACTGCCTGTTTAAATGAAACCAATTAATGCGCATAATTCCGTTTTCTTTGCTTGAAGTCAATCAGGAATTCCATGCACTTTGTGAGAATATAATTCAATGAAGTGTATGCATAAGGCACAGAGCAAAATTTTGGATGGTTAACATCTGTCTTGTCGCCTACTGTCCGGTGGCTGTGGAGATCAACTGATGGACTAATTCATGCCTGAATTGTGTGCAGACGAAGTTGCAGTAAGATTCGGAAAAGCAAATAACTCTGAAACTATATCAACACTATTCCCTTTAACATCTGAAACTCAGATCTGTTCATGTTTCCAATCGTCAGTTTGTACTTGCCTTATCTATCCTGGCAAAAGAATACAAATGACTGAGAAAGATTTTATTTCATGGGAAAACCTTATGGCATTAAATATGTATATATTAGCGAATAACATCTTTTACCCGTTAGCCAGATGAATAATAGGAGTAATAAAAGCAGTTCAATTGAAATCAGGCGAAAAAAAGCATATATTGAATGAGGAAATAAAATCGACCTTTTGGATTCATTATTGTTTCCGTCGCAGCCACCGCCACTACAACAAGACTATCGAAAAAGACATTAACATAATGCAAAAGCACCAAGACAAAACTGAAACAAGGGAATCAGGATAATAATGAAGAGTGAGTACGACAAAACATATCAAGATTTTTTCCAAAAGGAAAATAAAAAAAACAGCGACAACTACTTTTATGTATCTTTTTTGATGTGATTAGGAAATATCAGTGTATTGAAATGTTGATGATAAGGCATTGAAAATTAAGCAAGTGTAGATAATAATATACTCTTTAGTGAACCTTCAACAATGACAGTAGAATCATTGGTACACACACACTGGGTAGTTAGTATGCATGGGAACAGGTAGGAGGTATGAGTTTCATGAAAGAGGACTGAAGCAAAGTTGTACTTATCAATATAAACTGATATAGTGATTACTTTGTTTACTGGGACTTTTTATCTCTTCCATGTGAAGACGGTGAAACAAGAAAACAAGGAAAGCTGAACAAACACTGCCAGAATAGTTTTAGCAGCATGTTCTTGTTTGCCATCCTTACAAATAATAAAATGAGAGCAAATGACTAATTTGTAACAGGAATAAATAAATAATTAGAATCATTTAGTTACTTTCCCCCCCTGTGCGTTTGTATACGGAAGCAGGATGGGGATGAAACAACGCACAGACCTTGAAATTTGCGGCTAGAATTAATAATAAACAAGCTAATTTCAGAGTAAAACAAGGATGAATGACAATGAGAAATAAGTAATCAGTAGATACTACTAGTCATTATCACCATAAGTACTATAAGTATCAGTGTTAAAATAAGTTTAAGTACAAGCGCTGTATTCGTGAAGTGTATAGCCTTTAATAATGATAGAGTACATTAATCAAAAAAAGATAACAATCAGATTTTCTTAGCATTAATAACATGTTAGGCAGATAGATAAACACTGGGTGGGGAAGGGTTATATCCAAAGGGAGAAAACCAAAATAAAGGAAAGAACTGGATCGTAATAAACATATCTTTATGTCAGAATAATAGCAGGAAATATTCATGTGTTTATTTTGATTGTTTTTATTGCATTAGGTAAGTTAAAGTGTGTTGATTCGCTCTTTCTGTCTCCCAATGTTACATTTGGTTTAGTGTGTAATCCATTATCTTGCACATTCTGGACAAACAACACCGTCGTCTGAGACAAGGAATCCTTTGCCTACAAGGCTATTTTGACATTTACTACAGTTGAAACAATCGGAATGCCAGTGTTTATCCTCGAATGTCACAAATTTGCACCCACCGAAACCTAAAATCTCGTTGAAAATGTCATTATTATTGTTTTTTCAAATGTAGAATTTACAAAAACAGGAAAAAGGCAGAAAACGACATTTTATTATGATTTACATCTTGAGTCGTTTTTTAATAAGGCGCTAGTCAAATAATTTGAGACTAGATTCAGGAAAGGATGGGCTATTTTTCTGTTACCATTGGATTAAATGAATGACTTTAAAGGCTATCCTTGTAACAACTGAAAAGTTAGCTTATCCATAAGATACAGAACTCTAACTGGTTATCCCAATAATTTTTAGGGCAGCCTGTAGAGTAACTGGAAACCCTGTTTGTCTTTAATGGTCACCTTAACAACTACAGAAAAAACCAATCAGGTTTCCGTTTTTCTGCTGTGAAGGTAGTTTTTCATAAAATAAAGAAACGTAATTAGTAGTAGTTGTTAGGGTGGCTTATAGAGTTACTCCGAACGCATTAATATATTGCTTTAAATATTCTGCCGAAGTATATGAGCGATTCAAATTACTGCACATGCAAACATTATTGGCAAAGGTGTTTAGAAACACTATGTCGCAACCAAAGTCGCCCTTCAGCCGTCTATAACACGACTCATCAGTATGTTAGTGGATGTGTATCGTTGTATATCAAAATTAAAGTATATGAAGGAGAAGAAAAGAACACTTTCTCTTTTGAAGGGAGGAGGGCAATGAGTTTATTACTAGTATTCCTATTATGCGCTCCGCTCCTTGTTAGTCAGATGATTATAACTGGAGCTACTTTAAACGCAACCCTAGCTACTGCTGAGACAACCAATTACGTTTCTCTATTTATGAAAAACCACCTTTCTAGCCGGAATGCCACAACCTGATTGGTTATTTCATCACTTGCTAGAGTGGCTTCTAAAGTCACTCATTGTCTAGTCCTGAATGGTGACTGAATCCCATCGATAGTTTTGCGATGCGACCACCAACCTAAGAGGCTCACCATTGCTTAGCCGTCTGTCCTACGCTTCTCGTGTAAGTACTGTTGG
This sequence comes from Heterobilharzia americana, assembly GCA_944470555.2. Lineage (NCBI taxonomy): Eukaryota > Metazoa > Platyhelminthes > Trematoda > Strigeidida > Schistosomatidae > Heterobilharzia > Heterobilharzia americana. The sequence goes on from OX104134.1 coordinate 63,753,610, forward strand.
TCGCTTCAGGAGTTTACAAACTGTACAGTAGTCATAAATGTCAATTGTTCGTTTACGATAATCACAATTTTCATGAAGGCAGCTGCTATAAATGAAAAGTTTAATTGAAAGATAATGTTTGATATGCTGAGTTCAAGTAGCAGCCTTTATCTCTGACAATATGCTGAATATTTGAAGTGTACTAGTATGCAGTAGCAGCATGGACTAAATTTTAAGACAAAAATGTCCACTTCAGGATGTAGTCATCCAGAAAGTAGATTATCTTTTTTATTGCTTCCTGCTAGCCACATAGTTAAATGGATATGTATGCTTTCAGACGAAGAGTTCAAAGACTACTCACTCATCCATAGTTTTGTCTGTGTACGCATCAATAACCACCATACTTACATTAAGCCTGAAGGCACATCAACTAGCCACAGTATAAGAGTGACTTTAAAGGTCACCCTAACAACTACTGAAATGACCAATTATACTTTCCTATTTTACGAAAATCCTCTCTTCCAGTCGAAATGAGAAAAACTTGATTGGTTATTCCAGTCGTTGTTACGGTGGCTTTTAAAATCGCTCTATCAACCCCACTTTCAGTATGGTTTTAAAGGCCACCCTAGAAACTTTTGAAATGACCATTCAGGTTTTAAGTATTCCGACTAGATATGAAGTTCCTCCTAAAATAGAGGAACGTCACTGGTTATCTGAGAAGTTGCTGAGGTAATCTTAAAAGTCACCCTAGACAACGTAGAACTGGTTACTCTCCAGTGGTCAATCAATGCAAGAATAATCGAAAGATAAGGTCAACAGCCATATTAAAGTCATGAAGACAACAAACAGTTGATAACTTGATTATACGGAACATGATATAGCGAGCCGTAAAAACATGACGGAACACAACCTTTAAAACACCAAAATATCGAGTTATCTGAATAAGCTTAACAACATAGGGCGGAATTACGACACTGTGATGGTCTCACTGGACAGCTCAGTATTTATATAACAAATCAGCAGGAAATTATCAACTACTTTCCTGTTGGCTATTCTTCTGCCTTAAAACTGCATATCCATCATATGTAATGCATCATTTGTGGATATTTTCCCAAATGACTTAAAAATAACATTATTAAGAGACCAACTACTGTACACGATTAGTTCATGTTGTCCAATGTACTAGGCATTATCACTTACATCTTAGCTCATTTGGCTACCTTACCTACCTTTTTCTATGACAACATCAAAGGGCGGAATAGTTGATGATTCTTGATGTACACTAAGAACCGTAAACTGTTCATGAAAGTCAGCCTGTGTGTAACCTTATGCACTGAGAACTACTCACACCAGGCTTCAAGCAATACTTGATATGAATCAGAACCATACTAAATTGAAAAAGGTATACAGACTTAAGGGCTAGATTTAGTAATTCTTATAATTTATCTTCAGTCCTTTCATATGTAAACCAATTCATATATGAAAGCTTACCGCTTATTGGTTTTGTACACTTTGCGCAGTGTTTTGCGAACAACTGTGTATAGCAGTCTGCACAGTATGGCTTTTCATCCCGTGAAGTAAACTTCTGACCGGCTAGTTCACAGCTACAATTTGTGCACAAGAAACAGGTCTTATGCCATGGTTGACCTTTATAAGTAACTCCTCCTTTTTGGATGGCCTACAAGGAGAAAATAAACCAGTAAATAAGTACAAATTAGAATTAACCACCAAAAGAGCAGATCTTCATTGTGAATCAGTTGATGAAAAGCAATTTTCGTGGAGTATATTAGGAAACTATCCCTGTTTTGTGTATTTATAGTTCCCAAATTACTAAGCTGATAAGTAGAAGTGGATATGACTCCTTTTTGTAAACTCTTCAGCAATATACACTTCACATGTCCAAGACAACTCCAATCACTATTGTTGTTATTAATAAACACCAATGAATACAGAACTGTATTATAGTGTATACCCTTAGCACCTTGAAGAGTCGAAACTTCTGTCTACAGTTATCTTCCAGAAGATTATAGGCTCTTTGGGTAAGATATCATCAGACAGTTGATTTAAGCATTGTTGAAACGTTGTGAGCTGGGATGGAATTTCGGATTAAGTTCGTTCAACAAATGCAATTTTAAAAACACTAACTGACTGACTGAACTAGTATCGAATAGCACCGTTAAATAAATTAGGCCGTGTTAGATATCTGAATCTGAATGACTGATAAACACATTTAAGTTGATTTGGGGGTTTGTGGGGATTGAGTAGTTTTTTCAGGTGGGTACTCATCATAGGCTGTCATCAGTTGGAGGAACATCGAAAACCTGGGAGCACTGGATAGCTGTCTCGTCCTAGTTTGGGACACCTCAGCAGTGCGCACCTATAACCTCGCACCAGTAGGGCTCGGACCCACGACCTCCATGTCCCGATGCCAGCATATTACCACTGAGCCACTGAGTCAGAATCCAGTGATCCATATTTCCAAATTCTGTCGGTTCACGACATAGGGTGACTATCGCCCAACGTCATCACTGAGTATTTGTCCTGGTGTTTGGTTCGGTTGGCCCAACTAGTCACGACTTCTACTCGTAACTTTAGGAATCAGCCCTCAAAGCTAATTACCAATGAGCGCTAGATTAATTCAATCTGGGGATTTGTGTAGCCCCATAATAGGATTAATCAGCTGTTCAGTGCTAACAAGTTTTCAATGTTCCTCCGATTGATATCGGTCCATGATGAATTCCAATCTGAAAACTTGATAAATTTATTGGTGAAGAGCCTCTTTCATACTCACAGGTATACATTTTGTTACAGAGTGGAGCTTTGATAGAGCTCAGTTGACATATATGTTTGTGAGTCGCTGGGTCGACAGAAATCTAAACTTTGCTTCAGTTCTGCGTGTTGGGCGAAATGTTTTGATCAAGAAACATCATACTACTGAATTAGCCAGACGACGGTAAAGCAGAAGTGGACTGCATTTAGCGTAGCATATTTAGAAATGGTCGATTCGAAGCATTTAGGCGTAAATTTCTCGCTTACTTTAGGATTATCATACATAGGTCATGGAACACTGTAGTTACAGTAGTTACTATTGAGTTATGTGAATGGCTATGACTTTCTGTATAAATGGATGACATAAAATCGATTGATCACTGGACAGGAACATATATGGTATAATTTAATTCTAACTGTTGACCGTATAATCTTTGTTTCTCAGACACTTCAAACTGAATCATTCAATACCATAGTTTGAAGCAGCATTGTCGGATAACTTGATAGCGAATATTCCGTGTGCCGATAACAGCATTTTCTTTTGGTTTCTTGTATACAGACAGGATAAGTGAATTGTTAACAGCGTGTGACAACAATATAGCCCATCACTCGTTTCAGTGATTGACAGGAAAGCCATCTAGTAACAGCCGGACTATGTCTATTCGTGAACAAACATGGGATGTAGTGAGCAAGTTACTTGGTTGGATGAAATTTGTAAATGATCACCAGCGACATGGTTCGAGGTAAATATCCCGAAGTTCTAATGAGAAGCTGTGACATATGGGGTCAATCAAGTCAGATTTGAAGACAAATACTCGCCGATGGCATTAGATGTTGGGCACGCTATTTTGTAAATTGACAGAAGCAGGAAAATTCAGACTACTGAACTCTTACCCAGTAAGTGAATGTAGTGTGCTCGTCGTGAGGTCGGACGGGGCTGGATTTGATCCCTAGTGGAGTCGTGGCTGCGCAGTGCTGAGAAACCCCCATTCTAGAAAGAAACAACTGTCCAGTGCTCTCAGGTTTTCGGTAGTCCTTCAAATGATATCACTTCATGTTGAACACTACTATGAAAGAATATCTACAGGTCAAATTTTATCCTGATGATTCGTAATAGTACAATTTTCAGGCGGGTATGTACGTGTTTGGATAATCTGTAGATTGTTAAGTTACTCAAATACATAAGAATGTGTTTGAACTGGAATTAGGACTAAATCATACCAAAGTCTTGAAACAGTCTAGTCACCTGCCATACATGAATGAAGTATTTCTCATTTTGCTACATACTCAGTCCTTCTTTATAGACAGTGCTGTTTATCTACCTGATTAAATAAAATTATTGAGCGTAGTTTGGAATTTTTGTGAATAGCTTGCAAATTTACTTAGGTTATATTTTGCATAAAAACTTAAAAACTACTTACTGTTTGCCTTTGTCGAAATCAATGATGCAATAGACTCCAAAAATGTTCCATATTTAGATTTTCACCGACATCAGCATGTATAGCTATTTACTTAACCATACGAAAAGTCTTATTGACAACCGAAGAGAAACATTTTATGCCTTTTTGTCAAGAAAGTAAAGTAACCAATGTCCATGTTATTAGAACCAATAAAAACACAGGACTGATCGTTGAGAGAAAAACCATCACATATACTATGTTGGTACTTGTATTATTCCGTCGTTGATTGGGCCGAATTGGTCGGTCTCGATTAACATATCGGTCCCGGTTTTGAGTCAGAACAACACCGCTCACTGGAAGGCACGTAATTCCGGCTGACGAGTCCCAAATAGGACGAAACGTGCATGGTGGATTCCATTGCTAGCCACAATCTATCATTAACATAAAACTGAAACAAAGGTCATATCGAGGCATCCACACAGGAGCCTATATGCCAATAGTGACCGATCAGTTTGGTCCACTCAACGAAGGGATAATACAAGTAACAACATATAAACTACACCCATGGCACAATAAGTGGTTTTCGTGACTCGATAGCCTAGTGGATAACACTTTGGTGCTTGAAGCGATCGGTCCCGCATTCAAATCTTAATGGGAATAACATCACCCATTGGAGGTACGTACACCTAGCTCATGAGTTTCAAAACGTGCATCCTGGATTTCACTGCTAGTCAGTATCCATCATAAACATCACATATGCTTCCTCTATACTAAATAAGAGAAGGATGGGAAAAATTTCTGCAGCATAGGCCAAACTACTTGGTTGCGTTAATCAGTGCCGAAAGGGACAGTTTCATGTGATGAAAACCTTTTTGTCAACTTTGATGAGGTACCGTAAAAACTCGCTCACTTTAGAAGAAATGAGTGAAACTAGGGGTGTTAACAAACAGAATTTTGATTCATATGACTTAGAATACTGTTAAACTCTTTCGCTACTTCTAACATTCCTAATATTTTATCGACTGACTTAGCTAATTCTGACTGAATAATTGCTGTTTGACCTTTGTTTTGGGTTCAGTAAAGAACTATTACAGGTTATCTTGACCCTAACAACGGGTTTTTGTGATTAATGGAATTGTTTCTAAAGTTCTTTTGTAAAAGAAGTTATCCCTACTGAAAGCAAGGTTACCGAGGATTTTAATAGGTGAATGAAAGTTTTCAAATATTGGTTTTTAGATAATACACCTTCTGAATCGGTTGGTGATAAGTTAATTGGAATGTTGTTTATGAGTACGCTTAAGTCAAGTGATCAGAAAAAAATCTAAAGATCAATAGTTTCCAACCTTTTTTGTCTTCATAGTACATGACATATTTTACAGAAGGCGTCTGTTACATGACTGAAGATAGTTCACGGGATGTCTTAACCTCTATATTCCATGATTGCTCAAATTTGGCAGCAGGATATACTTTTGATTTGAATGAAAGGCATCAATTCTATGGTACGTAGGGGACATATTTTTAGCAAGTAACATTTTATAGGAACTGACTGAGGTGATTAACTATTCGTTGGATACTTGGCAGGGCTACGCCCTTTAAATCAATTCCGATTTGAACCGGTTCACTGAATCTTTTTTCAAAATTACTTAACTTCAGTTTCATCTTGTTTGCACCTTGACGTTCATAGCATTCTGACTCTATGCTAGGATCTGTAGTGATCACACCTAACCCTTGTTAAGTGAGCACGAAAAATAAAGAGGCTAACCCAGGAAATTAAGTGAATTACATTTTCCTATTTTATAGTGGGTAAAGTAAAATTGGAATTCGAAACAATACACTACTTGAATTTAGATGCCTACAAAAAGTTTTTATTTTGGAGGCCATTAACACCTTGTATTTTAAATTGAATAGACGATTAAAAGAAGAAACTTGGGGTACCATGATTCATTGTTTGATTGCTGGAGTCTCCCTGATGTAACATTTCTATTTCTCAGTGTCGGTCGAAGCATATTGACCAGTTTTGTAGTGTTGTCATCTAGCTATGCAACTCGTCACTTAGTGCACTTAGAGTGAAGTTGGATAGTTGGAGGCAATTGTCTAAAAAAGCTGCTGAGCTTATGTTTTGCTCTTGTTGGCATTCGTCAACAAGGTGCGTTCTCCAACAACGAGGAAACTAATATCTTTCTTAGGGTTCTGAATCTGCATCGTCTAGTATTGCAGTCGGAGACGCTACCAGTCAGTTAATCAGGTCGTAATTGATTCTCTGCAGAACAGATTAGATGGATTGACAGGACACTAAAGACTTCAAAGGCGAAACAGAATAGAGGAGTTTTAAAAACATATGGTTAGTATTTGGATATACCGCCACAATGGAAGTCTTCATTAAATAGTAAGCACCAACTCAAAAATGATATGACATCACAGCTACTAAATTAAAACTTGGAATACAGAGCAGACAAAGTGAGCAAAACAATATGACTTGATATTTATCATGTTACAAGGTTAAGAACCATGAAAAAATTTTATTGGGACGTTGAACAAATGGTTTACGTTCTTTGGGCGACAGATCTCCACTAAAAATGATAATTAGACCATAAACTTCGCAAACACTTGGTATTAAGTTTTTACATAAGATTTAGTCTTTTGCAAATTATTCAGTGAATGAATTGCTTGACTAAAATGTCGTAAACGGAATAAAGTAGTTTTTAGGTTGGCGATAATTTTCATTTACGGTTATCATGAATCCGATCCATCGACTTCCTAAACACATTCAGTGCTGGATAAGGTGCAGCATAGCATCTAGTTTCTATGCTTAGCAATTATATCATATATCTTCGTTAACGGACCTAAGTTGGCGACATAAAACAGGAAGGTCTTGGTTACCAATACCGTAAAATGCTGTCAGTGCTAGTTGAGGAATCTTTGATATAAACTCTAAATATAAAGTCATATATATATATATACGCTGTAACAATGAGCTTCCTATTTCACCCCTTGATGGTCACTCAATTCTCTCGATAAATGCACAAAGCGGTAAGATAACAGAAGGTGTATTGCGGTGTCGAAAATATACATCAAATACAAGGGTTAATATATATTACAATAGCCTTGGCTATTTGGAACCTTTCTAGATTTGAATATTCTATTGCTTTTTGTCCCTTCAACCAATCTGATATTTACACGTTGCTTCATTCGTTTTTTCCTAAGACGGCGGGACAAAAGGATCGGTTGAAAAAGGCTTCAGGGGTTTACGGTTTCTGATGATTTCGTTAATCCCTTCCACAATATAACAAACAGACTTTGAAAAAGTTCTAAACATGAAGCGGCCACCAGTGGTCAAGCTGTGTAGCTGGTTATTTCTTAGCATTCAGCATTTAACGTAGCCTATCGACCAAGTTTGCAATGGGACCGGTAAGCTAATTGACACGACATTGTGATGCACTGAAATTTAGAGTTAGGAAGTGACTTCGAACCCCCATGGTAACACCAGTTTCTACGTAGTCATAGATATACCTTGTTGACGAGTACCACCAAGCACAAAAACTGGATAGCTTCTGTGCTTATCACTGACTGCCACCTGGTGTTCACAAGGATTATTATCGTCCACATTCTTGATAACCTGTTTATAGTCAGTGCCTGTAAATAGCTGCTGTGACTAATCACCGAATTTCTGATTACCTTTTGAACCAACTCTACATATAATTAGCTGACTACATCGGGAAAGTCCAGTTGTCAATACTTAGTTTTAATAAACGCGTAAAACATAATCTTGTTGTAACAAGCAATAAATACCCCACATTGTAATAAGCTGTATTTAAGGGAATCAGAAAAATCTGAACTGTATGCATAGATAATAACAGCTTTTGCCGAAATACGTATTCACATGTGATTACAAACTACTTATATCACACACACAAAAATACCGAAATGATTTTGTTTGAAGTAGTGAAGTGAACTCGTTGAGATTTTATTTATAAATTCATAGGTAGATCACTTTCACTTACCTTATTACATTTACAGCATTTCTGGGAGTATTTCTCTTCGTAGCATGGTACACACACAACACCATCATCTTTGGGCACAAAACTTTTTGCTCCAATTGGTTGTTTACATTCAATACAAGTGAAGCATTCTTCATGCCATGTTGATCCTTTATACTCATATTTACGTGAACCAGCTTTAAATATCTTTTTACAGCCATCACAGCGTGGTGAAAACTTTTCATCATAACACTCTGGACAGTAGAGATCATTGTCCTTTGTGGCAAATGGTTTGTCAGCCAATGATGCCTGGCATACACTACATAAGAAGCACCTTTCATGCCAATGTTTATCTTTAAAAGACAGGTCCTGTTGAAACAGAAAAGGCGAAGAAGAATTGGATAATGGGAAAGTTATGATTAGCTCATCACCAACTAACTTGGGTAATGATGCTGTTGTTCGGAAATCACTGTATAGTGTATATGAACTTTAAAAGACTAATAACTTTTCACCTGTCACTCAGATCTCATAGAACAGTGGACGATCACTTCATTCTAGTCTAACGTATAATAGTGATGAATATTTTATGCTCTGTATTGTTATATTATATGTTAGCAGTCGATCGTAATGAGACCATGTACACAGGTTTCACATTTGTTGGCGCATATCATCAAGGTGTATCTACGACTATGACGGAAATGACTTTTTCTCAGGGACTATAGGTTCTCATTATCAAAGTTTGGAAACTTCATCACTAAGCTGTTGAGATTACGACTGATCGCCCACAGGACTGAGTTATGTACGTGAGTTGGTTACTTGACAATAACCGAAATGCTAAAATACAATGCACTGTAGTGTCAAGTCAATTAACTCAGTCGTCACATTGTAAAATTTGATTGGGAGACTGGTCGGTATTCGGCATGTAAGATCTGTTATCATACGGTGATCGATCTGTATAGTCTAGACTCCTTTCTAGATCTAAGCTGAGATATTCAGATCATTTGATGCAAAGTAAAATTTATTACAGTCAAAAATAACGTAAAATAAAAATTCACCTCCAGCGGTTTAGTGACTACAATAATCACAAGACCTGAAGTTTCTGCGGTGACATCGAAGAGGTTACGGAACTGATTTTGCCAAGTAGTGCAAAATTCTGGTGACAAGAAAGACTGAACAGCTATTGTTTTCCCCAATTTTCTGGGTGAAAGTTTCCTCACAGACTGCTTAAAAAAGATATTTCCGTTAGATTTCCAGAAGTGAGTGAGTGTGGCTCAACTACGCATGAATTTTCTCTTGGCCTTTACATCACAAACGAATGGAGGCGACAAGTAAAGGGAAGATGATGAATATCATGTACGTCTTTGACTCGAATCGCTGTAAGCATGCTATACTTAGATAATAGGGCTTGTTTTCACCACCTGTGAATATAAACACACTGATTCCACATAGACAAAAGAATTTCACTTCTGATGGAAAATAAACCACACACAATGACGGAGTATCATATCACACAATTTCGTGCCTTACAGAAAAGAAAATCAGAGAAAAACAGCAATCCCCAAATATATCGAGAATAACATTAAAGCGAACTGTTTTTTAAGAAAAACTTCGGCACCTAAGTGATATGATTTACCAAATTGTATTTTTCTAGTTTTATCTGGATATAGTATATCAGGAGAAATACAATTTTTATTTACTGACCAAACCCAATGAAGGATGGGAATCACTGATCACTAACAGTACTTGTAGATAAGTGATTTTTACTAAACTGCATAAATTAATTTTACTGAGAAATCTACCAACACTAGATTCCAGGTAGGGTGGGTGTGTGAACAACTTATGCTTTTCCTTGAAGTATCAACAGTGACAAACTGAAGTTGTTAGTTGATGATAAGGGAACCCCCTCAGCTGTTGCCATACAATGGAAAACGTACAGAATATAGATTATGTAATGCACTGTATATTACCGAAACCTTTTGAACATGATGATCAACCTAAAACTTTTTCCCTGTGACATGAAGATGAGGACAGTTTAGGTCAGTGTTTCCATTTTTATGATCTAATATGAGAAGCTGTCCTATACTGAGATGAGAACTTAAAAATACGTTTTATTATTCACTTCCTATCTTCCTATCAGTATTAAACTTAAGGACGAGTGCATAAAATTAGTGTAAACCAATACATGATTAAGCAGCATTCTTTGTTTATGTCTAAAAGTAAAATAGTGTCAGTAGCCTCCACCTATCACCTTACACAGAATGGGAACCAAACCTTCACCTCTCTAGTTGATAGTGAAGACATATGCACATAGATGATGGTTGGTAGTGGTCGAAATATGTGATGAAGTGTGAAAGACTACTCAGTGTAAACTAATGCCTCCCAACCAATTGGGTAGGCTGCATAAGAGATGTGAATTTCTCGGAGTTCATCATGTATACAACTGGCAGTACACACTACTGACAAAAAATTGTTTCATGTTCTTTGATCTGCATTCATTTCGTAAATAATGTCAATTTTCTACTAGTTACTTCTGTTCAAGCTATCGAGTTGCTGAATAATACCATTTAAATGAGTATATCCATATTCTGAATGGAAATTTCTAGAAGTTCAAAGATCTCAGATATTCCAAATCTATAGACAAATATTGTAACTTTTCTTGTCAAATAGCTACTCTCGAGATGTTTGATAATGATAATAATCACAATTAGAATAGTAATAATAAAGGAGATGAGGTAGTTGACATTGGTTGACCAATATGCGGCCTGAATTTTGAACAACAACTAATAGGCTGAGAATAGAACGGTAGGACATTTAATCATATACTCTAGAAGATACTGTCAAGTATGATTGTGTGGCGGAATCGTAGAGTACAGCAAGGTGTGAAGTTTCGAGGCGGAAAAGGCAAGTCAATCGGTAAGATTCAGTACCTGTACGGAATGAAGCAGATAATAAATGCTACTCAAGCTGAGTAATCGTTAACTATAAAGGTGAAACAGCAGGAGAATAGGAAAAAAAGAATTCAGGACGGTAGCTGCATATCAGATTTGTCGATTTGAATTAGCGTCATTTGCGCTGGAGTAAATCGTACTATATCATGGTATGCTATGTTAGATAAGCCAATCTAATAACGAATTCCATTCTACCACGGTTCTCATGTTCTGTGCTTATATATATATATATATATATATATATATATATATATATATATATATATATATATATATATATATATATATATATATATATATATATATATATATATATATATATATATATATATATATATATATATATATATTTGAAGTGTTGATCACTACTAAAATGTTTGAAAGTAGTTGGAGTGTTAGTGCCAAATATTAGGCTGGATATTTGAGAATGGTGGTTAGTTCATGCGATAGTTGTGTAAATTATCCACCACTCTTAAATAACCAAGTGAGGATTTCGCACTGACAAATATGCTTATAGGTGATATAACTAGTGCCTTATAGATCATACAGGTATAGATGATGAGAGGGAGATCAAAAAGCCTAGTCAGGTGTGTCGAGTTAGGAAGAAAAACGTTAGACTTCATAGCTACGAAACGCTTCAACTTATCTAAATTGAGGTAGCATAAATGCGTAAACACAAACTACCAAAGAATAAAAATCTAAATGGTAGTGGAATTTGAAAAGGCTAGTGTTCAACAAAACAAGTCTTCTTAGATTATAAAATATTAATCCGATGATGCGATAAGTGATCTTTGCCATTATTACGCAGACCTTACGTCGATAGAGATTTTGACGTCAGAAAGTTTCACTACATGCTATGAAAGAGAAATAAACACTTGTCATACAAGAGTATAAAGAAAATTCCCAGGTTTGTTATTCGAATCAAGAATATCGGTTAACGTATTCCAGGAGTAAAGTAACAAAAGAAGTCCAGGTTATTTTATAAGGGAACGACCGATAAGAGTCGGTGGGAAGCGCAATTGAAGGTGATTTAAAACTCCCTAATGTTCTGAACTTTGCAAAAAAGATCAGTATTATAGCTTGAATCATAATCAGGTGTTGATTCAGCCAATTACGTTATGTGATGAGGATGCGTAGTAGTGAACACATAGTTTAACGTGTTAAGGTAGTTACTAGAGTTATAAATTACGAAATAATTTGAACAGATTTCTTGTTTTTGGATTATGTGATCATAGAGTGCTTTCATAAAAGTCTTTTTAAAGGGATAAAAACAAGCGAATATGATGGAGGTGAGTCTACTGGGTCACCAAGACACGTTTAAAGATAGGTGGCTTAATTCCCGATGCTCTAATCTTAGTGATAACAAATTACTGAGAAAATTCTAAGTTCTGCTTATGGTGACAAAAGTTAGTGGATTTTACCTACTACTTCATGACTTCATATATCCAAGGAAAATGAATGGAAGGCAGTTCGGCAATCCCCGGAGACAAATGCGTTTCTCCCTTTCCTAAAATGTGTTCCTCCACTCATTTACTTCGAAGGTATTTAAAACCTACAAAGATGCCTAATAGCCAAGCCAGTATTATGGAAAAAAGCAGACAGTATTCAACTTGCACACGCAAATGGGAGCACAACTGGTGAAATTTATGCTGATTTTGATGAGTAATATTTATACTGCGTGATGATTGAAGGTGAGATGAAAATTTAGACAGTGGTTGGATTCAAACCAGGGACCACCGGGTTTCCGGCTGGATGCCCTACCAGCTGAGCTACGAGCAATATTTAATTTCGCGTCATATATTCATTGTAATTATGAGTATAAGAAGTGATAGAACGAAAAGTGATGAGAACGATTTTGATAATGAGAAAGGGGATACTCAAAGGAGGATATATGAAATGGAATTGACAACGCTGAAATGTAAAAGACTCATAGCCACAGAACAACGAAATGGAGAAAAGCACCCCTCACCTCATGTTACCAAACAAACGAATTCATTCTAACACAGTGATCACATAGGGCCTATTTTGTTTTTGCCTAGTGTAATTCACTTTTACGCGACACCACTTCGATACTGAAGTCTCTGTATAACCGCTCACATGTGGATAAAGTATTTACTCTGAATTATGTCATGTACAAAATCTAAATGATAGGTTACTTTAAAGGTAGTTTCCACGTTTAAAGATCAGCATAAGAGATAAGAGAAACCAGGTGAGATTGATCAGCTGTTATTTGCCATAACCTTGTCATGAAGCTGGTCTATAGACCAATTATACGACAAGGTTTCAAAGTGTAAAATCTCTGATGAGTAGATCCGAAATGTATGCTTTAACCATTAAGCAAACGTAAGTCTAAACAAATGGTATAAAGTAGTACAGGTTATCCACTTCTGACCAACCTGTGTACTTAATTCAGTCCTACAGGGGGTCAGTGGTGGTCTGAATAACTTAGTGATGAAGTCTTTGATTTCAGCACTGAGCCATAAATCATCAGACAAATACCAACTTCCTCATGGCTACCGATAAGTCTTACTAATTAGTGTTAAAAGGCACCAAACCTAGGCTCAAGATATCCTGTCAACTGACTCCTAACAGGTATCTACGAAATAATACAGGTAAAGATTGTCACTTTTCCCTACCTTTGACTTCTCATTTCACCAGAACGGAATCATTAACTTTAGTCTCATCTTACCGCCGCCTCGTAACTTGTTTAGATGATCGTAACAACTGTCTTTTATGTTGAACATTGAATCTAACTATTCCCCATCAATAAATGATTTTACTTTCATTCCAAAGTATATTAAAAGATGGCAATCAATTCCTATTAGTTTTAAAATGAATCTTCTCATCACTTTTTTTTATTGGATTTCAATATCATCCCTTTAGTCAATAACTGAGCAATGATTTAGTTTTTCATTATAGATGTTTTTGAAAAAAGAAACGAATGATTCTCATTTTTCCATTATTTTTTCTCTCATGTTACTGCATATGTCCTTCATTCCAAACCCACTGTGTGTGTGTGTGTGTGAATGTGCCTATACTTCAACAGAAAACGAGTAAAATCAGAACTAACATAACTACTTTCTAGTATCAATGTGCTCACACAAACCCTAACTTCCACACACATGCACACATACATACAATGTATGCGCATAGGTGGGAAGATACTAATGGACACATTATCTACTTAAGCTCAGACAACAACCAGAAAGACACGAAATGTACATGAAGAAGGGTCAGTTTATTGCCTGAGACATTTTACTTATTTATCTTCCATAGGGTGACTTTTCCTTAAGTAAGAGAACAAAAGAATTTAAAATTTAATGACTAAACAATTTGCTTCTGTTTATGAAACAATTTCTGAGTGACAATGTCTTCAACAATAAATATGTGAGCATTTCTTTCAGTAGCTTTCAATGAAATAGAGTGCATACCTCAAAAGCAGAGTGAACTCAACTGACAGTTCCTTCAGCGGAGATTAAAGGTTGACATTAAATTGTTAGTGGAACACAACCAGGTGGCTTCATTGATGACAACCTGGATGAAATGGGCCGGTCTATAAATAGTAATGTGGAGACTTCATTTATTATTCAAGAAGCAAAGAAGAGAATAGACACTTCAGTCACCTAATATGCTACCTTTTTGTCAATATCCAGTAATATCGAATGATTATAAACATCCAGGTCATAGTTGTTATAAGTAACCTGAAAGAAATTGAGCGCCGAGTCAGGTTTCATCATCATTTAAGTAGGCTTAAATATTGAACGATCTTTTTTTTGATGACATCTGAGATTATCGTCACTAGTGTAATGTCCTTCAAAACATAGAAAGTGGTTCGAAAACGTCAAGACTAAGAAACGTATAAAACATTTCGGTGGTGAAATAAGTAGAAGGAGGTTATCTACAACATGTGATGTATTGGCGCAATACATTTCAAACAATCTGATCACGCATTTACTTATCAAGGCATTTTATATAAAGGATGAAAGTAACACGGGGTAAGATAAACAAATAAAGATAGTATAAGATTTGGAAAATATAGGAAGAATAACACATTTTCACACCTCCATTGGCATTGAAATGAGATAAGGATTACCAAGGTAGGTTTAAGGTAAGGACAAATTGTTGTTGAATACACAAAGGGGGGTTGAACTTTTATATAGCTAAGGTTTAAATGGATCTGAGTATACGGTCTTGACAGCTCCTAAAGGCTGTTTTGGGGTCAATCCTGTGGCCTGTTTCTTTAATTTGTTTACCTATCGAGGTTGATGTCTGTCTCCCCCTGTATTTATCGGATTATTTGAATGTGACTGTTTTCGCAGCTATTTAGAGATATGCTCCACCATCCTCGGCTTCATAGTTCGACTGCTCCTCCCAATGTATGTTTCGCCCCACATACATGTAAATTGGTATACACAGCGGGATGTGACGCAATCGTCTATGTAGTGATGAGGTTCATTTTGAAGTATAAGTTTCGTTTTCTGGATAATATTGAGCTTGCCTGTGTAGTGTGTCTTTCTTAATGACTGAATTAGGCCTTCGCCTTAAAATCATGCTGTTTGATTCCCCCTTATACGATAACGTAATGTAAAAGTTCTTTGGGACAGAATACTGATTAGTTCAAACCATTGAGATGCTTTCATAGAAGCCGTCAAAACTGTATACTCAGGTCCACTTAAACCTTAGCTATATAAAAGTTCAAACCCCCTTTGTGTATTCAACAACAATTTGTCCTTACCTTAAACCTACCTTGGTAATCTTTATCTCATTTCAATGCCTATATTTTCCAAATCTTATACTATCTTTATTTGTTTATCTTACCCCGTGTTACTTTCATCCTTTATATAAAATGCCTTGATAAGTAAATGCGTGATCAGATTGTTTGAAATGTATTGCGCCAATACATCACATGTTGTGGATATCCTCCGTCTTCTGATTACACTTCTCAAACTCATCAAAGGTACTAGCTGTTTCAAATATAAGACACTGTATGATGGAGTTAAGAAAAATTAATTAGAATATAATTGTGTTAGTTTTTGCAATGGAACTCGAAATTGCTGATCGAATGAAAGCAGTCCAGAGAAAGCTCTAAACTTCAGTTTCATGCTTGTCGGCACTAGTCAGCAAGGAGTACTGAAATCCATTTCAGTCACTATTGCAGGAAATGATGTTATTACTGAAGCATCTGCACAGCTACTTACCTCTTCCAGGATTATATTACACAAACTGATTAATTGTTGCAGACTAACCAACGTAATTTGGCTGAGGGAGAGAATTTTAAATTCAGCTTCCTGTTGGATACTTTCAACCATGTAAAAACAATCAAAATACACCGTGATGTTGATTCTACCGCATCACTTGCTTAGCATTTAGCACTAGACAACATGAAATCGACAGCTTTCCAGCGATTAATGAGTATAAAAATAGGAAGAATTTGCAATACTAATCGGGACAAAACTGGACACTGTTAAAGGCGTAGATTATGATAGTGATAGCAGAAGAATGCAAAGGTTTATCTAACAAATGGAGGATAGTCGGAAAATCTTTATTGCCAAGGTGGAAACAGCTACTACACAGATTTCTTCAGCTCACAAAGATCAGGTTTTTACTGGTGTATAGACCTAGAGCTGTGTTGTTTGAGGAATTGAAGAGAAAGATAATGCAAGAGATCCACACAGTTTCACCTCAAAACCTCAGAAACTTTATCCAGATTCAGTCAAATATTATTTCCACCTTTATAAAACTTGTGCTAGGATGTATGTACTCAAGCACAAGTGTTAAAACAATCTCTGGTCACTGTGGATGCAAATTTCTACACTGGCGAGACATTATAGATTTCTGACAGAGCCAGACGTCTTTAAACCACTGCAAAGAAGTACAAATGTAGGTAGTTTTCAGTTCTTGTTAGTTCTTTATATCATATTGTAGGGTGTATGCTTTCTCTCTCTTCTTAAACTTTGCCTTTCATCGCTTTCTTTTCGTTTATTATAAAAGATGTCTACGTCTCACAAACTCTTTCTAAACTTTGCTCTACTTTAGTGAATTCTTATTAGTGAGTGACTGATAACCACCAAAAAATACGGAGTAGTTCAAGGAGTCTAACTCGCTTCAAGTCATTCATATCTCAGAGGATATCGTTAAGAAACTTGCTATACAGCGAGAAACACAGTCACATGTTATAGGAATCATCTTCATACACTCATCATAATCGTGCTTACTGAGAGTAAATTAAAGCATAGACGGAATGCACACCTTTAAGTTGTCTTAGACTTAAAGAAATTAACTGTAAAGTATTCATTTGGGTTTCGCTGGTGTTATATTGTAAATCATTCAGCACAATCTGTCTTCGTTTAACAAGGGAATCAGGTTACTAAACTTGACTAAATCATTTCCCATTCATAGTAATGATACTTGTAATTTCCCTCTACTATACAGGGCCGAGTTGCCTGACCTCAACATCACTCACTGGGGTGCAGTTACATCCAGCTGACGAGTCCCAAGCGGGACGAAACATGCATTCTGGATTCCTCTGCTGGTCATGAAGGTCAATATGGCATTTTCTATTCAGTTCGCCCATCCACACGAATGAGGTGGTCATTGCTACTGTCTCTAAGAGTACACTGAAAATGTCGAACCGATCTATGGAAGGCAACCAAAACCAAACGCACTTAGGCTTTACTTTAACTCAGTTGATAGTAATCTTTGAAAAGCTGAATACTTGTGACCAGTAAAACAGTTTATGCTTGATGAGTGTTGAAT
This sequence comes from Heterobilharzia americana, assembly GCA_944470555.2. Lineage (NCBI taxonomy): Eukaryota > Metazoa > Platyhelminthes > Trematoda > Strigeidida > Schistosomatidae > Heterobilharzia > Heterobilharzia americana. The sequence continues at coordinate 63,771,439 of OX104134.1, forward strand.
ACGATGTAGGGTGTTCCATGGATTCCACTGTCTGCTCCCAATACATGACAGTATATAGAGATTATTAAACATTGTAAGTACACGTGTGTCCCCTTCATTATGGAATATATACCTGCTATTCACTAAGAAGCATATTTCGTCTATGTGTATTTCACTTACTGCTTACGTTTGCAGAAGGTGAAGAAATCGCTTCCAGGTTTTTAATTAGCGCAAATTGTTTGTGAACAGCACTTTCGGATTTATGTACAAAGATATTTCTAAGAGTTTCGTATCGTAAAGCTAGAGATTCTTCGTGTTCAAAATTTCTTGCAACAAGATTTAACCATGAGTGAAACAGTGAAAATTAAAAGCAATCGAACCTGAGGTATTAGAGAAGATTTGTAGTTAAGGATGAGGTTGATAATTGTTTAGTGTTTCCCAACTTTGAGGTTTGTTTATGGATGGTTTATCACTAGGCTAGGTGACTTCACTAGCGGTTACTTCAAAGCTCGAAGAACACCAGACAGTTATCGGAGTTGGATCTGTCAGTATTTCATGATCATCATTATTTCCGACATAAGATTCTTACACTGTTGGAGGGACCGCTAATCATTTCAATCAGCAATTTTGATTTTAGTGACCGCCGCTTTAAAATGCAGTCACATTAGAATGTAAAACCAATTATCTTTAGGTGTAGTATTGTTAGAATAGCCCTAAAAGTCTAGGTAAGAATATGACATAAACTAATGTGAATGTGGGTAGTCAAAAATTTATTACTACCTTGAAATAATGTTTTATTTTCTTATTGGTCATTCGCTTAGATAGCCTATAAAACAGATAATAACAATGTCTACTGACGGGTAGAAAGCCGGTAACACTGAAGTACTTCTCTTGTATATGACCGACGTCTTAACAATACTGAAAGATGCGAGCAATTAGGATCTACCAACGCTAATTTGAAGATCTCATTTGGTCACAGTAATAAGTGACTAGTACTTCTCAAACATTTGGCCACTGAAATCTTAAAACCTGAACTGCGACCAACTTAGCTCTAATAAGTCAACTATTCAAAGAATTTAGACCCAACAGCTGATTTAGATGAGCTCGCAGAACTAAATGAACAGTATGTAAATCTTTCTGTAGTTTCGTAGCTATTTTAGTAGTAGTAGTAGTAGTAGTAGTAGTAGTAGTAGTAGTAGTAGTAGTAGTAGTAGTAGTAGTAGTAGTAGTAGTAGTAGTAGTAGTAGTAGTAGTAGTAGTAGTAGTAGTAGTAGTAGTAGTAGTAGTAGTAGTAGTAGTAGTAGTAGTAGTAGTAGTAGTAGTAGTAGTAGTAGTAGTAGTAGTAGTAGTAGTAGTAGTAGTAGTAGTAGTAGTAGTAGTAGTAGTAGTAGTAGTAGTAGTAGTAGTAGTAGTAGTAGTAGTAGTAGTAGTAGTAGTAGTAGTAGTAGTAGTAGTAGTAGTAGTAGTAGTAGTAGTAGTAGTAGTAGTAGTAGTAGTAGTAGTAGTAGTAGTAGTAGTAGTAGTAGTAGTAGTAGTAGTAGTAGTAGTAGTAGTAGTAGTAGTAGTAGTAGTAGTAGTAGTAGTAGTAGTAGCAGTAGTAGTAGTAGTAGTAGTAGTAGTAGTAGTAGTAGTAGTAGTAGTAGTAGTAGTAGTAGTAGTAGTAGTAGTAGTAGTAGTAGTAGTAGTAGTAGTAGTAGTAGTAGTAGTAGTAGTAGTAGTAGTAGTAGTAGTAGTAGTAGTAGTAGTAGTAGTAGTAGTAGTAGTAGTAGTAGTAGTAGTAGTAGTAGTAGTAGTAGTAGTAGTAGTAATAGTAGTAGCAGTAGTAGTAGTAGTAGTAGTAGCATATCCTGTCATTTTGCAACATCTCATATGACAACCCTTAATCTTGGCTGATTGTTGTTTCCGATACAATCCCAATAAATAACACTTTTCCATCTTACAGGTAAACTAGGGCAGAAGAAATCACTCAACTGTCTTTCTATAGGGTCTTATCAACCGATCTCCATTTTTATTCACATTCCACTTACTCAAAGGTTGCTTTAAATATAATCGTTGATAAGAGAGAGAAGAAGAAATCAGTGATAAAAGCTCCTAAAGTGTTTACTTTATTCTTGGTAAAAAGATGAGTCACTAAGTCAAGGCTACTCCAGTTTGCTCAAATGCATTAGATTTGTCTGCAAGAAAATGTCAATAAAATTTCAGAGGAGCTTTTACGATTTCAGGGAGAAGGCAATGAAAAACAGTGTTTCATTAGAGAAAAGATTTTAGGGAGTAAGTAGAAGCGCTGGATAAGTAAACAGCTTCTTCAGAGCTAACCAATTTCTAAAATATACTTTTTCATTGGATTGGCAAATCACCTGTCTGGAGCCTATATATACACACAATAAATCCATCAAGAATTTTATCGTATATAATATACTGGGATAAGATAAAAATTTTAATCTTCCAGGGAAACTGCACTTCCTGACAAGCGCAGCGAGATACGAAACATTGATCTAGCTATTTTCTGCTGACAACTGACGCCAAACGAATACTATTGGGACATAGCATCACTTGCCCTACGTGTCATATTGCCATTTTCTTCCGGTAGGATCTGGTCACTGCCTAGGATCTAAGAGTTACTTACCACCTAAACACCGGTTCATCTTTGAAAAATGTCTTTATTAGATTTATTTGTCTGACATAGCACACAATTATACACTAATATTAAGTGAATAACGTCTCGAGCACAATTTATTACTCATAATTAAGTCAAAGTAATCACACAGCTTTCAAACTTTTCTTTAAAATTATTCAAAGGCTCTTTCATTTTTAGTAGTGGTGTGAGTAGTAGTATTAGTATTAGTAGTAATAATAATAATAATAATAATATTTTCGAGATATCTGCACTATGTGACGAGTCACTCGCGTTATGTTGTTTCAAAGAACATAGATTCAGTCATTAATAAAGTTCTCCATTCATATCTAGCTGTATTGAATTCCAGACTTATTATCCTGCCCCACTCTATAGTATGGTTATGAGTTGGTGCGAACATATCGGAAGTTGAGATTTTTGAGGGGTTTAATATCCAACCTTTTATTAAGCCTTTTGTTCATTATTGACTCTGATTGGTTAGTTTAACCTTTGTACTGGACCTTAAAGTTATTATATGGTATTCGATAGATTAGGTTTCTTACTTAGCTGAGGATGGGAATTTTCTCCCACAATGAGTTATGGTTTTAACTGCCACCAAAACTGTTAGAAAGCATACGCAGGCTTTCTGATATCTCTTCTTTTTTATGAAAGCGCTATAGACTATTTGAATTCCCTCCCAGGAAAATTGTTCTTTCTCTTTCTCTTATGAATAAGTCCTTATAAGCTTTTTATTAAGCTTGAGAGGTTAGTCATTAGGTAGTAATTCCACTTCGATATGTTTCTAATCTAGATGATCTGACTTGCCGGTAAGGATTCTGGTTCTATTCCTGAAATATTTTGCAAAGAGGGAGGTAATGTAAAACTGAAGTATCTATTTTAGTGTAATGGTTTCCTGCAAACATTAGTCAATAAACTGCCATCTTCTGTTTATTTGATTCCGCCGCGTCTTACGCATGTATTAGAAACGTACTTATCAGGAAGTTATTTACAAGGCAGGTTTCATATTTCCTTAACTTTTATGCGTTAAAGATCCTGGTATCCTGTAATTACTTACTACACTTATTGTCATTTCAAAACTGGTTCACTTATGCAGTTGAAACTGCCAGCTCCATGAAGGACTACATTAAGCATACGTGTATATGTGTCATAAGACAATTGCTACAGTATTTTTGTGACTCAATGCCAACCAGATTTTTATTGGCCAGAAAAGTCTAGTATGGTCACTGGTCTGGTTGATACAACTGCTTCTTAAATCACTGCAGCATACCGCTCACCGGCGGATTTGCGCAAATAAACACTGTTGAAGACATTTACTTGGTTTCAGATAAACAATCTTCAGTTTTTTTGGCGGGGAAGGTTTTATTTAAAAAAGACGTTAAAATCAGATGAGAAAATTAGTGTCACTAACTTTGAGTCACAGGTTATTTTCTCCTTGCACAGTTCACAGGTATGACTAAAGTTATTCTCATAACAAGCAATGCAGTACGGCTTCTCATCATTCAGTATGTAACGCTGTCCAATCAATGAAAGATTACAATTGGTACAGTTGAATGATTCGTTCGCATTTACAACTACTTCATCTGACATCTTCAAATTTTTTGTTTACAGATAATAGAGTTCTTGTCGGATAAAAATATGCTAAGGCTGATTATGCTGAATATATTGTCAACACGAATCAGTCTTTTACAGATGGGTTGAATGACGACAATTTGTTCTTGTCGATGACCAGTTATTGAATATAGTACAAGATGTGACGACTGAAGGTTGAAAACTCAATTTTCGTTTGCCAAGAGTTTTCGTGTGTGTATATGCTGTCTTTTCTTAATCCAATAAACAGATGCTTACTGAAAATGAAAAAGGAGAAGGGTTATGAATTAGTGTGGAAAATTTTTTCATAAGGTTGTGATATAAATATGACGCTGATGAAACAAGTAAGCATGCATATATATATGTAGAGTGTTGGATGTTTTAAAGCAGTTAGCAAGAACTGTGCTGTTAGTAGATGAACGTATTTGAAAAATTTACCCTCCATCTTTCCTCTTTTTTCGCTTGTAACTGTCCTGTAACAGAGTATACGTTAGCCAAGGTTGCTAAGGCATGTAAAAGCCTGACATGTCATACGCCTTACATGTGAAGGTGATGTATTCAGACTGTGTTTGGTGTTGGTCGACATTGAAAAAAGCTTGGGTTACAATTACATTTCAGTAGACAGCTTCAGCGCTGTCAACTTTTTGATTTACTAAGTGCATTAAACTATTAAGAAATGATAGAGATTATTTATAACTCCAGAAAGAAGTTTGGGTTGGTGATGTTGTCTAGAGTAACAATAAAAGCTTCACGATTAAACCATTCAACTCAGAGAGCTTGTGTGAAGTATTTATTACCGATGAATAATGTGTGAGTGAAGATAACACTTAAGTCCTTGTTAAGACGAATCGAATAAATAGTTATTCAAGATTGCGCTAACCCATGTTAAATGTCCTCTTAGTCTTTAGTTTGTCGACAGTGGGTATTTTCGTTTTCTATAACCTTTTAATCTACAGAAAAAACGCCTAACCATAGAATGAAGTCCTTGGCGTCAACATAAATTTAGTTGTTTTCATTTACTGTGTTACAAAGTTGGCACAAAATTTGGAATGTCATTATCAGCTGAATAAGCATTCAAGCCAAGGAGAAATGATCGCGACTTTTGTTTTTAGGTTGTTTTACAGATGTAAGCAAACGGAATTTCACTCTGTGAGTTGGAGCATATGATCATGAGTGGTTTTTCATGCAAGTTAAAGTCTGAAACTTTGGGATTGACTGATTTAATTGGTGTCTTTAATATCGTTTAATATGTTGACCTGAAATTAATTCTTGGGTTTGAATAATACTTGGTTTCAACAACAGTTTTTGGAGTACCTATTGTAGTTGTGTAGATTGATAAAAGCTATAGGTAATTTTAAGTGTCAGCAGCAGGCATCATGAGTTAAACACAGTTCGTAGATGTGAACCGCTAGGATTAGTTCAGGTTTATGGGAAAACGGTGTGATCACGAGTGAGTACCACTAAACAGCTTCCAAACTAGATGGAAAACTTTCCTATAATAATTTCTGAAACTCTTCCGATGACTTTTCGTGTAATACTTATGGCTGATTTCAGCCTTCTCAGTACTTACCCGTATCATGAAGTCTCTAAATAGCTACACAACATTTCAGAAAGAATAGATTATAGGCAATCTCATCAAAAATTCATTTGCAGGAAAATATACTAAAATGAGATTTTAACGCTTCTGATTTACTACTATCAAAAGTACGGGATGAGCAGTAAGCTCATGGATAAAGTGTTTCTAGAATTCAAGATGAATTGGTAAGATGCTATATCATAAACGACTTTTTCGCACCATCATTTCATGCTAGACATCAGTCGATTTAAACTCATGGTTAATTACTTACAAATTGAGCAGTCTAGATTGATATTTACCACAAACGAGATATGGCTTCCATTAGGAAAATGACCTACTGACTGAAGACCAGAGGTTCTATCTATAACACTAAAGCTTCATAAAATAACGATATATACTACTAGTGGTTAGAAAACTACTCATTTTGATCTTTGAATTTCACCAAACAGATTAGAGTTATCGAAAAATGGGATGACACTCTTGTTCACATGTCTACACTCATCTCTAACGAGTGAACGATTCTTCAAGTGTTTAGACAGCTCTGATCTCGTTAGCAATATCTGCGGATAGACTTTTCTCACTTCCAACTACTCATAATTTCCAATAATAGTCCATCAGTAAATTAGTTTACGGCAATTAATTACAGGCAGTAAACAGTATCTCATTTTCCAGTCCTTGGTGCTGAAAAAAACCAACTCATCAAGACTGCGTGCGTGGATTGTGTCGACTAAAGATCACCATGAATTGTATCAGGTGATAGGTAGTTGGAAGTGATTGACAAAATGTTACGGATTTCAGTCCTTTTCCTTTTAGAACCTATCGGTAAGGTATGCTTGTATCTATAAAGCAACTCACAACCTGACAGAGACCTGACTAGTATATTTGTTGCGTATTGTCAGGGGGATGGCTGTAACCCAAAGACCGTCAGTGTTAGAGATAGAGATTCCAACCTCTAAAGCAATGAAAATTTCCATGAACTAGTGGGTAAACCCTGATGAAAACATTCAATAAATACAGAACTCATGTATGGGTTATTCTAACAATTGTCTTCAACTAACAATCAACAAATATTAACTGACTTATTACTGGAGAATTATCAATTTCATGTTGTCTAGCCATGAGTGCTACTGGATTATATCGACCAGTATGCAATGTGTCCACCAAGCTAAGCGACTCACCATTGTGGTGCACTGTGATGCGCATCATCTGATTGGAAGCTATGAACAGGAAGCCGTAATCAACCTAATGTTCTGTTCTTGTTTGGAATGGTGAGCCAGACACATGTGCAGCGTTAAGGGGAGTAACGTAGGCTTTGAGATTCGAACTCATGTCATCCAGTGCTGCAGTCAGCAAAGTTGCCACTGGGCTGAAGAGTCATCAACTTTATAATATTTAGTCCTGAATGGTGACCGAATTCTACCTATTAGTTTTCGGTGTCCATGAAGCTAAGAGGCTAACTATCGTGGTGAACTGTAATTCGTGTTAGTTTCTTTTTAATGAAGAAAATTATTGATTTCTTAGCTGACAATTTCGTAAGTTCTCGCCCTTAGGTAGTGTTTAGAATGGTTGTTTGTGGGATTTCAAAATTTTTTTCACCAGACGGTTTCTCAATAAAATAAACAGTTGGAGCGTACGAATAATCACTTGAGATTGCGTAAAAGCTCTTCAGACTTCCAATGGAATTGACCCCGAGAATAATTTTTAAACAGGTAGAAGCTTTCTGGTTCATGCCTAGTATCTGATTTATCACTTTCCGAGGAGACATTTTGTTTCCTATTTCAGGATATGAAGTATGTTATTGGAATGGGTGGGTGGAAACAGAAATTTCTAGACCAGCTGTAGTTTTGTCTGTAAATAAAAGTAATTGAAGTTTTGACAAATGTTAGCTATTTGGGTGTAAAATAGGCATGAAATGAATATACTGATAACTGGTAATGAACAAATGTGATGTGACATAACCCTACTATTTTGATCTAAATACTTTTCTCTAAAAAAGAAATTGCATGTATTGACAATGATTGTGGTATATTATTAGATTGACATAATGATCAGACAGTGTGAATTATTCATGAAAGATTTTTTCCCAACTTTATTTTCCCGGGATAGAGCTTTTGACCTTGGATTGGGCTTCACTTTTAACACTGCAATGCATCTGACTTCTACACTGAACTGTAGTACACTAAGAAGGTATGGAGGTATGAAAATCTCCAGGATTGTGAATATAATTTGCCTGTGGAGGCTGATAAGCATAAAACCTAAGTGACAGCCTTTCATTGGCTGCATCAGCTATGTGATACAAATATATACGGTTAAATAACCAATTTTAGAAGATACATAAGCGAACAGTGTTGTTTGAACGTATCTTGACCAACAATGGATTTGATGGTTTGAAAAACTTGGGCACGAAGTTAGTATAATTCATCGTGTAAGGTGTATTTTCGTTTGTGCAATCCGGTGTAGTATATTAGAACAAATAACAAAACAGACAAATATTCTTTGCTTTATTCCTCTCTTTTTCCATTCATTTGTTCTTTTCATACTATACTGAAGTGTGGTAACTTGAACCGATGGATTTGTGCGCTAGGTTCCACGTCAATTTTGTGTCCCTCCGACTACGCTATGAACCGCGTTGCGGTTGAGATATACTACCTGACTGCCCATAAGTCAGTTGTTGGAGCGATACATCCAATTCAAGTAATGAAATGGAGTTCAAAAGCGATTAACAGAACATCACTTAAGCTCCTAAAATGCTTGGAAATAAGTCTCTTAAGTGTCAAACATGTTTTCTTTTCATACACACAATTTTTAGCTTTCCTCAAACTAACAAGTTATTGTTTTCATTGAATTCTCCATTTAAAACCATAGCTCATCTGGGTATATTGTACACTTGTATCTTGGAGTAAATTAGACCACAAACAAGTTATGGCAAAGTATCAGAAAAGCTCGCATTCTTAAAATCTCATTATATCATTCAGAATGGAACGCGTGCATGAGTTCAAAACATTTTACTTATTTATTTGGGAGATATGAAGACACCAGTGTGTAACCTGGGTTGCATCAGCATCAAGCTGAAAGCTATGATTTAACTTCATACGGTAGCAGTCATCTAGGTTGCTATACTGAAAGGCTTACCTCAAGGCATACTTTAGAAGTGGAATAGATGTTTATCAGAATGCTAAATAATAATCACACAAAATATTTATTTATTTATTTGTTCTGATATACTACATCGGGATTACACAAGTAGAAATATATCTTATATGATAAAAAGTGTTGTATCTAGTTAGCTCTCATCAGGCTTTACTCTTGTTTACATAAATTTTCTCATTAAACCAATCATGGTGAATTTCTTAGTCTGTGGTAACAAGGAAATGAAGCATAAAAATGGTAAATATCCAAATTATAATAGTATTAATAATGATAATCTCAGTAATGATAAGAATAATGGGAACAGTATTGCACTTTAGTGGGGAATGAACTACACCTATTTAGTTAGGGCTACTACTACTACTTGGCTGCTCAAACCTCAGTAGGTGTAGCACTGTTCGAACCGATGACCCACTAGGTGGAAGTTGAATGCCTAGAATGATGAGCCTTGGGTTAAAGGATGTCTTGTAAAAACAGTTAAAAATGTGGCATGTAACATGAAGTGTACTAGTGAGTATATGTTGAATAGATGAAAGGTGAGATGAAAATTGCGATATTATAAAAATAGAGAGTTAGCCTAGTAAACTCAAGAAGTCAAGGTATTTGCGGAAGTGAAATCAGATTGTACGGGGATGACTTTCACAAAGGGAAAAATATTAAAATATCAGGTTTATTCAGCAGCCATTAGTTAATAGTCTCAAAAATTACACCTTTCCATATGCAATGAACTCATATTAGAAGGGAGTACTGAGAAAAATAAAACAAGGAACATGGATGGTTGTGTTCTGATAGATAATTTCTCATGTATCAAAGGAATCTTATCAAGACAATTAATTGTCCCTTAGCCGGGTTTTGTAGCTCTTTATGTCACTTTCGCTCTTAGCCTTCATTTAATTATCGCTTAAAAGTAAGGTGGGTTATTTATTCCCTTAGTTCTAATGGCTTAGTTGAGTGCTTTTAACTTATTATGTACTATAGCCTTCCTATTCAAATGCCTAAACTAAGTAAGTGTAAATTGAAGAAACAACTGCGAAAAGTGTCTTGTCTAGTTATCTAGTGATGCTTAAAATATCCTATTAATTATCATGCTCGATCGAATTGATCGGTCTTTTTCGGTTTATAGGCTCCTTGAACAGATGCTTGGATATTGCAACAAGTTTCATTTTGATGCATTCGTTTGGTGGTGGAGTTTGAAGAGATGAGTTTTGCGCTCGAGTTTTCGTGGGAACAACGCTCACTGCGGTTTAGGTATATTCAGCTGATGAGTTATAAATAGGACGAAACGCGCACTCTAGATTCCAGTGCTAAACACTGCCAAGTAAACGATATCAAAGTTTCTTGTCTAGTATCTATTTCAAGTGGCAATCAGTACGTGTATGTGATCAAGGTTAGGGGCGACTGATTCCTGTCAGTGACATGTTAAAGTTATATTTGCAGGCATAAATCAAATTAGATGGTTCATAACAAAAAATAACTGGACGTTGCAACAAATGACCACACGTCGGTGATTAAGTCTCACACCATAAGTGTTTGGAGAATAGCCAAAGCCAACAGGAGTTGATTAAACCTGTTTACAATGCATCAAAAATAATTTAGATTTAAATTTTAAGGTTTGATATTAGTATGACGAAGAACAGGAGTATGTGAAAGAGACATTAACTGAAATCTAGTTCAATAAACAGCAGCAGTGATAAGGAATGAAGATGAAGGAGGGCGAAGGGGATACCAGTAATGGGTAGCAGTCAGTAACTGTTTTGACATCTTAAGCGGAATGATTCAAAAAGGAGATAGACAGCAAAGAGCGGTCATTGAGTAGTACACTATTGACGTAGGATATAGGAAAAACGCAGAGGCGGTTTTCATCAGTGGTTTAACTGGTTTTTAAAGAATGCCATCAGAATATACGGTGGATTCAATGGAAAAAGTATTCTGAAAATATGAAAGAGGTTTTCTTTACCGTCATATGTTAAAATTCAAGTCTACTTCTATTAATGTCTACAAATCAATGCATTTATGAAACAACTCATTTTTTGCCTAATTTTGATTTCTAATCAAAGAAACAATTCTCATTTCTTCCCTAAACCTAATCTCATGCATGAGTTCACTCAATTTCAGACCGTTTAATCTGACACGGCTAGACTTTACATAGAAAGAAACTTGTTTTCTCATACTCTAAAAGAAATATCAAAAAGCGAAAGCGAAATGTTTTTTTTAGACTACTAGAACCATTCTGTGTTACTACAGTACTTTTTTTTAGTGAGGATTTTTCCATGCAACATTATTTTGCGCAAACTTAATTCTATTTTAGGCTAATATTCTGAGGAATTTTATTTATTCTCAAGAGGGATTTCATGCATAACCAGGTTGATAGGTATTCAATGATGCTGAGTTATGTTATAGGACTAAATAATGGTTTAGTCTGTCCTTGTTTGGTATTTGATAATGTCTGTCAGTCGAGTCCAGAATGCTGGCTATATATGTTGACATTCTTACCGTAATTCAAACTCAACACCTTTCTCCACAGATACCAGAACAGTGTCCACAAGATTGATGAGTTACAAAATAGCCTCATCAAGTCCAATGAGCTAGTCTTTTGTTGGAATTTTCGCTTTTCTCCATTGCTGGTTTTCAGGACTGATAAATTCAATCAGTACGAATTCCATAACCAAGATATAATTACAAGTGATGTATAAGTTATCGCATTAGAGGTAATATGGTAACAGACGTTGATTAACTAAAGCGAAATCGGAGAAGCCAACGACAATCTTGATTGATTTTCACCCTACACTCAGTTTGTCGTATAAAATATCTTCATATTTTGTTTCAAAGTTCAGGTAATTAAATGTGTTACTTTGTAATAATAATTTCATTTTCTAAATCCTTGAAGAAGGAAGAAGTTTATGAGAACAGTCAATCGGAATACTTTTAAGATTTAGAAAATCCCCTTTGCATCAGGTGTAACTACTTAATTGGATAATTTTCTACTGTTAGTAATAGAAGTTCATCAACAGAATTTCAGAAAACTTGAGTTCACTTGCAGGTGGATAATTTTATTTTACATACCTAAACCTAGTCTTCAATTATCTTTCCTAAAAGCTAAGTGACTTCTGAAACGGTATATGAAAACTTTCAGTCAAGCATTCAACCATATATATATATGCCATTAAAATGTTTTTTTCAAGTTTAGTGGCTTGGGGGTTATTTCCATCCGCTCTATATTGATTAAGAGCAGATTTCCATATAGTGTTCCACAACTCTACTCAGAACTACATAAACTTTGTCTCACAGTTGTGGAGTTACATGATATGAATATGGACAATAAATTATGTCCGAAACGTTGCCCAGTTAATGATACTGTTTCACTGTGTGACATTTCTAATGAATAGATTAAAATGGAATTACAATCTACCACAGTGGTCAAGTTTTACTCCTGTATTAGTTAAAAGATCTTACTGATCTAATTAGGCAGAGTAATTAAGTTAACCAAATCCCTTGCTACGATTGCGAGGTCAAATACATCGGTCAGACTAGTCGACCAGGGTCAATTAAGCTATCTGAGCACAAAAACTTAGTCAAGTCAAAATCGGTAGATCCTAGTAAGGTAAGGAATTTAGAAAAAAATCTCGGCCATAGCTATGCATGCACACATGCAACCCTAGGATGGAATGAAGCAATGGGGAAATCATTAGAACTAACATAGCAGGGTGGAGGGAGAGATTGATAACTGAATCTTAATCATTTTGACTATCTGTTTATCGAATCAACACCTAATACATGCAAACGTACCGGGTACATGGAAAATCTTACTATACATATCACAAAGGAGGCTAGAAAATCAGACCTGCTTAAATCATGTCCCAAAGTTATGTAATTATCTTACTGTGACTATGGCCAAGAAATTGTGTTAGAAACACAATCCAGTAAGTAATACTGTTTCACTATGTGACACATCTAATAAATGAACTAAAACGGAATTACTTGCTGAGTGGTACTGACAAGCATAGAAACCTAACACATTATTCGTCAAATTATCTTGAGGTTTACTGTGCAAGAAAACTCATCTGACGTGCCAAGTTATGCGTAATACCGTGATACTTGAGTGGATGTACAAACAAGAATACTATGATAATGGGGATCTACCCACAGTTGAGAATAAGAATATTCGAAGACAAAACATATTTTGCAGTTTGTAAACTTCATTAGATAGGAAATCCGTCAAAAAGTTGCATCGAGAGTCACTGTTAATTCATTTTCACTGACTTTTGTTCAATTCGCAACCGGTGACATTCTCCTTTTAAACAAAATATCTACTTCATTCAGTGTATTTCTTCCCACTGAAAAGAATGTATAATTTTTTCAAATTATTCCGAAGAAATAGCACTTATAGCCGCAAAAAATTTCATTTAGATTTGTTACTTTCTTCAAAATGTATGAAATTTTCCTGTGCTAGAATGTTAAATGTTCAACAGTCATATAGTGAAATCATGTTAAAACTGTTTTAGTTCATCTTTAGGACATTGCTTAACTGATAGACAAGCAAACAACACAAACTATGTTGTGACTGAGATTATGAAAAGGTCAGTGTATTATGGAAGTCTAAAATGGAAGACAAGAGAAAGGTAAGCGAGGCAGGAGGGAGAAATACAGGTAGATTTTTTGTGTTTGCTGTTGTCAACTAGTTAAATATTTTCATCGGTGTGATAATAATTGATAATAACATTTGTGTAGGCTGTTGGAATTCACTGATGGACTGCATCAATGAAATGGATCGAAAGGTTTTTCAATATAATCTTATTTGAATTATCAAAAAAGGGAAACTTCACCGATATGGATACAGGCCAAATTATATAAGTACAAGATATTAAAGTGGTAAACAAGAGCTTGGACACTAGTCTGTTTCCAGAAAATTCTGAGAGCTCTGATTAAAAGTTCTCTAAAGTGAGAATTTTCAACAAAGAATAAGAAAAAAACTTTTAGTATAACGTCCGAATATTCGAAACGATCAAACGGAAATCTTGTTTAAATAGGTTCCATGCTTGTCAGTATTCATTAGTAATGTACTTCTGGAATTTTGAGGGAACTAACACTGTTTGACAAACTCGGTTCCACACCGCTGTCTGCTGTAGTAAGTATGCGACTGCCAATCTATTCAAACCGCCAATAATACCTCATGAGGATAGCTTGGTTATTCCAACTGGCCGTTGAACAAAAGCTAATGTCATATTGTTTAGTCGTCACTGCTGGTTAAACCATGTCCGTTGTGTCTGTGGTACAGCCATCAAGTTAGGCAACTCAATATCAAGGTGGACCATGGCAGTCAGTAGGGATGTTAACCTAAACCGTCATTCTAGATGAACTTTACCAACGTGATCAAAGTGCACGGAAAATGGAGTCTAATCCCACATTAGGACGTTTGGCAGTTAGAAAGTAAGATAGCACATAAAGTAATATGTTTTCCATTCATTTAACTCCATCACCAATGTGCTATATCCTACAACCAATTCAGGTAACTAACAGACCGATAATTGTCCGAGAAACTGGCCAAAGTAACTAAACTCCATTATTTTCAAAACGAATAGATATATGCTTAAGAGAAATAATTCCATCAGGTTATTTCCTAGTATATTTACTTGTCCAATCAGTAGATACACCAGGAAAGATAAATATAAACTCATTACCCCATTCCAAAACTTACCAGTAGTCCGCAATGAAAGATATCATCTGGGTAAGCTAAATAACAAACTGAGTTCAACAAGCAACTATCATAAAAACCGCACGCACTGGCTCATCAGTGATGTGTTCATGATGGGGCATGAAAATCGTAGATTTGGATTCGTCCAAAGTCAGGTATGAAATACCAGGACAAAACAGGTGCATTTCTCCATCCCTTACACTGACTGCCCACCTGATGTCTGTCACCGATGAAAATCATTTCCAAATCAGTAGGAATCTTCAGATTTCTTTTTACGTGAGATAAATAACTGGCTAAGTTGGAAATTCTGGTTTGGAATGTTTGGAAAAAGTCTTCAGGAAAGCCGTGAACTTCGTCTTCAAGAATCGATCTTCTAGTGTTGAGGGAACTGATTTTCCTTCACGGATTTGCAGAAGTGTAGTCGACGTTCAATAAAATGGTTTATCAATCTCCTGTTAAACAACCCTTTTAAGTTAAATTTAACATGGTTTCTGTCACGAGTTAAAGTCAACTGAAGAACTCCTGGAAACCTATGAGAACTGAACAGTTATTCTGTTTATAGTTGGAAGCTTGTCAGCAGTGTAAATCTTAGAACTTCTCTCAGTTCATGATAAGACAAAACCACATCCAGTGTCATCGGAGAATGTCTGCCCTCGAATTCAATCTATTTAACTCCGCGGGTTGTCGCTTCCCATTAAATATTTTGCAAGTTAAAACTACAGTAGGTTTCTAGCGAGCATGGAGTTGTTATTCATGTGGCTGATTTGTATAGAACTGACTAGTTGAATGTGGTTCTCACTAAGGACTGATAAACTTAATCTAATTACTCTATCTAAATTCATAAAAGGGACTAGTCGTTTGAAATTTTTGAAGAGAAGACCGGCTTCATGAACTCTTAAACGGGGAAATAAACTTTTTAAGCTGGGGTGTTAAATCGCATCTGAAAAAGTGAAATTAGAATTTTACAAATCGTGTATTTCTGACCACATCTTTTCCAGATAAGTTTACAAAGTGTTGCAAACCTCTAAATTGCAACCCAACCTTTCATATCTTGTTCGACTTACGAAAACCCATATAGATAATTGCAATGAGAAGTTATGCAGTTAAAATGAAGAGCATACTCATACTTCATCTATGTTATCGGACATTTATTTGCCACATTGAATTCATTAATTTTTATAGTTCTGTTATCAGTAAAACGAAGGATAGAACAAGGCGAAATTGTCTAGATCCTGTTCTAATGAGATTCATACAAATTCATTTCCATGAGATCCAGATAAATATGTGACTACTTTGTCCTCTGTTATACTCTTAGTTCATGAAAAAGAGGCATTTTTCCTAGGATTTAGTTTTTCAGTTTCATACACGAAAATTTCTCATTTGGATATTGATGCTGAGTTTGAAAATCTCTATGACCATTCGAGTTCTATTGTCCCAACGTCTTCGGATAATCAAAGTTGGTTAAAGGTTGAATTAGTTGATATTGCCCATCTATTCCATAACTTGGGGATAAAACAAAGAAGCATTTTGAGTTCACAGCATTTCAAGTTTTCGAAAGAATTATAGAACAAATCTGACATGATCATTCTGAAACCCGATAAGGTATTGTTTTGATGGATAAATCTGACTGTAAAAACAAAATATTATCCATCTTCAGTGATGAAAACAAATTCATAGTAGATGTCCTACCAGAAGATATAAGAAAATTCGAAGCAAAAGTAACCGCTAATTTAAGTAAGACTTTTGAATGTGAATGCTATTAACAAAGATGAATCTAATTCATTGAAACCTATGGGATTTGAATTTCCAAATTTATATGGATTATATATCGAGGGGCTTGTGGGGATTTAGAAATATTTTCAAGTTAGTATTCATCGTAGAATGACATCAGTTAGAAGAACAATGGAAACCTGGGAGCACTGGACAGCTGTTTCGTCCTAGTATGGGACTCCTCAGCAATGTGCACCTACGACCCCACCAGAGATCGAACCCGAGACCTTCAGGTTCCATGGCCAGCACGTTACCATTGAGCCACTGGGTCGTAATCCAATGGTCGATATTTCCAATCCCTGTCAGTTCAAGACATAGCGCAAC
This sequence comes from Heterobilharzia americana, assembly GCA_944470555.2. Lineage (NCBI taxonomy): Eukaryota > Metazoa > Platyhelminthes > Trematoda > Strigeidida > Schistosomatidae > Heterobilharzia > Heterobilharzia americana. The sequence continues at coordinate 63,788,149 of OX104134.1, forward strand.
CGCCACCCAATGTCATCTTTGAGTAACTGTCCTCACTACCATCAGGCTAGCCCCACCGGTCACGACTTCTCATTGGAACTTCGGGAATCACCTCTCGAAGCTAGTCACTATACCTAAACTAGAGAAATGGTTGGCAATAATTTTAAATGCAGTTCCAAATGAACGCTATGAATTTTCACTGAAAGATATTTTTCAACTTGTTGACCGTCTTAGTAACATGAATATCAAAAAAAAAGACTAGGTACTCTTTGCTACAAATTCTTTATTCACTAACATGCCGTTGTCCAAGACTGCTAACATTCTCTGTGATTACATATCTTCTAGAAACCCCTCATTCCCCATTACTCCCACTTTTGTGAGGGAATCATTATTGATATGTACCGACAAATTTCATTTCACATTTGAAGGTGAACTCTTTCAACAAGTTGACGACGTAGCTATAGGTAGTTAGTTCCTCAGGACCATTACCAGCTGATATTGATATGTCATATATCAAAAATCCGGCTAGTGATCTCATCGCTGAAGTTTCTCTTTACGAGATATGTCGATGACATCAAAGTGATTTGTAAGAGGCATGATGATATGGTTTGTCTACCAAAAGACTAAACACCATGTAAAATCATATCAGCCTGACTTGTGAGAAAGATAATAATGATCATCTGTCATTCTTAGTCGTACTACTGGGTCAATTACATGGCTGACCAATCAGATGGCCAGTTTACTGAAAGCCTACAGGGACAGAAAATATCTGAATTTCCACAGTTTTTCTCTGATCCAATAGGAACGGGGTCTAATAAAATGTCTATTTAATAGAATCCATCATATCTGTACGTCAGATACGATGCCTAAAGATGTAAAACTACTGACCAAAAAGCTTAGGGAAAACGGATGTCCTTTGAAGTTTATAAACCGTTGTAGAAATCAGGTATTACTGAAGCTAACTGTATACACAATTCCTGGGAAAAGCCTCCACATCACTCTAACTTACAGAAAGGAGTTAAATAGCATAATTTTGAGACGTCGGCTAACATCAGTCACTAAGAAAACATATTATGCAGCTAATCTTATTATTGTGGGAAAAACAAAACATTTGCTTCACCACAAACCTAAACACCGCATCGTTGATTGCGTCATATCTTGTTGTGTTTACCAATTTACATGTGTATGTGGTCGCCAATTCATAAGAAGGAGTAATCAGGCCACGCTGTTTGGGTTGGGAGGACATATACCTAAATGGCTTCAAAACAAATGGAGTATGAAACTTTGATGAGCGCAGATGGGAGACAACTATCTTTATCTATAGCTAAACACATTATAGAAATAAGTCAAAAATTTAATATTCAAATAGATTTCAAAGTTTTATATAGAAGCAGTCATGCACGTATACTGATATTTGGGGAAGCCATAACTATACACAAATTGAAACCACCTTTATGTGTACAGAGGGACAAGTTTCCAAGTTTCGTCACTTGGAATTAATTTATCAGTTTAACCGCTCCTGTGGAGACAGTGATATTGGGCAGGTGGCTAGGCAGCTTAACCAACTTATTACCGAACAGCTACCTTTGTGGCTGGGAAAAGAAAAAGTTAACTCTGTTAGAAGTTCTGTTTTTTCACATCTGGTTGATAGTGGTGTCAGTGGATAAAACGAAAGCGTTCAAAGTGACTTATCGTATTCCACGGAACCTTTCTGATGCATTTCAAACTCCCCTTTTACATACAGCTGAGGCTATAAGAATTCTAATGAACAGTCCAAAGCTTTGTGTTCAAAGGAAATTCACGCAATCTTTATCCATGGTTTTGCGAGGGAAGACTTCGTGAAAGACCTAACCTATAAATGTTTAGAAAGCCCTTCTTCCCAATTTGTTTTACTTTTATCATCCCTGTCACACCACTACTGTGTTAACATTTAAACTTTATCTATCCACCAGCTTCACCATACAGTATTGCACAACATTATTGTCCTTTTCCAAGCTGTGACTTTCATTGTCTGTCTGAAAACCTGTTTACGTTGTTTTCCCTTATACTATCACTATTTTTATCATTGCATAGTTTACAATCGACATCCTTGTTATCATTGATTGGCAAATTGCCTTGATTGGTTCACGTTTTACTTACGTGTTCAAAGCCATGTGTATTAGAGTGAAGTCTGAGATCTAATTGAGAACAGTATCTTTCGCTCAAATGTCTTGTTGTAGTTTTCCCGATGGGAATTTTAAATATTTTAAACGATGTCGACCAGAGAGTTACATTCTGAGGGAGAAAAAAAGCATTTGAAAGCATATATATCTCGACGTTTTATTTGACAGGAAGTGATTGATAGAAAGTCCTAGATACAGTTTTCTCATTATATAGATACCTATCTTGATAACTTATCTGCATATTTGAATAAGTGTCTGGCCTGGCGTGTGATGTCCCTGATCGGCCTTCTCAGTGTGTGCCCAATCCATCCCCACTTTCTTCTGCATATTTGTTGGGCGATAGGTTCTTGGTTGGTTCTTCTCCAGCCAGCCAGAGTTCCTTGTTGCTTATCCCTATTAATCTGGCCATCTGATCTTCAGTAACCAGCCAATGATACTACCTGGCTGAACAAACGTTGATGGTTGGAGAGGGTTACTGACTCTTTACCTGCCTTTAAGGCATGTACCTAGACCAGGTAGTCACAACTCTTCTGCACTAGTTCACAACTCTGTGGAATCTGTCCATGCGCTGATAGCATTTATAAGACTTAATCTACCTAATATAAGCTGGACGTTCATAGGATATCAGTCTTGTTATTTCGGTTAAGGCTTACATAGTCCTAAATGTCAATGTGTATGCTTGTGTCGGGAAGAGAAAGTTGTTACTTCGTATGTGGGATTTAGTAACTGTGAGTAAATTCAATCAGTCCAGTCCAACGTAGTTCCTTCTTTTCCACTTGACGTAACTAACTAATTTCGTCATGAAAGTCTACCGTAAGACAGAGAAGATCTGAAATCCTTAGAGATGTGTGCTTGTGCGTACATGTATGCTTGAGTAGCTGTTCTTGTATCATCGATTCCATCATTTATCAAGAACTGTAATGATTTATCTCCTCCATCTTCTGCTAAAGTAACAAATAACGACTGTGATAAAAAAGGACTCAAACTTTATCTTGTGAGATGGACTGCACTTAGAAGTCTAGATACGGGTGATGAAGAACTACATATTGTTAAATGAAGACTTGTTTGAACATCATTTCTTTTGTTGTTGCATATTGATTCTTTGTTTATAGTAGTATAAAATAAACCTTTGACAAGAATCCGAATGATTCTGAATTCCAAAAGTTTAGGATATCCTGGATTAGATTATAACGGTCCTCCTTACTTTGATAACAGTGGCTGATGCCGCAGGTGACTATCTAATCATGTGATTGTCTCTCACAGATCTCCTGGGAGAAAATCATGGAACAGTTAAGCCAACGAATTACATTAATTAGCACCTAGTCAAATGATGGAATTTCAGACTTGTTATTCCGAGCCCTTATCTTCGTAGAAGTATACGATTCGAACAATGCCGGCATCATTTCGTACTTGATTACTGAAGTTTCATCTATCCTCAGTCGTTTCTGTTTTCTTATATCTCCATCTCTTATCCCAGATAGTTCCTTGCTTTCGTATTAAAACGTGTGATATCTGAAACTAATGAACTATTGTGTCAGTCATACTGTTTTCTTGCCATCTGCGTTTACATAAACACGTTCCTTCCTACTTGAATCAGATGCTTAGATGCTAAAACGTCAACACTTCTTACCTGATTGGCCCTACAACTTTCACCTACCTCATTCCAGAGGTGCGAATAATGCCTTTAAAGCAGATTTGATAGAAAATTTCACTCTGAGTAGTTTATTTCAAAATTACCTGATTTCACTACTAACCTATGGTTAAATTCAAATTCCTAAGATACATTTCATGATCCGTAAAAAGATGAAATTTGCTTATTGGGAGAGCCTAATGAAAACTAGTCTATTTAAGTTAATTTTCAATGTGATCTGAGATACGTCAAAAAGCCTCTGAAGACCGGGAAGTACTGAACGTCTGTTTCGTCCTGGTTATAACCTCCTCAAAAGTGCGCACTCCTAATCTTTACATGGTTGCGTTCATAATCATAAACTGCCACCATGAAACAGTTACCACTCAATGATCAACGTCTCTTTAGTTCAAGTTACCATTCAGCCAGTTTTTCAGAGTCTTATTCTCTAGTTCCCTACAATTCACTCAATCGAAGGGTGCTTCACTGTAACTTATTACTTGATTCAAGATAGATGAACTGATGTTCTAATGAAAACGATGACTTATGAAGTCAGTTGAATCGCGAGTGAAAATAAATGCTTGCTGATAGTGGTCGCGATTCATTGCTAGCTGACTGACGCTGAAAAATGAGAGCCATCAAGCTTCGATTCATGACTGGGTAGTATTCGGTTTGCTTTACATGCTAGCAGTATCAGACTTAACTCTGCATAGTTCTGATAAGGTGAAAAACCTCAAATTCTATCTAAAATGCGTGAGTACTGTGTTCTTGAAATGAATTATATCATTTGCTTGTTGATATATCCAACTCTATTGTCAACTACACGAGCGATCAAGAGAAAAGTATAATTAGCCAAACAGAAAAGCAGAGTTCAGCACCAAATTAACAGCATATTCCATAACGTAATATAAAAGGTCCATGCAACATTTTCAACATTCTGCGGGCAAAACGTTCGCCTAGGAAAAAGTATGAGCAAAGCATACTTTAACTAGTGACACAATGTGAACACCAGATACAAATAAAAGTTAACTGTGATGTAATGTTTAAAAGAGCATTATTCCGATAACACGTAATATTGTTTCCCTTCTCACCTTTCGTCATCTAGTGTTACCAGACTTGTTTTAATGTTATTCAGTTGAAACTAAAAAATCACGACGGACAAACAGAGGGATAAGGATAATTTCCACTTGGCTAGGGCAGATAACTACGCGACACAGACAGGAAATGAAATATTTCAATATTTTATTTACTTAGTTTTTAAAAAGGCTCAATTTATTGAAATCACTTTTGTAACAGACTTGAAAAAACTAGTTGATAAAGTAAGGTTGATTTGGTTAGTACTGTTTTTTCGAAGTGGGGTTGGTGGACAAGTTTTAACAGTGGAACATTTTGCGGTAATTCAGTGGTTATAAAATAACTGTTTTTGTAACTGTAAGCCTCGGTAATTACTTGCTATTTAGGTAACAGTTCAGCTTTCTAAGCTCAACCGATCCGAGTACACCACTGATGACCTCAGCCTGAAACGAGCGGAACAGCTGTCTAGGGGTTTACATCACTTTCATCTGGCTAATGACCGCTGCTCATCTGTGTGAGTGGTGTAGGACTACTCATGTTGGTCAGTAGTTACTGAAGAGCTATAGAAGGGTTAGACTAGAGCGGTTTCTGAGATGACGCTTAGTTGTACACGCTGTTTTAGGCATACACGACACGAGAATATTTCATTTCATTACCAGTAGAGCTACTTATCAGAGCTTTCACACAAGTCCATATGAATTACTCAGACCATCAGAATATGGGAAGCTGATCTGACTTTTTAAATATACCATGAACTGACTCAGGAATTTATAGATTAGAATCTAATAAGGTGCCTAAAGAAAATGCATAATCCATGGTGAAAATGATGCAAACAGATAAAGATGAATATTGGAATGTCAACATGTTAGATTATTGTTATCTGGCCACTGATCAGTACTGATTGGAGTGAGTAGTCTACCGATACTTATGTCGGCCAGAAGTATACGTCAGACAACGTATAAATTTACACGAGCTGTTTTTTAAAAGTTGGCGTTGAAAAGAAAAAGCGATATACCGTTAAATCAGTTAAACTCATTTCCTAGCGCGGTTTTTTTTGACATCGATTTACTCATGCTGTTCAGTAGTTGTTTTCTGTCTCTGACATTAGAGACATCAAAATCTCATCTCGTTTTAGCCTAATTCTCAGTGTAAACCCTGCTTACACCAACTATGGGTAACTGATTGTGATGAATGTCAAGATAGGCTCTAAAGTGTATTAGCAATTTGTAAACTACTCGTTTGCAAAACTTCAAACAACTAACCAAAAAAGTAGTAAATATCAGTTAGACGTCGCTGCTGAGAGTTGAACTGAGATGCCAGTAAAGTAGTGTAAAGAAAGGTAAACTAGCTTTTGCATCTGCTAAGTGAACCAGGGTAGCTAATTAACCAATAAGCGGTGAAATTTACAATTTTGTTTCTAAATAAAATGGCAATACAGCTTATTCGAAAATGTGTAGTAGTATGTGTGGCTTATACCCAGATTTGCATACTTTTAGCAGGACACCGTGTTAGAGATAGGAAAACATACATACTCTTATGAACTTAAAAATGTGGATACGAATATAAAAATTATTGCTACTCTTATCTCGATGAAGAGAATGAATGCTGAATTGGTAATTGTTAGCATCAAACATGTAGTAATTTCAGGTAAACAGATTAAGGAAGAACTTGTAGAAATCTCTAAATCATGCCACGTTATTCCACAGCCTTCAGCTACATACCTGTTGTATGACCTACTTTGCATAGGGACACAAGGTGTTCTTATGAGAAACTACTCTCATTCAGTACCGTGGTATGGTGCTACCGAAAGTTCATACTAAAATGTAGAACAGAAATGAGTCAACAACCGTTACAACTCATTCAGCAGCGGAGAATATTCCTTGAATCCTTGTTTTGCTCCCGAAAAGCTTCATCAATGAAACCCATCTTTATGTTATGCCAGATATAGATCAATCAAAGAGCTCAATTTTATCGAAAAATGCACTCAGCAATCTTGTGCACATTCGTGCTGTTAGCTATGAGTTGTACCTACTGTGTGAGGGCTAATGCTAATACTACGTGACTACCCAAACCTCGGTAGATGGAGCGGAGTTCTAACCCATCACTAGTTAGTTGAAGGTCATTCATCTAAACCAATCAGCTACAGGTTCACTACCAAATTTTTATGCTAAAAGTGCTCTATAACTGATATTGTTAAAGTCAAAACCGACTGTAGCATCCATCGTAGCTCATTTAACAACAACTTTTTAGAACAATTTATAAATGGTAGTGCGGTTACCCTCTAGGTGTCTGTCAACCGGTTTATTGAAAAATAAAAACACCTGGTGATAATGAATAAAAGTTGATAAAACTTTGGTCTCTGTAGGATTTCGAACCAATAGCCTGAAGATTATCAATCCGACATTCTATACACTGTTTGATCAATGGAGAGCAGCCAGTTTAATGTTGTCTGGTTAAGAGTGCTGGTGGAATTCTATCTATCATTTCGCACTGCTTTTACAAGCTAGGAGGATGGTTCACCGTCATGGTGCACTTTGATGCGTGTTTGTTGGTTGGAGGCGATCGGCAGGAAGCTTTGCTAGACCTAGGTTCAGTGCTTGCTGGGACTTGTGAGCAAGGTGTTTATACAACTTCTGGGGAACTGGTGTCTTCTAAGAGTTTTGAGGCCGTGAACTCGTATCACTCTCCAACTACAGACCAATGTATTTAATCCAACCTTACAGGAGGTCTGTCGTTGGCCAGGTGGCTCAGTGGTAACGTCGCTGACTTCAGCACTGGACGGTGTGGGCTAAAGTCTCAAAATGGACATCGATTCTCTCAACTCAGTGATTTCTTGTTGCACCATCTATGATATTCAACAGAATTTCCATTCGATGGGATTTCCTTGAAAAACAGTTGTCTAAGTAATAGGGAACTATTATAACCCAATAAAGAGAATTTGTGGATGAAATGATTATTCAAACACATTTTACACCTGTCAGTCAGATCGTGAAGATGACCGCTAAAAGATTGTTTCACCTTGTTTTTTCAGATTCTAAATTTGTTCGGAATACAGTGATGATAATGGAATCACACCAAAGCTATCTTAGATCATAGCTAAGTGGTAATGGTAGCCTTTAGGCTGTTATGTATGCTGTCTCAGTACACTTGACATTTCGTAGTGTATTGCGTAGACACAAGTGTTTTTTCTTAATTTAACAATGTTTATGACATAATTCCATTCGAAAAGGTAGCATACTTAATAATGTTTAGTTCTTAGTGAATAATATACCATATAATCATTATAAATAGTTTACATCTAGACACTAAACAAATTCTCGTCATTTAAATGTCCACATTTAAGTTTATTTTACTGATCTACTAAAATGGATAAGATGACATTGAATGCATAACACATAATGGTGCATACTATGCTACAGTGTAGTTTAGTAGTTCATGTGAGTTAGTCAAGATTCGTAATCACAGAGCTGAAGTCTATTTGAACGAACAAGCAACAAGAAGTAGGAAGTACGTGCTGAAAACACTACTGCACGTTCATTTTATTTCATCAATTGATACGAGTTGAAATTTGTTGATTATAGATTTTTATTGCTGTTTCTCAATTATTCTAAACGAGAAATGAAAACCATCACAGTATGAATGTAGGTTCGGTTACATTTCGAAGTTGAATTTAATTTTTCAACTATGATGAAACATCGCTTCAGCAGTGTAAGGTATATGAGACTTCTGAATGCACGGAAGATACCCATTAGGACATTGTGGAAGAGTTAAGCTTCCTAATCAGGCCTCATTTTTACGACAAACTGCTAACAATATGCCACTAATCACATACTAATATCGGTTGGAGGACCACTGAAAGACTACTGTGGGACTTATCAGTAGTGCAAACCCTCATTTCTATGAGAAAACAAGGCCAAATTCGTGTAGTCTCGTGGCCAGCACTTCACCTTTTGAACACTGGAGTGGAATCTAATGATTCGATCTCATTTCTAACAGTTCGCAATATATTGTAATCTGGTTGGTAGCTAGTATTGGATTCCAGGACACGCATTTAATCTTGTTTTGGACTCGTCAGCCGAATTTACTTGGACCCCAGTGAGAGATGTAGTTCCCAAAGAGAAGTGGACCCAATATTCATCGCTTCAAATACCAAAGCGTTATCTACTAGGCCACTGGAGTACGATAGCCACCTCTTGTGCAGCGGGTACCAGTTTTTATTGATTGATACTTGTAACTTCCCATCGTTATGTGGGGCCAAATTGCTGGATCTCTGTTGGAAGGTGGGCTCCTATGAAGATGCCTCGACACTACCTGATTATAGTCATTTTAGTCACTACCTAATGCTATTGGTAAGTATTTGTCTTCAAATATCGAATTCTCCTAGGTTTTCGATGCAGCCTCAACTGTCGCCAGTCCATAATGAAGTTACCTTAAAATCAATCAATCCTTAAACACCTCAAAATCGAGAAACTCATAAACTGACAGTAGTCTAATACCAGCTGATAGAGAAACCTAGATGTGATTATCACGATCAGGATGAAGATTGCCTAGCAGATTAAGTCAATACTCCAACTAAAAGTTTATACTTCCATGCACGCCTATAAATTAGACTAATTTCAGTTGTCCATATCCACTTCATAGAATGTCAGTCATAGTAGGAATGAATTGGTGAGATTATATACAAAGCCTCCGTCAAAAATGCAACAATCTTTCGCGTTCGCTGTAGATTCACACGAAACAAGCAGTTGAGCTGAAGTACCTAAGATACCTTGATGAATGACATCTAGTTTGGTAAAAACATTTGCTAGTTTTTACTGTTGTTCCCTTCATTCTAGTGTTTAACAAGACCATCAAATGAATAAACATTGAGTCAGTTGCTGAAAAGTTACTGCTTTAAGTCTTTTCAGGAATCGATTTAATGTCCCTTTCCGATCATCATTCCCTTACATTTATTTGCTTGTGCAGAAAATTATGTTTGAAATTTACTGCAGGAAGGTTGTTTGTTTTATAGTTCACCGAGCAACTCGTGATAAACTTCATCCAGGATGATCTAATTGAAGTGATTCAAAGACTTTACTTGTTGGGATTACAAAATATACATACTACTATATATATATATATATATATATATATATATATATATATATATATATATATATATATATATATATATATATATATATAAGTAGCTAGTAGCCACTAAAAATGATCTACCAATTTCACTTGTTGGGTAAGTGTGGTCTTAGCATCGGATATCCATTCGCCTGGTTAAAAGTCAAGTTCATCAGAAATGAACTATCACAAATTCAAGTCATAAAGGTGTTGAATCGTTTAGATTAACTGAATCTGGCTAGTGGACTTTGATTATCAAACTATGGGGAGAAGAAAACCATTTTAAAACCATGTTGAGCATTTTCTTTACTCAAGTATTGTAATCACAATGAATAAAATTTATCTCTTTTCTGGAAAGAAAAGAAATCGTTCACTAATGTCTTACAAATGTACTCATAGGCTAATCGTTATTGCGATAATTAGTACTATAAATTAGATTAAACGAAGCGCCAGCAGGTGCAGAAAATATCTGATAAAAATATATATGTAACTGCATGATACAATGCATTAAGGTGGGCATTCATAGCATACATTCACCTTACATTGATTGGTCCCAGGAGAGCAACTAATTTTCATGTTGTCTAGTCCTGAGTGTTGACCGAATTCTATTAATCATTTTCGAAGTGTGGCTACCAAGCTAGGAGGCTAAGCATCGCGCTGCACATTGGTAGATGTAAGTTGCTTGAAGGCGATCGGCAGGAAGTTCTGGACCTAGGTTTCGTGTTTGTCGCATTCGTCAGTAAGGCTTATCCGCAACCCTGATGGGACTGATGTCCCGCGTGGGATTCGAACTCGCATCACCAAGTGTTGTAATCAGTGATGTTGCCACTGAGCTATTCAGGACACGGTTGACCTTCTGTAGGACTGGGTTAAATACACTAAACAGCCTGAATAGTTCAGTGATAACGTCGCTGATTACAACACCAAGCGGCACGGATTCCAATCCCAGGCAAGACATCACTTCCCTCGAGGTTGCAGATGAGCTTTGCTGACGAGTACCACCAAGGACGAAACTTAGATTCAAGGCTTCCTGCCGATTGCATTCAAACAAATAATGCACATTCACCTTCTTTACCTACCGATATTTCGCTAAACCAAATGAACGGTATGATTATTGTTTAATTGCTCATGCCAATCAGTAGTTTTACGCCAATATTATACGGTTCATATAATGACATTGTCGAGAATACACTGTTTGTTTTCAGACAATATATTTTTTTTCTGATTACCTCCTAATCATGACTGTTGTTTCGATTGTTGATAGAGACTGACAGAGAGAGAAAGAGAGAGAGAGCAAATAAATTGGAAAGAGGCAGAATGCATTTATTGATCTTACAAAACAAAATCAGGCAGGTGATTGCATCAGACTGATAAGGATGGAGATAGAAATAAACCCAGACACCCACACTAATAAACACACATGGACATATGTATATATTGTATACTAATAGTCATCAACCGTTGCTTATTCATTCTGATGCAATTTGATTAACGTGGATAAAATATTTCACTAGTAAATAATATCTACCCTAAAAAAATAAACTCTCCTACTGGATTCATTTAAGTTGTGTATTTGGATTTGTAGGGGCGGACAGAAAGAATTTGTTTTCTAAAACCTGAAGTACTTACTCGGATGGTATTTATCAGAACACGAATGAATGATTATGCTGTAATGTCTGCGTGTACTTACATTTATGCTTCCATAGTTGCTATATATACCAAGCTGAAAAGGGTTATGTTGTTATTGAAAAAACGGAACATTATGCACAGAAGTTTGATACTTAGAAATAGTTAACAGAGAGCTGTACATGTTCTCTGTGCGGTGGTTGACACTGATTAGCAGGTATATCAGTAAGCAAAAGAAACTCATGATCCGTCTATGATTTGAACCCACGCCTTTAGTCAATTTCACAATTGAGAATTTTAACACTGAACTGAATAATCCGAAAAACATCCTAAACAAGAACATGAATGTGTTTACATCTATGAGGTTAGGTAGTTACTACTTGTACGCTGTAGTTATTTGTCCACTGATGTGACATGGAGTACTATGCTTCGCGTTTGATATGTATTAACCATGAAGACATCAGTAGTCAGTGCTTATCTAATGACTATTTTGAGCAACGAAGTTCACTTCTGACAAGTATTGTGTTAAAGGATGGAGAAAGGATAATTAGCTGCCAGTCGAACTGTGGTTAAAAAAGTTATTTTTGTCATGACGCCTGACGTGTTTCATATCAGTACGGCCATAGCTGCCTAGTCGTATCCAGTTTCCAGTAGAGCGTTAGCTGATATCCGTCTATGATGAGAATGATTTTTGGATTAATCAACTTCGTACACGTACACCAGCTAAGTGAAAACAAAATTGCTGAGTACTTACAAACAGGTATAGTAACTGTCTTGTATGATTACTGAATTGATAAACCTAAACCTGTATTTCTGACAACCTTATTAGTAGAATTTACTTGAGGTATTCACCAGACACGCATAGAAGCAGCAGGAGGGCTAACGCTGGGTAGTTAGGAGATAACGTTCTTGTTTTGGCAAAAGACTTTTCTAGCTCTCATTTAGTTATACATGACCTACATTGACCCCTTTACAATACCCAGTAGATGTGAAACATATCAATAATATGACATTTAATAAAAATGTACATTCACTAGTTCACTACTGTATTTTCCAGTTTTGTAACTTTAATTGTTAGACAACAATCTGATGGATTCTGTGTTACTGAAAATCAGTCTCAATCACCAGTTACTAATGGCATTAATAAGATTCTTTCGAAGAAATTTCTCTACAGGTTATCAAAGTATTCAGTGTACGAGAAGTTATAACATTTCATTTAATGAATGGAATAAGATACTGATGAAACTCTTCAGTTGGTTTCGAATAAATGAGGTCTGTTATCTTGAAAATGTTATCCTAAATAGCTACAGTTAGCTGCAGTTTTCGGACCAACAATTAAGAGTTTTATAACTTAATGCCAATTCTTTGACTAACCAATCACTGCGACTGTCAGACAGGTTACAATATGTTGAAATGACAAAAATTCGCGTACCTCTTGAGTAGTATTCCATTTCTGACTAAACAGGATTAGTGAAGCAAATAATCATTGATTAGGTTATACTTCTGAAATGTATGTCCGTACAGTTTAACACATAGAACACTGGACTTTGCCTATCTTTAGTCTGTTAGTAGATTTATATCATTTTGACCATCTGAGATAGCCATGGTTTGGCAGACTAGTATTGATACTGGAGGATGACTGAAGGTGAAAAGAAAATTTGAATCGCGGCCAGATTCGGACCAGAGACCACTGGGTTTCCGGCCTGGTGGTCTACCAACTAGGCTACGAGACTGGGGTCCAAACTTTCATTTCACTTTCAATCATCACTCAGTATCACCACTAGTCTGCTGAATCACGGATATATCAAATAGTCAAAACGATGATCAATATGATGCTCCCCCTCTTCAATTCAGTTAGATTTGGATTTGGATGAGAAGTCCTGGCGAGACAGCCAGTGTGATTACGGCCAAGCAGTAGTAACGCTTCATGAATTGACATGGTAGTCGGGCAAATTCCTTGATGATTGAAGTGAAATAAAAAATCTGGTCAGCAGTCAGACTTCGTAGCTCATTTGATAGAGTACAAGACTGGGAACCGGTTGGTGGCTGGTTCGAATCCGGTCACGGTCCAAATTTCCATTTCACCTTCAGTCAACACCCAGTATCAGTGAGTGTATAGTTATAATGAAAAAGGAGGAGGGGATAGATACTCGTCTTTTTTCGCCAAAATAAAAATAATAAAGTTAATTAGTAGTTTCTTTTCTGTAAAATTTAATGACAAGAGCTGAAACACTATTACTATGACCACATGTTGGGTTGTATTAACAATGGCGCATACAAGCACACTCACACACTCACACATATGAACACATGAACTTGCACAAATTTTCACCGTAATTAAAAATAATTTTATTTATCTACTGTCTATTTAGTTAATAAACTTGGTTTGTTGTTGTTGTTATTTTCCCCAGAGAAATGATTGAGTTTATCCTATTTTATTATTTCATTTACCCGGAATTTTGATACCAGATATCTATTAGAGTGATTCATCATCTCGCTCTTTAGCTGTCGTTCAGGTAAGTATAAGTGGATTTCAGGTTAATTAGTAACCTTGACATGGAAACAAAACAAAACAAGATGCCTTTCCTTCTATATATATATATATATATATATATATATATATATATATATATATATATATATATATATATATATATTGAATTCAATTACAGTAAGTGGTGCACTGTGCTTCTGCGTAAACAACATTTGTGTATGCATGATTGTATGTGCAAACTGCTACCTCAAGGCATCTAGAATTATTACTTGTGTTAATGAACTCCCTTCCTGAATTATATTTGTATAACATTGAAATTCTATGGTTGTTTTCATACCATTTTGATAAGTGTAGTGAAAAGAAACAATGGAATGTTTATAACTGTTCTTAAGAAGATGAATTACCATCGAATTCAGTTTGCAAGGAAAACAATTAAATCGAACAACTGATGCTGCAACATATACATGTCAAATAGGAAAACTACACTACTTATAAGAATTTAGTAGTTCTCTGCATGTCTACATGGTTTTTTGATATATCTATCGATAATAAAAAACCTTTCCAAGCAATATATGATTATCCTTCGGCGATTTTACAACTAAATATTTTTTGGCTTTCGTAAGTCGTAATGTCAGTGAGACAATTTAATCATACCGTCTTATATAGATGATGTAGAAAACTCTCTGAAGATGAGTCGATCCTAATTCGGTTACCGAACGCCTGTCAGATTTGGCGGCTATAAGTTTCTTCCTTATGGATACTAGATTTCCCTGTTAAAAAGTTCAAGATTGCCTAATGCTCCCACTGTTTCAATGACTCTTCAGATTGCAGTGGTTGAGTGTGTTGAACACTTCACTCATCTGGGAAGTAGGATCAGACTTCATGGCTCAGTGGCCCGTGAAATCTCTGCACGAATACAAAAGGCTCGGCTGGCTTTTGCCAACTTACTCCACCTGTGGTGCCGCCGTGATATCCAGTTGTCTAGTAAGGGTAGCGTGCACTGCACAACAGTCCGGTCTGTTCTACTGTATGGCTATGAAACATGACCATTGAAGGTGGAAGACATGAGAAGGCCTCAGGTGTTTGACCACCGTTGCCTTCGTAGTATCGACCGTATTCCGTGATGTCACCACGTGAGTAATGCAGAAGTCAGGAGTAGAGTTCTAGGGAGAAGAGATAAGTCAATTGACACGGTTGTGAACCTTCATCGACTAAGATGGTTGGGACACGTACTACGTATGCCTAGTCGCCGATTGCCTAGTCACACAATGCTGGCTGAAGTAGGTCTAGGCTAAAGAAAGGTTCGAGGTGGCCAGACTACAACATGGTATCAATGTATGAAGTGTTTGACTGTTGGTTTGAGCCGTGTATGAGGGGTGATGCAGACTGGGTGGTTGGTGTCGCGGGACAAGAGGAACCAGTGGTTGGAGACTCTTGGTGATATGGCTCAGAACCGATGTTAGTGGCGCAGCTGTATACATACATTAACCTCATCTTAACACTACCAAATCTCACCACTTTCACATTCTTCGTTTCTCTCTTTTCCTACTTTATATTTCTTTTGACTGCATTCTCTTATCTTCATCTTGCACCTCACTGCCTTTTTACTTGGTGTAGTGATATTAGGTGTGGTAACTCGGACCGTTATGCAGTAATGCCCGGTCCTAGGTTGATCTGGATGGATGGAATGCTTCCACTGTTTCAATGACTCTTAGTGCATGAAGAAAGCTGCATATACATCTAATGATGCCAAAAAAATATTTTATCGCTGAAAGATTTCCAAGTTTGAACACAAGTTTATCTGCCAGAACTAAAGATGGAGAGTAGTTAGTCCAGAGAGGTTCGTCATAATCACATCAAGGAAACAAATTAAATTACCACTATAGTCTCTTCAGTAGTAGGAATGTGTCACCTAATTCATTGTTATCTA
This sequence comes from Heterobilharzia americana, assembly GCA_944470555.2. Taxonomy (NCBI): domain Eukaryota; kingdom Metazoa; phylum Platyhelminthes; class Trematoda; order Strigeidida; family Schistosomatidae; genus Heterobilharzia; species Heterobilharzia americana. The sequence continues at coordinate 63,804,153 of OX104134.1, forward strand.
AAATGATCAACCTCGCTTGATTCTTTCTTACATATTTGATCTCAATTTAAAGGTGAGGATAAACAGTTGATATACTAATCACTGAATTCTGGGAAAACTCCATTTCCTGGCTGCTTATATATATATATATATATATATATATATATATATATATATATATAAAATTCTCTTCAATAGTGATTCGTTGCCTAGAAAAAAAATCCTGGCTAGGAGGTGTTTAGCTGATAAATTTGCTCTCCTCCAAAGAGATGACTGTTTAGAGACCAGCATGACCCTTAACCCCATCTTAAGACGTGAACATCAAGAGAGGAAACCCCTGGTCATGTGCTCCATTGATGTCTCGAAGGCCTTTGACTTGGTGTCTCACGACACTATCGGATGGGTCACCTCAAAGTATGGGTACCCGGACTCTTGGTCTCATACATCAAGTCATCCTATGAATCAGCGGGGGCTAACATCAATGGAAAATTCTATAACGTTAACCGTGGGGTCCGTCAAAGAAACCCTGTCCTTCCTCCTTGCTCCTTATCATGGTGATGGACTAAGTCATCAAGGTATGTGATACACAGACTGGCTTCCAACTTGACAAGATGAAGATTGACTCTTTACCCTACGCCGATGACTTGATTATCATGGCAGAGAACCAAAAGGACCTACAGGATGAAATACAGCTCCTACAAGTGGCTGTTGGGGCAGCGAGGATGCAGATTAGTGCCCAGAAATAGGCTTCTCCGATTATAAAAGCCGATAGGAAGCGAAAGATGATGGTAAATGCGCCAGTAACTTAGTACATTAAGTCTCTGACTCCGGAGGATGCATTCAGTATCTAGGTCTAACCTTTAAGTAGAATGGTGTAGTTCAGACCAACTATATTCCTCTGTTGGAGATGGTCCTCCGAGAAACAGATGGTGCACCTCTTAAAACCTCAGTAGGGATTGCAGATACTGAGGATGTGTCTCCCACCTCGTTTACAATATGCACTCCAAGCTAGCTCTGTGCTACTAAACCCAAGAGGGCTTTACAAATAAGAAACTACTTCGGCAAATGGCTTCACCTAGTTCACGATACTCCGAAACCCTACTTCTATGCGGCGATCCCAGACGGTGGACTAGGGATTGAATGCCTGCATACAGTTATAGCCATTAGACGCGTAAGTCGTCTGCAAAAACTTAGAACTTCTACATACACTATAGTCAAAGCCGGGTTATCCACCCCCGCCATAGACACCACTATGAGGTGTTTTGCTAAGGGTAACAAGATCAACCATCAAGTCGCCCCAAGCAAAGGAACAGGCGAGGAAAATACGGAGAGGCTCACTACTGAAAAAGGGAGATAGGAGAGGGATGAGAGACGCCAACAAGACTAAGATCTGACACATGTGGCCACAAAAGCCTAAAAAGAATATCCCCTCGACTGTTCATCAGAGCGATTCAACTTAAAGGTAACGTCTAAGAAACTAAGCTAAGAACTTCCCAAGGTCGCAGGCCTCCTGATGAATGTCTCTGTAATTGTAATTAAAGATATGTGGTCAACCTAACTCACATACAGCAGAAGTGCCGCATAACCCATAAAGTTTAGAATAGCGCGGCACAATAGAATAGTAAGCCAGCTTATCCTGGACACCATTCAGGAATCCAAAACCAAATAATTTGAAACCTTCTTCAAGATAGATGTCGCTGCCATTAAGGACACTAAAGCGTATATTATCAATGCTACTAGGGAATCATGGTTAGCTAAGATCAAAAAAATACAACACAGAGTTTAGAAACAAAGCCACGTCGCGATATCTTAGACATAACTAAGGGATCCAGGTAGTTGTAATAGTTCACTATACCTTCATCGTGAGTATGAAAAGCCTCTCATACAAAGACATATAAAAGGATATATGCTCCGTAATAGGTCTTTCAAAGTCCAGTCTCTCCGATCTATGCTTCCCCACCATAATGAGCTCACTGAAGTGTTATGGCGACTTCCACCTTGAAGGCTTGGTCTTTTACTTCTCTGTGTTACAGATCGATGACCATGCCTGCAGGTAAGTGTGTAATTGTATTTAACTTCAACGAGTTTCTCAATTTTCCCTTTCAGAAATCCAAACCACAAGGATATGAGGCACGATCTCTCATATTGGGTGCCCTGGTGACTGCGCCAGCAGCTATTAATGAGCACTTGAAGTGATGAAGCTTGTATCATACCCTCCTGGCTGGGGGACAGGTCTTCGACGGCAGTCCCCAACTGACTCACGAACCCAGTCAGTTGCCTGCTAACCACGCAGGCAGGACAGGCTGAAAAGCCTAGGTGCTGCCATCTTACAACGACGCGAGGAGGGATGGTGCTAGCAGAGCGACTAGTGGGAGGTGAAGCTGGCCTTAGAGGGATAACCCAGACCGGGAACTCGTCGCCATTCCATCTAAGGAAGTAAGTGTATATACTCGGGACCCTGAGGCCTTCCCCGTTAGTAGGAGTGCATGGCCTGATGAGTACACCGTTTTCATGCAATGAGCCTAATTGGAAGCCGTCTATATAAATGGTAATGTTTAGCTGACCTGAGAAACCGGGGTAGACCTAGAAAACCAAAAATGTAGGTGACTGTAACCAAAAGGAATAATTCTAGTGATAGGTGGTACAAAACATGTTAGATTGGGTTTGATATTATCATCCATTGTTCGTGATGATATGGCCATCTAAGTACCTAGCGTTTGATAGATATATACTCCTAGAAAACCTTCAGTCTACTTGTTTCTTATTCAACGAATACATGTCAGAAGGTATTTCACTGAATTAGGGGTAGCAAGTGATGCAAAGAACTGGCTGATTCACATAATTCAAGTTGAAGAACAAGTAACAGTGTATACTGTCAGAGAAGTGGTCTAGTGAACTTTTGAGCTGAAGATGACATTCTAGGTTTTAAAACCGTTTGCACCGTATATTAATCTGATGCATGCATCGTGCTTCATACTTAGTTGGTATTCCTTAGAAATCTACCAGTTGGAAGATAGTTTTTTACCACCAATACAAATCACTCGAAAGACAATTGAAAAATAAGGAACATAGGCATAGTTGTAATGATATTTGCAATTTCCTCTACTACACAGGGCCGAGTTGTTCTATCTCTGTTGTCAGATGGGCTCCTATGTGGATGCCTCGATACTGTCGAATATTTATGATGTTATATTGGTCCTGGTGACTAGCAGAGGAATCCAGGACACACGTTTCGTCCAATTTTGGACTCATCAGTTGGATGTACCTGCACCCCAGTGAGTGTTGTTGTTCCCAGTGAAGCTCGAACCCAGTACCCTTTACTTCAAACGCCACAGCATTATCCACTAAATCAAGTATCATTACAACAACTGATACCCATTGCACAAGAGGTGGCTATAGTGCCTCAATGGATTAGTGGATAACGCTCTGGCGTCTAAAGCAAATGGCACCGGGTTCGAGACCCCGTGGGAACAACATCCCTCATTGGGGTGCAGACACGTCTAACTAACAAGTCCCAAATAGGATGAAACACGCGTCCTGGATTCCTCTGCTAGTCACCAAGATCTGTATAACATAGGCGTAGGTTTTTAACCTCATCTTTGTACTATTTGATATAAAGTAATGTTTACCACTGTTCAGGATAAAATAAGGCGACTTAGGTTTATTAATGAATACAATATCATTGGATCAATGAATTACTATTGAGTGATAAGAGTTTTATAATTCGTTTCAGATGCTTGACAAAGAGGTAAAGTAAACACCAAGTATCATCAAGAGTTATCTTTTTTCACCATTCCACAGTTCATTACCCTAATGAACTTTTACTGATCTCCCTTTTCCAAATCATTGGATGATAAAGAGCAGTTTGGTGTTTAAGTTAAATATTATGTAGGATAAAAACAGCAAGAGCTAACGACAGGTGAAGAGCAACTATAAACCATAAATCACTTAAGTCATCTAGATTATGAACTTTTACAGGAATTAAATCCAGATTTCTCACGTATTTTTACAAGTTGTAACAGCAATCCTAGTTTAGAAAGGAGGCTCACAGTTGACTACTCAACGACAAAATATAACGAAACCGAAATTTCTGAGGTCTGGTCTCATACAGTTTTGCATACTGCTGACACGGCACAATCTAGATCATGTTAAGCGTCTAAGATCTCCTGGTTCCTTGTTGTATTTTTCTATATCTTTATTAACTACAATTAGTGTTATAATTATCCTTTTTTAGGTAAGACGTTTGAGATTAATCTCGACTATTCAAAGTCTCATGACAAGACTAATTTATATATGATGTTGATTCTTTTCCATTCTCATCCCTTTTTTCCTCAGCTTAATTTTTACTTCTTATCATAAAATCCGACTACAAAAGGATGAAAATGTTATCGAGAAACAAATTCGAAACTGTCTGAAAGTTTTGCTCAACTTAAATTAATCGGATTGCTTTCATTGTTCTATAACAAAAGCGAACTGTTAACTTCGAATTGAATAAAGTTTCAACGAAGATGAGTAAGCAGAAGAGAATATGGAGAGGATAAAGAAGTGGATGGATGAGAGGTAGGCAACAGAACGAAGACTTTTAACATTATGCCTACGAGACAAAATTAATCTAATCTATTTCCTTTCCCGAGGGTAAAATTTGAACTACTTTTCTGACAAAATTCCTCGAATTTCTTTATTGATTTAAAACATGATTGGATGATTATCCTTATAGAGATAATTTTTGAATAAAATAACTATTTAATTAGAATGTCTCATAAGAATTGATTAGCATTTGGTTAGTAAAGCCATAGTTAAGACAAAAGGCACGCTAGTTTGGTTGGTATTATATTAAATGACCAGAAATATTATTTTACTGTCTGCCGCAGATGTGGGGGCGGTTAGAAAGAATTTATCGATCGAGGTAGAAAGTTTGGTGACGCTCAGTAATGAACTGTATTTGAAATGCCAGTGAAATTCCAGCTGTGTATTGCAGATGGATATTCTCATAGTTGAGTAAGCATGATGTGTGAAGCATTGACAGTTAGTTGTTTGAGGTTGGATTCCCTCCATGCACTACCAACACTTTAAAATGTCCTCATATAGAAAACGTGGGTAAACTGTATGCCATGCAAACTGATATTTGGGGGCTTTGTGGGGATTTAGTGATCTCAAGTTGGTATTCATCATGTACTGATATCACTTGGAGGAACATTGGAAACCTGGGAATACTGGACAGCTGTCCCGTCCTACTATAGGACTCCTCAGTAGTGTACACCCATGACCCCGCCAGGGATCAAACTCAAGACGCAATATAACCCGCCAAATTGAATCTAGTACTCATTGGTGACTTAATTCGAGAGGTAATTCATGAAGTTCCAATGAGAAGTAGTTGGCAGTGGGGCAAACCGAGTGGACGTGAGGACAAATACTCAGCGATGACATTGGGTGATGGTCACACTATCTTTTGAACTGACAGAAGTAGGAAATATGGACCATTGGGTTCCAACCAAGTGGCTCAATGGTAACGTGCTGGTCGCGGAACCTGAAGGCCCTGCAACCTGATCCCTGGCGAGGCCATAAATCTGCACTGCTGAGGAGTTCTATACTAGGACGGGACAGTTGTCCAGTGCTCCCAGGTTTCCAATGTTTCTCCAACTGATTCCAGTACATGCTGAACACAAACTGATGTTGTTGTAAAACCAAGAGGGACCCATGTTTACTGGGATTACTGTGACAACTTCATTCAGTATAGTCTTCCAAGAAATTATCACAGGGTTATTCACATTCTTACTACCTTCTTTTATGAACAGTTTATATTCATAACTTTTTTGTTGGGAGATGGCCGATATCATAGCCTAGGTACAATTACCGTTTAAAGAGAATACCAGTCAAAGTGTATAGTAAAATAGCAGAACTTAGTTATTGAAAACCCTACCAATCCATGTATGATATCATTACAGTAGATCACCAATTTACACCATATAACTATGTGCTCAAATCCCAAGACTTGGATGACCATATAAGAATATAAAAAGGTCATAGGGTACCAGCTGATTAGCAATGTGAACATGTAAAGTATGCTTAGTCTTTAAAGGAGTACTTTTGCTACCCGAAAAAGACAACTATAAAGTTTGTGAATCAGAAGCATAAACATAAAGACGAAAAAATAAACTAGTTTGGATGAACTGGAAGGCAGATCACATACAAGGATGCATACCGTAAAGCATAAACTTGTAAATAAACTCGCTTGTGAACATGTTAAGAGTTAGATCTTTTAATACTTGGTTAAAAGGGATGGTAACTAGTCGTATAGGTAGGGCAAGGAGTGTTCTTCGGTTCTGCATACACCTTGCTGGTGAGTGCCTGTATACACAACTATGGCAAATAAAAGATAAATTTGAAGTATATTCTCTTCAACTAGTCGAGATCAAAACAGACTATTGGGACAAACTGTACTTCTCCCATGAATCTGAGTATTTGAAGAAGTCATACTTTCTTAGTGTATGCATGTCTTTCATAGAATTTTTTCAAGTCAGACAAACCAATCTATTTCATTGGATAGTTTAATACGAATGAATTATAATCTCATCTAAGTCGAAGTTAATTACTACAGAAATTAACTGACAAACGTTTGACTTCAAGGGATAACTGATAAACAACTTGATAGTATATGGTGATTAAGAATAGTTAATTGATGAACTACTAATGGCATGTTGCAGGAACCGAATTAACTTTTTACCAGAAATTCTACTGCTTGAGTTATCTCAAGGTAGTTGACTTTCTATGACTAGGAAAGATTATTGTAAATTTGAAGCAAAACATCTTGGTGATAGGATTCTAACCAGCGGTCACCAATTTGTTGAACTTACACAATGAATCTGTTAACCAGGTCTCAGTTTTACTAATACCGTCAGGTGTTGCGCCCAACTATAATGTATATCAGTGATATCCAACTAATCATTTTCATTATGACAACTGCCTTGCGAAGTCTTATCATATATTATTCCAAAGCGAATAGAATCAAGAAGAAGCCGAATGGCTATTAATACGTCTGCTTTAAGTGGCTTCGGCTAGGATGGTGGTCTCAGTCAGCATTTAGGCGTATACAAAACTGAATTTACACAAGAGAGTTCATTTACTGAAATGTCAGTGAAATTCCAGCTCCGTATTGCAGATGGACATTCTCACATATATATCGTACTCTTATTCGCCGTTCCACTTATTAGTTTTTATATTCCGTCACCGTGAACTAATTGCACTATCTAACAAAAACAATTTTCAACATGGATAACTTTTGTTGGATGTTAAGGTGTATATGCAGAGTTGTATTGGGCGTATGCGTGCATGAATGATTGACTGAGTGAACACCTGAAAGGTAAGCAACAAGAATGCATACATAGGGAATAGAGTACCAACGTAAAATTCAGTAATTTCTAAAAATAGAAATACTATTTCACGTCATTATTTATTATGCTTCATTAGACTAGGTTGTCAAATATACACTGTAGGTAATTGTTACTCAGATATGTACACACTCAGTGCTGTTCAACCTTAGGGAGGTTTAACCTTAAAACTACAAAATATATTCATTGAATCTACAGCAAGTACAGTCTCATATATTCTTCGCTTATTATGATAGTCAGGAAAAAATTTCTGTTTCCTCTATTCCTTTGTTTGTTTTAATGAATCTATTCAGCTTGCTTTTAAAGTGCGCTCTTTTAAAAAAGAGAGAATTTGTTGCGTGTTCTATCTCATTCAGGTAGTTATTTGAAGCATAATGAAATGAGTATTTATGTCTGAAAGTTGATTGTTTTTGTTTAACAAACTTGAAAAACATACAACAATACAAAACAGTCACAGCTGTAGGTGACGATAATGATGATAATAATAGAGACTGAAACAGAGGGTAATAAAAAATATTTCAATTTTGTTCAGGAGATTAAGGCCACCACTTTCAGACGTAGTTACACTTCCTCACTTGTCTGTGATAAACTGAATTCAAAAGAAATATATGTATATATTTCTTGATTGGGTGGTATTTGTCCCTATTTACAGGAAATACCCTACTGTAAAACTTGTACCTACAGGTACAAAAGATAAGCATGGTATAAAATTATCTAGTCGTTGATACTTTGACATAGGCTTAGTAGTAGCCTAGACCCTACGTTTGACAGGATAATGTGCCTAGTTAGTTAGTCGGTCAGTCAGTTAAACACAGTAAGAAGCAGATTACCATGCTCAATAACTGTATAATACTTACACTTGTTTATTGATAAGGGTGAATTCCAGTTGGCAAACAGAGAAGTAGGGTGCGTCAAGAAAAGCGAAGAATGATTTTCCTCACTATTCGAAACCTGGAGTACTTAGGCAACAGAGTAATTATGTCACATCTCACTATCTACCATTTTGCGCTTTTGTGAAGTTTATTTGTTGCTCAGCAAAAATGAAAATGCTAACAGTTTCTTTGTAAACCAGCTTATTGTGTGTATTCTATCACTGCATGCATTCTATGACTAGTTTGTGCAATATGACGTTTTTTGTTGTTGTATTTATGATAGAACAAGGTTACTGAGTAGTCCTACGCTTCTTAATGTTCGTTCCAGTGTTGATTTACATTACTATCCGATTGCCTACAACACCCTAACTGAAGTTAGCTCTGATGTATTTACTTGGTTAAGCAGCACATCGGTAATCTAAGGGTGTTTTAAAGCCACTGACACAAAGTATCAGCTGCCAGTTATCAAAACAATGACATTTTTTGGGATATACTCCTTGTGTGTAGGCCGTGATGTCATAATAGAGAAAAAAACCTGCTCATCTGTCATGTCTAGTAAAAAAAGGATATATCAGGATTACTCAGTTTCTTGTTTGCCAAGAATACTGAAACAATTAGGCAATGTGCAGTTTTCCCGAAGTTGTATTTGAAAGCATCAAGTTATTTCGCCTCAACGGATTTTGGTAAAACAACCTTTATTATCGTGTTAAACTTGTAGATGTCTGCTGCACTCACCACGACAGTGAATTAGATAACAATGGAGATACAGAGTTTCCACTTGCAGAATAAGTCTCCTTGAAGATGTGACAGGGAGTAGTTCAGCTTCTGGAATAAATGTGTATCATCCTACGTGTGAAACACATATGATCTGAACTAAGAATGAGTAGGACAATGCCCAACTGTTCCCAGTTACCTTGCTTTGAGTGTATATGGTGAATGGTTCGGGAGTAAATGCCAGGAAACCCAGTATTTAAGTTCCTACTTGGAGCAGTTATCAGCCAAAAGAACAGCCCTAAATACGTATACACTGGGATCTGTTTCATTCAATGTCTTGGTAAGGAAGCATTCAGATAAAGTGTAACTTCCTATTAAACATGATCAAGTACAGCTATGAAATTTTGTTCATTCTATCCACTATACAGATGTGTATGCATATTTTTGAAGAATTTCAAGATAAGAGGAAGGAGCTGTTCACCACTTCATGAAAACCGTTTTAAAATGGGTCATTTTACTTGCTTTTATGGGAAGTGGTGTATTGTCATAAAGGTATAACTAAATAATTTTCAAATTTGACAATATTAGCTAAACCAGCCTGTGTAAAGTGTCCATATAAGGATTATATAAATAACTTGTTGTTTGAGCTGAATATATTTAGATGTGCAGGTGGTAATCTCAAGCCGTATTAAGTAAAATTTGGAGTAGACAGTTGACCAGCGTTCACCGTTGAGCTTCACACAGCTAAAAAAGAAATTTTCTTCATTCTCTTTCAACTGGAATTTGCACATCCGATACTGGAAGAAGGACTAGGGGTCTGTAATCAATAAAACTGGATACTCAGAAGGATTTGCTACTCGAAAATACAGACTAAATAAGCGTACCTGAAAGATATGTCTGGCCAGATACAAGAAATTACCTTTGGATTTGCAACTCAGTGGTGAAACAACAGGTGACATTCTGGGGCGCTGATTACTGGAAGTTTTGAGCAAAATTTCTGTGCCTCAACTTGGTGAATCATTTATTACCAGATAACCTGTGCGAAGGACGAATTGCCGTTACAGATTGCTTCGATATATATATATATATATATATATATATATATATATATATATATATATATATATCAGTTCACCTACTACTGTGAGGCTGGGTGTATATGCCGTGCCCAGAGGTGGATAGTTCAACATCAGCGTGAACGTCTCTTGAAAAGAAAATTTAGGTCCTTTACAAGTTTTTCTTACAACACAGTCGATAGTGGACACATACCTTCAGAAAACTCATTTCGTGTGCTTCATAGAATTCAGAAGAGGCTTTCGAAAGGTTTGAGTGAAGATTCATTATGCATTACTGAAAGTGTTTAGCAATATGCAAACGCAAACCAGAGACTCCTGTCCACCCCAAGTAAAATATTAGGCCACATTATTCCGGACAGGATAAAAATGCCCTGCATTCAAAATTACAACTAGAACAGGCTGGGTTCAAGAGAAAAAATCATGTACGGCTCAAATTGCAGAGCTAAGCTACGCATCATCATAAAATAGAGCATAGCATAGAATAGAAGTCAACTGGATCTCTAACTCAACTTCATCGACTTTAAAACAGCCTTCGACAGCGTCGACCGACAACCAGTGTGGCAAGCAGCTACTTCAACACTACGGTTTCACTGACACAAACATTTATCAACCTCATTGAACACCAACTACATGCTGTATGATGAGATGATACCACATGCCGAGTGATTCACAATGGAAAGCTCAGTGATGATGCCTTTGAAGTGAAGTGAAGACAGGAGTAAGACAAGACAAGACAAGGTTGCTGCCTACTATCACCGACCCTCTTCCTGATTGTGGTCGACTCAACTCAACTCGATTGGACTGAAGTGAACTGGATCATGCAACAGACAGCTGTGAGGAGTGAGAAGATGGACACACACTGGTTGGATCGATGAAAAGACCCAAGAAGAAGATTTGGATTTCGCCGCCACCGATGATTTATGTCTAATGTCATGTCATGTCGCACAAACTCGAAGATGTACAGGTGAAAAGCAACAAGTTGACAGAAGGGGTGAGTTGAGGTGAGGTGAGGTGAGGCAATGGAGACGGGACTTCCTTCAGGTGAACGTGGAGAAGACAGAGGTGATGAAGATACCAACAACAACAACAACAACAGCAGCAACAACAACAGCAATAACAACAACAACAGTAACAACAAGCACCGACCACCACGAACGGGAGAAATCGAAAGGAAGTAGTCTCTCTCACCTACCTAGACAGGCAGCATCATCTCAACTACAGGTGGTGGTGGCGGCACAGATGACGATGTCAAAGTCAGGATGGCAAAGACAAGAAGACAGGCATTGATTAATCTGAAATAATCAGTGTGGTGATCTACTATACTGTACTGTACTATACTGTACTGTACTGTACTGTACTGTACTGTACTGTTCTGTACTGCGCTGCACTGCACTCCAGTGCACTTCAGTGCACTCAGCATGAAGCGTGAACGAGATCCGGATTTCCAACACTAATTCAGTCAAGCAAGTCAGTCAGTGATTCTGTGTGATGGTTGTGATGATGGCGCGTCACAGAAAGCATTTCGAACAAACTGCACACATGCATCTACAGCTGCCACCTACACTCACTCGACACTGACACTGAAGATCAGATCAGGTGGCGAGAATATTGATTGGTTGGTAACCAACCAACCAACCAAGAATCTGTCGTCCAACAAATATACAGTAGAAGGAAGTGGAGATGGATTTGATTTGATTGGAATGGACATAGACGACTGAGAGGAGAGATTGGGGAGATTAGGTGGCAGGCCAGTCTCTGGAGTGGAGTTCGAAGGGGAGACGAGGATTTGGTTGTCCGAGGCGAGAGTGACATGTTGGAGATGGTGTGAGGAAGAAATGACAGGTTGTTTGGAGTTGTGGAGCCAGGTTAAGAAGACTTCATAGAAGATGGTGAGATGGCGACGTGCTACTGAGGTCCTATGTTCCACTAGGAACTCAAAGGGCAAATAATAATAATAATAATAATAATGATAACAGTAAAATGGAAACTAGAATCGCTTATTTAAAAGTCAGTTTCCCATTAACGTTTTTTATCCCGTTAATTAACTCTTGTCTTTTGCGTGTGAATTATCGATAGATAAATATTGACGCCTTTTAACATTTAATATGTATGCTAACTAACCGTTTTAATGCGACTGTACAACCACTGTGCATTATATAACGGGGAAACAATTTATTTGCTGAAATCTCTCTTCTTTTATAACAAAATAAATGTCCAGCATTTAGAGTACTCTTGTTTGTCTGGTGACTGCTTTTTAATCATTTTTTTTTATTAATTAAAGATTTATTCTCTTACATTGTTGACTACTTCTTTTTCTGTTATGCTGTTCAATTAAATTTCTGAGTAGGGATTTTCGCTTTCAGTTCGCAATATATTGAACATATTGAGTCTGTTTTCACGGGTTCTTGTTTACACACACACACACACACACACACCGAAGAGAAATGGAATTTAGTCTTTGGTATTATAACTTGTGAATTTCTGTCACTGATTGGCCAGAATGGATCAACCATCATTGTTATATGGGCCCCTGTACTGGTGCCCCAATATTACCGGTTTTTTGAGCTTTTGATATTAATGGTATATGGTGGCTAGCAGTGGAATTCAAGACGCTCGCTTCATCCCATTTGAGACTCGTCAACTGGGTATACCCACACTCCAGTGATGTTGCTCCCACTGAAACTAGATTTACAAGCTGTAAACTCAAAAACTGTATTATACCCAAGGTACAAGGGGCGGGTACCGTGACTCAGTGGCTTAGTGGGTAAGCTTTGGAGTCTGACACGAGTGGTCGCGGGGCCGAGTCTTGGTGGGTACAGTAAAACTCTCTGAGAGGCAGGCGCATCCAGCTATCGAGTTCACTGTTAGCCACTTTTCATCATTATTAGGGAATTTAGTTCGACGAACTACTCGGTTTCATCGATCCAGGTGCTCACTTCGACCCCCGTTTACATTTGGAAAGTGATGAGACCTGGAGGCTTAGGGAAGTGTGTGGCATGGATTTCAGTATTGATTACGAGTGGTCCTTTTTAATGTGTAAAATTGTTTGGTCAATAATACATACCTTACAATTCAAGTATACATACACACCTACTGTTATGATGGTATAAAAACACTAGGCTACATTTGTCGACAGTTTCTTGTTGGTGTTTACGTATGTGAACTTGAAAATGCATTTGGCTGAAGTGTCTATTTATGGTCAGTATAAATAAACAAAATGTTTTCATTGACTGATGGAGGAGGAGATCTGTAATTTAGAGAGAGTGAGAGGAATAGCAAGCTAACTACGTTCTTCGGCTGTATTGTTAAAATAAACATCAACAGAGGGTAAGAAGAATTTACGACTTTGGGATATTCTAACGGAAACATTGACGATAATGTTGGTATGGGGTGGTCAACAGATCCAAATGATTGAGGAAAATAACACCGATGGAAATGGGTAGAAAAACAAATCAACATCTACAACTAGTCCGTGTTTCAAAAATATCTACCAGTCACCTCTATCTGTTGCTATAAACGTACTCAGAGAAGCAGAATAAAAACAGTTCATACCATGTAATGTAGAATATTTTCTGAAATTTATCTACTCTGGAGGTGATGTTAGGTTATCAATAACAACAAAATATATTTGAGATGGAGTAAAGATGACAATACACTAAGCTTGTTGCTCGGATAAATTCACCTTCAACAACTTTACAGTGAATCACTACTCTGAATAGTCAGTGTCTAAAAAAGTGTTAATATTAGAGATTAAAACTAGAATTTCCTTGAAAAAGAGCTATCATCAAGGAATGATGAATAAGAATGGTATTTTTAGGGATTGACTGATTTTAAGATAGCATTCACCACAGACTGATGGGATCCGCGGGAGCACTGAGAAACTGTTTCCTTCCAGTATGTTACTCCTCAAAAGTACACATCCGTGAAGAATCAAGTTCAAGACAGCCAAGTCTTACATTGAGAATACTGCCATCCAACCACTAGGTTGGGATCCAGTGCAGGCTATCTTTTGCGGGTGTGAACTGCTGAGAAGTCATATACTAGAACGAAACAGCTGCCCACTACTCCCAGGGTTTCAATGGATCTTCAGGTGATTTCATGCTGTGATGAATGCTGCTTTCAAATCACATATTTGTTTGATGTTCTTTGAGCTTTGAAGTTTGCTTTCTACGCGTTTCATTCTCATGTCAGTTGACCCTATTAATGATGACTTCATAAAGAAGTGAAGCATTTACAGGTTGCCTGAATGTTTATAGAGGATATTTTCCGACTTTGAGTGTTATAGACCTCTAAGTAGGGATGATTCTTTCGTTTTCTGTTATATATTGATCCTTACAACTAATCTGTTGATACAATATCTGTTTACTGATTCACCTGAGTGACTTCCCGTTGATTGGTTCCTTTTTAGTTGTTCGTCATGAGGTCGAGTAAAACATAGGTGTACGTTGGTCATTAGATGATTGAAGTATCATGATTCTGGGGGATCCGTTGCAGTTTTGGAGCTTGCTTGTTGCAGTATTTCCACTTTTTCTCAATCGGAGTTGTGGTTGAGCTCATTTGCATGTATAGATGATGATTTAGCATATTCTTCGAACCACTTGACAACTGGATTGACCGGAGTGATATTTTTAGTCTTTAAAATTCTTCTTTATGCAATAGATCCTTTAGCTAACGTAGGATATCCTATGGGGATTTGGTTAACTTGTATGCCCCACTGATGGCAAATGGATAGAGTAGTCAGTTGGCAGTTTCTGAGATATTTTTGTATGTAGTAAAGTTATTCATTTTGCGGGTTGAGGTAATCATCCTGATTTGTGTGTTCTGTTGATAGGCATTTCTTGATGAAGCTGATTGGATAGTCACTGACTCTGAATGCTTCGTCAAGATGGTTTTCTTCTGACTTCCGTAGTTTTTGAGTGCTGCAATGAGTCTTGACACATGCGAATAGTGCTTGTACACATCTGTTCTTATTAGACTAGGTTTTTACCAATACAATTCAAAACTTGATCTGTCTCTGTCACTTTACTGTTCACTTGAGTCTGTAAGCTTCTATCATGTGCTTTACTGATAAGAACACCCAGAAACGTGATTTTAGTATGATACTTTTCTTTTGCGAACTGGTTACCTTCAAATGTTTGGCTAATTAGACTGAAAGTGTTTTCCACTTCAGTTGTTATGAAAACTTTCAGCAATTCTTTGATTAGAAGATTATCTGTCACCTAATAACGGACATTCATGTCCTTCTAAAAAGACATTTTAGTCGATATTTCACTTTTAGAAGGTCTGGAAAATAACATGAGATGGCTTTACACAAGTAGGGGGGGGGAATGTGTTGATTTCTCGGTAAAATTCCTATTTGTAAGGAAATAATATTTTTATCTGCAATTTTTAGTTTGCTTTTTCCAAAAAAACTCAACGGAGAGAGGCTAGTCTCTATGTTATGGTCTATGATGACGAGTAAAAAAGTGCAAAAACACTGATATAGCGACTAAATTAGGGAAAAAAGCCATTGACAAGTTGTTGTAATACACTTTGACTGGTTCCATTTGGGAACACAGAATAGAAGTGCACTCATTTCATGAGCTTTATCTATATTCGGACTCATTAAATGGATTTATCAGCTTCCCTTTAGGTATATTTTCTGCACGCTATCACGATGAAGTAAGTAGATTTGAAAGAGAGGGAATTGTAGACAGGAATCAGTAGTCGTTACTGGCTTACTTCACGAATGATCAAGAAGCTTAAAAGTTCCTTCAGAAGACTAATCACTGCTGAGACACTTCATAAAGTTGGTTAAGCAAAAAAGTATGATAGAACTCTTAAACTTCTATACTGGAAATGCATTATCCAAACCGCATAACAAAAAACGTAAACAAGAATGAATATGTTGATTCATATTTGTGCTAATTTAAAGAGGATTTTCCGATTTGAAATATCCACAGTGTAATTCTTTCGTCACAGTTCTAATATCACAATGATGCATTAATCAACCCAGCAAACAATTTAATACGTCAATAGATATCTCGATATTGACTGGGATTTCAGTCTGATATTAATAGAACGAAACATGCGTCCTGGATTCCCTTGTTAGCCATCCGGCATCATTAATCTCTAGTTTAATAAAGCTCACTACAATAATTGTTGCTAGTGAAGCATACAGGACAGTACAATGTTACATTTCCATAATGTACAGTATGCATTCTATGCAGAGAAGTTTAAATGCCACAAAAAAAATCATCAATTCATAAAAGTTGAAAAAATGGTGGTGCTAGAATAACTGTCGGGGAAAATGTAGATCATTACCATCAGCTAAGATAAAAAACATGTGGATGTGAAATGAAAAATAAACACGAAAAGAACCCAACTTGATACCGGTTTTTCAATCTTGAATATTTATGCCGATAGTTCACGCTGAAAAATACAATTTTGAAATAAATCAAATTTCATGAAACCGCTGATTTTAGGAATAGATATTCAGTGAACTTAAACCAAGAAAAGACTTTCATTTCATCAAAAACTGCTCATTCTAACCAATAGCCGGCTGTTCAGTAGATTCACTTCATAGTTATTCAGTCTAAAGGTCATGGGTGTGCACTGTTGAGGAGTCCCATACTAGGACGAAACATCCGTCGAGTGCTCGCAGATTATCAATGACTTTCCAGCTGGTGTCAGCCCATGATGAGTGCAAAATTGAAGTCACATAAATCCGCACAAACCTCCTAAGTGAATTACTGCCCAGTGCTCACTATTAATTAGATGCTTCCAGGTGAGATTTCCCGAAGTTCCAATGAGAAGTCGTGACTAGTAGGAAAAACCAAGTCAGACGTAAGGACAGATAATCAACAGTGGATTTGGATGAAGGTCACGCCATACAGCAGATTGAGAGAAGTACGAAAATGTGGCTTATTCACTATGGACACGCCTGAAAGTGCTGGGTTTGATTCCTGGTGGGGGTGTGGGTGCGCGGTGAAAAGGAGTCCCACACTAAGACACACCAGATGTCCAGTGCTCCTAGGTTTTGAATGGTCCTTCAACTGGTGTCAGCCCGTGATGGATACAAACTTGAAATCACTTTACAGTTAAATGATTTATGAGAACTAGGTCAGTCATAAATGGAGAACAATTAAAACGATAATCTGACTATCTAATTTGCACAACATGACCTTAGAACAGTTATAAACAACATGTTGGTGATATTGCTCAACTGTGCTGTTTATCAGAATACTAAATCCCTGCGGAACCAAAGCCAATATCTCACAGAACATCATGAAACAAGTTTTTAGTACTTTGTAACAAAATATCTTACATAATGAGCTGCTTAACTTAGACACGCAGATGACGGAAGACTGTGTGATATGGGTGAGAAAAATCTACGAAGCTTTAAGCTGTAGGCTTAAGTATTTGGGGAAGCTATCAAAGCGTGCCAATGACGCACCTGTCACCATGCGAATCAATAGTTTGAGTTCGGCGTTTATTCGATCTAAAACACTTCTTAACATGGTCTTCACATCCTAACTTTATTCCTATTCTCCGAAAACTTATTATTCACACACTCAACATCATCTACGATAACATACTTTTCCTTAAAATAATTTATGAAGTAAACCGGTAGAAAAATAGGGTAGAAAAACAAGTTGTCATGGCCTCTACATAAAATAATCTTAATTTTCTCTGAAGGCGTCAGTAACTTTTGAGAGATAAGAGTATAGAAGAAGACTGGGCAAATATTTATATATTTGGCGGTGGTTAGCAGTGAAGTTTAGGTCAGAAGCTTTGTCCTGTTTAACACTGGTCATCTGGATGTGTTTGTCTCACTAAAATTCAATTGTTCCTATTGTGTATGACGATTTTAGTGAGCTTCAGTCCCAGTATTAAAAGCAATACCAACTGGAAAATAAGTATGTTGGGGTGATGAGCCCCAAGTAAGATGAAGCGTGCCTCCCAGATTCTGATATCGACTACTGTTGAATGCTTAATCAAGATTCGACTACAGATAATAACCCAGTGCTCGTGCGAAACGTCTATATACTTAGAAACGGTGATCATTTAGGTCTCTTCTTATCAACAAGGTGGAACAATAAACATGTCTAATACTTGAATGTTTGCTGTAAAAGAAGGGTTATTTTTTAAATAAACAATCAGGCAAAGAAAAAATGACTGAAGTTAAAAGAGTATACGGTTACTAGATCGAATCCTACAGCAGCCCAGGTCTTCCTTCAACTCAAATCACCCTTGTCTAACGTGAAGGTCACTCCGTAAAATTAAGGTTACCTCAAGTAGTCTGATCTGACAAAAGGTGTATCTTTATAATTGCATGATACATTTTTGTTTCGAATTCAGGACTAAACTACGCAAACAATAAGGTATTCTATCAGATCAATGAACGCCTATCTTAGCCTTGAGAGGTCTAAATAGTGTAGTAAACTCTTGTCACAATTCACAATTAAAACATCATTATAAACTGGCATTGAAGAGCTTTAGTCAACAGATTCTTATATGCCAACTAATACACTGTAACTGTAATTCAAAACAACTTTTGCACAACTCATGTTAACTTTTCTGGTTCACGTATCAGTATTAACCTGAAATGGATAATAAATTTCATGTCCTCTCATTCAGCCTTCCTCCCTATGAGGTAGTCCCACTGAACAGAAAATGCATGATGTTTAAGTAGTCTGAATGTGAATTGAAGGTAACTAGTATATGTAGTACGTCTGCTTAGAACTGGGAGCAGTTACTCACTGATACTACTGAAAGATATTCGTTCTGTCTTGAGCTGATTTGAATTTGAAATTCTTACCTATCAATCCGCACTTAGTGTGAAAAATAAGGATTCTGGACTTGATGTCGAAACAAAGTCAACAATACAAAGTTGTCAAAAGTTGCTGACTACTTTAAACAATAATTTTTCCCTTATTCCTCAGTGATAGAATACCTCCAGCAGGATCTATCAGTGAAGGCTGAAGAAAGAGCATGACTTGCCTTGAAAGCTTATGCTGTTTGAGTAAAGATATTATTAACGGGGAAAATGCATCCCTCTCCAATGGATTATTAGTCATATTTACTAAATTACTACTAACAATATTTATCCAGTTGATGGAATTTTGTTCTATGCAGGACAGTTATAACCGGTGGTCAAGTACTTACAACTTGAACACTAAAACCTCAGCTCCAAACAATGCAACTAGTCAAAACTAAAGCTTTTCAAACTCATCAACAGAAAATTGTGACTGGGTTGTCTGTCGTTGAGTATCAATTTCAAACTATAACACTTTGAAAAATTCAATTCCAAAATTTACAAAATGAATCCGTCTTTAGTTTTTCCTATCATTGGTACGACTTGAAGTGAATTTTTTTAAAAACAGAATAACTAGTTGTGACTCAGAGGTTACATCTGTGAGAATGGATATCTCATGATGAAAGTGGATGATGATCGTTGTATATTACGAGTTAACTGGTTCCCCAAACCATTAGCTTGACAATAACACGTTGACAGAAGATCTGCCAGTCAAGTTTTCAATACTGCACTGGATAGAAGGCGTAAGCAGCTAATGTGTAGTCTCAATATTAGATAAAAAAGCTGCCAAGTGCACCGTATTTTTCAGATAATATCAGTTTGTGTTGGCTGGAATCAAGCTTGAAACTAAATAATGATTTGACTTATTTTCTGTTTAAGAGCATAATGAATATCCAGTGGAATGTTGGTATTAATCCACTTGAGTTAGTTGTAAAATGTCAAAATTTAATAATCCAGCAGTTTAAGGAATCCATGTAAACTCAAATTTTACGCATACAATTTGATGGCACAACTACTTTATAGTATATGAGTGGAATAGTTATTGACGAAAGTATTCGTCAGGTATCCTATACAAGCAATGATTTCATAAAGTTAGGAATAAACAAAGAACTATTCAAGCTTTGATGAGACGGTGAAAAGTAAATGGTATCTCTTAAAGTCTGTTCAGGTGCATAATGATCGGAGTGTACTGAAATTTAGTTAGACATGATGTATTTAAGAAATGAAGAAGTTGTTCTCCTCTTAGCCAATACTACGCCGGAACAGTGTTTCACAGCATCGAATGAAATGGGCGGTACTTCACATTGAATATAATAGAAACAATTTGTTCACACCTATTTTATAAATTATGTAAGTTGAATTTCCTCGTTAGCTAAAACTTAGTTCAAACATTTCTCTTGATAAATTATTTACTGAGTTGTTGATTCGTCAAAGCTGCATTCACGCAGATAATGGTTTGAGTTGAAAAGGAAAGTGAATGCCAATGAAATTCAAACAAACAACTTCCAGGGCACTTGTCAATTTCTGTGTGGAATTCAGTCTTTTAAACAGAAATAGTAGGGTCCTCTACTGGTAACTGAAATACCATGAGTTTGGATCAAACTGTCATCCATACTTTTGTTCTCTTTTCTTGTTTGTCTGCTGAAGTATTTGATGATCTTCACTTCTCAGATAAATAGCTACTAAGGTGGAAGTTAGTAGAACCAATATAAGTGAAGAACTTGGGCACTGTGGTAGGATGTAATTCGATATTAGATATGTTTACTTGATATAGAATGAACAGGGCCAAACGATTGTAATATCAGTTCAGGGAAGATAAGTGTTGAGTAAGCTGGAAAAATAAAAAGCCTGAAGATCGCACAAACAAATGGGTGTAATTCAGTGGTAACGAAAGGAATTCCACGAACATGTTTATCATTTCTATCTCACTAAACTTGCCAGCTGGATGGAGGTAATCGGCAGGTAGTCATACTCAACGGAACTGATGTCCCACCTGAGTTTCGATTACTATTTTGCAATGTTGTCATCAGGCTAAAAGACTTACTGTTATGATGAATTTGGAGAGATCTATAGAATTCGACCAGAACAGTCCTAAGGAGGTCAGTCTCGTCCCGAATAGCTCAGTGGTAACGTCTCCGACTTGGTGGTGCCAGTTCGAACCTCAGGCAAAACCTTAATTCTGTCGAGGTTGCAGATACGCCTTGCTGACGAGTGATAAGAAGTACAAAGCCTAGATCCAAGGCTTCCTACCGAATACCTCCATCCAAATAACATCTCTACTAGTGCATGGCGATCACCGACCACATTGAAAAGTGATTGCGTGAATTCGATCAGGATTCGTGATGAGACAAAATGAAGTTGCTTACCCTCTAGTGGGAATATGAAAAAAGCTGATTGGATTTAGTCGATCTATGTTGCGGTCTGCTGATTGAGTCACCAGACCCATCCATGAAATAAGATTTCACGCAGTTTTCTTTGATCAAACAATCTCAACAATGAATAGAAATAAATTTTAACTACAGATCCATTTCAATTTCATGTTTTTGGGATGTTTTCCGTATAACTAGCAGGTAAATTCAAAAGATTCAACACTGAATAAGACAACTAGAAATTGACTGTTTTAATGAACCCTTGAACATATTCATCGAAACACTGCGTCGAAAAACATGCTGAAATATATTCATGAATTTAAGCTCAAGTGAAAAATGTTGACGCATCTTATTGATGTATTATTCTAAAACTTACGGTAACCAGTATGACATATATTCGTGTAATTTATGCAAACCCTTGATAATGTCCAGTGATATACTCACTGATTTCTTTACATATATAAGATTCTCAGAGGATGGTGGGAGGTGCAGAATAGCAACAGTTCATCTTAGATACTGGATTGTTTAGTTGCTTTTGCGTAACATCGCATGGTATCCATTTGCCATCAAAATATGTCAGTAAATCTGAGGTCTTTCAAAATGTTACCTTGATAAAAAGGGCTTAAGAAGCGCAAGTTTCAACTGCCAATAATCAGTAAATTTACTAGAGCTTTAAAAGTGTCTTCTGGTTACAGATTATGCTACAGAGGATGGAGCAGCAACCTTAAATCCATTGCGAAAAGCTTTTGATTACTAATAGTCCCTTAGGCTCATAGTGGAAAATAGGAATTCAGTAGCACGTCGCCATCTCACCATCTTCTATGAAGTCTTCTTAACCTGGCTCCACAACTCCAAACAACCTGTCATTTCTTCCTCACACCATCTCCAACATGTCACTCTCGCCTCGGACAACCAAATCCTCGTCTCCCCTTCGAACTCCACTCGAGGGACTGGTCTACCACCTGATCTCCCCAATCTCTCCTCTCACTCGTCTATGTCCAATCCAATCAAATCAAATCCATCTCCACTTCCTTCTACTGCATATTTGTTGGACGACAGATTCTTGGTTGGTTGGTTGGTTGCCAACCAGCCAACCAGAGTTCCTTATTGCTCATTCTCATTATTCTCGCCAACTGATCTGATCTTCAGTGTCAGTGTTGAGTGAGTGTAGGTGGCAGCTGTAGATGCATGTACGCAGTTTGTTCGAAATGCTTTTGTGACGCTCCAAGTCTCTCAAACATCACACAGAATCACTGAATTGCTTGACTGAATTAGTTTTGGAAATCCGGATCTCGTTCACGCTTCATGCTGAGTGCACTGAAGTGCACTGGAGTGCGGTGCAGTGCAGTGCAGCGCAGTACAGAACAGTACAGTACACTACATTACAGTACAGTACAGTATAGTAGATCACCACACTGATTATTTCAGATTAATCAATGCCTGTCTTCTTGTCTTTGCCATCCTGACTTTGACATCGTCATCTGTGCCGCCACCACCACCTGTAGTTGAGATGATGCTGCCTGTCTAGGTAGGTGAGAGAGACTACTTCCTTTCGATTTCTCCCGTTCGTGGTGGTTGGTGCTTGTTGTTACTGTTGTTGTTGTTGTTGCTGTTGTTGTTATTCCTGTTGGTATCTTCATCACCTCTATCTTCTCTACGTTCACCTGAAGGAAGTCCCGTCTCCGCTGCCTCACCTCACCTCAACTCAACTCAACTCACCTCTTCTGTCAACTTGTTGCTTTTCACCTGTACATCTTCGAGTTTGTGCGACATGACATGACATTAGACATAAATCATCGGTGGCGGCGAAATCCAAATCTTCTTCTTGGGTCTTTTCATCGATCCAACCAGTGTGTGTCCATCTTCTCACTCCTCACAGCTGTCTGTTGCATGATCCAGTTCACTTCAGTCCAATCGAGTTGAGTTGAGTCGACCACAATCAGGAAGAGGGTCGGTGATAGTAGGCAGCAACCTTGTCTTGTCTTGTCCTTTCTTGTCTTGTCTTACTCCTGTCTTCACTTCACTTCAAAGGCATCATCACTGAGCTTTCCATTGTGAATCACTCGGCATGTGGTATCATCTCATCATACAGCATGTAGTTGGTGTTCAGTGAGGTTGATAAATGTTTGTGTCAGTGAAACCGTAGTGTTGAAGTAGCTGCTTGCCACACTGGTTGTCGGTCGACGCTGTCGAAGGCTGTTTTAAAGTCGATGAAGTTGAGTTAGAGATCCAGTTGACTTCCATTCTATGCTATGCTCTATTTTATGATGATGCGTAGCGTAGTGTGCATTCTGATTCTAAAAGCTCACTAGTTTTCTACTAAACTCCATATTATTCCTAACTGACTGTCTACTCCCTGATATGCAGTTAGTAGTTAGGTTACTTGAGTTACAGTTCCGCATATGGTTGATTGTTTCATGTCATTCATGGAGATGCATTATTATCATTACTGGATATTTACCTGCAGTTAGCTGACCATTGGTCCGATTTCATATCTTCATTTAATTTGACCTCAAAGGTAGTCACCATCAATTAACAGTGCAATAATAGTATCCAGTGATGAGATGAAGCACTGAGTTTAACCACCCAGTATAGTATAAAGTTAACTAGAAATAATCAGGGACCCCAATTTCTGCATGTTGTCACTAAAGTAACAGATGCAAGACATATTTTGTTTCAGAATTTATTGAAAGTGTCTTCTTTATGGCTACAAAGATAAAACTGTCAAAGTAAATGCATTTAGTCGAAGTTATTGCAGCATAGCTGGGAAGGTGCAATGACAGGATGTTTTCAGTTCAATTTTTCTATTAGTTACAAGTGAGTTATTGACCATATCTAACTAACTAAAGACTTTTCTATGGACATCTTTGCTATCTAAGAGCTGTAAATACATCTGTCAGTCCTACATACGGTTACTATCCTTTCGAATAGCTCAGCAGTAACATCGATAACTACAAGCAGCACGGAAGTATGTCAGTCTGCATGTCAGGAGGTTTGTGAAAGTGACATCACTTGCACTACAAACTATTCTACCCTTGTTTCTACGCCTCACTGTCATCTACTTCTTTATATTCGCCTACACTTTTGAGTATGCAAAAAAAATCCTGGTGAACCATTAGGATGCCTTATTAACCTTAAATTAAGTGGAAGAATGTCTGTATCTGATGTTGGAATGAGAATAAATAAAATGAAATATACTAAGTAACAAAAAAATACCATATTTTACGAAATTCACAATTAACGGATATAAACAATTTTTTTTAAAACAAGCATCAAAAATTAAATACTTACCTTAAAGAAATATAAACCTGAATTCTGTTGCTCTCGCCCAATTTCATGACTTGAACTTGGTAGATAAGTGCATTGTGCAAATTTCAAGGTCATCCAATTGGCCAATGATAGGACAGATTGTAAATTTGTCTAGTGCGGACAGACAAATAGTGTTTCAATGACTTCTATCTTAAATCTGATTGGCTAAATCATATATTTTGCCACAAACTTCTAATGACCGGCATAAATGAGTATAAAACCAAAGATATAAGTTTTAGGAATTGATTTATGGGTTAGGATATTATAAAAATGCAAGAGGAATATTATTGCAGATAAATGTTTTTGAACGAGGTATATCTTCGTTGACCATCAGTCCCACATTAAAATGGCCACAGAATAACATGAGATTAGGAAGAAGATATGTTAGGTTGTTTTTAATGAATAAAACAGACTTCATCCATTTCACAGCAGGTCATGTAGATTTCGTAAATTTGCTTTAGAAGTTATTCTTGATAAACAGAGATTAAACAAGTTATTTCAGGTAGAAGAGCTGTTTATATCTAAGCGATAGTCCGAGGTCAAACAGTTTCATTAGCGATTGGCCTTAAAAAACTTACTGGTTTAAATAACCCTCAGTCCAATACTTCACCTTTATATTTTTTCACTGAGTCATAACAAACTGTATGAACTAAAGTAAATTACGGAAAATTAAAAGATTTAATACAATTAACAGTATAGTTTTTTTGTGGTCAAGACTTCAAGTTTTATTTTAAAAAGCGCTGATGTTAATCTTGATAACTAAACTACAGTTTTATGCAGTATGAATGGACCATAGACGACATACATATCTGTATCAATAACTCCAGGGGTCCTGTTGAAACTAACTGTCATTCAGATATCAAATCCCATTTATTCACCAGCTGTTTGGTGGTGGCATTGCATGAATGAAAGATAATTACACCTCCATCGACTGTCAAACTGTATCCTCATACGCATATCGAAATTATCTGAAGCTAAATACATGAAATAGTAGGTTGAATGAGAAAGAGGCCACTTGGAACAGATTTTACTGGTTGGATTTCTCCCCAGATATACTGTGAGAGCATAACAGCGTTAAAACTTAACGGCTAACTTTAGAAAATTCAAAATAGACTCTTTAACATCTTCCAGGAACTGTTGTTTGTTAAAATACAATTTAAAAAAAACAGCATGCTTACTGCTTTATACATATAACATGATTCATTTCTACACCAACAAAATTATAAATTCGGGTTGGTATTCTTCATGGACTGAAATCAGTTGGAGAGACATTGGAAAACCTGGGAACGCTGGACGTTTCGTCTTAGCATGGGGCTCCCCAGCAGTGCAAACCCATGGGTCTGCTAGGCATCGAACCCGTGACCATCAGGTTCCGTGGCTAGCAAGTTACGATTGGGCCATTAGGTCGGAATCCAGTGGTCTCTATATCCTACTTCTGTCAGCTGACGATATAACGCGATCTACATACAGTGTCGTGGTTAAGTAACTATTTTCATGTTCAACTTGGTTGGCCCAACCGTTCACTACTTCTCACTGGGACCTCGGAAATTGCCTTTCGAAGCTGTTCACCAGTGAGCATGTCTGTTTGTTAGTTGGTTGAAGGAAATTAGCAGCAAGGCATATTTATATTGTCGAGGGGAGCGGTGTCGGTTAGGAGATTCAAACTGGCGTCACCCAATGTTGCAGTCAGTGAAGTTACCACTTCGCTGTTAGGGCTACACCCGACTACAACACTTGGTGATCCGGGTTGGAATCTCATAGGCGAAAGCAGTTCCTTGAGGGTTGTAGGCACTATCTGCTGACGATCACCAACAGGCACGAAACATTGGTTCAGGGCTTCCTACTGATTGATTTAAATTAACTAACATCCATCAAAGTGCACTATGATTCTGATCCTCTAGCTTGGTGGCCACGTTGTAAAATGATCAACAGAGTTCATTCAGCACTCAGAACTAGACAACTTAGGTTTGGTTAGTCCCCAACGATCAATCCATACATTTCTATTTGTTTATTAGACTTATCATATAAAGCAGAAGTAATATTATCTGGTTCATTCGCTTTCGTATACAATTAATTGTCCACAGTCATATCAAGACAATTAAATAACTTTGCAGCACGGTTTACATAGTTCTAGATGTGCTTAGCAAGATTTTCCATATATCCAGAACAGATGATGAGTCATTCCGACTGCATGCATTTGGTGTTGATTCGATAAACAGAGGCTCAGTTATCAATCTATCCTTCACCCAAGCAAGTTAGTTTTAAGGTTCGTTACTCTGTTTATAAAACCTTTGATATGACCATGGATAATAAATCGTGTGCGAAACACAATCCTGTAAATAATACTGTTTCATTGTATAATACATAAGATAAATAAACTAAGAAGAAATTATACTCTACCAGTGTCCATCTTCACGCTTATAGTATTCCAGTTTCTATTGACAGTAGGGAAGAAATTATTCTGTCTGGAACTAAAGATAAAACGACTATACATAGGCATCTGCTAATTGCGAATCTCTACTTTTACATTTTATCATTTTCTGATCTTTTGAAAGAAAACTGTAGTTTTGTCAAAAAAGTTGAGACCTTTCAGTAACACTGTCTTAGGATGGTTTTATACTGGCTTTTATCGAAATGTATCACGACCCATCGAGTAAGCTAATTATGACTTCCATTCTAGTTACAGATTTCTCGGTATTCATTTTTATAGTTAAACCAGAAATTCCAAATTATTTCATGTTGCAACCAATTACGAAGTGTCTGACAGAATACCGTTCTTGCAGACGACTTCAATTGACTTGGTGAATCTCGAATTTGTAATATACACATGGAAGCCTGCTTTTCCCGGCAAACACCCGTTTGGCATTTGCCAATTCGCGTCACTTGTGGCGCCGACTGGTGAGATATCCAACTATTTATCAAAGGACAAGTATTCTGCTCTGCATTTCATTCTATCCTTTTGTACGGTTGTAGGACATGGCCGTTAAAAGCAGAAGACATGAAGTAGTTACAGGGTTCTGATCACAGGTGTCTTTGTAGCGTTGCTCGTATTTGGTAGAATCAATGTGTGAGCAATGTAGGGGTCAGAAGAAGGGTAAGACAGGCAACTCAAACGAACCTTCATTAACTGAGATGACTTGGACATGTACTGCATATTCCGATTCACCTCCTACCTCGACGTGCTATGCTGGTGGAAGTTCGATTAAGTTGGAAGAGGGTTGAGGGTGCCCAGACCAAGACTCGGCACCAGTCGATGAAGTCTGTGACTGTTGGTCCGAGTTGTGTAGAGAGATATAGATTACCTAGTTAGGTTCTCTGAAACGACAGAAATCATTGTTTGAGGATCCTTGGTGACATGGCTGAAAGTCAGTCGCAATAGCACGGATGTACTCACTCGTTCACACCTTCTAAAGCTTGAATATTCATATTGACCTTTATCCTCAGATTGTTTATTCTCTCATGCTACTTTGTCTGCTTTGATGTCAGTCTTTTTTTATCCACTTGTTCCTTATGTACTACTGTGAAGTGTGGCAACTTAGACGATTCACCTGTGTGCGAGGTTCTACTTTGATTTTGTTAGTCAGTCCTTTGTAAAAACTATAAAGTAATTCAAGCTATGACAGCTCAGTGTGGTAAACCTTAAAAGATTATGTGGGAGAAGTTTTTAAACGAAACAGATGAATGTTGCCCCTAGTTTTGTTGTCAGGGGACTACTGGAGATCAGTAGCGACATTTGTAGGCTACATAGATGGTAATGACTAATATTAGGTAAATGTGGTGGAAGGGGGGAAGAATTGGTGGTTTGAAAATATTGCAGCTGGTCAAATCATTGCCCAGTGTGGTGTATGTATAGTGCTTTGATGGAACAGGATGAACAAACGGTGCTATTGACTGGTGTATATATTCCCTAGGCTAATGATGTTAACCAACATAACTTATTCTATCACTGTCACAATTTTTGAACGAATATTCTGGTCTCCGTAAGAAACTGTAAGATAACCCGATCAGTTAGTTCTACATTATTGAAGACTATAAACTTCAGACAGAATTCACAGTTAGACAGCTTTAGAGGGTTGGTAGCATATCAGAAATTTGAAATTCGTGTGTTTCAACAATTATCAGCAAAGTTAGCTCATGATTCATGAGAAATTCATACCTCTACAAAGTTTTCTTGATGCTATGAACACTGTCTAGCTATGAGCATCAATGAGTGATAAATTTTTACTTGAAGCCTTTTATAGATTATCTCTAGTCACTCATCTCCAGACACAGTGTAGAAAGATGCTCAGTTGCTTACATCTAAGGGTTACAGTAAATGATCTGACGAATGAAAATTGGGGAACACTAAAGATATCATTGGCTATTATCTTATAACCGAAAAATGTACAATCAGTCATACACTGAATATTTTTGGTATTCACGAGTCAGTGGAATAATTGCATTAATGAAAGCACCTCCAGGGGCTTTCGGAGAACTGCTTGGTTCCAACGAGTGCTTTAACTCCTCAAAAACCTGCAGATTGAATAATAATCCGATGCTCAGCAGTAACTTGCTTCTAGATGGGATCCTTGGAGCCATTGTAAAAAGCAGTAAGTTATGGAGTCAAACTAGTCGAATGTGCGGACAAATAATAATTGATTGTGTTTCTAGATGGTGGTGATATAGCATGAGTCAGCAGAAGTTGGTTTCCCCTCATTGGCTGGATGGTATTTTGCTCACCATGAGACCCGAAAGTTCTAGGTTCGATTCCTCACGGAGTCGTGGGTGCTCACTGTTCAGGAGTCTCATAGTGGAACAATGTAGCTTTCCAGTGCTCTGAGATTTTAATTTGTTCTCTGGGTGATATTGATCTGTGACGAAAGCTGCTTCAGTATCAAGTCAAAGATCTCACAATTTCAATTTAGTTCGACAAGTAGTAATTATTAACAGGTCAGTGAGTACTCCACATGTGGTGTGCCTTCTTAAGACCAAAATGAAATATGCAGTCAGACAGGAAGATATTACCAACATAGGACTTTTGCGTTGCTGTATGACGGTCCAAGTTTCCACACATCACATCACTACATCAGACTCGAACACGCCGAGATGAAAGATGAAAAAATGTAGAAAGCAGTCGAAAGTGGCAGAAAGTCGTGAAAAACGAGCATGGAGAAACAAAACAATGCTGAAATTCAGTATGATGATTAAGGTGCAGATAGCATGTGGAGGCATGAAACGTATGGTAAGACATTTTGAAAAAAATAACTAATCAATCCGCTTGATCGTCACATAAGGCCAAAAGTATTCCAAGAATTACTTCATTGAACACAAACTCGTGCATCATCAACCACCATGTGCGCTTCAGTCGTGTGGGTTTACACACTTACACGCATATAGGTCCTGTTTCAGCTAATGTACAGTCAGAATTCGCAAGTTTTGATAGCATATACATTGTTTATTTAATGCCTTTTCATTCGTTAATGGCATGCTTTTATCTGTTACCGTTATTACTTCCTACAAATTGCGTGAGGTAGTTACTGGGCCCACTGAAATTCAGTAAGACTGACTATTTTTTATACATCAGAACAACACAGCTAGATCTCTTACACATATAGGTATTTATTAAGGTGGGTA
This sequence comes from Heterobilharzia americana, assembly GCA_944470555.2. Classification (NCBI taxonomy): domain Eukaryota; kingdom Metazoa; phylum Platyhelminthes; class Trematoda; order Strigeidida; family Schistosomatidae; genus Heterobilharzia; species Heterobilharzia americana. The sequence continues at coordinate 63,834,270 of OX104134.1, forward strand.
ACTTGCGTAACTGCTGAATACTAGTAATGGGTGTCATGATTTCTTGGAACCTTCTTAGATTGTAATCAACAAATCTCTCTCTTGCCAACCAGTTAGTTGACTGTATGGATAATTTAAGTGTATAGTTCTAATTTATTCCCCTCCCATTCGGTAAACATCTTGACTTCATTTTTCTTCTGATATTTCATGCTTGAACTGTTGGAAATGACAGAAAATCTAGGTAAAAACAAGGTTTGGACCAATAAGCAGGGAACACAGTTTTAATTACGACTCACCGTTTAGCAGAAAACAAGGTGCACCGTGACGATCAGTCCCCCAGCTTAGCGACTACAATGTGAACTTGGAAGATTGAATTTACTGAAACAAGTGGTGCAGAGATTGTACAGCCTAAAAAATGAAATCCCCGAAAACAGTCTCTTCATCGGACGGCTTGTTTTCATTTTTGTAGGTAGAATTTAGCTATCCCATGGAGACAAACTGCACAAGCTCTTCCGATATCCAGCAATCAATGTGGTAGAAATAATAGAAATAGTAACGGTATCAAGAAGCAAATTTTGTTCATTACTTGCTGAAAAATTGATGCATTTTTCCCAACTCCTTAATCATTCACTGTTCATTAAAACACTGAGACACGCTGTCAACCTTTTACTGATCAGCCTACACGTTTTAAATCACTTGTATCAACGAATAGAGACACGGTCCTTTAGATAAATGAAGCACTTACGATATGACATACTAGTATACTTTGTTTCCAACAATATTAGTTGAGTTATTACTTCAGTGTGGTGATTGGGTCAAGTAAAAAACTCTAACCATGCGTTGTACTTGGTATTGGACGTGCAAAATTGACTAGAAAGATTTGTGAGTTCAATTTTCTTGAGGGCCAAAACGAATTCATGAAATGAGCTAAGATCAGGGAAATTCATTTTTCTCCCGAAAATTTCATCCCATCTCGTTGAGACTTACAGTCCAAAACATTGCAGGTTAGTTATTAGGACTGCAGATAACTTTTTAGTGGATCGATTAGGAAGAGAAAAACGTCCCAAAAACGAAAGGAAAATAATGTGAGGTTTGAGATCTATGACTATTAAAAAAGAAGCACAGACATCATTGGTACTTCCTCAAGATTGTAAAATGTTTTTTCTGTTTCCAGTGTTTGGATGTAGAGAATAACGATTCTCAATCGCCCTCTGAATTCCTCTTTCTACTGAATTTCGAATAGCTTTGAATATTTGTCATGGAAAAAGGCAAGAAATATCCTTTCGTCGAATCTTTCATCATCAGTAAATCTAAGGAAAGAAGAGAGTAGGTAGGATAATAATTTATGGTGACAGGCATTTGTAACTCGGGCTATCGATGCTCTGTCTCTCTTTTCGGCTTGAATCTAAGCTTTCAACATTGTTCTGAGTGATATATTTATCGTCTGTCTTCTGGTCAATCTTCAATGATACTGAAAGGCTCCTGAAGCCCGGAGAGCTGAAAAACTTTTGGAATCAAATAATGCCAATTTCAAGCTGCTTTTATTTCATCCGTTTGTTTTGGATTATAGGAAAAGAAGGTAGTTTGTGAACTAAAGATCTAGTAGATTCTAGGAACAGAAATAATTTTTAGTTTTTCTTACTGCCTTATATATTGTCACTGTTGTTTTCCCAAAAGTTTAACTAAATTCATTTGTATCCATGGTCACATAAACCTTAATTAATTTATCACAAGCACACACGCATCCAAACAAGTGTATGCACTCACATGACCACTTCTATATCCCAAGTATTAATTAGTAATTAGGAAACAGTCAGTCACTAAAAGGTTTTTCAAATCTATGAATTAATCATTATACAAGGATCATAACCATCGTCATCATCAGTAGGGGCAACATCAGTGGTAGCAACAGCAAAGTCACAGAATTGAGATTGAACAATAATCAATTGACTGATACTGAAAGTAGCATATCAGGCGATACCTCCTCCTAATTTTGCTTTTTTTGCCTGTCCCAAGGTTTTGGAGAAAAAAGGAGTGTAGTCAGCAGACGCAATATTAAAATGAGATGAATTTTAATTTTTTTAAAACAGAGATTTAAATTATGATTACTATCACTCTTGAGACTAGTACTACCACCACCGTGACTATGATTACCATTGTTACTATTATTATTGTTGTTACTAATTTTAAGTAGGATGGAAAATACGTTTTTCCCCAAATTATTACGATGAAAACTTGGTAAATGCCTTCAGAATAACACATTCAAAAGGCAAGAAAACAGTGGTTCTTGTGCAGGCAGGGATCATTCCGAAGAGATAATCACTCACTTATATTTTTTGTAGGCTTATTTGATGATTAAGTCAACCATGAAATGTTTTCATCTACGACTTCATTAGTTTACCATCATAAATATGTCAAGTATGATTAAGATACCTGGTTATTGGTTAATTTTAGTAGAAAAATAGTCTTCTCATGCGTAAACCTATCGTTTTGATCATGATTATAAAAATATTTATAGTGAACGAGGATTAACAAATATTGATTGGTCACGGGAGTGCCACCAATTTCATGTTGTCTAATCCTGAGTGCTGACCAAATCCTATCGATCATATTTGCAATGTAGCAGCCAATCGCGGCCCGAATAGCTCGGTGGTAAAGTCGCTGACTACAACACTGGGTGACGCGGGTTCGAATCTCAGGCAGGACATCAGTTCCGTCGGGGTTACAGATACGCCTTTCTGATAGCACGAAACCTAGGTCTAGGGCTTTCTGCCGGTCGTCTCCAACCAACTAACACTTACTGAGGATTAACAATAATTAAAGGGTACTAAGAATGAAGTTATTTCATGCGGTTTATTCACTACTATTCATGTCAGTAGAACGAAACGATTCACCTCTGCTTGGATGTTGACATCATGTTAGACTATCTTAATATTTTCATGCTCATCATTATGATATTTTTTTAGCTTGATAATGGCTATCATGCGTATCCAAGACTTTTCATCTGAGTGAATCATTATTCCAGTGAGCATTGCTGCTCCAAATGAACCACAGAGCAGCGTAATGATCCAAAAGAAATCATGAAGTCTAAATAACGACCCAAGAGATAGTCCTCCCGACACAATAGGTCGGTTGATAAATTTTCACATTTGAAGCTATTGATGCTGTCTTTTACCGCTCTTTGGAACACTATACCTGTCTAGTATTCGGGTACTTTTAACCAACGGACCATTACTTGATATTAAACATCCCAAAAAATCAAAGGTCATTTGTCATTTTGTCTACATTTTATTGAAGTGTAGGAGTAGAAATGTTGGAGTTCATGCTTAATTTACCAACAGAAGAATACTCTCATATAATATCTCCAAGATAAGCTATACTTTCAATGTCATTCTTTCTCTCATCAAGTGCTTTTATAGTGAACATACTCAAAGTGGTACTTGTCAGGTTTATTAGAATCAAAAAGTTTTTTTATCACGAACGTTTTTGAAGGTAACTCAAATGTTTAATTAGAGTAGCTACTCAATATTCTGTACTCTTCACTACTTGTTTTGATAGCTGTTAAAATGAACAAGATTATCACTATGCCTAAATGTATACCAAAACAGTAATAAATCTTGGTTGTGTTGTGTTCTCTAAGGTGGGTAGTTTAATCGTGAAGCTTTCATTGTCTTTCTGGACAACATCATCAGCACTTATTTCAATGCGATATTGTCTAGAATGATAATGAAAGCTTCACGACTAAACCATTCAGCTCAGTGAACACAACACCATAAAAATTCTTGTTCACTTTCTTAATGTCTACAACATGCTTATATTTATAACATTCATTTAATTTCATTTTCGTTTCTCCTCTGTGTTGAGCCATTGGTTATCCATGATATGTTAGCTAAACAGTTTTGACGCTCTTTAGGTTACTTGGCTATAACTGAGTGCCAAGAGGCAAAACACTGAAAAACGAAAACACAGAACACAGAGTTATAACTTGATGCATCATTACTCATGTGTCATAGACTCCACGTGAAGGTAGTAGTCTCATCATACTGTTTTGTAATGATTTTACCAGCTTTCTTTCTGTTATTTGCTGCTTTGTGTGTAATTGTTCCCAACTGATAGTCATTTAACTTTGAGATGTAATGCGCAGTTCTCTAGCCTGTATAATACAATTAAATTTTGTAATTCACTTCGTACTGTATAAATGTTATACAAACGCATAAATTAGTAAGTTATTAGTGAAGGGAGTAATTCAGTGTAATGGTTACCAGTGTTTCTTGTACTCATTTCAGTCTGTAAATGATACGTCTAAAGGAATCAAAGTCAGATGCAGAAGGTACTACATGAAGAGAAATGTAGGAGGTCGTAATCACGTGAAAATATTTCTTTTTTCCTCAGTTGTAAGTCAAATCATATAACTATTTTAAACAGTATTATTTACAGCAGTAACATAAATACATATAATCCATCAACAGAAACTGAACTATTAAATAAGATCATTTTCAAATCAGTCGGTGATAACACGGTTTGCAAAACAAGTTGACATCATTATTTTATTCCATAGGATTTCATCAACTACAGTCAACCCGAATAAGTAGGTAAACATAGTGCCTTAAGCTACCACTTGGCGTTTTGAAGATCGGAAAAAAACAAGCATTTCACTTTGAAGTTCAAAGAAGGGAAAAGTAATAAGTTCCGTCAGAGTAGAGACGAATTATATGAGAGAAGGTGTGGAATGTCCACCCTAAAACCTGTGATCGGTAAAACTTAATTATCTGTGAAGACGTTTATAAAAAAAGAGAAGCTACTGTAGAACTTTAGCAATACATTCCCCAATTACAAGCTTACAGTAGAAGGTGAAGAGAAGCAATAGATGAATTTCCCCACCTTATGCTTGAGACCTGGACAATGAAGAGGAGCACTAACGTTAAAACTAAATATGGTGATCAGTACTTAAAATCTACCGTCTTTTTGCGAATCAGCTACAAGAAAGTCTCAGTGAGGACGTTATATGTGAGGGAAGAGCGGTTGTAGTCCCAAGAAAAACTGCTACGAAAACTTCAGGTAATCGAGTGATGTTAACACAACAATCGTTATCCCACGAAGTTCATGCAGTAATGTCACAAACGTATGGAGGAAAAGTAGGAATGTAACACTAAGGAGAAGAAACCATAGTTCCTTACTTTGGCTTTCAAAGAAGATGATGTTTTGGCAAGAATCAACAACTACCATTTAGGAAGCATCCAGCTGCAAGGCTCCTTGCACTCAATCAAACGGCATGTGCAAACGCGCAATCGAAATTAAACAAATGCCCAACCCTTATTTATTTATCACTTCACACATATATGCGAAAGCAAGTATTTAGAAAGAACAGGGAGGTAATTGCCCACCTGGATTTTCGAGTACATGCCAAAGAGTCTAAGTCCAAGAGTTCCATTCTAATTCAGCAGTGCAATGATTCATCCCTTAAGTGATATCGGGCACCAAGTAGACAAGATGAAATCCTTCATAGTAATCAACGGACAAAAAACCTTGCACTTACTTCGAATTGCTGACGATTTCGACACGTAGTGTGCTCAAAAGGAAGTGGTTATCAACTTATTATTACCCCGGTAACTAGTACTTTTTCATCCCCTTGCTTTTCTCAAAAACAGATTTAATACGTTTATTTTTTGTTCATCCCCATTATGGCGGGTACAGTTTTATTATTTTTATAGTGATTATTATTGCGATAAATTATCTCTCCGACTTATTTCGTCTAGACATTTTTTCTACATGATTGTCCAAGCTATTATATTGATTTCGTATTTTATTCCATTCATTCGTGAACACTCCTCACCTTCCCTTACATAACTGGTCTGCAGTCTGACTGAATTTATTACCTTACCCTCCTTTGCATTCCAACGGTTTGTTTGTTTTTTCCGGTTGTTATAACATTGACTGATAGCTTCATTTGCTCCATTTAAGGTATGTTATTCTTTATACTGGGCGATGACTGAAGGTGAAATGAAAATTTAGAACGTGGCCGGATTCAAACCAGCGGCCACAGGTTTCCGGCCCCATGTTCTACCAAATGAACTACGAGGTTCGACTGCTTTTGTTCTTTTACATAGTGATTGTTGATTCACGTCACATGCAGCTGACAGAAATCCCGTGAAATAAAATGACGTCATCTTTTTCTGCAAAGGGTGTTCTCATTGTATTATTCAGGTTTATTTCGCCGACTAGGCGTATGAATGATTATTTTTCAAGTCTGAGATGCATGAGTTCCTGAAATATACAATTCTTTACGCTAACTAGCAAACCTAACTCAAACTTTCCAGTAATCATACTGGCTACACCAATTCACTAGTGATGTTATCTACTATCACATAATACCCATCATAGTCCAGTTTTCCTCACATTTCAATTAAACTTTTATGTTTCTTGGCTTATAACCCACAAGAATTAGGCAAAATGGATCAGAGATCTGTAATAGCCTCTTTATTCCTCATTCGGAATGGTTGAATAATCTCTAGGACACTTAGAGCCTATGATTTTATCTTGCTGGTGGTCATCATATAAAAGTAATCTAAAATCTTAGGGAAATACATACTCATTCAGAGATTAATTTTAGTGTCTTTCAGATAAACAGCCAAAGGCATTATGATTTAGCTAAAAATTCTTTCAAGGTGGTAATTGTACAGTAAGTAGTCACTAAATATATATATTAGCCTTAAACCCACTACTAACAAAGACTTATTGACTGTGATTCAATCAGCATGAGTTTAAAAATCTGGTGATTACAGTCTTAAAAACTGATATATTCAATTCATTTGTCTGTTGGTGTTTGTGTTGAAAGAAATAATTGTCACTATTAGATTTGAAAATTTCATGAAAATCAGAGCTTGTTTAGTGGAGTCATAAGTCAATATCTGCTACTGGCATCATTTGAAACGGAACTGTCCTAGATCAGCCGGTTTCTATTGTTTGAGGGAAATAAAAACTCTTTAATGCCAATACTACCGCAACTACTACTACTGCAGTGGGCGTTGCTGATAAGAATGGATATAAGCAGTATATGTTGAGAGGGTGGTAGAAATCATGGGGAATTACCAGCTATGGGTAAGGATTCCGCCAAGAGAAAAGCAAGAGACAAGGCAGGCGTGTGAAGAGGAAATAAAGCACATTTTGCAAATGATGGTTTTAGTGCAAGGTGTGCTATATTTAACGACTACTGTCCCACTCGTTGACAATATACGTCCCTTCATTCGTACCTGACTTCTTGTTTCTTCCAATTGGTGTCAGTGCTTTTGGACTTGATGAAGATTCTGTGGTATGCAGCATTCAAAGACGGAGACATCAGGGTCTTTCTCAGGGACTTCGGGTCGGTCGCGGAGCTGGTGGGTGTCCGGGATCCACGAGCGAAGGTGGTAGTGTTATGGTTTCGAAGGCTAATAGATATATATGTATATATTCCGAACGGATATAGTACGCACGCTTAACTTACAGCTAACTTAGTACGCAAGAGCCACTGACTGCAACCCCAGGACGAACAGAGAGAAGACCGAAGCTGGTAGATGGGAGAGTTTATTACTCCGAGAATACAATAATCAATCAATCAGTCCAAAAACACATGAATAAGCATACACATGAAAAATGACCTTGTCCTCAATTTGAGGCATTTGCATAGTAAGAGTAAAGATAAACCAATTAGTGATTTACATTACAATGGGGGCAGAAAATAGACTATTAGTCATACGGTAAAAAATGGTGTGTGAATGACACGTTAAAATGTTCAGATCAATAACAACGTTTTATAGAAAGCTGGGGCATCACAGCAGGTAGTACTTGGCACGATACTGAGGGGTAGAGCGAAAGCAGCGTATGATGGCGTGGAACGTGGAGAGAGGAAGGAAACTTGTCAGAGAATGCTTGAACGACTGGAGGCGGAGCTTGACAGTCCAGAGGACAGGAAGCTGGCGATGCAGCAGTTCCGGAGCACGAAACTTCCAACAAACGAAGATCCGCTGGTATTGGCTGTAAAGCTGACTAAACTAATTCGACGAGCACTTCCCACGTTGGATGAGGAGTTGCAGGATCGTTGCTGGCCGCACAGTTCACCGAAAGTGTCCTGAATGACATCTCGCAGCAGATATGACTAGTCAACATGGCCCAACTCATGGATATTAGTGAGATGGCCAAGGTTACCAGACAGTTAACGGATACAGCAGTAGCCCCAGTGGATTCACCACAGGTAAATAACTGAAAAAACAAATCGATAGCCTTCCGGAAGAGGCGGCTGCACTTTGAATGAATATCAACAGACAGAGTAAATGCTTTGCATGCGAAAAACCTGGACACTGGCGACAAAATTGTCCGGAGAGGCGAAAAAGAAAACGTTTTGAACGATATAATATGAGTTCTGTTTTTCCAACTAGACTAGATATTGTAAGAACCATAGATCGAGGTACTGTGTATGCTAGAATGAGAATAAATGATCGGGGGATCATGTGTCTAATAGATACGGGGGCGGCAGTCTCGCTAATAGATACGATTCAGTCTCAGAACATAAGACCATGTGCGCTAACGGTTGGTGGACATGCATTAGAAGTAGCAGGCTTATCAAATTGTGTCGTCGAGATCGGAAGTCAGAAAACTAGATTTCCATTCACTGTGACCACGCGTCTACAACGGACAAGCCTAGGTGCTGATTTTTTGAGAGAAGTGGGCGCAGTTATTAACATGAGAACAGAAATAGTGGCGACGAGTACGGGTAGTTCACCACACAGGAAAACAGCGAGATAGCAGAGACTGGGGTGAGGTATCAAGAGCACCACACCCAGAAGCGCCAAACATCGTGAAGTTGGCTAAGACGTATGACAGATTGTTCACTGGAGATGGAGACCAGACCCCTACGGATACTGTGACATGGTTCAACATGGAATCCCAGTGACAAGTCAGGCAATGATAGCATGCATAACAAGGCGAATACCATGTCACTAGGAAGAAGTTGGGCACCAGGTTCAGGAAATCCTAAACGAAGGTATTGTTGAAGAGGCTGATAGCCCATACAGTTTGCCAGTGCTTTCGGTAAGAAAGTCAAATGGGAAATACAGATTCTGAGTTGATTTCCGAGAGTTAAATAGCACAACGCAACTGAAGCCGTGTGCCATGCCGACGGTAGCCAAAATACTGGATCGCTTGCAGAATGCAAAAGTATTTACAGTTCTGGACCTTCACTCAGGCTACTGGTAGCTACCAATAAAAGGTGATAAAGAGAAAACAGCATTTATTGTGGGCAAGAAGCAATACCAATTCAAGCAAATGCCATTTGGTCTAGCAGGTACGCCATTTACATTTAGACAGTTGGTGATGTTGTTGCTGAAGAATTTAGAAAACGTAGATGTGTACGGTGAGGACCTGGTGGTGTACAGTCAGACGGAAGCAGAACATCTAGAACACCTGGAAGCTGTTTTAAGACGCGTTGACGAGTTTGGACTTCGCATCAATAAGACAAAATCTCAGGTAGCCAAGAAGAGAGTTACATTGCTAGGACATAAAATTGGAAACAGTGAAATAAACCCATTACCTGAGAAGATTCTGACGGTTGAAACCATTCCAGAGGTGAATTCCAAGGGGAAACTGAGACAGTTCTTGGGTAGAGCAGGATTCCACAGTCGGTTCCTCAAAAAGCTCAGTCAGATACCAACACCTTTATATAAGCTACTTGGCAACCCAACATTTTTGTGGACGGCAGAGACACAGAAAACGTTAGATCGCATCAAAGAAAGGAACTCCTGAATGACCAGGAGATGACTTTAAGACTATCAATACCCGGTAGGCCATTCATCGGGTTCATCGATGCAAGTGATTATGGAATAGGAGTGAAGTATGCCAGCCGTGTCATGACACCTGCACAACGGAAATATTCCACAGTTAGAAAAGAATTTTTGGCGATAGCTTGGGCACTTGAGAAGTGGAGATCGTACCTCCTCGGTCAAAGATTCCATATTGAAACTGGCCGCAAACCTCTACAGTGGCTTGAGACAGCGAGAGTCCCCAGAGGGAAATTGTCACATTAGATGTTACGACTGCTAGAGTACGATTTCACAATCAGCCATGTGGAAGAGAAAGACAACTGGTTGGCAGACATCCTATCAAGATCAGACGAAGAAAATGGACTACCGGAGATCGTATGCGGTGTACATGCAGTAGAACGGGACCCATTAAGACTTATTCGCCTTCAGAAGTCAGACCCTATACTTGAAGAAGTGATTAAAGCCATAACTGAAGGAACAGAGACACAAACGTCTGTGAAAAATAAAGAGTTGAGAAAGTTGTTCACGCAGAAAGAACGCCTATGGATGAATACTTATGGAATGCTGACGTGGCCAGGAAACGATGGGACCTGGTTGGTAGTGATTCCGAAATGTCTACGCGACAAAATCATATAAGAATGCCACCAGTTAGCTCATACTTTCATACCTGTCTTGTTTCTCTCACTACTAGTATTACTATGACTACCAATGATAGTAATCGTAGTCTGAACTGAAGATCGTTTCCGAGAGGCGTAATACATTGCACTCATTGACAAGAGGCAGATATTAGATACTTAATTCCTTATGAAGTACTGTGTACTCAAACTGTATTGTTCGTTAAAGAGCAGAAGTAGTATTTTATGCATGCTTCATAAAACTATGTGCATTAAATACGCTTAAGAACGTGCAGGCTTTATTGTATGCATTAACTTTTTATCTACAAAATTATGCAACGATTTTTGACGCAAGGAAATATCTTTTCTGAAGTACTTCGGTGTATTAATCCACTTGTCTTTCTTCACCTTTTCATACGATAAATTATACAGGTAATAGTTCAAGTTGGGAAAAGACTTGTTTCCAGCGTGCCTGAAATGAAAGTTTTGTTTCCAGAACACTTCATATCCTTTGGACAGTATCTGTATCTTCTGGCCAATTTCGTCTAATTACTGACAGAATGTTTACAATCAACTGCCACCTGTTATTGTTACTGCTTCCTTTTTAACCTTGTAGAAGTTCAGCTGACTTGATAACCATCATCTGATCTCAGTTTACACAAATCACTCCTTGATAAGTGAAATCCTCTGATATCAAAAATTCATCTTCCTCAATAATTTGTTACATAACTGGTTAGCACTAATGAACGATCTAGATCCAGTCCTAGCATTGACGATACCTGCCACTGAAAGAAAATAGTTGAATTTGATTAACAATAAGGATTTAATGTACCAGTATGCACTGAAATGATGTCATATTTTTGTAGCTCAGAAGGTGGTTGTCGTTGATGATTCATTCTCTGGGATGCAGTTTTGGATCAGACACCGATACAACTTTGCGAAGGAGTGATGCAACTTGATTGTGTTTAAACTTTTATACCCATCGATTTTGACCGGTTCCAATCTGGATTAGTCAACATGAGAGTGTCTTGGTGTATATTCAGTATGAACAGCTATTATTTTATGTATGTGTTTCACAGAAAACAAAGTTGGTGTGAATAAAAACAGGCTTGTCAGTGAACAAGTGCTGTTTCAAACAAACATGGTTTCTGATATGCAATTTTGCGTTTTTCTGTAGACCGTTTGTTTTTATGACTGAATACTTCATAAAGTCGAAAATATGAGTGATAAATGTTCTTAAAATAGTCCCTTAAAAATGTTTTCTGTTACTCTGATCTTTTCCCCATAATACTTTGTCGTATTTCCCGCTCAGAATCCAGCTTTATTAATAACTCAGTTTAAGCATTCACAAATTGAGCAAAAAGTACTTTCCACAAATCCTAAACTAATGGATGATATTAGTGACAGAAAGTCCTTGAATTGAGTCAGATTTGAATAATACAAACATGGAATAGCGATTTATTATACCAAAGGTTGAGTTTTTCAGTAATACGTTTAGAGTGATTTGACGTTAAACATCTTGTCTTAGATAATTTAGATCTGTTCATCAGGCCTGGATGACCTCACAGTGGAGTGACAGAAAATCATTATTGCATTAAACAACATACTGACAAACACTATTTGATCAATGAATAGTTTAACAATTGTCCCATCCCCTTTGTTAACACTAATTCATCTAAGTCACTTGACTAAGCAGTTTGGAACCGTAAGACATGTGGATCTGTAACGTGAATTTATATGCGTAAACAGCTTGTGAAATATTTTCAGATAGCGAGGAGATATAATCAGATGTTTAAATCTTAATGAAATGGTCAATACAACCTTATGATTAGTGTATGTTACATTTATCTGATCATTTTGCATAGCAGCATGCTATACGATTGAGGGGTTAACTATTTTACCGAATTAAGATGAACATCTATCAATTTATGATTCTTTCCACTGACCAAAAGGTTCATTGTAGAACTGGTGACATGACTGCAACACATACTTCTCAAGAAGCTATAGAGTGAAATAAGTCCAGTTTATGTTGATTAGACTCAAGTTGGCAGTCGTTGTAGTGCTATGGTCCGATATGTTGATCAAAGTTTATCTATTTAGGATACTTGTGAATAAGCTTTTTAACTGTATTACTAAAAGAGATAAGCTTCATTCCGACGTCTACTACCAGCTTTACGAAACACAGATAAGCATGATGATGAATGTCGAATAATAATGAAATTAAATTGCTGAATCTCTTACCCATTCTTTTCGGGATTCTGATATGAAGTGGATTATTTCACTTACCATATAGGTGAGAACATTTGGAAAAAACCCTCATCCTTCTAGGGTTTTCCCCATCGGAGTGCTATTGAGCCTACAACTTTTACCAGCGATCTTTAAGAAAATATTTAGCCTAAAATTTATGAAAGTGAGGAATATTTTAGGAACTTTTCTATTTTGAGATCAGCTAAAACTAGAAATTAACTTTTTCTGATTATAATATGAAGTTGCATTTCATTTCTTCGGATCTACCGTTTTATGACTAGTCAAAATGAATCATTATCAATTATTTCTACACTTTAGCAGGGCCAACTGTTTGAAATTACTAAACGAGTAATGTACAACTTCTGGATTTTCCACAACTAGTTAACTCCCTGGCATCGACTCTTCTTGAAAGTACTCTTCAATATAAGAATAAAACACCATCCTACTGACTTGAGGTTGGAATTAGGAAGATTGTCATTTTGCTGTGGAAATTATATCGTGAGTATAACTGGAGTTTCTGTAACTTTCTTATATCCAGTTTCCTGAACCGAATCTATCGACCTCGGTTGGCATGTCAGAATTTATATATGGCTACCTTAGTATTATCGAGGCTTCCATTCTGATGTTGTTCACTTGCTGTTAGCTAGCAATCGAACTAAGGAATTTTGGATTTCCGGTACATTTTGATGATGAGACACTTGATTACGAACTTCTAGATAGTGGATTCACACTCGATTCCTTGAATCCTAATATTATCTGATTTTTGGCAGGTAAAAGAATAATACAGAATGTTTGTTGTATCCTATCCGAGACTTTTCAGTTAGATATAGCTAAATCTCAGTTAACTGGGTTGCTTTCACTAAGACTGAAACACACTTTAGATGCAAAAGCTAACGAGTTCTAGACAGGATGAAACCCCGGTTATATACTTTTGCTGACTTCTACAACCGAACAAATAGCATATATTATGAGTAGTTAGTGAACGACTACTGCCTTCTAAATAAAGCACACTATGTCATTCAGTAATCAAAACTGATCATTATTTCGAGAAGGTCAACGATGACGCGGTGTCAGAAATGTTGAGGAGTATCACAAGAACAAGAAAATGAAGCAAATGATTTTGTTTATCTATTCTGTTAGTCAGGGAAAAAAGGAGTAGGCATGAAAAACTCGGAAAAATTATTAATTTGAGGTTTAAGTGGATTTATTTATTTCAGGGTAGTTTCGCTACTGACTGATATCATTTATAAAACTATTTAAAACCTGGGAACACTGGATATCTTTTTTGTCCAAGTATGAGACTCTGTAGCGGACTACACCCACAAGCTGATCAAGGATCTACAGGCTTCACAGCAAATGCATTACTACTCAGCCACTAGGCTGGAGTGAAATGGTCAGCAGTTCCCGACTTTTTTCAAGTTCTGATACATTACAATTATCATCTAGTATCATCAGTGGGCTTCCATTTCACCTCCAACCCAATAGCTGAGTGGTGACGCACTCACCAAGAATTCATAAAGTTCTGGGCTCGAATCTTGCTGGGGTTATGATTGCGGACTGCTGAAGAGTGTCTTAACAAGAAGAAACAATTGTCTAATGCCTCCAGGTTTTCGACGGTTCTTCAGCTGACGTCAGTCAGTGATGAATACTACCTGCCAAATAAAATCTCCACTAACCTCGAAAATACACTGGATAGTGCTCATTAGTGACATCCTTCCAGACGGATATCACGAAGTTATAATGAGAAGCCGTGACCTGTGGGGTCAACTGGTCGGAAGGGAAGCGGATGCCAACTGAAGACCTTGGGTGATAGGCAAGCTATCTCATGAAATGAAGAAATTCGGAAACTAAGAAGCATTGTACTCCAGCCTAGTGGTTGAGTGGTTAACGCGTTCGCCGTAAAACCTGAAGGTCATGAGTTCGATCCCTAGCCGGGTAATGGGTGAGTAATGCTGAGGATTCCCAAACTAGGAAGAAACGGCTGTCCGGTGTTCCTAGGGTTTCAATGGTTCTCTAACTGATGTCAGTCCGTGGTGAATATCAACCTGAACTTAATGAATCCCCACAAACCTGTAAATCTTAAAAAAAATTGGAAGTAGTTAAATAAACCAAAGAAAAACAAAAAAAGTAGCTATGATTAGTCTAAATAAGTGTGCTGCAAAGTAATACTCACTCAATCAGACTACTTAGGAAACTTTAATGCATTTTATTCAATGAAGATAAAATTTTCAAGAGTACAGAGGTGAAATATCTCACTGAATATATAGCGTTTTAGATGTTAAAGATATTCAAGAAAACAGAAGGTGAGTGGATCAGCCCTATCTGGCTAAACAATCCTGTGGTCATGTGGTCTACCAAAATGCTCATAAATGGCACCCTTTTTAGCTTGATACTATATATGACTGATTTTTTCTTTGAGCTGATTTTAAGGAACGGCTCTTTGAAGAGCTCCTAAAATGTAGTTTTTGTGATAAACGTCGTTTGTTGATTGAATCGGAATAAAAACAATCTCACCAAACATGGTCTTTCTGCTTATAAGTGTTTCATTCACGAAAGTTATTTTTTGACTACTTGACTTCATTGATTCTTACAATCAAGAAATTTTTATTCAGATTTATTAGCCAGATTTACCAGTAGATAGCTGAAATATAGGTGAAACTTGATTGGGTAACTGTTTTGCAACAAACCTAGAAAATATTGGATTGTTCTGGCTTTACAGTTATAAACAAAACTTCTTTGATATCTTAGCTGTTTATGATGAGAATACAGACCTGAAATTGTACCGAATCCATGATGTTTACTTATCTATCTGAGTTCAGGTCAATTAAGCAACAACAGAAGCATTTTATACTCATATTTTTAGGGGGTTAGGACAATATGTACGGAGGATATGATCAAGAGAGATCTAGAAAAGTTTTAAAATATTTGAATAGGGAATGAATTTTCACTAAGATTAACAGAAGAATCTTAAAAACCGAATAGTTCTCTAAAATAGATTATATATGTAAGTAACGATGTCTGCAACAGTCTTTAGGGAAGTTTGTCAAACTTCACCGAGGGTCTTGCATGGTTCTAGTCTTTGGTTCGTATTCCATTGCTGAAAGTTCACTCTTTAGTGCTCAAAGAAAAGCTGGCGCACTGAGTCATATTACTTTTCATTTACCACTTCACTTGCTTTTATAAAGCTTAGCAAATTTACAATAAAACTGACCAAAAAGAGCCATCCCACTTGTCTGGTTGAAGGGAAAAGGCAAGTTTATCTACATATAGAGTGAAAAATTCACTAAATGTTTGCCTAAAGCACACTCATATCTCTGAAAAGGAATGCCTGGAAGACATCTTTACGCTTCAGAAACACTGGAAGCCTATCATTTCAGGTCATCATTATGTGTTGGAAAGAATTACATTTTATCTGTATCGGTGACTGCTTCAATTTTAGATAATTCCGTTACTAGGTAACCGTATTTCAATTTATTATCTTTAGCCTACTTTTTGACTACAGGTTTTAATTTCTATCAGTCGAGATTTCTTCCTTCTGCTGCTACCAAATATGAGCATTAATTCAACCGAAAAAATATTCTTTCTGACAATAAATACAAACAATGTTATCTACAGTTACAACAAACCGATAGCATGACCAAAGTTATTCAAACATTATTCTGTTTATGTTTCTACAATAAAAAAACGCAGAATACTGTTCATGAGTTTTTTCGGAAAACTTTCGCTTCATAAAGTCTATGTAACTACCTCTAGACACATAGATGCAACACAAAGTAGTAGTTTGTATTCAAAGCATTCGTAAAACAGCTGTTGACTAGATAAAACGATCCAGAACTCGATAGAAGATATAACTTAGCAGATTTGTTGAGTAACTCTGTAGAAAAGAAGTCTGTCTCCTTTGACTGATGAATTTCAGAACTTCTGTTGGTTCATTTAGAATTTTCATTACATAGAATAAAACTGAGCTGATGTATTGAAAATAACTACTTTTATTTCTAACATTCTCAAACAGTTAAATAGTTGATACTGGATGATGATTGAAGGTGAAATGAGAATGAAAATTTGGGCCTTGGCAGGGTATGAATCATCGACCAGTGAGTTTCCAGTCCAAAGCTCTGTCAACTGAGCTACGACACCAGACTTCTGGCTAGATTGTTATCTTACTTCAGTCACTAAGGGTTTTGCACGACTGGCATGTGAATCAACCAATCAGTCATGAAAACCAGCCCTTAAATAATTTCTGGGTTAGTGAAGAAGATATTTCGGTAAGTCTGAAGAATATCTTGACCACAAGTAAGCAGTCAGACAAATACTTAAAGTAACAGTGTAAAAGATAAGTGTATAGTTTTATTTGCCTTTTCTGAAGAGCTAATTCACGAAACCTCAAGAGAGACAGAAGCCCGATCGGTGATACTAGAGTATTTGATATTGACTGGTTGTGATACGAAGATTTGGTTTACCTTAAAAATGCTGCCGATGGGAATCAGTTTTATTGGCCCACTTAGGTCTGTGCTACGTTGAAATTTTAAAAAGGGTCATGAATACGATTTCAGGTACTTTGATGTTCGTGGTGAATAACTACATCTTGCCGATATGTTTTCATTTTTAAATATCCCATTTTAACAATCAATTTAATCTCAAATTGTAAACTAACGAAATGAATTTTCACTTAGTTAAACGCCAAAGAGGTAGAAAGCTTACCAGGCGTTATTCGGATTTATTAACAGTTTTATGGGTAAAAAGTTTAACCGATACAGTCAGTGGAGTACATCACACAAACAAGTCTTTTTCGGTGCGATAGCTAAACATTTCATGTGATATTATATACTTGCTCTGATCAGCTTTCGAGAATGTATTCACCAACAAGATATATGATACTCAGTTTGAAAAGTTTCATACCTAGATGAATTAGGTTCCCACTAACTTCACTTGATACCACTTTAGGAGTAACTGGTCTTAGAAACGGCTAGCGGAAATTCGACTGAAATCGCATACGAACATTCAGCCATTAGTAATCTTGCTCTGCTGATGATCAGAAGCTAAAACTGTTTTTGCAGAAGTGTAACTGTCAAAATCCTTTCAAATTAGATGTTTAAAAAACAGTTAGTCTTTTAATGAATCGGTATGGTCTAGTAGGAAGCTGGAGTTAACCTGCGAAATCCAATGTATTTGCGCAACGTATTGTGAACAGTCTGATCACATTTCTACTTTCTTGGTATACTTGTAATTCTCCTTTGTTTTATTGGATCGAATTATTCGACCTCCCTTGACATATGGGCTCCTATGCGGATGCCTTGATGTTACCTGAATGGTAATTGTGGTAATTTATTTTGCGGTGGCTAGCAGAGGAATCCAGGACGTGCGTTTCGTCCTATCTGGGATTCGTCAGCTGGATGTACATGCACCCTAGTGAGTGATGTTGTTCCCTCTGGGGCTCGAACCTTGTTCCCATCGCTTCAAACGCCAAAGCTTTATCTACCATGCCACGGAGGGACGATAGCCACTTATCGTACAATAGATAACGCTTTGGGATTTGAAGCAATGGGTACGAGGTTGGAGTCTCAGTGGGAACAACATCACTCACTGGGGTGCAGGTACATCCAGCTGACGACCCCCAAATAGGAAAGAACGCACATTCTGGATTCCTCTGCTGACCACAGCTAATTACCATAGTCTGATCACATATTTGATTTTCAAATCATTTTTCATGAAGAGTAAATATAGGCTGGGGTCAGATAAATAAATTAAGGTAAGGGGGGGTTGTAAAAAGCAAAAGTATGACAAAGGTGGATTGGTGTGTTTTCACGCCATCCTTAATACTAAATGAGATGAAGAATACCGATAAAGTTTTCAAGTAAGCACATGTTGCTTTCGAATACACGAGGGATGTTTGAAATTTCGCTTAGCCAAGGCTTTGAAAAACCTAAATAGATAGTCCTTACAGCTCTTATGTAATGGTTTAGGTGGTATTTCAATGGTAATCTCACAACCTGTTTTATTAAATGTTTGCCTACAAATATTGATGCCTGCCTGCTTCCTTTATCTACCAGAATATTCCAGTGTATCTGATCGTTTAGCAACTTAGTTATAAGTTGGAATTCATCATGGAATGACATCGGTTGGAGGAACATTGAAAACTTGGGAGCACTGGAGAGCTGTTTCATCCTAATGTGGGACTCCTCAGTAGCACGCACTCATGACCCCGCACCACCACAGATCGGACCCGTGATCTCCAGGTTCTGTGGCTAGCATGTTACCATCAAGCCACTGGATTGGAAACCATTGGTCCATATTTCCTACTTCTGTCAGTTCTACCGCTCATTGGTGACTAGTTTGGAGAGGTGAGCCCAGAAGTCCCAATGGGAAGTCGCGACAAGTGGAGTCAACCTCCAGATAGAACTTGGTTATAAGCCTGAAAACGAAGGGAACCTATCGTCACTATTTCATTATATGGATACAAATATGTATAGATTACAACTACTTACTGTTCTCTGAGCTTTGACATTTAACTATGAGTATTTCATCATCAGCCTTTGATCCACTGCAAACATAATGCCTTTATTTCGCTTGTCTGAAGCTAAGGTCACCGCTAGTCGCAAAAAACCATTAACATATCATTTCCCCAGTCCTACAGGCGATCAGTCCTGGTTCAAATATCCGAGTGGTAACGTGTCTGACTGTAGCATTGGTAGAAGTGAGTTCGGATCCAAGAAGAGACATGAGTTCTCTGGAGTCTGCTCACCAGTACCAAGAAACATGAAACCTGAGTAGAGCAGAACTTCGGTATGATTGCTTCCAACCAAATAATATCACATCTCTGCACAATTTATCTGATTGACTGTATTGAAAGGTTGAAGAAGAAATTTTCAATTTACTATCTTTTAGTGAAGTTTGGTTCGTGCAGATATTTCAACTGAACAAAAAACCAAATAAGTAGTAAATATTGCTCCAGATATGCAATCTACATTAATGAAAAGACACTAAAATTTTCATCATGGCTTGAAATCCTCTAGGTGAAGAATAATAATCACATTCTCAGAGTCTTGTTTGACGGCTGCATCTTAAAACTGGCATTAGAATTCTACTAAAAATGCATGATTAAGCCGACGTCAAAGCTTCTAGTTCCCTGTTGTTGATTAAACTGAAGTGGTTGGCCACTGTCTTTATATCAGCTCTTGTGAGAATGCCTTGACGTTTTCAGTAACTTCAGTTCGATACTAACGGTAGATAGCGACTAGCTGTGGAATCCATTCCATGCATTTTGTCTTGTTAAGATCAAACTGAAATTACCAAAACCGTCAAGGCATCTGTACAGGAGCCAATAGTAACCGATCAGTTTGGTCCATTCAACAACGAATACCTACAGGCCGTAACACCAAACTAAACCCATCTCACGAGGAGCAGTTAGTGTGGCACAACAGCTTATTGTACAACGCTCTTGAGTTCAAAGCAGTGATTGCTGAGTTTCAGTCTCAGAGAGAACAATATCACTCACTGAAAGGCATGATGAAGGCTGATGAGTCCCAAATGGGACGCATTACGTATCATGGATCCCACTGCTGGCTGATATCTGTCATTAGCACCATTTAGATCTAAATGGCTGACCTTACTAGCTAACCAAATGATTGATAAATTAGTTCATTGCATCACTAGAAATCGTGAATATCTTTCTGATCCTCACTAGCACCCTAATTGAGAGACTCAAATTCCCAGCATTGACTTCTGAAATGGTAGGCTCTGAACTCAGACAAAGAGTTTAAAAAGCACCTGGAATTTTTCCTTAACACACCTTAGTTTTCAGCATTTTCTTCAACCGATGTTTCACTACAGTGAATTGTTTTGCTGTTGAGTGGAATAGAATCTTTTTTGCTTCATTACCAATGAAGTGAAATAACACACACACACACACACACACACACACACACACACACACACACATGCATACACAAATACCAGCATATGAAAGTTCATACGTGCGGTAAAAAGTATTCCACTCTTCATTTATTTAAATTACAAGATATTTTCCGAAAATGAAGCGTTAACTTGTACACATTTCTTTTTAAGAAAGCTTTCATTCTTATGACATTTCCATTCAGTAATCTATGTCAAGGAAATTCTATTATTATTGTAACTACTACATAAATGTACCTCAAACGCTTGCAATGGCAACTCTAGGGTTTACGACAAAAATTATCTAATGAAGGTTTACTTTTGCGGTAAATCGGCTTGACTAATAGTAACGATGGTAAAAATAACAGACGTAAATCTATGGCTGCATAATTTATATTATCCTAGAGATTGAACATAGCCGGCTGAAGTAGTTGTCGATTGTAGAAAAAAAAAGGAGATAATGAATTGCAGAGATTTTTACTAACCATTGGTCTTACTAATCCCACTTCCACTTCTGAGGTGGGGTTTGCTACTATGATGGTAATAATAATTATTATTATATTCGTATTATTATTATCATCACCACGACGACTACTACTACTATTACTAGCAAATCAATATTAATTTCCTCATAATAGCAGTAATAAAACATTCGCTCATATGGTTTTTGTGAATGATGACAGAAGCAAATGAAGACAAACACCAGTCAGTACAACTAGATATTACGTGTGAAAGACTGAAGTATCCTCAACAGACTTGTGTGAATAAGTTACTTCATGGGAATTAGTGCTATTCTTCAGTCGAAGATTCTGGTCCCGACCCTTAGATCCAGGAATTCAATGCCTGATCTTAAATGACTTGACTAGCTCGAATTATTCCATTTCAGTTTTCACATTTACTTTCCTGTTGTCTACAGTATTCTACCTTACCATCTCTTGAAATGATTTTGCCGGCTGTTTGTCAAAGTCACGAAAGTCTTGTTCACTTGGGAAGTAAAGAGTGATCTTGAAGGAAAGAATAAATAAATATGTACAGTCTCTGTTGCAGCATAACTATAACCTACTTCTTTCTGTCAGTTTTCTCCTTCCAGGCATTTTTAGCAGCTTACAGTATGAATTCAGCAGATAATCCTAGTTCTTTTGGCTTTCGAATACCCAATTCCTTCCCTTAGAGCTTGAGTTCATCACTGATGTTTAAAAATGAGGCGAATAAATACTGGTATGTTGTCAAAATTCATCTACTGAAAGCTAGTACAAGCTGGACATTTCAAAGACTCCAACATTCGAATATTTACAGGTTGAAACAAGAAAAGATCAAGTTTATTACCTTGAAAATCTGTCCAAAGAATAGTCTTAACGACGAACTCAAAACTTAGAAATGCCACAGAGGTTTTTGAGGTAAAAGTGGATGAAAAATGTATTTACCTTTACAGTAGCAGCAAAGAAGATACTAAATATAAGCCGCAGTTTATGGTGAGTTGTAGTGCTCAAGGAATTCGAGAAGTCTCTTTCAGTAATTCAGTAGCATATCTTTCATCCTGTTAAATTCTGCTGGATGCCATCAAGTCAATGTCTTATTCTTTGATATCTCTCACTGTATGCACTCATTTCACCTCCTGTACCGCTAACTATATCCATTGTTATCTCTTTTGTAATAAATTACAAAAGGAACTGTTTATTCACTTACTTCACATCTTTTTCTCATTTGCATCTAGTCCTGTTGAACAAATAAGACCCCTTTTCTCTTTTTACTCAGACCTTACAACTTAGATTATCATAATTACCATCCAAAACTTTTATCATCAAGAATTTCAGTAACCGCTTTGAATCCAAACTTCAGTAGAAGCACTGGCACACTGAACTCCATATATATTTAGCTGTTGAGGATTGTAAATAGCAAAGCAACCATCCTGAACTCCTCGATGCCATTGAGCATACCTTATTTGACAGTAATCTACAATAATTTGGTATCAATAGCTTAAGGAGATAAAAGAAGCCAACCATTTCGGTTCATATAAGAGAAAACAGTATTACAAGTGCACTGCCAACTCATTAAAAGCCCTAGGAAAACACGCCAAGGTTAACCGCCTGATACGTTAGATTTTTACAGTCTTTCTACTCCAGTTAATCTGCATTTGTTCAAATGAGTTGTCAGTATTACGGGTCAGTGGATGTTTTCTATTTTTTTCTATTTGATTTAACTATCCACAAACGTTAGAAATTACGATTAGAACCAAAGGAAATAAACTTCTACAAATTTTTCCAATTCATCCAAAGAAGTGATTTTGAGTGAACAGTGCTGAGGAGTTCAAATTAACAATTCTCTCACTTATGTCAGTTAGTGACATAAAAACTGTTTTCAAGATGGTCAACGTCTTATGCCTCTTTCGCTTTCAATAGCTGTTTGACAGCCATCTCGAAATTATGGCTTCTACAGACTTTTTTTTCATTCATTGACAATATTTTGAAAACGTTACTTGATTCTATGAAGAGTTGTTAAATGTATACCTTAACTACCAGGAAGAGACTGTACTCAGCCATTCTGCTTTATCATTCAAAGTTGTACTGTCTTCAAGGTGGTTAAACGGAGCACCAGTCGAAAAGTGACCACTCATAGTGTGAAGTAACAAAGGTTAGTTAAACTTGGAGGTTAGTAGGGATTTATTTATTCATTTCAGGTCGAAATTTATCATGGACTGAAATCAGTCGGAGAAACATTAGAAACCTAGGAGCACTCGACAACTCTTTCACTATAGTATGGAACTCCTCAACTGTGCTCACCCGTGACCCCACACCAACAAGGATCGAACCAGGGATCTGCAGGTTACGTGGCAACAATGTTATTATTAAGCCACTGGATCGCAATCCAGTGGTCCATATTTCTCAGATCTATCAGTTCACAACATAGTGAGACCTCCTTCAAATGTCGTACTTGAGTAATTGTCTTCATCCTCGACTTGCTTGACTCTACCGGTCACGGATTCTCATTGGAGTCTGAAAGCCCTGGGTTCGAACCCTGGGAGGCGAGGTCAGGGTACTCACGTCTAAGAAGTCCTATAAAAGCAAGCAACAGCCATACATTCCTCCCAGGTTTCCAATGCTGCTCCATCTAATGTAAATCAATGAAAAATAATAATCAGAAATCAACAAAGATCAGGCTGCGAATTCCACTCGCATCTATTTCGACGAACACTTCAATAAAAATATTACCTTACCACTAACTACTTACCATTCAATCAGCAATACTACGAGCACCAGACACTCTGCATAAATAAAACCGTTGACAGTCAAATATAATGCTCGATAAAATGATATCATTAAATTAGGAAAGAATTTCTTCCTGAGTAAGGGAAAAAAACTTATTAGTTACTATCCGGTCCTAAGCCCAGTTAAAGAGGGAAGGTTAGGTATACAGCTAACAACCCCACACCCGAAAACCAATCCGAACGCTAAAGAAACTTCAAAGCACAAACACAATAGAAAAAATAGAAAAAATTATTCCTCACTGGAATCGGAGAGACGAAATGACGCCAATTGGTGAAAGCCTTCGAGAAGCAAATTCTCCCATATCTCTTCGCTTCTCTTGATGAAAATGAAAGTAAGAATGGAGACATGGAATGTTCGCACCATGTTTGAACCTAGCAAGACTGCCAGATTGCAAAAGAGATGGTAAGTTATGTCATGGAAGCGCTAGGCTAGGAATCTGAGAGGAATCTGTAGATGGAATGCAAGTGGACCCTCCAAACTGTAAACAGCAGAGTCAATAATCTAATCCAATATTGTCATCCACACGACAACCATGAGCTCACTTTTTTTGGAGTGGTTATCATGATGTCCCAAACAGCATCGAAGGGTCTCTCTCATTCAGTGGCAACCAATCTCCTCCAGCCAGCATCAAGATCAGGATCAGCATCAGCATCATGACATCAAGATTCAAGTGAGAAGGAAGGAAAGTCACAATCATACAATGCTACGATACACACCTACAAATAATGCAGATGAAGAGAAGAGGGAGGAATTCTACAGACAACCACCTGAGTTGGAGATGGCGACATGAAAATTCTGATGGGTGGGGTGACATGAATAGCAAACTGGGAGTGGGCAAGACAGGAAGAGAACTGATCAGTGGTCGAGAAGCACTCGGTGAAGTGATGAATGAGAATGGAGAACTGTTTGCAGACTTCTGCGCATTCAACGACTTGGTGATTCGAGGTAGTGTGTACAAACACAAGGATATTCACAAGACAGCGACATGGATTTGATTTCACTAGATCGACACACTACACTAAAAATCAGATTGAGATAATCTGAATGTGGAGAAAGTGCAGATGCAGCTTACTGGAGACAAGAACAGATCAAGAAGGGGAGCAGATGTTGGTGGTTCACACCACTCACTACCTAGTGCAAGGAACATACCTTCGAAATCAAGTTGAAAGCCTTCGAACAAGCTGGCGATAGACCACAGCTGAAGTTCAACATCCAGAACAGAAAGTGAACTGAAGGACAAAACTACAAAGAACATCTTCACGTCAGACATCAAGGAAAAATGGGAGAGATTAGGTAACATCCCCGAGGAAACCTGTGTGGAAGAACACTGGAGCTCTCTGAAAGAGATGTGGAAGGAGACCTGCACAACCGTGTGAGGAAGGAAGAAGAAACAAGACAAGGAATGGACCTCGATGGACACATGGAAGCTGATAGGAGAGAGAGAGAAAGATGGCGAAGCAGAAGATGAACCAGTGCAGCGCAGTGCGGTGCGGGGATAAACAACGAAAAGAGGAACTGAACACAACATATAAAACACTACACTGGACAACGAAGTGAAGAAGAGTGCACACAAGGACAATAGACACTTCCACGACAAACTTGCAAGTGAAGCAGGTGGGAGAGACCTGACAACACTATATCAAATAATCAGGTTACTCTCATGGAGGGAGAGATCAACACACATGAAACCAGCAAACGATGGTGAAAAAACCTAGTTACCACTGAAGAGGAGAAACAAAGCAAACGATGGTCTGACCACTTCAAAAAACTCTTGAATCAACCAACACCATCACAACCACCATCAACACCACCTACAACTCGTAAAGAAATACCACAAGCAGCCCAACCACAGAATTACCAGTGAACACAAACCCTCCGACAAAAGACGAAGTGTAGTTCTGAACACCATAAACTTACCGAAATCCGGGAAAGCATTAGGACCGGATGGAATTCCTCCGGAAGCACTGGATACAGACTCAGAGACAACAGCGGACACGCTGACACCACTAGTGCAGAAGGTTTGGAAGGGAGGTAGGAAAGACATCAGCAGATTGGAAGAAGTGCTACTGTGTTTAATTTCCAAAGAAGGGTGTTTGCAAGAACTGACGCGGAATCATGCTCCACTGATCTCCTCTCCTCTCCTCTCCTCTCCTCTCCTCTCCCCTCCATTACACCCCAAGCAAAATATTAAGCCGTATCATTCCACAGAGACTAATACATGCTCTGCATTCAGTTTACCAACACAATAGGCTGGCTAGATGGCTGACTGACCGACTTCAGGAAGAACAAATCATATGTGGATTATATTGCAATGCAATGCAACGCTACGCATCATCATAGAACAGAGCAGACATAACACAGAATCATAGTCAACTGGATCTTCATCTCAACTTCATCGATTTTGAAACAGTCTTCGACAGCGTCGACCAACAACCAATGTGGCAGGCAGCTACTTCAACACTACGGTTTCAATGACACAAACATTTATCAACCTCATTGAACACCAGCTACATGCTGTATGATGAGATGATGCCACATGCCAAGTGATTCACAATGGAAAGCTCAGTGATGATGCCTTTGAAGTGAAGTGAAGTGAAGTGAGGTGAAGACAGGAGTAGGAAAAGACAAGAAAAGACAAGACAAGACGAGTTTGCCGCCTGCTATCACCGATCGTCTTCGTGATTGTGGTCGACTCGACTCGACTCAACTCAACTCGACTGGACTGGACTGGACTGGACTGAACTGGACTGGACTGAACTGAAGTGAACTGGATCATGCAACAGACAGCTGTGAGGAGTGAGAAGATGGGCACACACTGGTTGGATCGATGAAAAGACCCAAGAAGAAGATTTGGATTTCGCCGCCAACGATGATGATTTATGTCTAATGTCATGGCATGTCGCACAAACTTGAAGCTGTACAGGTGAAAAGCAACAAGTTGACAGAAGAGGTGAGTTGAGTTGAGGTGAGGTGATGTTAGGTGAGGTGAGGTGAAGTGAGATGAGGTGAGGCAACGGAGACGGAGACGGGACTTCCTTCAGGTGAACGTAGAGAAGATAGAGGTGATGAAGATACCAACAACAACAACAACAGCAGCAGCAGCAGCAACAACAACAACAACAGTAACAAAAAGCACCAACCACCACGAACGGGAGAAATCGAAAGGAAGTAGTCTCTCTCACCTACCTAGAAAGGCAGCATCATCTCAACTACAGGTGGTGGTGGCGGCGGCACAGATGACGATGTCAAAGTCAGGATGGCAAAGACAAGAAGACAGGCATTGATTAATCTGAAATAATCAGTGTGGTGATCTACTGTACTATACTATACTGTACTGTACTGTACTGTACTCTAGGCACTTCAGTGCACTCAGCATGAAGCGTGAACGAGATCCGGATTTCCAACATTAATTCAGTCAAGCAAGTCAGTCAGTGATTCTGTGTGATGGTTGTGGTGATGGCGCATCACAGAAGGCATTTCGAACAAACTGCACACATGCATCTACAGCTGCCACCTACACTCACTCGACACTGACACTGAAGATCAGATCAGTTGGCGAGAATAATGAGAATGAGCAATAAGGAACTCTGGTTGGCTGGTTGGCAACCAACCAACCAAGAATCTGTTGTCCAACAAATATGCAGCAGAAGGAAGTGGAGATGGATTTGATTTGATTGGATTGGACATAGACGACTGAGAGGAGAGATTGGGGAGATTAGGTGGTAGGCCAGTCCCTCGAGTGGAGTTCGAAGGGGAGACGAGTATTTGGTTGTCCTAGGCGTGGGTGACATATTGGAGATGGTGTGAGGAAGAAATGAAAGGTTGTTGGGAGTTGTGGAGCCAGGTTTGGAAGACTGCAGAGAACAGAGTGAAATGGATACTTGCTACTGAATCTCTATATTGCACTAGAAACCCAAGTGATAGATAATACAGTAAATAATGAATGAAAAAATTTTAGAAGTCACCTTAATATCTTTCTCTGTGCTAGACAAGCTAGGTGAGTAGTGTAACAAAGACGTGTGGACAAGTCAATTACCTGCTGAACCCGTTTTTCGTTTTGCTTTCAAAGTAGAGACCTCTGTCACCCCTTCTATTCATAATAACTTATACTTCTAAATAATTCATGAATTTATTCTACCATCTTGTTGAAAATTGAAGTATCAATAAAAAAGTTAACGGTGGATGATTTAAAGTTCTACTACAAAGTTGTTTTGCGATTAGCGATTACGGTTTGTAAAATAAGAATAAGTGATAGGCAGTAGATGATGATTAATTATTCATAATTTTTCCATCCGCTGATACATTATATACAACATTTCTTGCAGTCGTTTTTTCCCCTGTCCTTCACGTAGTATATGAGATGAAATCGCCTGTGGTGCAGTGTGGAGATAGGAATACTTGAATGGAATAACAAGTGATTACAATTGTCACTAATGAATTTCATTTCCTGCTTTCAATATACTACTTCTCATTGTTTTTTACACTAAGTTAATTCCAGTTTTGATTAGCATGTCTGTATGTGAATGCTTCATTTTTGAACTTATTAATAGTAGTACAGACGCACCTACTTTTTATGCGGAAGGCGGCTTGTTCAAACAGTCGAGGAGTTAAATTTTATATACAATTTTTAATAACTCTTCAATACATTAAGTTGTTGATACTTACCTTGAATAGATAGTTTCTCCCCTTCAAATTTCATGTAATAGTTACCTCTCCACCTTTTGTTTAACATTCCTATCCTTCCTTAACTTATTCTTCACTAGTTTACGATAACACTCATATACTTTTTTCAAATGAAGAAGTGATTTAAGTGTCACTCATGAAAATTTAATCATGTTATTTACTTGATACAGCGTAAATTGTATGCAACATTCTGTCCGGTGAATTCAATTTAGATAAAATGACCTAAGATAACCGAGTTTAGCCGAACGTTATTCCCGATACAGATGAAGATGAAATAGAGACCTAAGTAATACCAGATTCCGAACTATCCATTTCTTTAAATTTTATTGACTAGAGAAAGTATCCTGGGAAAGCTAATCATAATAATTTCGAGACGAAAATACTTAACTGTCAACTTTTATGAATCATCATCTAAATTGTCTATATATTTGAGTATATAGAATCACCAAACAACATCATAAGGTCTTCAAACTCGATTTTATAATACTTTACAATCACTAACAAGTAGTACTTACAAGCTTCAAGAAATATATACTTCATGAAAGAATCGAATCCGTATCATTAATGGTGCATTGTCCTCACTCTATACAGATATGAACTCATCGCCTTCTATAAGCTGGGTTACATAGCCATCATCAAGTTAAGTGACTTGATATCAAGGATGCGCGCATGCTTTGGCAACAGATATCAAACTTCCACGGAATATGGGCGTAAGAAGTCCTGACTGAGCAGCCAGTGTGAGAACGACCAAGCGACAGTAACGCCTCACGAATTTACATGGTAGTCGGGCAAAACCCATGGTGATTGAAGTGAATTAAAAATCTGGTCAGCTGTCAGGTCTTGTAGCTCAGTTGGTAGAGCCTTGGGCTGAAAACCCGGTAGTCGCTGGTTCGTTTCCCGACATGGCTCAAGTTTTCATTTCACCTTCAATCATCACCCAGTATCAATACAAGTTTGCCAATGACATATGGCAGTGGAATATAGGGCACGAGTTTCTTTTTATTTGAGGCCTGTCTGTTGAGTGTACCTGTATCCCAAAGAGTCTTACCACTGTGAATTAAACCCGGTACTCATCGCTGTCATAATAATCGTTAAGTTATATCGAAGCATCCACATAGGAGCCCAAATACCGACAGAAAGCTGTCAGTTCGGTACAATATGTAACAATCAACAGGAAAATACAAGTATCAATAAATAAGAACTAGTACTCATTGCATAAGATGGGACTATGGTGACTTGTTAGCCCAGTGAATAATTCTCTGGTGCTTTGAATTTCATTCTCAGTAGGAATAACACTCACTGGGATGTAGATACATCTAGCTGACGAATTCCAAGTAACACAAAACACTGATCCTAGATTCTACTACTAGCTAAAATCAAGCACAATCACATCAAAATAAAACTTGAGACAATATATGGGCATCTGTTTAAGAAGTGCATCCACCAACAGAGGTGAAGCAATTCATTTCAACACCATAATCAATCATTGACCTAGACAATACTGTTCATAAACCCCTCGACAGTACATATGTTGGTAAGATAATGAATGTTACCGCATCACCACCACACAACTTAGCAACCCCAGCTCATATTCAATAACCAGGCTATCAACAACACTTAATGACTGGGGCACGAGAATTTAACTGCATTATTTTTCCTCTTTGGGTTTCTAGTGCAATATAGAGATTCAGTAGCAAGTATCCATTTCACTCTGTTCTCTGCAGTCTTCCAAACCTGGCTCCACAACTCCCAACAACCTTTCATTTCTTCCTCACACCATCTCCAATATGTCACCCACGCCTAGGACAACCAAATACTCGTCTCCCCTTCGAACTCCACTCGAGGGACTGGCCTACCACCTAATCTCCCCAATCTCTCCTCTCAGTCGTCTATGTCCAATCCAATCAAATCAAATCCATCTCCACTTCCTTCTGCTGCATATTTGTTGGACAACAGATTCTTGGTTGGTTGGTTGCCAACCAGCCAACCAGAGTTCCTTATTGCTCATTCTCATTATTCTCGCCAACTGATCTGATCTTCAGTGTCAGTGTCGAGTGAGTGTAGGTGGCAGCTGTAGATGCATGTGTGCAGTTTGTTCGAAATGCCTTCTGTGATGCGCCATCACCACAACCATCACACAGAATCACTGACTGACTTGCTTGACTGAATTAATGTTGGAAATCCGGATCTCGTTCACGCTTCATGCTGAGTGCACTGAAGTGCCTAGAGTACAGTACAGTACAGTACAGTATAGTATAGTACAGTAGATCACCACACTGATTATTTCAGATTAATCAATGCCTGTCTTCTTGTCTTTGCCATCCTGACTTTGACATCGTCATCTGTGCCGCCGCCACCACCACCTGTAGTTGAGATGATGCTGCCTTTCTAGGTAGGTGAGAGAGACTACTTCCTTTCGATTTCTCCCGTTCGTGGTGGTTGGTGCTTTTTGTTACTGTTGTTGTTGTTGCTGCTGCTGCTGCTGTTGTTGTTGTTGTTGTTGTTGTTGTTGTCGTCGTTGTTGTTGTTGTTGTTGTTGTTGTTGTTGTTGTTGTTGTTGTTGTTGTTGTTGTTGTTGTTGGTATCTTCATCACCTCTATCTTCTCTACGTTCACCTGAAGGAAGTCCCGTCTCCGTCTCCGTTGCCTCACCTCATCTCACTTCACCTCACCTCACCTAACATCACCTCACCTCACCTCAACTCAACTCACCTCTTCTGTCAACTTGTTGCTTTTCACCTGTACATCTTCGAGTTTGTGCGAGATGACATGACATTAGACATAAATCATCATCGGTGGTGGCGAAATCCAAATCTTCTTCTTGGGTCTTTTCATCGATCCAACCAGTGTGTGCCCATCTTCTCACTCCTCACAGCTGTCTGTTGCATGATCCAGTTCACTTCAGTTCAGTCCAGTCCAGTTCAGTCCAGTCCAGTCCAGTCCAGTCGAGTTGAGTTGAGTCGAGTCGAGTCGACCACAATCACGAAGACGATCGGTGATAGCAGGCGGCAAACTCGTCTTGTCTTGTCTTTTCTTATCTTTTCCTACTCCTGTCTTCACCTCACTTCACTTCACTTCACTTCAAAGGCATCATCACTGAGCTTTCCATTGTGAATCACTTGGCATGTGGCATCATCTCATCATACAGCATGTAGCTGGTGTTCAATGAGGTTGATAAATGTTTGTGTCATTGAAACCGTAGTGTTGAAGTAGCTGCCTGCCACATTGGTTGTTGGTCGACGCTGTCGAAGACTGTTTCAAAATCGATGAAGTTGAGGTGAAGATCCAGTTGACTGTGATTCGGTTCGCTTTCTACTGCCATACCATGGTGGAAGTGTTGAAAGCCCCATTTGGACTTTGGTCCCGGCCCCTAAGACAATAATTCACTTCTCCAAATAACTGTATGATAAAAGGTGTAATTGAAATTACTCCGAAACTGGACATTGTTCAAAGTAGTCAATTTCTCGCAATTTTATACTTCATTTTCAGGAAATTACAGTAGTATCCAACAACAGTGCTGATGAAAAAACTGTAATGTTATTTGAGGCGTTAATTTATGTTGCGTCTGTGTTGTAACTTAACTTACAACTTTATTTACTTTTTTATTTTTTTCCCTAAGTTGAAAATCACTTTAAAATTTCATATAGAAAAATGACTGTCACTGGTATTATCAATGACTTAGTTTACGATAATAATAATAACCAGTCGGAACGGAAGCCAGTGTCAACTGTAGACCTTGGTTGATAGTCGCGCTATATCGTGAATTGACAGAAGTTGGAAATTCCAAACCGCTTGTCTCCGGTCAAATGGTTGAGTGGTCAAAGAGCTCGTCGTGAAACCTGAAGATCCTGAGTACGATCCCTGGGTGGGTCTTAAGCACTTACTCCTGAGTAGTCTTATTATTTTCAGCATTATCTGTCCTTTAAGTTCTTGCTGGAACATAAAGCTTCAGTAGCAGGTATCCATTTCACTCTGTTCTCTGCAGTCTTTCTAACCTGTCTCCACGACTGCCAACAACCTTTCATTTCTTCCTCACACTATCTCCAACATGTCACTCTCGGACCCCCAACTCATCATTTCCTATTTGGGTTCCACTAGAGGGCTTGTCACGTGATGTCCCGGAATGATCTCAGTGTAAGCGCAATCAAATTCATCTCCACTTTCTTCTGAATATTGAGGAGTCCTATAAATAAGGAGAAACGGCTGTCCAGTGAACTCAGGATTTTAATGGTTCCTAAAGGATTTCATTCCCTGATGAATACTATCCATCAATTAATAATTACTATCACTATAATTATTATTGTTGTTTGGATACTGGATGATAACTGGAGGTGAAATGAAAACTCGGACTGCAACAGGATTCGAACCAGCGACCATCAAGTTTCCAGCTCGACACTCGATCAACAGAGCTACGAGGTTCGACTGCTGACCGGATTTTTATTTCACCTCCATCACCAAGATTTATACTACTCTACTCGATTGCATCATCTCTTCATGAATTACTTACGGACTGTTAATCACTCAACCTAACGTTCTTTCAGTTTTCTTCATGTAGTTACGTGACCTACTAGACCTTCAACAATCCTTTCTTTCTCTCTGCTTCAGAAGTTTTCATTTCACTAGATATAAATTTCTGTTGATTTTGACTAAGGTTTGTTTCCTCGACTACTAATATTTCATTTTAGTTGTGAGCTGTTTACAGCTGATGAAAGGCCGTGAAATAAAATGAACACATTATATTCTGCGACTGTCTTTATCCTTCCCTTATTCAGTTTTTCAAGTGAACTAAATGTATGGTTACATTACTATTTTGACAAAAATCCGGCCGCCCTCCAAATTCTCATTTTACCTTCAATTATCATTACTAGTCTACCAAACCATAACTATCTCAGATAGTCAAGATGATGAACAATTTGATGCTCCCCCTCTCAAATTCAGTTAGATTTAGATCTGAATGGAAAGTCCTAACTGGGCAGCCATTGTGAATAGGATCGAGGGATAGTAACGCGCCATGAATTTATATGGTAGTCGGGCAAAACCCTTGGTGATTGAAGTGAAATAAAAATCTGGTCAGTAGTTGGAACTCGTAGTTCAGTCGGTAGAGCACCGGACCGGTAATCCGGTGGTTGTTGGTTAGAATCCAACCGCAGTCCAAACTTTCATTTCACCTTCAATCATTACCCAGTAAAATTTCTTCATCCCATTTGCTGTTTGAATGGGCATAACTCTGTTTTCCTCACCTTGTTGGTTGTTAATTATTGTTTATGCTGTTTGCGCTGTGTACTAAAGATTTGCATGAATACAAACGAGTTACTTTTACTTTGTTTCATATCTCAAAAAGTGTATAATTATGTGTTTACTTCATGCTAATTGAGCATACCTCTAGTCTTGGTCTTGATGGAAATCTCAGTGGTCCCTTCCCGGTTGTTTTCTGTGAAAATGAAGTTTTCAGAGTAATCTTTGTCAACCATTGAAATTGGATGGGAAAGTATTAAGAATACAGAAGCACTTAGCAGTTGTTTTGTCTTAATTTAAAACTTCATCAGTTCACATTCACAGCCTCATTTTTAACTGAACCTAGGATAATTGGATATCACAGTAAACATAACAACAAGTGAGTTGAAACCCAACGGTCTATATTTCTCAACTTCGGTCATTTTGTGATGTATAGCCACCATCCTCCCCTGTCATCATTAAGTATCTTTCCTCATGCTAGAACTGACTGACTTTACTAGTCGGAGATTCGCATCAAGTTTTGGGAAATTCACTCTGTAACAAATCGTCATCGAACACTGGACAGTTGTTGATTTAGAGCGCTTGTGTGGAATTGACCGACGATACCGCTTGACGAAACCTCCTTCTGAATTAATCAGTTACTCACAAGCCTCCAAGATGAATGAAAGTTATGCTTGTTTAGCACTAAAACCTTATAGCTCAGTGTTTAAAGACATTCGACCGATATTGTAGGCATATATACCTTGGATCGAACCGAATTCTATGCTTATCGTGGATTCAAATTATCACTTCAACATAATTGAATATCTGTTACCTTGTTGAAATTCAGTGACAGATCATATTTCTCAGAACATGAAGCAACCGTTCGGTAAGAATATTGTAAATGATTTCATCTACCCTTTTTTAATTGAATAATTTAAATTAGTGTAACACTTCACAATCACATGGTTAGAAGAATAAAATTTATCAATATGACACTTTTTCAATAGAAGGTTTATACTCGGAAAAAAAGGGTGAAAACAAATCGATAGATATGTGAACAGTTGGACACACATACCTATTGAAAAGTTCTGTATTAGTTGTTAGCCCACTTTAAGATACTATCTTAAAAACAATATTAAGAGGGCTATGTTGTTTTCGTTTACATTTGAATGAAATATCATGAATTTTTGTTTAGCGCTAAATCATGTGTTAGCATTCTTTGCATTTTTTTGGTAGTCAATATCACTTTAAAATTTTTAGGAATAAGGTTTAATTTCATCACTAAACAGGTTATGCAATGTGAGCAGTAATCTAAGTAAATTGATATTTGAACTCATTGTTTAATATTCGGAAGTAGGTAACATATGCTGATTCTATACTTCCGTTCAGCAATAATAAAAATTAATATTGCGTTGGTTAGCGGTGACCATCAGGAAGCCTAGGTTTTGTACTTGTTGGTACTCGTCACCAAGATGCATCTGTAACCTCTACGGAGCTGATGTCCCGCCTGGGGTTCGAACCCATGTCACTTAGTGCTGCAGTCAGTGACGCTACCACTCATCTATTCGAGGTGCAATTGTCCTCCTGTACAACTGGATTGGATTCATTAACTGGTCAATGAAGAGAGCATCCAATTTCATGTCATCTAGGCCTGAGTGGTGACCGAACACTGTAGATCATTTTGTGATGTGTCCATTAAGCTAGGAGCCTGGCTCACCATCATGGTACTGTTTGATAGATTTAGTATAGTGATACAACAAAGCTGCTCATCTTTTCCAATCATTTCCTAGTGAAAATTATTAACAGTCTCTATGATAATAACTACAGATATTGGCTAGCAGTGGGACCCAGAATGCATACTTCATCCCATTCGGGATTCATAAGCTGTACCTGCATTCCAGTGAGAGACGTTCTTTCCACTGAGACTTGACCTCACCGCTCATCGATTCAAAATCCAAAATCTGAAGGTTTTTCATCACATCCTATTCTTCAGTAATATCAGGCATGAAAATAATGACGGTGTCACTTTTGGATAAATTTCATACTGAACTTTATTCTCAATCTGAAATTGTCTATTATTGTGGGGGGGGGGAGACGGGGTGGGGAAGGAGGTCTTTAAGGAATCAATGGAGTGAATAAACTTGATATACAAATATGGGACAACCAGAGAGTTCATCTGGTCCTGTTGACCTTTGTCATTCCAGTTTACTTATCAAATATTGTTGATTGTTACTCAAATTATCCGATGCAGTTCAGTGATAGGTTTCTGATTGTGTTTATCCATGGCAAATTCGATAGCTTTT
This sequence comes from Heterobilharzia americana, assembly GCA_944470555.2. Taxonomy (NCBI): domain Eukaryota; kingdom Metazoa; phylum Platyhelminthes; class Trematoda; order Strigeidida; family Schistosomatidae; genus Heterobilharzia; species Heterobilharzia americana. The sequence continues at coordinate 63,870,262 of OX104134.1, forward strand.
TAGAGAAACTTGTGTTATCTTTCCAAACCTTATTCACTTAACTAATCAGCAGGATACTGCTAACTTTTTCATCATTGAAGATAACTTTTTCTCGTTTTCCAAAAAATGTCTGTTAAAATCAGAAACTATGAGAAAAAGTTATTTATTGAATTCGATGCTTTGAACCGTAAGTCAAGGGATTCTCAGCAGTTTTCTATAGCACTTTACCATCATAGATGAGAAGCATATTACGTGAACGGAACATACGTTGAATCTGTATTTCCGTCACAAGAAATCTTTTTCCTGCTCCGTTGTACCATATCCAGCGTGTACCATGGAAAAGTAACTCTAGTCTTTGACGGTAATAAATATAAGACGCTAACTGTAGTGTAGTTCCCTGTCTGTTAAAACACTATAACCGCAGACTAAAGTTGTTGTCACTATTGACTTGCACAGCTTCATTTCACACAGAAGCTGCTTACTTTAGATAATATGACAATTTTGCGGTATCTTTAGTTTTCATTTTTCATCCGGAAAAATATGGATGAACATGTTTTGCTTCTAAGAGAACAACTTTCAAATAAAAATAGCCCTTAAGTTTGCCTGAATGGTACAAGTAATTCCACTTAGACTTCAATGTTAGTTGACATAGGTTTAGGCTGGAAAACGATTCGAGTCAACCAGACTAAAACACAGTATCACTGCATGAAGTCTTTGACTGTTGGTCTGACAAGATTGAAGTCCGCATGACAACAGAAACCAATGTTTGTAGACTCTAGATGACGTGGCGCAGAAGTATCCACAAATGATCTTCATCTCACTCGCCTTAATAAATGCAGTGTCTTTCTAATCTTCCTTCCTCTCTTTAACTACTTACTATACGGTTTTCGATGGATTCTTCTTTGCTATAGTGCATTGTCGCCTGATAAACTACTATGAGGTGTGGCAACTTGGCATGTTATGCAGTAATGTCAAGTCCTATTTTGATATTGATGACTTTAATATTTGGTTAACTGACCTCACAGAAGATGACAGTTGAAATAGGACTGTCTCACGGGCTTTAATTAACTAATAATCTTTAAGAACTCTAGTACAATGCACCTGGGACGATATTCTTATATTTTCTTTTTTTTTTGATGTATGAATTCACAGAGGGATTCAGTTCTCTTTTAGTATATGTCATAGTTACTTGAACCCTTTTGAAACTCAAGTGATTATTTGAGCTCAAAATTTTTATACTTGTTTAAAAACCCAACTTGATTACAATCCATATACTTATTGTCTCCCCTAGTTAACCTGACCAAACTTGATCGTGTACAGGATCTTCACTCAATTCGTCACGAGTTTCCAGACACTCTTTGTAAGACGAATTGATTTCATTTGTCAATTTTATCTTTATTAAGATACAATATTAATTTCTTAGTAACTTGGTCTTTGACAAATTCTTCAGATTTACACTATTTTCATTTAAGGATTTATTAACTTTCACCTCCTTCATTGTAATTTTCCTTTCTGTACTGAACATACCTATTGTTGCACAAAGATTTTAATGTACCCTGATATTTTTCACATAGTGATTCAAATTGTTATGCGGCGTTTGTACCGTTTAATTTAGAAGTGGTGCTGCAAATCTAATCTTTAAGAATCCAGAAAACATGAAAAACTAGACGCAATAGCATTGGTTACTGTTCGTTGGTAGACTGATTTCCTTCATTCAATCCTACGTAAGGTTAGTCTAGGCACAAACAGTTTAATGGTAACATTTTTAGCTGTCATGTAAACTCAGGACTCTAAAGAAGCGTCAGTTATCTTGAAACATGACACTAGTAGGACATCCGATAACCTACAGAAGGGGTACAGTATGCACTGTCGTGTGAAACGAGTTGGAAACTGCTCAGTTTGCTTTTCAATATGCAGAAGTCTAGTCAAGGTGATTTATGCACCGGATAGTCATTTCGTTGGTTTTAAGTCGCGATTATCAACGATTTACACGAACAAACTCAGTTCAGGCTGTTAAGACCACGTCAATTATGGGTTCTTAAGGAGACTGTAAGCAAAGTGTCAAAGTATTGATTGAAATAATTCACTATTAGTAAGGAAAATGAAACAACTGCCTGTATTCTTCACGCTATTAATGATGTCAAGTGGAGACTCAAAAGTATCAAAGTGTAGTTCCGTAACTCCGATTTCGTTCAGTTAAATCATTCCCACTGCTTATGCTTAATTCCACAGGAAGTTGCTTGGTTTCTACCTACTGCATCCATCAAGATGCTATCAGCTTGGATTTTAATGTTTTCTAGCTAGCAGTGGCTAGCACTAGAGTCTAAGACATATGTTCTGCCCTATTCTGAACTCGTCAGTTAAATGTATTTGCATTATAGTCAGTGACAGTGTCCCCACTGACCTTCGAATCAAGCATCGACGAGTTCAGATATCCGAATGTTATTAATCAGACTACTGTGTTGCGATAGCTACTTTCCATGTAACCAGTAGCATTCGCTGTTGGTCCACGCTTTTAATTTCCTGTTATTTGCTTTACTGAAGTGAACTGACACCTCTCTGTAGGTTTACAAGCTGTTTTAATAGATAGGTTGATAACACCCTGAATTTCATTTTCATAGTATTTATGCCTTACCTGAACCTTAATTTCTAACTGACTTAGTTACTGCCAAAATCCTAAAGCAATCCAGTGTCAGTATTAGGGTGTGGCTATCTTAGCAATCAGGTGTATAGCCTACTCTAATGATAAATACATGTGAGTTTACTCAATGTACAAAACAATCAATAGAGTTGAAACAGTACAAGAGTGTGCGTGTGTGTACATATAAACTAACTAGGATAGATTAATAAAAGTCAGTTGTTCATTCAGTCAGCTGAATGAAATTACTTCGATTAGCAAGAATAAACAAGGTGACATTTAATGCCCTACCTTTTGTCGAATTGAAATGTAATTTCCCCCCAAAATATGACTTCTAAACAGCCTGTACAGTGTAAATTCATAGTGAAGAATGGAAAAAAGGACATTAAGAATTTAAAGTGAAGTGATGAACTAAATTTACATGTAAACGGTGTAATCCAGTGCATTGAGCAACCTAAAACTATTTTGTTTTTAATAATTACTGCCTTCCACAGTATCTTATCCTTCATATGGTTTAAAGAATGCTTTTTAAAACACTCTGCTGGCCGATGAAAAGAGTTACATTTTACCTAGGAAAATGATTGAAGATGAAACACTGTGAGATAACAGTTTCTAATTCAACCACACAACATCCTACTGACTCAAATATACAACCATACTGCTATCTGAGCTTCAGTCCTACTCACTTCTATCCGCGACATCTTTTTCCGGATGTTGATTGAATAAGGGAGTTCATAACTGTACATTCATAACCACACTGGTTGCCCCGTCACTTTTTCAGCTGAATCTGAGTCCAACTGAATTAGGATAGAGTGGGTAGACTGATTATCTCTTGAACAGTTTAGGAGTAATCGTCGGTAGTTGTACCCAATAGATTAGTTGACAGAAAGCTGCCCACCAGTTTAAAAACCACTATTTTGAACTCTGACAATCCGCGTTTTGATCCACCTGATCTGATCTTCAGTGTCAGTGTCAAGTGAGTATAGGCGGCAGCTGTTCATGCATGTGTGCAGTTTGTTCGAAATGCTTTTGTGACGCTCCAAGTCTCTCAACCATCACATAGAATCACTGACTGACTTGCTTGACTGAATTAGTGTTGGAAATCCGGATCTCGTTCACGCTTCATGCTGAGTGCACTGAAGTGCACTGGAGTGCAGTGCAGTACAGTACAGTACAGTACAGTACAGAACAGAACAGTAGAGTACAGTACAGTACAGTACAGTACAGTACAGTACAGTACAGTACAGCACAGTACAGTACAGTACAGTACAGTACAGTACAGTACAGTACAGTACAGTACAGTACAGTACAGTACAGTACAGTATAGTACAGTACAGTACAGTATAGTATAGTACAGTAGATCACCACACTGATTATTTCAGATTAATCAATGCCTGTCTTCTTGTCTTTGCCATCCTGACTTTGACATCGTCATGTGTGCCGCCACCACCACCTGTAGTTGAGATGATGCTGCCTGTCTAGGTAGGTGAGAGAGACTACTTCCTTTCGATTTCTCCCGTTCGTGGTGGTTGGTGCTTTTTGTTGCTGCTGCTGTTGTTGTTGTTGTTGTTGTTGTTGTTGTTGTTGTTGTTGTTGTTGTTGGTATCTTCATCACCTCTGTCTTCTCTACGTTCACCTGAAGGAAGTCCCGTCTTCGTTGCCTCACCTCATCTCACTTCACCTCACCTCACCTCACCTAACATCACCTCACCTCAACTCAACTCAACTCACCTCTTCTGTCAACTTGTTGCTTTTCACCTGTACATCTTCGAGTTTGTGCGAGATGACATGACATTAGACATAAATCATCATCGGTGGTGGCGAAATCTAAATCTTCTTCTTGGGTCTTTTCATCTATCCAACCAGTGTGTGCCCATCTTCTCACTCCTCACAGCTGTCTGTTGCATGATCCAGTTCACTTCAGTTCAGTCCAGTCCAGTCCAGTCCAGTCCAGTCCAGTCCAGTTCAGTCCAGTCGAGTTGAGTTGAGTCGAGTCGAGTCGACCACAATCACGAAGACGATCGGTGATAGCAGGCGGCAAACTCGTCTTGTCTTGTCTTTTCTCATCTTTTCCTACTCCTGTCTTCACCTCACTTCACTTCACTTCACTTCAAAGGCATCATCACTGAGCTTTCCATTGTGAATCACTTGGCATGTGGCATCATCTCATCATACAGCGTGTAGCTGGTGTTCAATGAGGTTGATAAATGTTTGTGTCATTGAAACCGTAGTGTTGAAGTAGCTGCCTGCCACATTGGTTGTTGGTCGACGCTGTCGAAGACTGTTTCAAAATCGATGAAGTTGAGGTGAAGATCCAGTTGACTGTGATTCTGTGTTATGTCTGCTCTGTTCTGTGATGATGCGTAGCGTTGCATTGCATTGCAATATAATCCACATATGATTTGTTCTTCCTGAAGTCAGTCAGTCAGTCAGTCAGTCAGTCAGTCAGCCATCTAGCCAGCCTATTGTGTTGGTAAACTGAATGCAGAGCATGTATTAGTCTCTGTGGAATGATACGGCTTAATATTTTGCTTGGGGTGTAATGGAGGGGAGAGGAGAGGAGAGGAGAGGAGAGGAGATCAGTGGAGCATGATTCCGCGTCAGTTCTTGCAAACACCCTTCTTTGGAAATTAAACACAGTAGCACTTCTTCCAATCTGCTGATGTCTTTCCTACCTCCCTTCCAAACCTTCTGCACTAGTGGTGTCAGCGTGTCCGCTGTTGTCTCTGAGTCTGTATCCAGTGCTTCCGGAGGAATTCCATCCGGTCCTAATGCTTTCCCGGATTTCGGTAAGTTTATGGTGTTCAGGACTACACTTCGTCTTTTGTCGGAGGGTTTGTGTTCACTGGTAATTCTGTGGTTGGGCTGCTTGTGGTATTTCTTTACGAGTTGTAGGTGGTGTTGATGGTGGTTGTGATGGTGTTGGTTGATTCAAGAGTTTTTTGAAGTGGTCTAACAATCGTTTGCTTTGTTTCTCCTCTTCAGTGGTAACTAGGTTTTTTCACCATCGTTTGCTGGTTTCATGTGTGTTGATCTCTCCCCTCCATGAGAGTAACCTGATTATTTGATATAGTGTTGTCAGGTCTCTCCCACCTGCTTCACTTGCAAGTTTGTCGTGGAAGTGTCTATTGTCCTTGTGTGCACTCTTCTTCACTTCGTTGTCCAGTGTAGTGTTTTATATGTTGTGTTCAGTTCCTCTTTTCGTTGTTTATCCCCGCACCGCACTGCGCTGCACTGGTTCATCTTCTGCTTCGCCATCTTTCTCTCTCTCCCCTATCAGCTTCCATGTGTCCGTCGAGGTCCATTCCTTGTCTTGTTTCTTCTTCCTTCCTCACACGGTTGTGCAGGTCTCCTTCCACATCTCTTTCAGAGAGCTCCAGTGTTCTTCCACACAGGTTTCCTCGGGGATGTTACCTAATCTCTCCCATTTTTCCTTGATGTCTGACGTGAAGATGTTCTTTGTAGTTTTGTCCTTCAGTTCACTTTCTGTTCTGGATGTTGAACTTCAGCTGTGGTCTATCGCCAGCTTGTTCGAAGGCTTTCAACTTGATTTCGAAGGTATGTTCCTTGCACTAGATAGTGAGTGGTGTGAACCACCAACATCTGCTCCCCTTCTTGATCTGTTCTTGTCTCCAGTAAGCTGCATCTGCACTTTCTCCACATTCAGATTATCTCAATCTGATTTTTAGTGTAGTGTGTCGATCTAGTGAAATCAAATCCATGTCGCTGTCTTGTGAATATCCTTGTGTTTGTACACACTACCTCGAATCACCAAGTCGTTGAATGCGCAGAAGTCTGCAAACAGTTCTCCATTCTCATTCATCACTTCACCGAGTGCTTCTCGACCACTGATCAGTTCTCTTCCTGTCTTGCCCACTCCCAGTTTGCTATTCATGTCACCCCACCCATCAGAATTTTCATGTCGCCATCTCCAACTCAGGTGGTTGTCTGTAGAATTCCTCCCTCTTCTCTTCATCTGCATTATTTGTAGGTGTGTATCGTAGCATTGTATGATTGTGACTTTCCTTCCTTCTCACTTGAATCTTGATGTCATGATGCTGATGCTGATCCTGATCTTGATGCTGGCTGGAGGAGATTGGTTGCCACTGAATGAGAGAGACCCTTCGATGCTGTTTGGGACATCATGATAACCACTCCAAAAAAAGTGAGCTCATGGTTGTCGTGTGGATGACAATATTGGATTAGATTATTGACTCTGCTGTTTACAGTTTGGAGGGTCCACTTGCATTCCATCTACAGATTCCTCTCAGATTCCTAGCCTAGTACTTCCATGCCATAACTTACCATCTCTTTTGCAATCTGGCAGTCTTGCTAGGTTCATGCTTTGTGCGGACATTCCATGTCTCCGTTCTTACTTTCATTTTCATCAAGAGAAGCGAAGAGATATGGGAGAATTTGCTTCTCGAAGGCTTTCACCAATTGGCGTCATTTCGTCTCTCCGATTCCAGTGAGGAATAATTTTTTCTATTTTTTCTATTGTGTTTGTGCTTTGAAGTTTCTTTAGCGTTCGGATTGGTTTTCGGGTGTGGGGTTGTTAGCTGTATACCTAACCTTCCCTCTTTAACTGGGCTTAGGACCGGGTAGTAAGTAATGAACTAGTTAACTAGGCGATGTTTCATGCAAGCTGTTAACTTCACTAATTTTAAGAAGGTCAGAGGAATAGTAATAGTAGGATAATATTAATTCATTTTGTTTCAGGAATTCTCATTAACTGTTTGGAGTGACGGTCAATGTTCGTTTCCACGTGATGGTAACGTAAGGATCATAGTTAATTAATATGATACGTGGTTATTTAACTCACGTAACCTACAAATTCTTCTCTATCTGTCGCGTACTAACAAAACAGAGAATCGACAGTATCATTGTTGTGGTGTGTATGACATTTTTTTCGATAAACTTATGTGTATCGGCATATTCTTATCCAGCTTTAAAGCACAAAATTCACGTAACTTTAACATAGCATGTCTACTGGTTATTCTGTTTCATCTCACTACATAATTCATTCAGAGAAGTGAACTAAGGATTATACAAGTAGTTTCTGGCCAATTGTTGCAGCAAGTGATTGTCAGTTAACTAATCAATGCTAAGATGTTCATTATTTGGATATTTGGATTAGCCGGCGAATAAAATAGCGTTTTTCCTGCTGAAATCAAACTATTCGGTACCAATTGCTTTATCAATCCGAAATTGACGATGTTTCAGCTTTTATATGACAATTCGATGAGTCTGTTTTGTCAAGCTGTTGAAAAGATGACAATCACATGCGTATACATTACCGGTACAATCCTCGCAACGATTCGACCTGCTGTATGTATCCATGTTAATGTAATTTTCGATTACTTCTCTGAAAAAACTTAGACCAGACTTCTACGCAAAAAGTCAGAATTATTTGTTTCAAACACGCTGAGATTTATACAGATTTAACTCATATCTAGTGTCAATTTTTCACTCAGTGCTCAGTATTTGTGAAAGTATCCGGGCACATCTTGACCAAGATTCATATAAAATAGAGTCTGTGATTATATGTTTCAGTTTTTCAGCTTAACTGTGTTTGATTCCCTTTTGTTCACTCAGAGAGATCGTCCCAGTCTATCGAGTAGTGAGCATGATCCTTCAGATAAGTGTTCAAGTGCCTTCTTATAATATGTTCTATTCACAATGGCCATAATGTTTCTTCAATCCACATTGAGTACTACTATAGTGTTTTGCTTTGACCCATATTTTTATGCGCTTGAAACTCCTGTTCAGTGATATTAGAAAGTATGTTTCTTGCGTCTTGAGAATATACGTTTTTGAGGAGTAATTTGTATTTCCCCATTTTACAATTATTTTGACGCTGATTCGATGATTGGTGTTCATGGATGACTCAGTAATGGCTTTCAGCTCATGTCGATATTTTGACACCTCTGCAACAATGATACTTCACCCACAATAAGAATTTTACATAGCATATGTGTTTATTTAAAAACCATGTGCCGAAATATTTTTCAGATGGTTTTGTTCGGCGAATTTGGAAATTTTGTTAACTTACCATCTTTTGGAAAAAATTCTTGGAATGGGATTTCCGTTCACAGGACAGTAAACAGATAGAATTATCTGTATCCGGTGTAACCAGTTTGCATAATCAATTGTCACCATTGTCACTAATATGCCATCTAGTGGACCACCGCAGTACTTTCAACAATACATTTCTGTGACTTTCATTTGCCTGTATCTGAAAGCAAATATACAGGGACTTCCTTCTTTCTCCTTATAGAGTGCTTTGTTTGTTTGAACACAGTGTGAAATCATGTTCTTCAGAAATAGTGGTACCTATCGTTGCACTGATTCCCCGTATCACAGATAACGTGAGTATTCATCTGACATTAATCATCCTTCATCTGCTGTACAGAACTGTGTGTTATATTTCTGCCAGTCTTCCTGAATGATCTATTCTACATATGTTTAAAGGGGTTTCACTTTCTGTAGCCTCTCCTTTGTATTGTCTACCTTAATACTGGAACTACTGTATACTGATTCTGAAAATCTCAATATATTTACTCAGTGACTAAGAATTCAGTATCGTATCTTGTACTTTGATCTTATATAGTAATGGAGAGCACTGAGTTTTTAGCTCAGAACAACCACTGTGCTGTTAGAAATAACCAGTGTGTTTAAAGCAGTAATTGCAACATTGTTTCGCTGAAGGCTTAGCAGTGAGTCTACAGGTGAGTTATTAAAAGAGAGATGTAGCTGGAAGAGAAAATACCAATCTAGGAGACAGAAGAACAAGAAAGTGTGAGCCAAAAACTTAGTAAGCAAATAAAATACGCATAACTGATATTGAAGGCAAACAACAAAATTTAGTGACGTGTAAATAGTGGAGAAAGGCAGTATAAGTTAGGTGGGAGTCTCTGCCACTAAGATTGTGAATTTTCGTTTCTTCCCTTTGAAGGCTCATCAAATGGATATGCCTCCTCCTTGAATTCTAACGATAACCTTCAAAAGACGAATAATAAAATAAAACGTGCAGCATCCGTTTAAGGGTGTCATATTTCATTTCAGACAAACAAACAACTGAAACTTTTAAGTATACGTAAACAAAGTAAGACAATCTGGAAGTCAAAACTCAGCATAGAATACATCAGGTTGTTAATCACTGGCTGTTAACAAGTTTGCTCCTTTTCTGCGGGTATAACATTGCAGTGTGCGTGTAGAACAGTGTTTTAGGCTTGATAATGGACAACTATCCAGCCAGCATGATAATCTAAAAGAAAGAAGAATAAAGGAAAAAAGCTAGCTGATAATCAGACAAACATGTTCTTGCATTCGATAATAACTGGCTACCGACAATATTTAACAGTGTTTAAATGTGAAGGTCATACAGTCTAGTAATCAAAATTAGATATGGAGTGGGTAGGCCTTGAAAATGTTTTCGAGGTTTTTTAAAGGTATGAAGCAATATTCAAGAATTTGTCAAGTAAAACAGTACGGTTACCAGAATTGTTTACCAATTTTAGTCGTGAAGATAGCCCATAAAATGCATAGTATTAAGGTCATCTCGAGTGGATGAAATAAATCAAACTTCAGTTCAAGTGAATTCCTTTGATAAAAATAAAGGAACAGTTCTAATGTTTACCAATTTATTTTCACCTCCTTTATTTATTTTCTCAGACAAGTTAATTGTGTCCTTAAAATATATGCATGCAAACAATAAAACAATAATTGTCATTAAAAATACTTTGAAAGATCATATAAGCCTTGAGAAACTATATAAATTAACTGAATACCAAACTGTTAAATGTTCATTTATCTCAAGAACAAAAAAGCCGTTCGTTTACATCATTTGGAAAATGTACTACTAATGTGTATCCTTATGAAATGATTGACATGGTAAAAATAATTTATGAACCTGAAAAAAAATCCATCAATGGTCATAACATTATAACTATTCATAATCATCAATGCATAACCCAAACACAGGCAATATCGAGGCATCCGCACAGGAGCCCATATGCCTATAGAGACTGATCAATTTCTTCTAATCAACAACGGGATAATACAAGCAACAACATTAAAACTATGCTCACCGCACAAGAAGTGGTTATCATGAGTCGGTGGTTCAGTGGATAACGCCCGGGTGTCGGAAGCAATCAGTCCCCAGTTCCAGTGGCAGAGGGAATAACATCGCTCACTGGGAGGCTGCACATCCAGCTGACGAGTCCCAAATAGGACAAAACACACGTCCTGGATTCCACTGCTAGCCATTATCCATCATTAATGATTACAACAACTTATTGGGTAATGAATTCATAAAATGGAACTCATTCAGAAGAATAAACGCTTTCTTCCTGTGGTTTGAACCTTATTTAAATATATTGCCTTAGCTTTTTGCCAACAGTGGTAATTAAATACATGAAAGTATTCAATGTCACTTTGGAGTTAAGCTGTCATGTTGAAATGTGACTACGACTAAGCTAATCTATTTGGCATCTCAGTATCTGACGTTAAAAGTTTTCGTGTTTTTCTGCGTTTGTCAGTAAATTATAGATGCAAACTTCAGAAGACAGTAGTTTCTATGAAAATTTCAACTGAAGTCGCTTAATGCCACAGTTATGAGTATTATCACTGATTTCAGCCCAGCTATCGTTGACTATAAACAATGAAGTTTTGACAAAGGTACAACAGGACATTCAAATAAAAATAAGCACCAGTACGAAAAGATGTCGGCTTGATGACACAGGATAGTGAACTGACAGACAGAGCTTTGAGTACTGATTTTCATGTTGTCCTTGAATGAGTTTCATTCCATCGTCCTGTAGAGTCATTCTCAACTGGTAGTTATATTTTCTATTTGATAATAGACAACTTCAACTTGCCTTCATTTGTTGGATATTTTTAAAGTTTATTTCAGAAGAACGGAAATCTATAATGATCAAAACCGAAGGGTTACTGAAATTCAAGTAAACTGAAGGTTGAAAACTTCTGTTAAATTCGAAGTCGGCTTCCACCAAGAACCGATACCAACTTGAACAACGAAGCAATTGTACCAAACAGCCATTGCACTGCGCTTTTATGCCTTTCAATAACACTTAATTAATACCACTGAGGAACCTCGCCTGGTTAACTAGTTTACTAGTTACTAGCCGGTCCTAAGCCCGGGTAAAGAGGGAAGGTTAGGCATAGGGCTAGCAACCCTACCCCGTAAAACAAATCTAACCGCTAAACAAATTTCAAAGCACAAACAAAATATAAAAAATAAAAACAAACTTATTCCTCGCTGGAGTCGGAGAGGCGAAATGACACCAGTTGGTGAAAGCCTTCGGGAAGCCAATTGGCCGATGTGTCTTCTCTTCCCTCGATTAAAGCAAAAGTAAGAATGAGGACATAGGAAATCCATACAGTGTTTGAAGGTCGCTGGCTGGCAATGCTGCTCAGATTGCAAAAGAGATGAGAAGGTATAACATCGAAGTGCTTGGAATTTGCGAAAGCAGATGGAATGGGAGTGGACTCTCCAAACTGTCAACTGGAGAATCAATAATCTACTCCGGTCACCCAGACGACAACCACGAGCACACTGAGGGAGTGGCTACCATGATGTCCCCGAGAACATCGAAGGCTCTCATGCAGTGGGAACCAATCTCCTCCACAATCATGACAGCAAGATTCAACTCAAAAGGAAGAAAGGTCACAATCATACAATGCTACACTATGCACCTACAAATAATGCAGAGCAAGAGAAAAAGGAGGAATTCTACAGACAACTTCAATCAACACTGGACAAGACGTCAGTTGGTGATATCAAAATTCTGATGGGCGACATGAATGCCAAACTGGGAGCGGAAAACACAGGAAGAGAACTAACCATGGGCCGAGAAGCGCTCGGTGAGGTGATGAACGAGAATGGAGAATTGTTTGCAGAATTCTGTGCATTCAACGATTTGGTGATTGGAGTCAGGTAGTGTGTTCAAGCACAAAGATATCCACAAAGCGACATGGATTTCACCAGATACAGGGACACACTAAAAATCAAATGGACTTCATCTCAATTTTAAGAAAATGGAGACGCAGTCTACTTGACACAAGGTCAAGAAGAGGAGCAGATGTAGGTTCAGACCATTCACTATCTAGTGCAAGGAACCTTCCAAATCAAGTTAAAAGCCCTCAAGGAAGCTGGTGATAGAAATCAATTCAAGTACAACACTCGGAAACTGAAGGATGAAATTACAAAGGAGATCTTCACGGCAGCCAGCCATCAAGACAAAATGGGAGACATCGAGCAACATCCCTGAAGAAACCTGTGTGAAAGAACACTGGAAGTCTTTGAAAGAGATGTGGAAAGAAACCTGCACAACCGTATTAGGAAGGAAGAAGAAAGAAGACAAGGAATGGATCTCAATGGATACATGGAAGCTGATAGAGGAGTGGAGGATGGTGAAACAGAAGATAAACCAGTGCATGGATGCTCAACAACAAGAGGAACTGAGCACAATGTACAAAACACTGGACAAAGAAGTGAAGAAGAGTGCTTGCAAAGACAAAAGACACTTTTACGAAACACTGGCGTGTGAAGCAGAACAGGCTGCAGGTAAGAGAGACCTGATAACATTGTATCAAATAACCAGGTTACTATCTGTTATCGAAGAGATCAACGCAGACGAAACCAATAAAAGATGATGACGGAAATCAAATTACGAAAGAAGAGAAACAAAGGAAACAATGGGCAGACCACTTCAAGAAGCTCTTGAATCGACCACCACCACCACCTGCACTTTGTCCAGAAATACCACCAGCAGCCCGTTCACAGAACTACACGTGAACATAAATCCTCCAACAAAAGTGGAAGTCCTGAACGCCATAAATCTACTGAAATGTGGGAAAGCAGAGAGACCAGACGGGATACCGCCAGAAGCACTGAGAAAAGACGCAGAGACAACAGCAGACATGCTCACACCACTATTGCAGAAGGTGTGGAGGGAAGAGAAGGTACCTGACTAGTGATTGGAAGAAGGGTTACCTTGTCAAACTGCCGAAGAAGGGAGACCTCAGTGTTTGCAAGAACTGGCGCGGAATCACCCTCCTATCCACCCCAAGTAAAATATTAAGCCGCATCATCCTGGAGAGGCTTAAAGATGCACTGGATTCAAAACTACGACCGGAACAGGCTAGCTGGCTGGTTTCAGGAAGTACAAATCATGCACGGACCAAATTGCAACGCTTCGCATCATCATAGAACAGAGCATAGAATGGCAATCAGCTCTCTACCTCAACTTCATCGACTTTGAGAAGGCCTTTGACAGCGTCGACCGACAGGCAGTTTGGAAACTGCTTCATTACTACGGAGTACCGCAAACCTTTATCAGCCTCATTCAACAACTATATGAAGATGCCACATGCCAAGTGATTCACAATGGAAAGCTCAGTGATGATTTTGAAGTGAAGACAGGAGTGAAACAAGGTTGCCTACTATCCCCCATGATATTCCTTATTGTGGTCGACTGGATCATGCAGCAAACAGTAGGCAGCGAGAAGAGGGGGATACGCTGGACTGTGGAAAAGAACCTAGAAGACTTGGATTTCGCCGATGACTTGTGCCTGATGTCACATAAACTTGAAGATCTACAGGCGAAAACTAACAAGTTGACAGAAGAGGCATGGTAGCGAAGACGGGACTTCAAGTGAATATAGAGAAGACATAGGTGATGAAGATACCGCACCACCACCATCAACAACAACAACAAACTCCAATCACCGTCAACGAGAGAAACTTAAGGGAAGTTACCTCCTTCACCTATCTAGGAAGCACTGTCTCAACTACAGGCGGGACGGACGAGGACGTCAAAGTCAAAATCGGAAAAGCAAGACAGGCGTTCATTAGCCTGAAACCAGTGTGGAGATCTTCTGCACTCAGCATGCGGAACAAGATCCGGATTTTCAACACCAATGCCAGTCAAGTCAGTGCTTCTGTACGGCTCAGAGACTTGGCGCGTCACGAAAGGGATTTCCAATAAACTACAGACATTCATCAACAACTGCCCCCTACGCTGGCTCGCTACTGAAGATCAGATGGATTGCCAGAAAGAATAAGCAACAAGGAGCTCTGGGAACGAACCAACCAAGAACCTATCACGCAACAAATATGCAGGAAGAAGTGGAGATGGATTGGGCATACACTGAGAAGGCCGACTGGGGACATCACGCGTCAGGCCCTCGAGTGGAATCCCGATGGGAAGCGACGAGTTGGACGTCCGAGGGTGACATGGAGGAGATCGTGCGAGGAGGAAATGAGAGCTTCTGGGCTGTCGTTGAGCCAGGTTGAAAAGATCTCAGAGAACAGAGGTCACTGGAGACGTGCTAGTGAAGCGCTATGTTCCACTAGGAACCCAAGGGACTAATAATAATAATAATAATACCGCTGAGGAGGTTGTACCTACGACCTCATGAATTCATGAAGAATCTTGCATCTTTCGGATATATGCGCTAAGCTCCACTAACAGGTAGGTGAAATCTCACTTAATTAGCTTATACAGTGCAACTCATCTTGTTATGGAAGGGACCTTTTTGATCCAAAAAGTACTGAGCTTATAAGGAAACTTGGGTCTTGTTAACGTTCAAACTCGCAGTCTTCATTTCAAATCGCATCATTGCAAAAGTTTTCTCCCAACTTAAATCATCTCTTTACTTTGTACGTCAGATGGTTCAGTTAGTGATCATCAGAATGGTATCTGTTTCACTAGCTATCTCCTAATGAGCGTTGAGAAATAATAAAAGATGAATAAGAATTTGCATCCTCTAAGGTCAGTTGAGTGACTCTTAGTAATTTAGTAATGTGTACCACACTGAAACCCGTCTATCCATATTATCAGCCAGTTTATGTTCAGGATTTCGCACAGTGAAATCGAAATTATTGAGTTAAGTTTAGCGTTTCGATCCTGTCTTGTGCAAAGTCAGGCATATATATATATATATATATATATATATATATATATATATATATATATATATATATATATATATATATATATGAGACAGCAGCAAGATTCAGACAGATACTTGCAATTAATGGAATCTAAAACTTCCAAACCATGAGACACTTAACTGAATCTTATTGTGATTAGAATTTTTTCTTTCAGCTTGATTAAAAGAATCATCGTTTGTAGGACAGACTGATCAATTACATGATTTTCATATTCAAAGACGATAACTAAAGTTATGAGTAAACTTGCTTTCAACTAAAGTTCCCATAAATATCAATTAAGGGAATGATGTATAGCTGGATTAAAACAAGCTTTTCTGGAAAAATTAAAAGATAATCTGTAACGGAAATGATTTAAAAATCCCTCCTTAGCCCTCTATTTGACAGTTTTGACATTTATTTGGATATTTTTACCCTCATTATGGATATTATGCTTTTAACTCTAACCGATGTAGTATTATTTTGTCATTTGTCTGTCTTCTTTGACTTTACACTCATTATTTATCTTTGTTTTGATTGAAACTTATCATGAATCCTTCACTTTGCCTTTGTGTGACGCTGTACTGTCGACAATATAGTGTTGTTTTACTGCTCCCAACATTTTGTTTTGGCTCAACTTAAGGTTGGGCTATGATTTGACTGCCTATCTTTTGATTGGCTATTGGAAACGTTTATTGATCAGTCTGATTCTGGTAGACGGAGTTTTTGATCCCATTTTGTTGGGAATATTCTTATTGATTCTCAGTACATATTCGTGCCAGAGAACTTCTAGATTGTACGGTTGCCCAGCAGCATTTTGGTAATTTTGATATAACTTATTGCTGTTTGATAGTACCACAGATTTATTACAAATCTGTCACCAATTTACTCCAAATCGTGTCTTGATATTGTTGAACCAATTTTTGACTGTGCGCCACTCACATATAGTAGAACGCAGGAACTTTTCTACATCACGTTAGTTTGGTCCCATTGAATTGTTTCTTGTGTTCAGATCGAAGTAACTGGATTTCGGTGGTTACAGAATCTCTTCAAAAATAGTTTCCAAGGAAGATGAGAATCACATGCAGAATTGCAAATAGCCAAAGATGCTATTGCTTTTTCCCAGTCTGAAACTCTTCAAAAATATCTCTGATCGACCGCTTCATGATATGGAATGATATACACACATATAGATATAATACAACACAACCATCATATAGTGTTATCTGTCAGCATCTCTTTTCATTTCCACACTAACAATGAAACATTCTTTAGATTTCGTTCATATTTACTTCTTTGTTTCTGCTAGTCAATTTTTAAAAGGGAGACTTGGTATTATGCTTTTGTTGAAAAGCTTTTAAATTCAGTTCAACCGCGTATTCAAATGCACTTTTTGCAACTTTCTGAGAACTGATGATTTCAAAAGACTAACAGAAATTGAAGAAAACAGGAACTGGACATGTGTCTCATCTTTGTTTAGAACTACTGGAAAGTGTCTTCTTAAAATTCTAATGGAACACATTAATGTCGGAGGTTAATTAAGTTCAGTGTGTTAGGAAGAATGATCGTTGTTAGTATTGACTGATATTTACTATACGCCATAAATTGGTTGAAAATGAAAACTTCAGCTAGGTAGTTTGAACCTACTGGCTGAAAGTGAACATTTTGTGCTGAGTCTGGTATGGAATCGAAGTGTCTATCGAGAGTTAAAGTGATGCCGGTTCTCAGTGAGCTATGATTTTCAATGCTTTCCCAATTTGTATGTGGATGTATGATGGAAATGGTCTTTAGTCTTGCGAACAACTCTCTAGAATACTAATTCATCAAAAAAACTCCAAAATTCCTAAAGAAGGATGACCTGAGTGTTTGCAAGAACTGACGCGGAATCATGCTCCTCTCTCTCCTCTCCTCTCCTCTCCTCTCCTCTCCTCTCCTCTCCTCTCCTCTCCTCTCCTCTCCTCTCCTCTCCTCTCCTCTCCTCTCCTCTCCTCTCCTCTCCTCTCCTCTCCTCTCCTCTCCTCTCCTCTCCTCTCCTCTCCTCTCCTCTCCTCTCCTCTCCTCTCCTCTCCTCTCCTCTCCTCTCCTCTCCTCTCCTCTCCTCTCCTCTCCTCTCCTCTCCTCTCCTCTCCTCTCCTCTCCTCTCCTCTCCTCTCCTCTCCTCTCCTCTCCTCTCCCCTCCATTACACCCCAAGCAAAATATTAAGCCGTATCATTCCACAGAGACTAATACATGCTCTGCATTCAGTTTACCAACACAATAGGCTGCTAGATGGCTGACTGACTGACTGACTGACTGACTGACTGACTGACTGACTGACTGACTGACTGACTGACTGACTGACTGACTGACTGACTGACTGACTGACTGACTGACTGACTGACTGACTTCAGGAAGAACAAATCATATGTGGATTATATTGCAATGCAATGCAACGCTACGCATCATCACAGAACAGAGCAGACATAACACAGAATCACAGTCAACTGGATCTTCACCTCAACTTCATCGATTTTGAAACAGTCTTCGACAGCGTCGACCAACAACCAATGTGGCAGGCAGCTACTTCAACACTACGGTTTCAATGACACAAACATTTATCAACCTCATTGAACACCAGCTACACGCTGTATGATGAGATGATGCCACATGCCAAGTGATTCACAATGGAAAGCTCAGTGATGATGCCTTTGAAGTGAAGTGAAGTGAAGTGAGGTGAAGACAGGAGTAAGACAAGACAAGACAAGTTTGCCGCCTGCTATCACTAATCGTCTTCCTGATTATGGTCGACTCGACTCGACTCAACTCAACTCGACTGGACTGGACTGGACTGAACTGAAGTGAACTGGATCATGCAACAGAAAGCTGTGAGGAGTGAGAAGATGGGCACACACTGGTTGGATCGATGTAAAGACCAAGAAGAAGATTTGGATTTCGCCACCACCGATGATGATTTATGTCTAATGTCATGTCATCTCGCACAAACTCGAAGATGTACAGGTGAAAAGCAACAAGTTGACAGAAGAGGTGAGGTGAGGTGAGGCAACTGAGACGGGACTTCCTTCAGGTGAACGTAGAGAAGACAGAGGTGATGAAGATACCAACAACAGCAACAACAACAACAACAACATTAACAACAAGCACCAACCACCACGAACGGGAGAAATCGAAAGGAAGTAGTCTCTCTCACCTACCTAGAAAGGCAGCATCATCTCAACTACAGGTGGTGGTGGCGGCACACATGACGATGTCAAAGTCAGGATGGCAAAGACAAGAAGACAGGCATTGATTAATCTGAAATAATCAGTGTGGTGATCTACTATACTATACTATACTATACTGTACTGTACTGTACTGTACTGTACTGTACTCCAGTGCACTTCGGTGCACTCAGTATGAAGCGTGAACGAGATCCGGATTTCCAACACTAATTCAGTCAAGCAAGTCAGTCAGTGATTCTATGTGATGGTTGAGAGACTTGGAGCGTCACAAAAGCATTTCGAACAAACTGCACACATGCATGAACAGCTGCCACCTACACTCACTCAACACTGACACTGAAGATCAGATCAGTTGGCGAGAATAATGAGAATGAGCAATAAGGAACTCTAGTTGGCTGGTTGGCAACCAACCAACCAACCAAGAATCTGTCGTCCAACAAATATGCAGCAGAAGGAAGTGGAGATGGATTTGATTTGATTGGATTGGACATAGACGACTGAGAGGAGAGATTGGGGAGATCAGGTGGTAGGCCAGTCCCTCGAGTGGAGTTCGAAGGGGAGACGAGGATTTGGTTGTCCGAGGCGAGAGTGACATGTTGGAGATGGTGTGAGGAAGAAATGACAGGTTGTTTGGAGTTGTGGAGCCAGGTTTGGAAGACTGCAGAGAACAGAGTGAAATGGATGTGTGCTACTGAATCTAAATGTTCCACAAGGAACCTAAAGGGCAAATAGTAGGTAGAATGTAATTTAATTCGAATTTCTGTATAAACCGTAAAATGTTGCTGTCAGATTTTATCCAACATGGTTTTCAGTGAATAATTTCTATCTCATATGAATACACATACTTCTTTGTCTTCATATGCAGATGTGTGCAGTACTTTAGCCTCTGAATATAAACTTTACACAAAGAATGATATTGTATTGCTGTGAGAAAATGACCGTCCAGTTCATCAACAGCATACACACAAGAAGACGCAGACAGGAACAACCTACCTACTATATCACTTGATGAACTTGTAGAATCATTAGTAAAATAACTTTCAACTTTTGTAACCAAACAAAAACTATTGATAAATCTGCCAGTATTCCGTAGAAACTGTTTAAACAGAAATAATCAGCTGTTCATATGCATGTTTTCTTCTAGTACACATTGACGTTTGAATCATCCTATTATTTTAAAGTGAGCTGTCAAATGACCATCATTTTTTAAATTTCTACTTTCTGTTACAATTTATGAGTTTTATTCATTCCAAGCGTGGAGAGGCACACATACATGCACTATATTTTATTCCATTGGGTACAAGATGTACCTTCTACCAATTGATATGTGGTTTTAATCATTATTTACATGGTTACCCGCACAATCCAGTTGTCTCAATTCAGAATAAAATATATGAAATGATACATGTTCTGTAAAGAAGTGTTTAAATGTCTGGGTTCTTTTGAAGGCACCACATGTGATGTCTGAAGCGTTTAAAGTTTACCGCTTTTGTATGTTGAAAACAGATATGTTTTGCTTACTGATTCCAGTTGAAAACTTATCATAATTACTTGAATAAACATCGTCTAGTTTACCAGTTACGACTATCTTAAAGTTTTATGTTAATGAAATCAAAATCTACCCTGTTATGTTAAAGGGATGGTGACTGAGGATGAAATCAGAACCCGACAGGATTCGAACCGCTGACCTCCTGATTACCAATCAAGCACTCTGTTGACCACATTGTGAGACCAAGATGTTGACCTGCTCTTAACTTCAGTTCCATCACCTAGGATTTTGCACCATTGCCATGTGAATGTGTTACATGTAATTGTCTGTTCATCACTACACTAATTGCCCAGCCAGGTCCTGTGTTTTCTCAAGTCAGATAGAGATAGTGGGATGGCGAACTAATAATTGAGAATATCTGACAGACTGGTATTTACGATACACAGTGACGACTTATGGCAAAAAGATAACTGGTATCATAAATACCGCTGTCCTGAACTATAGTACCCTCAGATAGTCTCTCCAACTACCTTAATGCATTCCATTGTATACCCGTCAAACCTACTAATTATTTTATAAGAATATTATGATATCCTGACCTCCCATAGATCTGTTCACATAGATGGTATTGAGCTGGAAATATAGTGGCTGTCAGTCGGAACCAGGATAAACCTCTGGTTCTCATCAGTAGGGATTCATTTGATCAGTAGAATATTATTTAACACTAGAAACTAGGAGCAAACCTCTTATTTGACTGAGTGACTCAACTCTAAAACTCCGAATTTCATCGATTTTGAGTAACGAAGGAAATGTTCGTTAACCACTGAGACTGATGTACAGTGGGCAGTTTCAGGATGCATCAAACCAGTACCTTATGTTTTTCCCACCGCTAGTCGTATTACTAGCGTTAGGAAACGAATTGATTAGTTGTCCGGAATTCCGTATTCGCTGGACGGGAGTTTCTATGGGTTCGCATGCTGTACACAGGAGATAACTAGTACGTTTCATAAGGTTCTCATCAAATTTTGTGTGCTATTTTTGTACGTATATTTCTCTTTCTAGGCTAAATATGTTTCGTATATTCTAAATCTTTTTCAGTTTATGTTAACACTCCTGTGTTGGATGGAGGATCTTGAATAATCCATTCTCTTCTTCTCTTCCTTGACGAAGGCCACTAAGCTAAAATCTTCTATTTATTCAGTAACTATGGAATTATAAGGCTTGAACCGAATTACTCACACTCTCCAGTGCTTTGGGAGAAGCAAATGGTATGAACTAAAAGCTGATATTATGTGGCAAACAGGTAGTGGGATTTATCACATTTGTCATGTTATATGACAATTACATGAAGGGGTAATTATATGCATCCACTTCTCCTCTGTTTTTCTGATCAGGTACTTTCAGCTTTAATAAGCAATGTTTCCTCATAGTGTTTACAAACAAGATCATGTTCATTTGTTTTCAAAGTACCTAATTAATCGAAGCATAGCTCAGTATCTGTTTTTAAGAAGTGAATAGCATTTTTGTCCCCAATCTGCTTTTTTTCCGAAGTAAATATTAGTGTAAATGAATAAGCTGGTTTGGATAATGTAATTAGAAGACGTAGATTATCTGAAAAATGTGATGTATTAGCGCTATACATTTCGAACAATCTGATCACACATTTACTTGTTAAGGCATTATATATGAAAACTGGAAGTGGGGGAAGGACACATATGACATAAAGGAATTCAATAATAAGAAAGATAATGAGAGGAATAAAAGATAAGACTTGAAGACAATCTTGGTAATACGATAAAATAAGCATTACCAAGGTAGGCTTAATGTAAGGACAAACTGTTTTTGCACACACAATGGGGGGTTAAATTTATTTATGGCTAGCGCCTCAACAAACTTAAGTATACGCCCCTGACAGTTTCTGTACAAAATTGTAAAGGCTGTTTTGATATCAATTCTGTGACTCTTATCAATGATATGTTTCGCAATGGATGATGATGGTTGTCTGCCATCTGCGCTTATCAATGTTTGTGAATCCAGCTGCTTTCGTAGCCACTTTGGAACATGTTCCCCTACCCTCAAGTGCATATCACGATTCGTCCTCCCTATGTATGTTTGTCCACACACACATGTAAATTTATAAACGCAGTGGGATGTGACACAATCGTTTATACAGCGTTGAGGTCTAGGTAGCAGCAGGTGTTTGGTCTTCTCAACTATGATAAGCTTAGCTGCATAGTACGTTTTGCTAACAGCAGACCTTAACCTTCGTTTTAATATTATGCTATTAGATTCTCCTCTGTATGGTAACGCGATGTAAACGCATTTCTTCGAAACAGAGTACAGATCAGGTTTGAATCCTCGCTGATTTTTGCAGCGGTTTATGAACTTCAATGGATATCCATTTTCCACTAATGTTTCCGTTAGTATTTTGATATCATCATCCATTGAGTCCTCCGTACAAATACGCTCGATCCTTTTAAATAGACAAGTTACCAAACCTCGCTTGTATTGGGTTGGACAAAAGCTATGGAAACTTAAATACTGACCTGTCCAAGTAGGTTTCCTGTAGATCGACCGTTTTATTGAACCATCATTTCTACGACTTAGGAGTATATCCAAGAATGGCAGACGGTTTTCTTTTTCTTCTTCACGTGTCAGGCTTATGTTGTTTTGTACGTTGTTAAGTCTTTCTAACAAACATGTCGCATCTTCATGCTTATCACATATCACGATTATATCATCAACATATCTTTTATAGAGAGTAACTTTATTGATGAGATCGCCGGTCAAGCCCTCAATGTGTGACATGTAAATATCAGCTAGCAATGGTCCTAAGGGACTTCCCATAGCCACACCATCTATTTGTCGAAAATGTTCACCTTCAAATGTGAAATGAACTTTATCAGTACACAATAATAACAGCTCTCTCAAACACGTTGAGGGGATAGGGAAAGAAGGATTACTGGAAGATATATGATCACAAAGAATGTCAATGGTTTTAATTAGGGGTACATTAGTAAATAAGGAGTTGACATCAAATGAATACAATCTCTTATCTTTGATATTAATATCACTGACATAATTAACAAGTTCAAAAGTATCTTTTAAAGAAAACTTACATAAATCATTTCGAATAGGAATTAGAGTTTTTGCTAACCATTTCGCCACTTTATGTGTAGGTG
The DNA here is from genome assembly GCA_944470555.2 of Heterobilharzia americana. Taxonomy (NCBI): domain Eukaryota; kingdom Metazoa; phylum Platyhelminthes; class Trematoda; order Strigeidida; family Schistosomatidae; genus Heterobilharzia; species Heterobilharzia americana. The sequence continues at coordinate 63,893,724 of OX104134.1, forward strand.
AACGGAACATGGAGAGTATAGGACGTAAAGGATTATCTGTTTTATGAATTTTAGGCAATCCATACAGATTAGGTAGCTCAGACCCCATTGGTTTGAGGGAAGCAAATTCTTCCTTGTTGATAACATTGATATTCAGGAGTTTTACCAGACTAGATGTTACTTTGCATTCTAATTTTCTAAGGTCGTCTGATGGAACATCAGCCATAAATTTACTTTCATCGCTAAGGATGGACATCATCTTGTTTTTGTAACCACATTTGTCCATCACTTCCAGTTTTCATATATAATGCCTTAACAAGTAAATGTGTGATCAGATTGTTCGAAATGTATAGTGTTAATACATCACATTTTTCAGATAATTTACGTCTTCTAATTACGTTATCCAAATTAATAAAAGGGACTAATTGTTTCAAATAAGCTAGTTGTAAGCTGGTATAAAAGAAATAAACTTTAAGTAGGATTCCATTCATCTAGCCAAATGACTTATATAAGACTTTGACCTTCCGTTGAATAATTCAACAGTACCCAACATTATGATTTTCTCTCAAAAATAGAAAGTTCATGATAGGGTTAAACGGACGTCACACAACTGTTGTTATTTCGGGGAAAGTAACAGTTACTCATCGGAAATAATGTAAACATACCACTGCCGTGTACAAAAGACCAAACTGAAAATAAGAGATTTCTTTCCAAGGGAAGAGTGAAAATTGCCAGAGAAACATTTTTCTGCATGACTGGTAATTGATAGACACAGTGCAGAAAAACTGGTTAATAATGAGCCAGTGTAATAAAAACAACACGCTAACACTCAACAAATGATAAGTTTTCAAGATGAACTTCATGTCTATAGATTACACTGTAACACTCCACAATGAATTGAGTCTACTTCTGTTCATCACTTTAGTTATTCGTAATGTAGAGTGCATCAGTGTGGTGTTTTTATTCCAAACAAAACTGGTCACAGGAGCTAATAAACAATCCTTGGTACCTAAGTTTACGTCCATCGGTATATCTATAATGAAGTTAAATAGGAATGGTGACAGTTGGGCAACTCTGGCGGACACCACTAGTTATTACCAACTCACTTGACAACTCTCCATAAACCTTTGTGACATTGTGTAGAGGGCTTGATTAGCGTTATATTCTTTCTTGCTGTCTCTTCACAATTAGACACTGCCACAAAACCTCATGGTCGACAGAGTCAAATGCCGCCTTCAGATCAAGAAATATGGCAAGTGTTACCCATCGGTAAGTATCCCTGTGTTCCAAACCCTGTCATACGGTGAAAATATGATCGGTGCACCCTCGTTCAGGTCTGAAACCTCTCTGATTTTATCGAGTTTCCTGTTACTGAGCTCCGGTAAGACATCGGATAACTAGGAATCCTAGGATTTTGGACACAATATTAGTCAAACTAATTTCCCTATGCTTATTACAAGAAGAATTCTCTCGCTTCTTATAAACTGGGATAATCAGTGAACTAGACCAGTCTAATTACACTACCTCTGATTACCATACTGTGTCTACTGACTACATCACTTAATGGCAACGTTTCACCTCCATCCTTGAAAAACTTCAGGTGAAATACTGTCAGATCCTGCTATTTGGCACAGTTTCAGGATTGCTACAGCTTTCTCAACCTCATTAGGAGTTGGAGGTCTTGACATCTACATCTCATTCACGTTTAGGCTGGCTATTGGCAACTGAAGCGTTACTGTGAACCAGTTGAACTGTGTTTCAGAGGTTTCTGCCCAACGTTCTGACCATCTAACCTGGGAGGTTACCAGCGTCCCATCCTTTTTGGTGATGGTTTAACTTACCATCTTCCTCTTCTTCCAAGTATCTTTTATAAGCCTAAATAATTGCTGAGGTGTTACCCAACTCCGATACCTACTCCATCTCTCCCACTTTGCTACACACCAATACTCCCGATCAAGGCGAAAACTCTTGGTGAACTTACTTTCGGGTTGCTTTCGCTCTTCATTATGGTCACACCCAGCTGGAATTAGTCTTCGTGCATCAATCAGTTTGAATGACGCTGCGAAAATCCAGTGACGTTTGCTAACCTTTGGTGTAAGTTATCAACTGTATTGATTGGTCACGGTCGATCATATTTGCAACGTGGCAACCAAGCTAGGAAGCTCAACATCGCGGTGCACATTAGTAGATGTTAGTTGGTTGGAGGCAAGCGGCAGGAAGCCCTGAACCTAGGTTTTGTGTTTTTTGGCACTCGTCAGCAAGGCGTATCTACAACCTCAACGGAACTGATGTCCCGCCTGAGATTCGAACCCACGTCACCCAGTGTTGTAGTCAGCGACTTTACCACTGAGCCATTCGGGCCGCGACTGACCTCCTGTAGGACTGCCTTACATGTACTGATTGGTCACGGGAGTGCAACCAATTTCATGTTGTCTAGTCGTGAGTGCCAAAAAGCACTAAACCTAGGTTCAGGGCTTCCTGCCGATTGCCTCCAACCAACTAAAGTTACTAACTGTCTTTAATACTGTTTCTACAGCAGACTTAATAACACACTAGGTTTTTTCAGGATGAGTATTTTCGTCATATTCAAATAAACGCTTAGCTAATTCCTTCCTACATACATACTTGACATCCTCGTCTTCCAGTCAAGCATAAATAGGCTTTGCTATTGCCTGTTTCCTGCAACCATCAAGGCACAGACATACATGAGCCCATACTAACTCATGATCGGAGCAGAAAATGGTACCCCAGAAAGAGCGGCAATCGTTCTCCGATTGTCTCCAACAATGGCTTATCGAAAAATGATAGATCTGTGTCCATCGTTAGTTAGATTTTAGTGGATGCCACGGGAGACGCTGTCTCTCCTTATGCCTGAAGTTAGTCCTGTCCAGAAACAAGTAATTGTCAGAATAAAAGTGCAACAGACGATCACCGTTATTGGTATGGGGGCATGGGATCCCATCAGTACCCCAAGATGTCTTTCCAAATGGTGCAACTTCCCTACTTGAGCGTTAAAGTCAACTACCATTGCAACTACATCTAAACGTTTTACTTTGTGTAGCCGAACTGATAGCTTATGATAGAGTTCATCCTTTGGTTAATTTTAAAGATTCACTGCACTGGTAAGGCAAGATCAATTTAATAACCACACTCGGGTCTTGTGTACATGTCTCAGAGATACAACACACATCTATGCCTAGAGATTCCAGAGTTTCGGCGAGCGATGCTTCAGTATAGAGTTCCAACGTTGAAAGCTCCCATATGAAATAGATGGCAGTGTCTTAGGAGACTAAGAATGAGGTTACGATGGCTTTGATCGTTGGCAGTGGTCAGGCATCAGTGTTTGATAAAATAAGCAGGGATGCACCCTGAGTACAAAAAATAAAAACTACGATAGCTTAAAAGTCAATCCAGCTGTCCTTACTCTTAATAATCTCAACCTTTAATAATGAATAAGAGAGACCTATTTAAGGTCCACAAGAACATAGATGACAACAACGAAGGCACTACAATCGCCTCAACTGATTGCAAGTGTTTTAGGATACTTTTCAACGCTTCTATATTTGAACTATTCACCACGATGAATGCTTAAAATCACTTTGTTTTTAAGTGCTTAGAAAGTTAGAAATGCATTCGATTTATGAGTACTATTATTAATTTAATCGAATTTTCTCCACAGTCTCTTATCTTCTCCAGTTGAGTTGCTTCACTGAAGTACTAAACCTGCATAATGTAGACGAAACTGTCATATTCAACATTAGAACTAGATGGATTTTTGAAGACTTTTTCATATATAACAACAAAAATGAACAACTTTTACAACTGGTTGCGAAAAAAAATGAACAGAACAATTTTCAAAAGGAAGACATAACTTTATTGGGACGTAGAATAAAGTGCTCATATAACTCCTAAGTGCATACTTTTCTAGGGTGATCAAAGAGAATGAACGAGCCTAATCTGAATAATCTATATGTAAACAGACTAAGGATGATGAGATGAAAAGCATTAGTAATAATATGTATAATTAATGGTTAGTAGTTCAGTCATACCAGTCGTTAAGTGAACTATGGCTTCGTCCAAGGCAGATTCCATCTGTTCTGTTGAATATTTATGCAGGCTCATTTTATCTTCCATTCATCTTTACACAAGAAACAGTTTGGTTTGATCGAAAACAGATTTTTTTCTCAAGTCTGTTGTCTTACCATCAAATATTCATCAGGTTACTTTGTAGGAGTTTGTTCCATCTGTTCAGTAACCTTATTGCAATGTTTATGAACAGTTAACCATCTAGCCGAAGAGTCCCAAATGGGATGAAACGCACGTTCTGGATTCTACTGCTAGTCACCAAGCAGATTACAACATCCGGATACTTTATTAATCACCTATGAACTGATAATGTGATGAGTGAGATAGTTGGAAATCTTGTCAAAATATCGAAAATGGAAAATGTAATAAATCACCATCAGAAGAGAATCAATGTTCATACATCTGTGGGAGCAGTTGCACTAGAAAAATAAGAAGAGCTGATCTTAGATTGTTACTTACACCTACCAACAAGTCTGCGTTGACAAAAGATAAATACTTTCATGCGCGCAGACATCAGAAACATCATTTTAACAAGACACAAAATAGAAACCTTGAAATCTTTCAAGACAATCAACAAACAAAATAACCCAGGTCCTGAAAAATTGAGATAAAACCAACTGTATTGTGCCTTCATATGGAAGTCTCTCATAAAAGGTAAAAGGTAAAAAGAGGCTGGGGGAAAGGTAGTGGCTGCCTAAATTTTGTTGCGTCAAACATCTGAGACTAGTATTACACAAGTAGTCACCAGTCTTTCTTCTGCTCGAAGAACTAACTTCCAACTCTTCCTGTTACCTGACTACATCAACTCTATCCTTCTGTCAATATAAAGTCCTGTTTTTATCAAATAAGTTTAACTCAGTCTATTCCTTATTTATCATCAACTTACTCGTCTGTTACCTGGCTTGCATCATCTCTTTTGCTTTCTATACTAAGGCTTTGATACTTAGCCATAGCAACTCTCGTGAAGTTCCGGATGAATTGGATACATACGTAAAACGTTTCAGCTTTCAGTTAGCTTTATTCTCATATTCCTTGCTACACCACGCCGGTTCCTGTTAACTGACTTCATTCCCTTACATTAAAAGATGTTAAAACATCACTGTATTCGGTATTTATTTATAGGTGACCAAAAATATCACCTGACAAGAAATTAATACAAGCCTATTCAACTCTCTTCACGTTTAAAATAGGATGGACAATATAAAACAATAATTTCGGAATAAAGAAATCAGAAAATCAGTTCCGGATTCCAATAAAACTTTTAACCATATCCATCCTTTTTTTTTATCTAAGTCGCCAGTGTTAAGAACATCCATACTATTGAAGGATTCTTTCACACGTAAGTGTATCACTTTCTACTGATCCCCTTTTATTATATGTTTGATAAAACAGCCTCAAGCAAATATAGAAGAATGATAACAATAATCGCATAACCAGTTTTACCTTGAAACTAATAAATTCTCTTGACTTGAATTACTAGTCAATTTGTCTAGAAATAAGAAGAATATTTAGCTTTTTCGGAGACTAGATTCTTCCCAGAAAAACACCTATCACGTGAAGAAACCATCAACACTCCACCATTGCTTATGATTAAAGCTGTTAAACACGTGATTATGGCATACTTAATTGTGTATACTGATGAACGACAGAAATTCCTTTTTTTTACTGTAGTCAGTTAGATAAGTTAAAAATAGGTTGCATCTGTTCCGGTAAAGTGATTTCATTTTAGTACCGCAGCATTCGTATTCATAAAATCAAAAGGAGTTATGAGATCACATTGAAGTTAGGTAACTTGATACCGAAGTCAGTACACTATCTCTTTAGACTAACTGTTTTAATGAAATGAAAACTGCTTTTTATTCTTATCTTATCCATCTCAATCCAAGTTACCTGCTGTGTGTAAATAAATGTCACAGTGGAAGATATTGCTGATGGAATACTGTGATCAGTAATTAAGACTAGGGAATAATAGTTAATATCGGAGTAAAACTTGGGCACTGTGGTAGATTGTAATTATAATTTCGTTTTAGTCTGTTTATTAGAAATGTCACACAGTGAAACAGTATCATTTACTGGATAACATTTCGAAAGTAATTCCTTGACCATATTCATATCACTGTAAGCAAACGAACTAATGGCACCAATTTATGATGTCACCGGATGCTTCTCTGTACTAGGCAAGAATTTTGAGCTTCCTAAATAAATTCTTTGTGATACAGGAAACCGGAAACCTGAGGTTTTTGATAAAATATGCAGTCGACTAGTTTTAATAGCCTTACGTATAATATGTGTAATGATAAATTGTGGATTTGTATCACTTTAGCTTTAAACACTGAATACATGACTGGCCACCGCAGTCATCCTTTAAATGTCATTTTTTTCTACCACCTAGATTGAACAACAACATTTTACTAACAGTGCTAATCTTTTCGCTCTTTACGGCTCATTAGCATCTACTTTGTCTTAGATTTGAACCACTTAGCAGTATGCACTCATGACTCTATGTGAGGTGAAAACCAGAGGAGTCAGTTCTCGCAACAGGTAGATCTTAGTTAGCTGTGGATAACGATTCGCAGACAAACGCATCCACGTACATGTATGCATTACATTGTATGCCTACGCTTACCTATATGTAAATTAGTAGTAGTAGTGTGAGTAGTAGTAGTAGTAGTAGTAGTAGTAGTAGTAGTAGTAGTAGTAGTAGTAGTAGTAGTAGTAGTAGTAGTACTCACTGGTATTCAACAAAATATTCTGAAAATTGACTTGTCATGTGATGGTACAACCAGAGAAGAAATAAAAAGTAAGACGTCACCTTTATTTATTTCTACGAAATTCATAATCCCTTTTATTTCAACTATGAATTATCTTTTCCTTTATCACCCGTTCTCCCTCTCTTCCTTTCATGAATAATTAATTTATTTTCCCTAAAACCTATTATTTCAATCGATGGAAAACAATACAAACCATGAAAAAATGATATCTGTAGTTCACGTAGTTTTACGTCAGAAGAATCCCTCTAAAGATGAACAGAAAACAGGAAAAGACACCACAAATGCCAGAATTATATTGTTGTAGCGCATGCACATATGATAAAATATGCGCAATTTCAAACAGCAGCTGTTAAGGGATGATCTGATTCTTCCAGACATAGAAACTATTGGATTTGAGTAAGGCTTTTGATTCACTGCTTAAGAAACCGGTACTCTTTCTGAGAGAAGGAAATACACTTTTCACCTGCAGCAATCTGACATAATACACTACTTTGCTTTGCCACATATAACTTTGTACGACAGAGCTAAACACATCAGCAACTAACCAGGTATTACTATTTATAGATATTCTTGTAATTCCCCGTTGTTCTACTGGATAGAATTGTTCGACCTCTATTGACATATGGGCTTCTATACGAATGTCTCGATATTGCCTGAATGTTAATTGTGGTAATTTACTTGGTTGTGGCCAGTAGATTTTCTGAATATGGAGCTCAATTCTTAATGATTATTCGCCATATATACAGTACAAAGCCTACTTGCCTTCAAAGTATTCATTAACAATCATCCATTCACAAATACTGTATATGTAAAAGGGTTCTATGTATGTGGAAAAAAAGCATGCTATTCTTATATGAACTCGATATTCCTTACAGAAATCCCTGTCTGAACTAAAGGACCGAGACATCGCGAATAAAATTTAAACATTTACTGTGAACTACTTGTAAGTAGTGAGATGGGGCACAAATATTAATTCCCATTTTTCACTGTAATTAGTAGAGCAACGGCTTTTAGGGATTTTAAGGTATCTACGCAAAGACACAATTAATCCCCCTGATGAACGTCATACTTTTACTACCGCTCAGAAAGATGCCTTACAATCCTCTCTTTAATCCTATTGTTTTTCACTTGTAAATATGTCTTTTTTTACCGCATTTACGCACCAGTTATTTCCTGTCACGAGTGGTAATCCACAGGGAAATTAAATGAATAGAGAAATTTAAACAACTCTTGCATATCGTTGTTTAAAAAAATATATTTGTTGTATGAGTGAGTGAAAGACTGAACGACTGGCTGACTAGCCCTATGCATCCAATTAGTATCTCAATACCACCCTTCGTCGACTTGTAAATAAGTTCTTGTGTTACCTATGTATAAAATGGATATTCTGCGTTTCTGTTTGCGTAAGAATTTTAAATTTTATATTTTTAAACACCACGCACAATTTTACTGTCCATTAGTTAGTCAATAATAATAATAATAATCACCTGGTTCGATCCTTTCAAAACCAAGTGACCTTGAAATGTGATGTCCTAAAACACTGTTCAATTTTCAACCAAGTTAATTGTGTGTGTTTTTCCAAAATAAAATAGAAAAATGTATACAGGGATCATTGTTTTATTAACCGATAATTTATGACTTCACTGACTACCTTTTTTCACTAAGTTAGATGTATGATGGCAAAAATCGAAATTCCTGTGACTTGAATGCCGTTACGCGACTACATACTTGTCAAAGCTAATTAACATAAATTTTATGGATATGGATATGTATTAAGATGAGTACTTAAACCTTGATTTCAAATGTCATATGTTGAAAAAGGGGAGAAAAAATGTACACCACAATGCATAACTTGTTTGGTTACCCAGGGTAGCCTAGCTACCAAACTCCAGGATGGTAATCGAGTTTATAAGAAAACCTTACTGGTGGCTGGAAGCAAATTAACAGTTTACGAAATATTAACTCACTATCCTACTGACTGCATTAAACAACCCAGTTACTATACAGGTATCAGTTCACTTAATCCATCAAGGGTTATGTGTGCCTGCTACATGGACGAGAAAAACACGACAACCTGTTAGTTGTCGCTTAATTACCCAAATAAATCTCACTCCATTGCAAATCAAACCGAATTAAACAAGGATAAGAGTTTTGTTGAGTGAAACTAGTTTTCACATTAAAAGTCAGTGGTTGGAGGTTGAGTAGAAACCTGAGTAGTGACTGGAATCGATTTAGTCTCCTTAACCTTGTGAATTCAATGTCAACCAACCAAAGACATCATTATTTCCAAATTACTTGATGCTTTGATACATGTAGACTGGTTTGCTTCTTAACGGATTTTTCGTCAGAATGAAGAAAGAACACTTAGTTGCTACTGAGTTTCAATGTTTTGCTTGCAATAAAAAATCTCGTTTTCCACATAAACTCGTTTCTAACAAGAGAATAAACTCAGGGAAACTTTACCCAGTCTCCTTGGAAGAAAGACAAAAAGAAATGCCTTCCACTTAAATCCATCACTTGTAAACTTGACCTGAATCCTAAGGTAAAACTGGCATGTTTCCTATCATGGAACTTTTAAGTGAGTGGTTATCGTAGGACAGTTTATTTAACGACGTCCTTCATCATTACCGGACATCCGACGGAAGATATTATGAACTAAGGATAGGTGGATATCTGTTTTGTCGCAGCTTGACTTGCTTGATTAGTCTTCACCCCTGAATAACAGCATGCCATTAATTTATGACTAGCAACCGAAAGGGCAACACACAAATGCAAGTGGATAGCTCCGACGGTTAAGAAACAGTAACCGCTTAGTTTAGATAGGTATTCTCCGTTTCGTACTAAAAAGTGTCTACTTAACGTCGCTAATAAGTCGTCAGTCAGATAAAAGTTGTGGTCATAGCACAAGATATTCAATCCATGCATCTGATAATTGATATATAATAAATGAATTTTTCTTCATAATTCAGCTGAATTACCTTACCTATTCGAAATCATAGTTATGTGAAAGAATAATTTAATTTCACATTTCTTTCTACCTACTTCAAATTTACTTGAGTAGAACATTTTGATATCCTAAAATTGTTGAAACATATAACCTGCAAATGCTTGGTTGAACATTAGTACTAAGAAATTTCACACTAACTGCAACCTATGAAGTTGGAAATGAGACCGCATAGTAACCCCAATGAACTCATATATTTTGAATTGATTTTTTTAAATTGCTTATACGGAAGGTGACTCCATAATTTGCTCCGGCTAGTACATGTGTGAGATTCGATGCTGTCACTAACTTATTTGTTCGGAGGTATGTCAATCGGAGCTGTCTGCGGTTAGAGCATTCATTCGATTTACCATTACTTTTATCCTGCTCAGTTTGTCTTGTTCACATTCGATAATGTAATTTATCTACTATCTTAAAATAAAATCCTTTGGATTTCCTTCCTTTTTTATCGGGGAGGAATCAAAAAATTCGTGGCGGAATTGAGCCAAACTTTGAAATGCACAATCGCAGTGTGAACGTTACTTCACTGAGTGTAAGCACCAAACCAAGCTGAAGTGTCTTCTGCAGAATCCCAGCTCACTGCAGGAAGGATTCTGTTGAATTTCAAGGTAGCAAACATTCTCCTGTATCTTTCAATTGATGGTGTAGTAAGAAGGTCACGACTAGCCGCTAGGTTGCTTCAAATTCATTTACTTGTAACTGAATTCCGGCACGATTTTTCTACCCTGTCCTTATTGGTTCTACACGTAAATGAGAAGTTGCGCAACATCTGTAACCGGTTAAGTAAAGGTACAAATACTCGTTGTTTGGTGGGAACAGTGTCTTTATTCATCGTTTTTCATACAGAAATTTCCAATACAACTTTGTTTCATTTTCATGACCTAGTGCTTTGAAATATACAGAACAAATAGCACACATATCAAAATTCTTGCCATAAAATATCTGAAGCGTTCTCCACGCCAAGTCTACAGTATACTCCACATAAACCCTGGAGTCGAAATGTAATCACCAAACTGGTGTACGTTCATACACTAGGCAATGAGCCGCACCTATTATATGAGAGCTAGCGATACCATTTGATGCCGAAACCTCGGTAAGTGGAGCAGATTTTACCTCCATGACCAGTTGGTTGAAAGTCAACTCCCAACACCGGAATACTTTAAATACAAGTACTAAACAGTTCAGTTGAGCCAAACACCTTTTAAATAGGCCGATTAAAATGCGGTATAACAATCTATCCCATGCTCTAATCTTCAGTGTTCACCGATCAGTCTGTCAAAGACAATAGTCTTGGCTTTGTTGTATTCTCTGAGCTGGGTGACTTTTGTTATCGTTCTAGACAATATCATCAGCTCCAATTTCGATTTGAAGTTAGTGGTGATGATGTTGTTTAGGAAGACAATGAAAGCTTCACGACTAAACTATTCAGCTCAGAGAACACAACACGGTGAAGATAGAAATTGGGAGTTTGTGAGGATTTAGAGACTTTTTTTCTCTAAATCCCTACAAACCCTCAAATTCGATTGGATTAGTGCTCATTGGTGACTAGTTTAGAGAGGTGATTCCCGAAGTTCCAATGAGAAGTCGTGACCAGTGGGGTAAACCTGACTGTGAAGGGAAATACTCAAGGATGACATTGGGTGGCGGTTGCGCAATGCCATGAACTGGCAGAAGTTGGAAATATGGACCATTGGATTCCAACCCAGTGACCCAATCATAACGTGCTGGCCACGAAACCTGAAGGTCACGGGTTCGATACCTGGTTGGGCGGGGTCGTGGGTGTGCACTACTGAGGAGTCTCATTCTAGGGCGGAACCTTTGTTGAGTGCCCCTAGGTTTCCAATGCTCCTCCAACTGATGTCAGTCCATGATGAATACCAACATGAAAGAACAATGAAGATCATTCACCTAAGCTACAAATACTCTCCATCATTTCATAGATCATAATGTTGCATCTCGTACAAACAGAGTATCCGTTAACGTCATCAAACTTCATTCAGCCACATGGAGAACAAGTTCACGTATTAAGATACAGGCCAGTTAGACTGAAGATACAAGTAAATAGGCTATGGAAGGTCAGAAAACTGAACACTCATATAGAAAGGAGAATCACAAACTATGCAAGATCTAGATGGAGTTAGGACATAAAAGCATTCTATGTATTGCTATCGATTATTAGCCTCCTTGGCCTGTCTTCTCTCAATAATTTGGTTCATATCAGACGGCAACCAAGAGACTTGCAGTTCTCTGTAAGAGTCATGGAAATAGTGCTACATGTTAATATTTAGCCATCCTGAAGCCTTTTCTGAGTAAAGACACTCACAGAGCTAGGCAGTGGTTAACCACTTGCAACACATGTTCCATTTGCCGAATCGATGACGAACTTCCATTGAGTACTTTTTTTAAATGTAACGATTAAACATAATTACCTGACACTAAGAGTTTTTGTTGTAAGGCCCCAGTTTGCACAAAACATTGTTATTGATCTGAACATTTTAACACGTCATTCATACAACATGTTTTACAGTATGACTAGTAGTCTACTTCCTGCCCCCATTGTAATGTAAGTTACTAATTGGTTTATCATTACTCTTACTATGGAAATGTCTCAAATTGAGGACAAGGTCATTTTCATGTGTATGCTTATTCATGTGTTTTTGGACTGATTGATTGATTATTGTATTCTCGGAGTAATAAACTCTCCCATCTACCAGCTTCGGTCTTCTCTCTGTTCGTCCTGGGGTTGCAGTCAGTGACTCTTGCGTACTAAGTTAGCTGTAAGTTAAGCGTGCGTACTATATCCGTTCGGCGATGGAAGATATAACAGTTTTTTGGTGTTATGGCTTGTGTGCCTCCATCGTTGATTGCACTGAATTGATCGTTCACTACTGATGTATGGACTCCTGTGTGGATACCTCGATATTACCGGTATTTTCAATCTTTGATATCAGTGACGGATAGTGGCTAATAATGAGATCCAGGAGGTACGTCTCGTCCTATTTGGGACTCGTTAGCTTAATGTACCTGCGCTACAGTGAAAGATGTTGTCCGCACTGGGGCTCGAACCCAGCACCTATGGGTTCCAATCCCAGGGCATTATCCACTGGGCCACTGAGTTCAGTCACACTGATGAACCCCGAGCAGGAGGAAACACGTGCACTGAATTCCACTGATAGCCACTATCCATCATTAATATCTAAGTCAACACTGATGGTATTAAATAATCAACAGCTGGTTAGAAATTCTTTACCTAAAAACTGCTTTACATAGTCCAATCTCTATAACTTGCTCAGTATCTTAAGTTATATATGTCTACAAGTCTAATATCCTCTACCACACCTTTTAATTGGTGTGATTCCTCGAATAAAGCATGAAGAATGATGAAAACGTATAGTTTTACTGAAGGACTAGTCAACGAATTCGCTATATTCATAAACTCCACAGTTTAAGCTTACAGTGCTACTGATGAATTCAAGTTCCACATCTAGTGGTAAGTCCTAATTCTAGCAAATTCTAGTAGAAACTTTAATAAAAGCATGTATCATAATTCGTGATGAAAATAAATGAAGCATGAACTACTACTAAAAAAATCAAGCATGTATCAAACAGTTAATTCTCTTGAAACATTTTTGTAAAGACTAAACAACAAACAATGTCAGATGAAGTGAATTTATTTCATTCCTTGTCCTATAAGTCACCCGCAGCTGCACTAATTGCATGTCTGAATACAATTTACAAAGAATTTTATTAGAATCAGCATGAAAACTCAACAGAGTTCAGCGAAACAATCAATAATAATCATGTTATTCCGCATTTACATAATTCGTCTTCAGAAAGAAAAGACAAAAAGTGGACGAATCTCAGTGGTGCTATATTCTGTGAGTTGGGGGGTTGAATAGTAACGGTATTATCTAGGATGACAGTGAAATCTTCACGATTAAAGCATCCAGCTCAGAGAAAACAGAACCACGAAAGTCATCCTTCGGCTATCCTTCACCATTTTAAAATCATACTAGTGTAACACGTTTCGCGTTGTTCGAAGTTAGGAGAACTTCTTTTAAAGACGAGCTCCCACGAGTGTCTGCGCCAGCATATTCCACCGAAAACTATCAGGTATAAACGATCAGTCGACTATCCAGTTGGATGGGAAATAGCTGAACAAAGTGGAAAACGATTGGTACAACTGATGATTACAGATGAGCATTATCGAATCCAGAAGTACCAACTTGTGATCGACAATTAAAACACAAAACTAGAAAGCATGCTTACAACACAGCACATAGCGGCACTAACAACGGCTAGTGAACAGTCAAGCAGGGGGCACAAAGAACAAAGAAATTCCTCAGAGGAAAGTTAATCAAAGTTTTAGAAGCGCTGGCAGCAGAAGAAACAAATGATTGTGTTGCCGACTGATCAAAAAGCCAATGACAAAATCGAAAGAACTTCTTCAGAAGGGACTGAACCAAAACTATTTGCTGCATTAAGATCTTCACTCAAAGCATTAGGACTAACGGAAGACGCAACACAACCACATCACTGACCAGACAGAAGAAATATTACACTCAGACGACCCCTCAGGAACAGGAAGCCGTCAAAAGACTGAAAAATGAGAATGACATTGTTATACTTCCAGTAGACAAAGGGTGTGCCACTATATTAATGCACAAAGAACACTACATCAAGAAGGCGGGGGATTGATTCAAGAAAGAGAATATGTATAAATCAATGGATACTAATCCTATACAAAATTTTAGCAAGCAGATCACCAAAACCTTGAACAAGGTCGTCGAAGCAGAAGAAATCACAAAATAAGATAGTGGGAGATGAAATCAAGTGGTCCACTTCTTTCTTGGTTTTATGTTACAACAAACTACACAAATCAGACGTTCCTCTACAACCAACAGTCTCAGTTCTAGCAACTCCAGTCTAAAATCTATCCAGAAAACTTTCGAGGAGACTGAAATAGCCCACGGAATCATGTGACTGTTCTGTCAAGTCAACAATGAGATTTTGTAAAGGACCAAAGGTGTTAACACAGAAAAAAAGAATTAACGATGTCCTTCACTGTCACAGAACTATACACAACAATCTAACAACAACCGGTTTAAGATGCTATATCTATCCTTCTCACTGACGACCCAAGACTTTCGGGACGCACAAAACTCCAATGTCCAGATCTGGGGAGACTTATTGATCTTTGTGCTACAAAAAGCTTTCAATTTGATGGCAAGATGTGAGAATAAATGAAAGGAACCCCATGGGAATCATCTATATCTGGAATAACTGCAGGAGTGGTAATGGTGACACTGGAAGCCATCATTGTACTCGTTACAAAACTGAAATTTTGGATCCGATAACTGAACGATACCTTTGTTACCGTTAAAAAGAATGAATTACAAAATACTTACAGTTTCGCCGGCAACGTTTTTGACGACACTGACTTCATAATGGAGAAGCAGTCAAACAACAAACTACCTTTTCTGGATGTTTTGGTCAGTAGAACCAACAACCGAAAATTAAATCCTCAAAGACAGTAGTAACAATGCACAAAATTAGTTGCACGCAGGCTTTATTCAAAAGACCTAGATACACTGTAGTGCCACAACTTCACGGAGAGATGAAAAAACTGCATAATGTCTGTCCTAAAGAATGACGGCTACTCACGAAACTCCATGATAAATACCTATCCAGTGCATCATTAACAACAAAGTCATCCACGGAAATCAGTCAACCAATCATCTTACCATACATACAGAATATATCAGACAGAGATCATGACAAGACTAATGAGGCCATTTGGAATTGGTGTAGCTCATAAACCAACAAATTCCCATGAAATCATATTACGTAGATTAAAGAACACAACAACCAAGGGAAAAAAACCAAATATCATGTACAAAATCAGCCTCAACGACTGTGATCAACACTACATTGGGTAGAGTGGTCGCTCACTTTGCCTTCATTTATATGAACGTCAGTTGGCTGCTAAACTTTATGACATTTCGTCGCTCATATCAATGCATGAGGACAACTATGGACATTAATTAAGTTTCAAAAGTGTAGAGATCTTGGACAGAGAAAACTCAAAGAATATCAGAGAATTCCTACAAGCTTGACGTTCAGATCAGTCAGCAGTTAATAGGTGTACAAACAGAGACCCAATCTACCAACCGAAAATAAAGATGATAAACAACTACAAGATCAAAGGTCAGGCGGAGAAACTGTTAACAGGAAAATCCCTGCAGTCGACGACACAACATTAGAAGGAAAGTAACAATCATTTGGGCAAGCTACCGAATCCCTCACCGAGAATCCCTCACTCCGTATTGAAGTTAGTGCTGATGATCTTGTCTAGAAAGAAAACGAAAGCTCCACACTAGAACCAATCAGCTCGGATAAAACAACACAATCAAGACAAGTAGTATCCATCATGTCAGGACTGAAGGAAGTTCATGGCCTGTTCAGGCTCAAGCGAAGGCTACAAGCTCGTATGCTGAGGACACCATTTAATAAAGTTAATCAATGAAAGTTCATCGCAGCAATGATGCCAGGAGACAGCGGCTATGTCAATGCTAATAACAGTACTAAAAAGCAGAGTTCAAAGTAACAGGGAATATTATAAAGGAATGACATAGTGCTAAAGACCGATACAGTATTACTCTTGATCCTTGTAAACCCATGTGTGAATTGTACTTAAACTTCCATTTTATCCAGCTATTTCCCATCCACTTGAACAGTTTAATCGGTGTTCTATATCTGATACTCTTCGGTAGAATATAATGACATCGGCACTAATGGAGAAGGAATAATTGTTCTCATTTGGAAGCTGACCTCTTGGAGAAGTCCTCCTATCTTTGAACAACTCTAAGCGTATCGCGCTCGTATGCTTTTGAAATGGTAGAGAATACTTCTTGCTCGGGCGGATGGATGATTTTGAGGGTGTTGTGTCCTCTGAGATGGGTCGTCTTGTCTTGAAGCTTCATTGTCTTTCTAGACAACATCATCAGCACTTATTTCAATTTCAAGAACACAAAGCAACCAAATACTTTAACTTCGAAATTAATAGGTCTGATTTAGATGAGAAAAGAATTTGCTTCATACAGCTCAGAGAAAACAGAACCACGAAAGTCATCCTCCGGATATCCTCTACCATAGTATACTAGAACTTACTCAACTTTCCAAGACCTTCCGCAAGGTTTTCTTTTAGGTAATGACGACTGCCGGGAATGGGATGACCAATTTGAAAATGGATTACAAACTTCACGGTCCACGTATACATTTCTCACAGCTCAGTCATTTATCATGTGCCCAACTTCGCTGTCAACAAAGTTCCCATTGGTAACCACTAGTTAATGCAGAGCATGTATGATCTCTGATACAAAAGTGCCATGGACTAATAAAATATACGACTGGTCAACATGAGTAGTACTTAGAAAGTACTTACACTGGCCAAACCCCTGATGAGCTTACCTCCAAACGGGTGAAAAGACTATCCAGTGTCTTGATGGCTCTAATCTCACTAGTAAAGTCTACAGATCAGCGTCAGTGATTCCCAACTATTACTTATTCTGACCACTAGTATATTTTTCTTTAACAATTATTGGTGTTTACCAAGACGATCCACTGTTATCCTTCAGGTTTAACTTTGTTAAAAATATACTTCTTTAGATAAATTTTCTTACTTCCGACTCTTAGATTATAACTCCACTTAAACTAATCTCATATGAAATGGTACCATTTGTCTAGGTGAATCCCCGCTCGTTACAAAAATTACACACAATTTCAAGACATTAAAATTCCTTCGAAATACACATCAACGATGCATTGATACAACAACCCATATTTTACTGGTGATCAGATGTAACTATTATGTTAGTGAAAGGCTGTCGTTAATAGTTCATTGTGTAGTCTAAAGTATTTCCACTTCATTTTTACAAAACACAAAATACATATAGACAGAAATACTTCGTCCACACAAATGAAACCAAAAAAGCCATCACAATTAATGTTACTGATACTATTATCTCAGTAGTATGTAAATGGGATGCATCAGAAAAAATGACAGCTAGGCATACAAAAGGTATGCAGGCGAAATGAAGGTGGACTAACACAAGGATTAAAATGTCAAATGTTTTAAATATCCTGTTACTAAAAGGCATCTTTAAACTAAGCAGCATAAAACTTTGACTGGAAGAAAGGAAGCAAACAGAGAAAAGGGTAAGAGAAAAGCAAGATTGACATTTAAATACAAATTTTTGGGATTAGATTTTAAGAACGACCCTGGAAAGACAGTGATGGTGTCAGCAAGCGAAACACTAGAGGGAATTTGAATTCGCTCCTATACATTTCACGATCACTACTAATGTTATCACTACTCTTTGACTAATTGGTCCTTGCAAACATTTTATAAAATCTGAATGATGTTTATTACGTAACAGCTCTCCTCTAATATGTTTCCGTTCTTCAGATCTTCTGACTGAATAGTCAAACTTCTCAGTCAGTTGCCTAAACAGTTTTCCAAGCCTACAATGAGGAGGTGGTGTAAAATTTATTCTATTCCAGTCTGACAGTTTCCTGCAAATACTGGTGATACTGACTGTTGAATCACGGTTTATCGAATAAGCATAGAATTCATGCAACAAAGGTGATTTTTCCCGCCCTACAAACATTTGAAAAACCCCACCATTACTAGAAATAAAAGACCAAGAAGTCATTCGACTATGAAAAGGAAGTTTGAAGTCTATGTGGTTACTTTGACATGACTATGAGCAATGAATTGTGCTCAAAGTGTCATCCAGTAGATAATATTGTATCACTGTGTATTGTATCAAGTAAACAAATCTTAAAACGGAGTGGACATAGGATAGTAGAGTATGTCAGACAAATCACACGTTCTTCTTGTTTCGTCAAAACTCGTTAAAGAGAACTAGTTATTTGTGATATCATACTACGTCCACAAGCCTATATTTATCTGTGTATCTCAATGTATATAAGACGAAACAACTGAACGGTATGGTTTCAAGGCTTTTCGCACCCGAATGCATGCCAGGAACAGTCTGACATAAGGACTTGTTATTTCCCGTAGTTCATTGATGTGAGTCGAATAACTCGGCCTCTATTGGTATGCTGGCATCCTTAAGGACACTTCGATGTAGCCGGTGATTTCATTTTGATATTAGGGAGGAATAGCGGATAACAGCAGAGTCCAGGGTATGCATTTTGCCCTATTATCTACTGCTGGTTATCCACATGTTCCTACATCTAAGTGGATGACCTTATTCTCCTGTGTCATATTAAAACTACCGATCATACCCAGGCTTCTTCATAGGAATCCATACCGTCAACAAATAACGATCATTTCAGTGTAAGCCAATTAAAACTGGGGTGTAAAAAAGCCAGATGCTAAACTATAACCATCGCACAAGCAACGGTAAGCGTGAATTATTACCTTAATGGTTTTTGAACTGACAGGTGCTGAGTTCGAATCTTACTGGGGGACATTATCACCCAATTAAGCCCAGGTCCATGCAGCTGGGGAGTCTTGAAAAGAACAAAACGTTCATTTTGGATTCTACTGCTAGTTACTATTCCCTATTCAGTTACTATGATGACCATGAATACTGGTGAAAGAAGAAGAAATAGAGTCGAAACTATGCACAATTTCATCATCTCCAATATTTATACCAAAAAGATCTAAAAGGCCTTTTTCTCAGTGCCGCAGTGTACAATATGCATTAACACTAAAATAACAGGAGAAAAAAATACTAAATTTATCAAATCTAGAAAGAGAAACCCTTAATAACCTTCGGATGCCAGCTGAATACCTTGGGGGATAGTCGCGCTACATAGAGAATTGACAGAAGTAGGGAACTGCGGACCATTGAAATCCGATCCAATGGTTGAATGGTTAACACTTCCGCCACGAAATCTGAAGGTTGTGAGTTCGATCATTGGCCGGGTTGCAAATGAGTACCGCTGAGGAATCCCGTACTAGGAAGAAACAGCCGTCCAGCTCTCCCAGGTTTTGACTAGCTCGCTAATTAATGTTAGTCCATGATGAATACTGCCTGAAAAATGAAATCACTACAAAATCGGTCAAAGGCAACTCACTGATTATGGTGAACAATGTCTGACTAGATTAGCAAAGTGAACGAGCATATAAAAACAGAACCATATGTAGAAATTGAGAGACTAGGTTAGCAAGTTCACAGGGAATCTATTATGCACAATGAACCTGTTTCCAGGTGAGTTAAACTGATTTAATTTAATACCAAAACCGACTAATTCCTGTAGAATCTATGGTATTATTTATGTTCATAAGCCAGGTTATACCATCAGACCCATAGGAGATTTAAGAAACACTCCAAATGATGACCTGTTTGAATGCTTACGGATGGTCTATCCTCAACTAGAAACCATTTAAAATCTTAATTTACTGACTCTTATGACTTAAAACATAAATCAGATGGTATAAAATTAGATAACAGTGAAAAAAGTTAGTTTTGATGTAACTAGTCTTTATATGAACAAAACAACGGAAATGGTTCTATAAGCAGTTAGAAAGAGATCAAAGGGTGACCCAGAGGTAACGCATCAAAATAAGGTGTCGATGGAGGAAATCTTGCTAGTAGTAGTAGTAGTAGTAGTAGTAGTAGTAGTAGTAGTAGTAGTAGTGTGAGTAATGATGACAGTGAAGAAATTATACAAAACATCAGCTGTGTTACCGTATAAGGAGGGTACCTCAAAAACCTGACGAAGAGGTTTTGATATGCATTTGTAGGGGACCCCGTATATATAATTGTTCTATATATAGTAACGAATGGTAGTCAGTTAACCAGTGGCATCTGACGGTTCATGCTTTTTATGCTCTCATGTTAATTTATGTGTTATGGCCTAATGTTGCACCTGTTTTTTCGCTGAACGCTTACTAATTACATCATTATTCTAACAATTTCAAAGTTGATAAGGCTTAAGTTATTATTTCACTGGAAAATGTTACTGCACTCTAGTGATGTTCAGTATAACCAACTTCAGATGTAATTTGCTTGTTTCCATTTTTAGAAAAGAAAGTGAATTACTATCACACGTTGATCGTCTGCTGTACGACACCGATGAAATTAGTCTACACTTCTGATAGCAGTAAATAACAAAGAGCATGAAGTTGTGAAGTGTATCAGCTGATACAGGTCATAATCAGCTAAATGAGAACAGAATCTATCGTTTGATCCTTTTAATCTCGAAAAGTATACATAATGTATGTTAATAATTAATCTCATAAAAGGAAATAAATTCTTCTTACTGTTTTATAATAACGAGTAGGTAGTGCACGAATAAATCGGCTGCTGCGAATTGGTCAAGTCGCTCAATCGACTTTCATGTTTTGAACTCAGACTAAACATTCAGCCACTAATTCACTTATTATTATTATTTTATTTGTCCCTTGGGCTCCTAATGGAATATAGGGCTTCAGTAACACGTCTCCAGTGCACTCTCTTCTCTGGAATCTTTTCAACATGGCTCAACGACAGCCCACAAGCTCTCATTTCCTCCTCGCACGATCTCCTCCATGTCACCCTCACAACGGACGCCCAACTCGTCGCTTCCCATCAGGGTTCCACTCGAGTACCTGGCCTGACGCGTGATGTTCCCAGTCGGCCTTCTCAGTGTATGCCCAGTCCATCTCCACTTCCTTCTTCCGCATATTTGTTGAGCGATAGGTTCTTGGTTGGCTCGTTACCAGTCAGCCACAGTTCCTTGTTGCTTATTCCTATTGATCTGGCCATCTGATCTTCAGTGTAAAGTGAGCGTAGGCGGTAGTTGTTGATGAATGTCTGCAGTTTGTTGGAAATACTTTTCGTAACACGCCAAGTCTCTGAACCATACAGGAGCACTGACTTGATTGACGTTGGTGTTGAAAATCCGCATCTTGTTCCACATGCTGAGTGCAGCAGATCTCCACACTGGCTTCAGGCTAATGAAAGCCTGTCTTGCTTTCCCGATTCTCACTGTGACATCCTCGTCTGTGCCCGCCGCCTGTAGTTGAGATTGAGACAGTGCTGACTAGATAAGTGAAGGAGGTTACTTCCTTTAACTTTCTCCCGTTCATGCTGATTGGTGCTTCATCTTGTTGTTGTTGGTGGTCGTGGTGGTGGTCGTGGTGGTGTTGGTGGTGTTGGTTGGGTATCATCATCACCTCTGTCTTCTCTATATTCATTTGAAGTCCCGTCTTCGCTGCCCTGCCCTGCCTCGCCTCGCCTGACCTCACCTCACCTCTTCTGTCAACTTGCTAGTTTTCCCTCGTAGATCTTCAAGTCTGTGTGACATCAGACACAAATCATCGGTGAAATCCAAATCTTCTTCTACCGTCTTTTCATCGATCCAACCAGCGTATACCCGTCTTCTCGCTCCTCACTCTTTCTCGCATGATCCAGTCCAACACAATCAGCAAGATGATGGGTCATAGTAGATAGCCTTGCCTTAATCCTGTCTTCACTTCAAAAGCATCACTGAGCTTCCCACTATGAATTACCTGGCATGTGGCATTTTCATATAGCTGTTGAATGAGATAGATAAAGGTTTGTGGCACCAAAGTCGTAGTGTTGAAGCAGCTGCCTGCCAAATTACTTCTCGGTCGACACTGTCAAAGGCCTTTTCAAAATTGATGAAGTTGAGGTAAAGATCCAGTTGACTGTCATTCTATACTCTGTTCTATGATGATGTGAAGTGTTGCAATTTGATCCACACATGATTTGCTCTTCCTGAAGCCAGTCAGCCTGTTCCGGTCGTACTTTTCAATCCAGTACATCCTCCAGTCTCTCCAAGATGATGCGGCTTAATATTTTGCTTGCATTTGGTGGACTAGGACAGGAGCATGATTCCACGCCAGTTCTTGCAAAGAATCAGGTCTCCGTTCTTTAGCAGTTTGACAAGGTAGCCCTTCTTCCAATCGACTGGCAGGTACCCTCCCTTCCTTCCACACCTCCTGCAATAGTCGTGTGGTGTCAGCATGTCCACTGTTGTCTCTGCGTCTGCTCTCAGTGCTTCTGGTGGGATTCCATCTGGTCCTGCTGCTTTCCCGCATTTCAGCAGCCTTATGGTGTTCAGGACTTCCACTTTTGTTGGAGGATTTATGTTCACGTGTAGTTCTGTGAATGGGCTGTTGGTGGTATTTCTCGATGAAGTGCAGGTGGTGGTCGATTTCAGAGCTTCTTGAAGTGGTCGACCCATCGTTTCCTTTGTTTCTCTTCTTTGGTAACTAGCTTTCCTTCATCATGTTTTATTGGTTTCATGTGAGCTGTCTTGATCTCTTCCCTCCCAGATAGTAACCTGGTAACCTGGTTATTTGATATTAGATTTTGAAGGTTCCTTGCACTAGATAGTGAGTGGTCTGAGCCAACATCTCATCCTCTTCTTTACCTTTTGTGAAGTAGGCTGATTATTGATTCTCCAGTTGACAGTTTGGAGACTCCACTCCCATTCCATCTGCTTTCGCAAATTCCAAGCACTTCAATGTGATACCTCTTCATCTCGTTTGCAGTCTGGGTTGCCTTCGTAGGTTCAAACATGGTGCGGACATTCCATGTCCCCACGTTTACTTTTGCTTTCATGGAGAGAAGAGAAGACACATCGGCCCGGCTAATTGGCTTCCCGAAGTCAGGCTTTCACTAACTGGCGTCATTTCGCCTCTCCGATTCCAGCGGGGAATAATTCTGTTTTTATTTTTTATATTTTGTTTGTGCTTTGAAGTTTGTTTAGTGGTTAGAATTGTTTTACGGGGTAGGGTTGCTAGCCATATGCCCAACCTTCCCTCTTTACCCGGGCTTAGGACCGTCTAGTAACTAGTGAACTAGTTAATCAGGCGAGGTTACTAATTCACTTAAGCTCTTGAAAATTATGTTATTTGCTTTGTTGTGATTCTTATTGGAGTCTGGTCCTACTTGAGACCCATCACACATGAGAACCTGCACCCCAATGAGTGACGGTGTTTCTGCTGAGACCTGAAGCCAGCATCTGTTGTTTTATACACTAAAGCTATATCCACCAGGTCGCTGAATCATGACAGCCACCTCTTATGCAACAGGTATCAGTCGCTCTTCATTGATACCAGTAATTGATAACTGTCCATTTAGCTGGACCAAATTGATCACTTTCTGTTCGCATACATATTTTTCAAAAATTAACCAGCAAATTGAAGGTGGTATCAAGGGATTTATTCAGATGCCGTACAAACTAACAGAGACTGGACACTTTGGTGTGGTAAAGCAAACGCCGACAAGTTATAAGTATCATCATCATTGTGCATTATTTCAAACAAACAAATCCAGTCTACCGTAGTGCTCAAGTTCTATGCTCACATTACCACATACACACATCATGCCGTATACTTGACAG
Source organism: Heterobilharzia americana (assembly GCA_944470555.2). Lineage (NCBI taxonomy): Eukaryota > Metazoa > Platyhelminthes > Trematoda > Strigeidida > Schistosomatidae > Heterobilharzia > Heterobilharzia americana. The sequence continues at coordinate 63,917,955 of OX104134.1, forward strand.
TAAACAAACCATGGGACTGATCAGTACTGATATTATCATTACTGAAGAGGCTGACAGCGTCCTGGTTTATTATGATTGCTGAGAAATTTGGATGGTGTCACTTCAAATGTCAAAATTTTAAAAAAAACTGAAAGAAATAGATTATGCATGTCTGTTGGCGGCTGAACGAAATGATGTGTCTCCTCTGTATGCGCATTAATCACTGGGACATCAAACTGGAAACCGAACAAATCACATGCTATGTCACGTTTAGTGATACAGCCAAAGGTTTAAAGGTAAATTTTTAAAAATATCAAGATTCCTCATTGAAGACTCATAAGTGAATAATATTATTTTCAGTTAGATCTCCTCAGTCTTTTTTCTAATGTACATGGGTTTTAACATATATGTAAACTATAAATCGATCAAGGAAATCTGTACGTATATTGGAGTAAATAAAGCCTGAGGAGATGTGATCAAAAACAATATTTGAAACAATCAGTCCCTTTGGTAGCTTATCATAATGTAATAAGACGGAGGAAGTGTGTGATATATTTGCACAATACATTTTGGACAATCTGATTACACATTTACTCTGACGATACAGCTTCTGCCCCTCCGTCATCGATTGGACCCAGCCGGTCGGAGTAGCTACCGTCACTCAGTGGCTTAGTGGATAATACTTTGGCTTTTAAAACTATTAGTCATGGGTTCTAGTCTTGGTGGGGACAACACTGCCCATCGAAGGGTTGGTACATCCGGGTGACGATTTCTAAGTAGGGTGGAATGCACGTCTTGGACTCTATTGCCAGTCACTATTCGTTGATATATATACACAACACTCACTGTTCAAGGTATTTTATATGAAAGGTGAAAAAATAGGGTGGGTAAGATAAGTAAGGAGGGTTAATGCAAGATTTGGAAAATGTAGGGATACTGAGAAGGTATAATACATTTCCACACCTCCATTGGCATTAAATTGAGATAAATATCACCAAGGTAGGTTTAAGGTAAGGACAATTTGTTTTTGAATACACAACGGGAGTTTGAACTTTCGTATGGCTAAGGCATCTCCTATATAAAGCTATTTCGCGGTCATCCCCGTTACCTGTTTCTATAATGTGTTTGCCTGTAGATGATAGAGTCTTTCTGTTCCCTGTATGTATTGGATTATTTGAATGTAATTGTCTTTCCAGTCATATAAGGATATGCTCCACCACTCTCGATTTCGTAGTTCGATTACTCCTCCCAATGTATATATCACCGCACACACGTGTGAATTAGCGTAGACGCCCAACCTTGAAAAATATGTGTGACCAAACTTTTCTAAATGTATGGCTCAGATATATCACATTGATGTGACCTCCGTCTTGTTATGCAAAAACAATATCGTTCACTGACATTTAAAAAAATGCGATACATTTTTGCCTACTAAAGTTTGTATAAGTAGTATATCTGGGTTCTACAAATAAACACTGAGAAAGACAGTCGCGACATAGTAATGAAAATCTTGAGGTATCGGAAATAACGAGTAAATCAGCTAACTTCAGCGACTGACAGCAGAATAATGAATCGGAAAAAAATACTTCCTCGTTGAAGGATAAAGTGAAACTAGGATACTCTAAGATCTGTTTCCAGTGTCTGGACAGTAGACTTTGTCAATTTTCAGTTCCATGAGAATTAGCAAGATAGACTTTTCTACTTTTCATTTGAGTAGATTTGGGTTAAATTCACCTTAATGACGACACTTTATCATGGATTGACTAAATTTAGATCTTTTCGTGAAGCATCTGATACGAGAAGCGCTGACTGGGTAACCAGTGTGATTTGGATGAACGCACAGTTACGCATCACGGAGTCACATGACCGTCAAGAAAAACACTCGGCGATTGAAATGAAGTTAGGATCTGATCAGCAGCTTGGTCTTGTAAATAACGGTGTAGGATTGGTAATCCTGAGGCCGCTATTTCGAACCCTAGGACGACTTAGATATGTACACCAAATCCAGCCTATTTGCGCCACTCAAGGCAGCACAAAACTCTAGCTAAGTCTACAATGGTAAATACTACTAAGTGATTTAGAGAAGAACACGGCTATCACTCTGCATGCAGTGACCCATAATCATAAAGGGAGGCTATTCTAAATTCCAATATAGCTAGGTAGAGGGAGAGACTGACCACGGAACCTATGTTCATTATATCAGCACCTAAAAAATGTAACTCATAATATATTGGAGATGTCTGAAAATTTTTACTACCATTGAAATGGAAGAATGAAGAACTGCTGGATAGCAAAAGTGAAGGGCGAAAGCAGTATGATTACTGACATGAATATGAGCAATGAGTTCTGTTCGAAACGTCATCCAGTAAATCATACTCTATCACTACGTGCCAAACCAAATTAAACAATCTAATATGGATTTATACCCTACCACAGCGCCCAAGTTGACCAAGACTTTCATTTCACCTTCAGCCATTACCCAGAATTAATGTGAATCATCTACTAATCCGCCACGGGAGAGCAACCAATTTCATGTTGCCTAGTGTTGGTAGGTGACAGATTTCTATGGATGATTTTGCAATGTGTCCGCCATGCTAGAAGGTTGGCTCACGTTCGCCGCGCAGTTTGATACGAGTTAGTTGGCTGGAGAAAATTGGCAGTAAGCCATGGACCTAGGTTTCGTGCTCTGTGGTAACGTTGCTGACCAAAACACTTAAGGAATCTCAAAGAAGACATCAGTTCCCCTGATGTTGCAGATACCCCTTACTCATGAGTGCTAATCACATTCACAAAACCTAGGTCGAGCCGGACTTCCAGCTGATTTCCCTCAAGCAGATAAAGTGAATCATCCACCGGTAGAAACATAAATTCGTGATTTTGTACATTTAATGATCCGCAGATTACATATTACCTCTAGTGTTCCCTATGAGAATCATTCATTCAGGATAGCAGTTTGTGATGCCTACCACAAAACCAAACGTTTTCAATTTTTGGAAGCCTAACTTAGGTCATCCAAGCTGTTGGAGCACGTTTCACACGTTCACTTGTAATCTGTTCGAATACATTCCACCTACACCCCACCCTCTACCCACAATAGTTCGCATGATCAATCAAATTTACTGAAATTAATCTGGTTAAGGAGAGATATAGCGACGCATTGCAGTACTGTATGATCAGAAGGAAATTAATCTATAAACTATTGAACCAGTGTATGTTCGTGCATAAATTTCCTCCATTTCCTAACCCTATAGACAGATGTCACTTGAAAAGGTCAAAACGTATATCACGAGCTTAAATCACAAAAGGACAAATACAACGTCATATGCAAACAATGCATGATTAATGTCAGCGTTGCGTGTATTCTAAGGTCAAAGATGAAGGTCATCGATGGTAATGATAACATAGTGCAAGTGTTTGTTGACATACTTGTAATTCTCCTTTGTTTTACTGGATCGAATTGTTCGGTCTCTGTTGGCATATGGACTCCTATTCGGATGACTCGATATTGCCTGAATACTTACCATGGTAATTTACATACATGTAGCTCGCAGAGTAATCCAGGATGCGCGATTCGTCCTGTTTGACACTCGTCAACCCGACGTACCTGCAGCCCGGTGACAGATGTTGCTCCCACTGAGACTCGAACCGCGTACCATTCGCTTCAAACGTCAAAGCGTTATCCACCAGACCACGGGGCACGATAGCCACCTCTTGTACAACGGCTATTAGTTACAATGCAAATCTGTTGTAACCACAACTACTTATCGAAAACTAACAATTACTAAGATTCACTATAGACTTACTCTTGAATAAAGTTACCAGACCGATGAAATGTTTATGACTGCTTTGTACAACCGGACTCAACATTAAGTGGAATCAGAAAGGGACCCAGAATACCGTTCATATAACCTAGAAGAAGTAACCAGTTGTTTCGTCCCAGCTTTGAACTCCTCGGCAGTGCGCACTCCATGAGGGATCAAGTTTAGGAACGTCATTTCTATCCATGATAAAAACCGCTTTAAACAGGTGAATTCTGCAGAAAACTCTAAAAAGAATAAAATCGCATGTGCCCAAGTGACTTGCTTCTCAACACACTTTCAGAAGCTCTAATGAGAAACAGTGACATGTAGAGTCAACCGATACGGGTGTGAGAAAAAATACTCGGTGGAGACTAAACGAACTTTCAGGAAGTATTCGTCGCGGACTGACATCAGTTAAACATTGGAAACCTGAAAACACTGGAAAGCTGTTTCTTCCTAGTATGTGACTCCTCAGCAGTACACACCCATGACCCTGTTAAAGATCGAACTCAGGACCTTCGGGTTTGATCCCTAGCCGGGTCGTTGATGCGTACTGCTGAGGAGTCGCGTACTGGAACGAAACAGCACTCCGGTGCTCTCAGGTTTCCAATGGTTCTCCAACTGATGTCAGTCCATGACGTATACTACCCCAAAATTAAAATCCCCGCTCATTTCAAAAATACATTACTGTATAGTGCGCATTAGTGACATACGTCCAGATGAATATTACGCAGTTCTAGTGAAAAGCTGTGACCTGAGAAGTCAAACAGTCAGAAGGAAACCGGATGCCAACTGAAGACCTTTGTGGATAATCGTGCTATATCACGAATTAACAGAAGTTGGAGACTATGAACCATTGAAATACGACCCAATGACTGAATGGTTAGCGCGTTCGCCGTTATAACCCGAAGGTCGTGAGTTCGATCACTGGCGGGGTCACAGGTGCATGCGTAGTGCTGAGGAGTCCCCTACTAGAACGAAGTAGCTGTTCAGTGCTCCCAGATTTCCAATGGTTCTCCAAGTAATGTCATTCCGTGATGAATACTACCTCAAAATTAAAATCCCCGTTAACCTGAGAAATATTGAACGAATTCTCATATATCTGTCAACAAAAGTTGAGCAATATGAATTTTTAAATAACCCTTCTGCTCTAAACGCTCTTAGTCTCTTACACACTACATTAGTACAACTGAACAGTTCACTTTACGACTAGTTTCATATACATAAATCAGGATGGATTGGCATGTTTACAAAGTGGTATGGAAGGTTCCAGAAGATAGGTTGAAAACAACAGGAATACCTCCTGTCGTTGTGTAGGACTAAGACAGAACGTTAACTAGTCCCAGCAAAGGAATTCCCGGAATCTATCAACGACATTAAGTGGCTAAGAGTGTCTGGTTGCCATCTTGGTCCCTTTGAAGAATTCAGCAGCAAATGCTGAGCTAACTGATAGCGCTTAAATCACTTATTAGTTTCGTCGGTTACATGAGATCATCTCGCAGTAATTTCTTTAGTTTTCTCGATTCATATCTCGATAGAAGATTTTCCAAAGTCAAGATTAGACCAAACCAAACTCTGGTTGTTTAGAGAGAATTTTCTCATAAGGAGAATGAAGACATTTCAGGGTAAATTGCAGTCATTTTTGTGGGAAATGCAAAATTGTAGGGAAGAAGTATACTACAGTCGAACAAAGAAATAAAATGGAGCCTAATCTATCTACCTCTATTGGCATATGTGCGGCAGCCTATATACCTAGATATTGCCTCTATTTTCAGTTTTGATAATGGTGATGGATAGTGGCTAGCGGTCGAATTCAGAACGTGCGTTTCGCCTCATTTCGGACTCACCAACTGGATGTGCCTGCCTCCCAGTGAGTGATGTGGTTCCTGATAAGACACAGGGGCAGCTGATGAGTCCGAAATAGGACGAAACGTGAGTTCTGAATTCCGTTGCTAGCTACTATCCATCATTGAAAGCATAGGAATTCGTCATAGACTGGTCAAAATTACCATTAAACTGTTTCAGGCGATAGTACTTATGAATTATGATTCACATAGAAACTATATGCAAATAAACACATGAACAGGAAGACGCTTTCTTTCATTCCAGAGCTATCATCATCATCATCACGTGAACACATCACTTTCGCTTCGACACTTTTACAATGCCGGGAGATTTTGATGTACTATTGATTCATGACGATGACATGCAATCACAACTCCATTTTACGATAGGACACAGCTCAGATACACCACTGGTGAAAGATACCAAGTCTCAAAGCCTTGCTTGCCTCAGTGGCCCTGTGGATAACGCTCTGGCGTCTGAAGTGATGGATACAGGGTTCGAGTCCCAGTGGGAACAACGTCACTCACTGGGGTGCAGGTACGATCGGCTGATGAGTTTCTTATGGTGCGAAACACGCACTCTGGATTCTACAGTAGTCATCAACTAAAATTAAAGCATCGTGAATATCCGGGCAGTATCAAGGCATCCGCGTAGGAGTCCATCTGTTAACAGAGGACGATAGAATTCCATCCAGTATTACAACGAGAAATTGTGAGTATCAATAAATGTATCAATGCTAGGTGGTTTGGAAATGGAAAGAAGTCAAATACTGTTGCACTTCATGAACAGTATAATATATATGCCGATAATGGTAGCGAAAGTATGCAAAGTTTGCCACTGAGGATTATTCCCATATTTGAACGAAACACCTCCAATGCTAGGGA
>OX104134.1:63924962-63956256 GCA_944470555.2 Heterobilharzia americana
TCACTGGTCTCCTTAAACCACGCTCCAAATTACATATTGGAGCCTTCAATGTCCGCACCCTCCGTCAAATTGGCCAACAGGCTTCGTTGGCAAAGACTCTAGCAACTCGGGGCATGGATGTGTGCTGTGTTTGTGAGACACGCATACAGGACCCAAGTGTGGTTATTCACCTGACCTCTCCTGACCAATCTGGTGAATCTGCAAAATTCACCCTTCGAGTTTCTGGAGATTCGATAGCTAGCTCTCGTGGTCTTGCAGGTGTAGGTATAGCATTAAGCACCAGGGCAGAAAACTCACTACTAGACTGGATCCCAGTTGATAGTCGCCTCTGCGCTATGAGGCTGAACGGCACAGTGAGAACTAAAAGGAATAGTGAGACTCGCCGTTGTCTCTTTGTAATCTCTGCTTACGCACCCACTGACTGTAGTTCGGATGAAGTGAAGGACGAGTTCTACCATAAACTGTCTAACCTCCTCTCGAAAGCCAAACGTTCGGACGTAGTGGTTGTTGCAGGTGACCTCAACGCACAGGTGGGTAGACTGAGTGAGGCAGAAAGGCACTTAGGTGGCACTTTCGGAATCCCAGCTGAACGTACAGATAACGGTGATCGCCTATTACAACTATGCTCAGATAACCGCCTATTTTTAGCCAGCACAAATTTCAGACATAAAGAAAGGCACTGTCTGACCTGGCGTCCACCGAGCTCGACTCAGCGATGGACACAGATAGACCACATTGCTATTAGTCATCGCTGGAGAGGATCGGTGGAAGACTGCCGCTCGTTCTGGAGTACGTGTTTGGATAGCGATCATGCGTTGGTCCGAGCACGTGTATGCCTGCGTCTCAATGGACGTAAGAAGAAATTGGCAACAATAACATTACAAGTGCTGATGGACAACGAAAACACCAGAGCCGTGTTCAGTGAGAAGTTGGCTAGACAGTTATTGGAACAGAAGACTATGACTCCTTCAGAAGAAGCTTGGTGCCATCTCCAGTTCGCTGTAATTCAACGCTGAAGACCGTAGCCGACTCCAAGATAATGGCTAAAAAGAGCCGGTGTATATCAGCAGCTTCTTCCGAACTAATGGATGCACATGAACGCATTCCTGCAGGCTCTGAGTACAATGAAGAGCGAACGCAACTTAAAAGTAGATTGAGAAAAAGTCTACACAACGACCGCGAACAGTGGTGGGCACCGAAGGCTAAAGAGATGGAAAAGGCACTGGTGATTGGTAACAGTAGACAGTTATTTTTTAGATTTATTACAGAAGAAACTGGGGGTGGGAAATGTCAACAACAGTTAGTGAGGCCGTAGCGGAGAAGGACAGGTCTGAGATTCACTGGTAGAGGAGACGACTGGAACGATGGGCAGAACACTTCAAGGAGCAGTTTAACTGGCCTCCAGCCACCATTTCGTTGCTTTCTATCCAGTCGAATGCTGAATGGAACATCGAGATAGGCACCCCAACACTAGCAGAAGTCAAGAAAGCTATAGGTAACTTGAGACGAGTAAGGGCGGTAGGACGAGATGGACTAACTCCAGAGCTTTAGAAGGATGGTGGTAGAGTGCCCTTATTCAGGATAACGGAAGTGTTAACCAGTATATGGGAATCAAATACAATCCCCTCCGACTGGTCTAAATCACTGATTATCCCAGTCTTCAAGAAAGGCAAAAAGTCCTCTTGTGATAACCACAGAGGAATCAGCCTGACGAACATAGTGTCTAAGATCCTAGGTTCTATAATTCTCCGACGCCTGAGTGGAGGTCGGGAACAGCAAGCCCGAGAAAACCAGGCAGGCTTTAGACCTGGCCGCGGGTGTATCAACCAAATATTCACACTGCGCCAGGTCCTGGAACATAGGCATGCTTACAGACGCCCGACAATAGCAGTATTTCTCGACCTGAAGGCGGCATTTGGCTCCGTTGATCGAGGAGTCTTACGGCAGTGTCTGTCACTGAAAGGCGTGCCTAGTAAGTACATCACCTTATTGAAAGCTCTCTACTCGAACACTTGTGGGCATGTTAGAGCCTATGGTGAGTTGTCCAGGGAGCTATACTCATCAAGTGGTGTCCGTCAAGGATGCCCACTATCCCCATTCTTATTTAATTTTATCATAGATATTCTTATGGAGGTTTCCCTCTCGTCACCTAATTACACAGACGTTGACCCAATCACAGGTGAATTTTCCTTAGATCTAGAATATGCAGATGACATAGTCCTGTTAGGTGAAGACGCTGACAAGATGCAGAGTCTTCTGAACACTTTGAGTGGGAATTTGAGAATGTTTGGGATGCGATTTTCACCACCCAAATGCAAATTTTTGCTCCAGGACTGGTCTTCAGCGGTACCGCGGTTAACAATAGAGAGTGAAGTGGTTGAGTGTGTTGACCACTTCACTTACCTGGGAAGTAGGATCAACCCGGTGGGTTAGTTGCCGATGAGATTTCTGCACGGATACAAAAGGCTCGATTGGCTTTTGCCAATTTGCGCCACCTATGGCGCCGCCGTGATATTCGTTTGTCTATTAAGGGTCGCGTGTACTGCACAGCAGTCCGCTCTGTTCTACTGTATGGCTGTGAAACATGGCCATTGAAAGTGGAAGACAAGAAGGGTTCAGGTTTGACCACCGTTGCCTTCGTAGTATAGGACGTATTCCGTGGTGTCACCATGTGAGTAATGCAGAAGTTAGGTGTAGAGTTTTAGGGAGAAGAGGTAAGTCAGTCGACGAGGTTGTGAACCTTCATCGACTGAGATGGTTGGGACACGTACTACGTATGCCTAGTCACACAATGTTGGCTGAGGTGGGTTCAGGCTGGAAAAAGGCCCGAGGTGGCCAGACTAAAACATGGCACCAATGTATGAAGTCTCTGACTGTTGGTTTAAGCCATGTAGGACGATGCAGACTAGGTGGTTGGGGTCCACGGGACAAGAGGAACCAGTGGTTGGAGACCCTAGGTGATATGGCTCAGAACCGAAGTCAGTGGCGCAGATGTATACACACATTATCCTCATCTTAACAACGCTATACCGAATCTCACTATTTTGTCACTCCTCTTTCCTTTCTTCTCGTACTTTATATTTCTTTTGACTGCATTCACTTATCTTCATCCTTCACCTCACTACCTTTTTACTTGATGTGCTGATATGAGGTGTGGCAACTCGGACCGTTACGCAGTAATGCCTGGTCCTATGTTGATATGATGATGATGATGATGATGGAACGTGCCTAGTTTCCTTGAGTTTGTTGTTCTTGAGCTCCAGTTAGGCGTCGGATAACTATGGAGCGTAAGATCTTGGACACGATATTAGTCAAACTAATTCCCCTATGGTTGTTACAAGATATTTCTTCTCCCTGCTTATAAAGTGGGGTAGTCAGTGAAGTAGACCAATTTGACGACACTATTTATGATTCACGTACACTACCCATTACCTCCGTCACTCCAATCAGAAATTTCCAACATCCTTCCTGAAAGACTTCTGCTGGAGAACCTCCAGATGCTGCTAATCAGCATTTTTTCAGGTTCAAAACAGCATTCTCGACTTCGAAGACAGTCGGACGACGATCATCTTCGTCCGATTCAGGTTCGCGTTGGATGCTGGACAACTGACGTGTTGCTGTGCGTCAGTCGAACTAGGCTTCAAACTATTCTGTCCAATTTTCTAGGTGCGTGTCCTTCGATATTTTTAGGCTTCCATCGTTTTTTGGTAATGATTCTGGTCACCATCATCTTTTTCTTAATGAATGAGCCTAAGTATTTGGGGAGTACTCGATAACTTCACTGTGGTGATAACCAGCTGGAATCTGTGTTCTGTCATTTGTCAGTTCGGATGGCGTCTTGGAAATCCAATGACCTTTGTTAACCTTCGGATGTAGGTTAAGAGTTGTATTTACTGCTGTTTCTACAGAAGCGTTAATGTCATACCAGTTTTCCTCAGCATGAACATTGCTGTCTAGTTCAAATAGGAGCTTAGCTATCTCCTCCCTTAATGTAGACTTGATGTATTCATCTTCCAGTACATCATAGACTGGGTTTACTGTCACCGGTACTAGCACATAATAAAAGTCCAAACTGGTACTCCATATAGAGCGGCAATTCTCCACAGATCCTCTTCAAGGTTGGCTTGTAGGAATATGATCTATGTCCATCTTTGTTTTCACGTTGTCGGACGCCATATGAGGCAGTACTTCTCCTTATTCTTAAAGTTGCTGATGGCTAGAAACAAGTGATTGTGGGGACAAAACTGCAACAGACGATCACCATTGTCTCTTCGTCGGCATGCGATTCCACAGATGATATCCCTGAGTTGCCATTCCGATTTGGCTCAGCTTCCCTACTTGAGCGTTAAAGTCACCTGCCATTATGACTACTTTTAAACGTTTTGCTTTGTGTAGCAAAATTGACAGCTTATGATAGAATTTATCCTTTTCATCATTCGAACTGCAGTCTGTGGGTGTGTAGGCGGAGACCACGAATAGGCATTGGCTAGTCGCACGATCCTTCTTAGTCCTTACAGATCCATTTAGTCGGACAGCACATAGACGGCTGTTGACTGGTATCGAGTCGAGAAGTCGACTTTCTGCCCTACATCTCAATGCTATGCCTGCAGCAGCGAGCTTACGAGTACTAGCCGTCAGGTCTTTGGATACTCGTAAGGTGGATTTGAAGATTCACTACTATGGCCGGGTGAGGTAAATTTAGTAATGACACTCGTGTCCTATATACGTGTCTCAGAGACACGAGACACACACCTATGGCTAGAGATTCTAGAGTCCTGGTGAGCGGTGTTTACTGTCTAATTTGACATAGAGTTCGGAGGTTGAAATCTCCTACATGAAACCGATGACGGGATCTTAGGAGACAAGGAATGAAGTTCGATGACTTTGCCTGTTGACAATGGTCGCAGAGTGAGAAGTTGAGTAAGGCGTATGAGGCCTAATATTAGTATGAGGAGGTGAAGTGAAAGAAGGAGTCAGAGATGAGGAGGATAGGTTATGTTTTATTTTGTCTTGAGTGTTGGTGGTGACATGTAGGCGGTTGACTTCTCGGCTTCGCACATCATAGAAGGCTATTTCTTCTTAAGGCGAGTGAAAGGGAAGAAGGTTTGTGTGACAACAGAGTCCATTAGACATCTGCTACAGGCCTGTGAGTTGTTGTTTATGGGTCTGGTTGTTCTAACACCGAACAGACAAATCTCATATCGCCGGCACCGAAAGACCGTGAGGCCAGGAGGGATAAATACTTTTTATCTAGCCACTGTACAACAGACCTTTGTGGTATGCTAGGACTTTGAGAGAACAAGCGTTCCACCAGCATGACTCGTTGGCTTATCGTCATGTACAAGCCCAACCACTTTGTTAGTGTAGCAGCTATCAGTCGGGTTTAGTACTATTTACTACTACTGACACGTGACGTAGTGGCTTAAATTGATGACGTATATAGCTCACAATATAAGATGAAGGCAATTAAAGCTGTTTTGAAGGTATGCCCTAGACGACTTTTTTCATAAGCCATTTTCATTTTCGTTCTGCTAAATGTTTTCTTCATGTCCATCTTTAACAGTTTTATGTCTTCCTAATGTTATTATATTATTCTGTATAGCACATTTCATGGTGTCCATGTTGTACCAGGATTGCATTTCAAATAAATTAAAGCAACAACTGGACCATATCTATTGATCTCGATGCATCTAAGACTAAATAGCATCTATACATGCGTGGCGTTTTGCACTTTTTCTCGATTCAAAGACAGAGTATGGAGTAGCAAAACACTTTGTTTTCAAATATCTAGGATACTTTAATACACAGAGATAGATGCACGTTTCAGTATGCTTGGTGGTGTAGGATGGTCGATAAATTTTCTTTTGTAAAGTTTATGTCAGAGTCACATGCAACATTTTGCGGAATGTGTATAGAGCCTCGTTTGCCTAAGCTGAGGCTTTTCGATAACTGAAGCACGGCAAGCATAGTGTTAGGCTCTGTTTGCATGTGTGGTTGTCGCCAGATCATAACTTTGTTTTTTTCTGTAGGTTTGAAAGGTATCAGAATTGAATTTGAGCTTCGTTTCAAGGTTTCATTTCAAATAGACTCTGTATTTAATTGTCAATTTTAACTTACATGGATTTTTGTCGATTGATTCTCTTGCATGGCTTATTTCTGTATGGTATGCTTTGTCCCGTATTTGCCTCATTTTAGTATAAGGAAGCTGATAACAGTGACATTTTTCTATGGCACACTACTAAGAATTAAGAGTTAATTATTGGCATCCTTTTTCTTGATCATGTTAGTTTTTGCCCCGGTGAATCACAAGCGAACATTTGTTACATTGTTATCACGAATACTTATCGGCTTACTGACTTCTTCCTATTATTAATTTCAGGTTAAGTTTTGAAGGAATATGCTCCATACGATAACTTTTTGATAGATTTTTGGTGTGGATATATTCTCATTTGTTTGGAAAGTAGTTCCATAGGTCGATGATTGATGTAATGTCATCTAGTCTTAAGACCTGAGCGGATTCTATCGACGTGGTGTTGTGCCAGCTGAATCTACGATTGGTTTTATAATCAGACAACTTGTATTTATTTTTATGGACACATTTGGAAGCTGTTGAATTAACATCTCGATATATGTAAGACAATTGTCAGTGGTTAACAAGTGTGCGGTATGTATTATTGTGTTTATATATGAAAGTTTGTATTTAATCTGAATGATTACTTATTGTACCCAAAAAAGATACGGTATGTAGGCTTAATTTTTTTATCAGCGAAACAAACTTGTGTGATTTAGACGTGCACTATTTATATGGTACTACTAGCCCCCTGGATAGAGTTGAATAACACAATAAGAAAAGTATTATAGAATCAGATATCCTTGTTTTATTTCATCAGCTGCGTGCAACCTAAATGAACGGTTGAACAGTCTACAACTGTAAGCTTGCTTGTGGGATCGTTTGTGATATTGCTGTTCAAGAGTTCAAGAGGCAGGATGGGGAACAGCATACTAGAATGTCTCATGCACACATATTCTCTCAAACTGGGCCTAGATGTATAAGGGTGCGATGTAAATGTTCTTGAGCAGATGAAAGAAATTTAGATACTTTAGGACATGGTTACGTGGTCATACCAGTAGATTTTTTTTAATTATTATTAGTCCCTTGGGTTCCTAGTGGAACATAGGGCTTCAGTAGCACGTCTCCAGTGAACTCTGTTCTCCGAGATCTTTTGAACCTGGTTCCACGACAGCCCAGAAGCTTTCATTTCCTCCTCGCACGACCTCCTCCATGTCACCCTCGGACATCCAACTCGTCGCTTCCCTTGGGGATTCCACTCGAGGGCCTGACGCGTGATGTCCTCAGTCGGCCTTCTCAGTGCATGTCCAATCCATCTCCACTTCCTCCTGCATATTTGTTGGGTGATAGGTTCTTGGTTGGTTCGTTCCCAGAGCTCCTTGTTGCTTATTCTTTCTGGCAATCCATCTGATCTTCAGTAGCGAGCCAGCGTAGGGGGCAGTTGTTGATGAATGTCTGTAGTTTATTGGAAATGCCTTTCGTGACGCGCCAAGTCTCTGAGCCATACAGAAGCATTGACTTGACGTTGGTGTTGAAAATCCGTATGTTGTTCCGCATGCTGAGTGCAGAAGATCTCCACACTGGTTTCAGGCTAATGAAGGCCTGTCTTGCTGTTTTTCCGATTCTGACTTTGACATCCTCGTCTGTGCCGCCACCTGTAGTTGAAACAGTGCTGCCTAGGAGTGTGGGTGAAGGAGGTTACTTCCTTTAAGTTTCTCCCGTTGATGGTGATTGGAGTTTGTTGTTATTGGTGCGGTATCTTCACCACTTCTGTCTTCTCTATATTCACCTGAAGTCCCGTCTTCGCTGCCTCTTCTGTCAACTTGTTAGTTTTCGCCTGTAGATCTTCAAGTTTATGTGACATTAGGCACAAGTCATCGGCGAAATCCAAGTCTTCTAGGTTCTTTTCCGCAGTCCAGCCAGCGTATCCCCCTCTTCTCGTTGCCTACTGTTTGCTGCATGATCCAGTCGACCACAATAAGGAATATCATGGGGGATAGTAGGCAACCTTGTTTCACTCCTGTCTTCACTTCAAAGGCATCACTGAGCTTTCCATTGTGAATTACTTGGCATGTGGCATCTTCATATAGTTGTTGAATGAGGCGGATAAAGGTTTGCGGTATTCCGTAGTATTGAAGCAGTTTCCAAATTACTTGTCGGTCGACGCTGTCAAAGGCCTTCTCAAAGTCGATGAAGTTGAGGTAGAGAGCTGATTGCCATTCTATGCTCTGTTCTATGATGATGCATGGTGTAGCGTTGCAATTTGGTCTGCACATGATTTGTACTTCCTGAAGCCTGCTTGTTCCGGTCGCAGTTTTGAATCCAGTGCATCCTTTAGTCTCTCCAGGATGATGCGGCTTAATATTTTGCTTGGTGTGGGTGGACAGGAGAGTGATTCCGTGCCAGTTCTTGCAAACACTGAGGTCTCCCTTCTTCGGCAGTTTGACAAGGTAACCCTTCTTCCAATCGCCAGGTACTTTCTCTTCCTTCCAAACCTTCTGGAATAGTGGTGTGAGCATGTCCGCTGTTGTCTCTGCATCTGTTCTCAGTGCTTGTGGCGGTATCCCATCTGGTCCTGCTGCTTTCCCACATTTCAGTAGCTTTATGGCACTCAGGACTTCCACTTTTGTTGGGTGATTTATGTTCACTTGTAGTTTTGTGGCTGGGCTGTAGGTGGTATTTCTGGACGAAGTGCAGGTGGTGGTGTTGGTGGATTCAAGAGCTTCTTGAAGTGTTAGGCCCATTGTTTCCTCTGTTTCTCTTGTTTGGTAATTATATTCCCTTCATCATCTTTTGTTTTCTCGTGTGTTGATCTCTTCCCAGATATCAACCTGGTTATTTGATACAATGTTGTCAGGTCTCTCCTACCAGCAGCGTGTTCTGCTTCACTTGCCAGTGTTTCGTAGAAGTGTCTTTTGTCTTTGCGTGCACTCTTCTTCACTTCTTTGTCCAGTGTTTTATACATTGTACCCAGTTCCTCTTGTCGTTGAGCATCCTTGCACTGGTTTATCTTCTGCTTCACCATCCTCCTCTCCCTGCTCTATCAGCTTCCATGTGTCAGTCGAGATCCATTCCTTGTCTTCTTTCTTCTTCCTTCCTAATACGGCTGTTCAGGTTTCTTCCACATAGCTTTCAAAGACTTCCAGTGTTCATCCACACAGGTTTCTTTGGGGATGTTCCTCGATATCTCCCATTTTGTCTTGATGGCTGCCTTGAAGATCTCCTTTGTAGTTTCATCCTTCAGTTTCCGAGTGTTGTACTTGAATTGAGGTCTATCACCAGCTTCCTTGAGGGCTTTTAACTTGATTTGGAAGGTTCCTTGCACTAGACAGTGAGTGGTCTGAACCTACATCTGCTCCTCTTCTTGACCTTGTGTTAAGTAGACTGCGTCTCCATTTTCTTGAGATTGAGATGAAGTCGATTTGATTTTTAGTGTGTCCCTGTATCTGGTGAAATCCATGTCGCTTTGTGTATATCCTTGTGCCTGAACACACTGCCTCCAATTACCAAATCGCTGGATGCACAGAATTCTGCAAACAATTCTCCATTCTCGTTCATCACCTCACCGAGCGCCTCTCGACCCATGGTTAGTTCTCTTCCCGTGTTGTCCCCTCCCAGTTTGGCATTCATGTCGCCCCACCCATTAGAATTTTGATATCGCCAACTTGAGTGGTGTCTTGTCCAGTGTTGATTGAAGTTGTCTGTAGAATTCCTCCTTTTTCTCTGCTCTGCATTATTTGTAGGTGCATAGTGTAGCATTGTATGATTGTGACCTTCCTTCCTTTTGAGTTGAATCTTGCTGTCATGATTGTGGAGGAGATTGGTTCCCACTGCATGAGAGCCTTCGATGCTGTTGGGGACATTATGATAGCCACTCCCTCAGTGTGCTCGTGGTTGTCGTGTCGTCTGGGTGACAAAATCGGAGTAGATTATTGATTCTCCAGTTGACAGTTTGGAGAGTCCACTCCCATTCCATCTGCTTTTGCAAATCCCAAGCACTTCGATGTTATACCTTCTCATCTCGTTTGCAATCTGGGCTGCCTTACTGGGTTCAAACATGGTGCGGACATTCCATGTCCCCACGTTTACTTTTGCTTTAATCGAGGGAAGAGAAGACACATCGGCCAACTGGCTTCCCGAAGGCAGGCTTTCACCAACTGGCGTCATTCCGCCTCTCCGATTCCAGCGGGGAATAATTTTGTTTTTTTTTTTTATATTTTGTTTGTGCTTTGAAGTTTGTTTAGCGGTTAGAATTGTTTTACGGGGTAGGGTTGCTAGTCTTATGCCCAACCTTCCCTGTTTACCCGGGCTTAGGACGGGCTAGTAACTAGTGAACTAGTTAAACAGGCGAGGTTCATACCAGTAGATACCTATACAAAATTGGTAAGTGAATGACATAAGCGTATGTAATAAAACCTCCAACTGTGTGTATCAGTTCACCTGTGCTCGTGGAAGCAGGTACATAGGAAGGACTTAAAGAAGGCCGTCTAGTCAATTTTACGAGCCTATTACGATAAATCTGTGTCTGAAAAGAAGCAAGTTCTACCAGCGCAATCGCCAAGCACCTGATGGAGACATGATATCGAATAGAAGTTTCTAAATCCTGCAGACATACATCAACAGCTGCCTGCGCTCACTCGATACTGAAGATCAGATGGCTAGAATAATAAGAATAAGCCACAAGGAACTCCGGCTAACTGGCAACGAATCAACCAAAAATCTATCGCCCAACGAATATGTAGAAGAAAAATGGAGATGGATTGGATCAGGGATACACTGAGAAGACCGATTGGGCACATCCCGCTCCAAGCCAGGCCTTCTAGTGGAATCCAAATGGGAAGCGACGAGTTGGGTATCGGAGGGTGACATGGAGATGGTGTGAGGAAGAAATGAAAGGTTGGTGGCAGTCGTGGAGCCAGGTTGAAAAGACAGGAGAGAAGAGAGTGGAATGCTGACGTGCTACTGAAGCCGTATATTCCACTAGGAACTGAAGGGAGAAACAATAGTTATAATAAGTATAAAATCCTACAAGGTGATGATCACTAAACGATGAGTGCCATGTTTGTTATGGTTTGCTGAACTTGTTGCCATCAAACATTTTTAACCTACGCTTTGTACTCAGAAAGAGGCTGCTATTAACCTTTGTTTTTCTTGTAGTTTTTTTAAATCCGCTTTCTGAAAGACATTGGTCAACACTTTCAGTTCAGCCTGAAGCCTTTCTTTAGAACATATCTTCCCTTCTCCTTGTTACAGTGTTCCCACTAACCCTCTCTTCGAACTGATTAGTCAGAAACCATTGAATTTTAGATATTGAAAGCTCTAAGTAGTGTTATGATGAATACTTACCTCAATAATATCGTCTTCTGATAAATTTATGGAAGTTTAAATATGCATTCTGAACATACGTCCATGTTTTATTCATCTTGGTATGGTATTGTAGTAGAGCATTTTCTAATAACTGTATGAACTATTGGATGATTGCCATAAGATTCAGCTATTGATGAGTTCGTTCAGTTATCGAAAGTAGAGGAAATACTAAAGCTTGAATAGTGGAATAAGAACAATTTATGCAGCATGTGTTGTATTTTGGTGCCTTAACTTCAGTTGCTTAATCAGTTAATGAAACAAATAAGGAATAAAATACATCATAATTTAAAGTCCATAATCTATTAGAGAGCAGTAGGAGAGGTGGAAGTGTTAGTCTGGAATAAGATATTTAAATATTAGGAAGTAAGCAAACCAGAGCGGAAATCCTTGTTTATCCGGTTAACTTTTAAAAGATATCGAATAACCGCAGAATTCGATCGACAAATGAAATTCTCACTCATAAAAATTCCTTTTGATGAAGCAAATCCTATTTCATGATGTAAAAAGTTCAATGATGCGAACAAAAGTACATCAAAGCCTATTTTATGTAACCGGAAAACTGTACTTACCAATTCAGTCGCACTTCTCAAAGTAGATACGTCTGGAGGGTAGACGGGCGAACAGCTACTCCTTTTCTTGGAAAGGAAATCTGCATCTTAAAAGACCTAATGGCTCATCACTATTCTTGACATGGGTAGTGACGTAAGTGTCAAAAATGCCTACATAATCATTGCTAAGCAGTTTAAATTGTTTCGGTTGTCTGGAGCTACCTCCATTAACAGGTTGATATGTGATTTCGGAGCGAGCTGTCTTCAAATACCAGCCCAGTGCGCTATCGCCTGGACGCTATAAGCTTAAAAGCAAGAATTTTTTTAAAGTAATAATAAATTTCAGTTCCGGTGCGTGTAACACCGAAAGTTAATTAATAAGCTGTTGTTTAGCTTGAGCTTAGTATCTAGTCAGTTCTTGTATTTGGCGCTGAAAGGTTTTATGTATTCTGCACAGGTTTCTCACTTGATATACTTGTCAACACGATTAATTTGCCCCATCGAAGTAGCTGTTTCTTACTTGGGTATTTTAATTTACATCATTCATTAACTTGAACAGCGACAAAGTTATTGGATGTCGACTAGATTCTTTTAAAAAATGGATTCATTCAGTTTGGATTTATGGTAAACAACAAATGTTGAGGAAAGTTATGAGATTAGTTTTCATTTCATCAGAAAGCGTTAAATAGCATTCACCGTTTGTTAGATCGATCATTTGTAATATCATACTGGTTGTCGATTTTCAGGATCATGATGGTACAATAATAATGTCTGTTTACTTATCAGACGGTCTTATTATCCTCCAGCATGAATATAGGTAGTTGAAATTATACTGGTACGGCTGGAAGTAATGATATTGATTGACACCATCAGATAATATTCCGCTTAAGACAGAGTACTCTTACTGACTATACGACTAAATTATTGTAGCAGTGGGCCGATTCATTGTTTTCACTGTTGAAATGGTTAAAATAGTATAATAAAGATAATATAAATATGCCAATGAAAAACAGCGGCATAAATACACATGTTCACGAGTTATATCGCTTTGATCAGTAGTGTTTTTCTCTGTCTTTTATTATTGACTTTCCGCATTACTGATAAAACAGACATATATCTACTATTCCACATCATGTACTTCAGCAGATAGTTCATTAGGTAACTTCAACCATCACGTCAACTATTCACTTTTCTTTTCAATGTAGAGGTTTGTGAGGAGTTATTAATTGACTTCAGGGCAGTATTCATCATGGATTGACATCAGTCGAAAAGCCATTGAAAATATATAAATACTATACAGCTGTTTTGTCATAGTATGAGACACCCCAACAATACGCACCCAGGACCACTCCAGGGCTTGAACTCAGAACCTTCGAGTTCCGTGGTCAGCGATAGCATCGGGAAGCAAAAGTCTAAATTCCCCTACTTCTGTCAATTTACATGGTTAAGTATCTGCCTTCAAGTATGAGTTGGTTCGCCTTAATGGTCGTGACTTTTCATTCCAACTTCGGGAATAACCTCTCGAAGCAAGTCACCTAATGAGCACTGTGGACAGTATTTCAGTTTGGAAACTCTCAATTAGTAACTGAGTCGTTGTTGATAAGATTGAAGTGAAATCCATATAATATTTATGATTTGCTAGAAATTTCTTCATTTCTCGTTATAAAGCTGCTGTTGTTATTATTGTTTTTTTACTTGACATATTTCTTGTGTTATCAGTGATGGCCGGCAAGTTTAATATTTTTCAACAACATTGAAAGTGAGAACTACTACAGTTATAGAGGAAAGAAGAGATAATTCAGTGAAGAAAATTTTCTTTTTCGACGATATCATTTTCTAAAGCTATACAGTCATACTTATATATTACAAACATATAGCAGTCTATCATTGAACAAGAGTGTATAACTGCATTATTAAGCTAGTGCTAGCAAACCGAAACTAAGAATGGAAAGTAGTTGCGTAATAATCTTTTAGATAATGGAAATAACGAGGAGGGCAAGCAGTTTGACAAGGTGGGAATTATTGGTAGATGAGAAATAGAGTGTCCACTTGATAAAAAATGTAAAGAAGGTGAAGAATAAGACAAGGGTCATAATGAAGGTGATAATAATAAGCTAACTAATTATAATGAAATCAAACAATTATGAAAGTGTTAAGACCGTGGTAAGATAAGAGATTGAACATTCTTCTTTTGCATGCAGAGACCAGGTGTAAATTAATGAATTGCCGGTACTTCTGCTGTACGCAACTGTCGAAGGCGCACTCCTTTTGAACTATTCCATTTGACTCTATAAATGACAATGAAGGAGAACTCTGGTCGAGCTATGTGTCCACAGTTGGCCAAATGTTCAAGAATTGATCTGTTTTTTGATTTACATTTTCCCTCAACAGCCTTGCAAGATTGTTCTCAGAGATACGTTTGAAAAGTGCGCACTTTGTGCGGCCTATATAACTAGCTCCACAGGAGCAAGTGAATTTGTAGACACACATTGAGGTAACCCAAAACGACAACTTGTCCTTAACGCATTCTTGAACCAATTGCTGACTAGAGAAGCTGATCTGTAGCTTGACAGAGTAGAATGTCTTCTTCAGTGATCTGGACAGACGATTCTTCAGGATCTTTGCTACTATATTGTCTTTGAAACCAACGTTCACAAAAAGATCTTCTTTGGAACTATGAATACTTGCTGCTTATTCTGTTTTAATTTCAAGTTATTCTCAATAAATCTGGATGGGAATCCATTTTACATGAGAATCTTTCGTAGTTTGTCTAATTCATTATCGATAGTATCACTCGTGAAGATTCTTCTAAAGATAAAGAATGGGTCAGACTCCTTTTTCTGCTAAAAGGCACCCAGCTATGAAAATTCAAGTATTGTCCATTCCATGTAGACTTCTTAGAAATCGGTCTCCAAAGATAGCTATCTGGTCTCCGTTTCAATAAGACGTCGAGAAAATGGAATTCTAAGTTCTCTTCCAACTCTGATGTAAAGTTGGTCGATGGGTGATAATCATTGAACTTCTAAACTACTGTCCCAATATCTGTATTTTAATCAGATATGATGAATGTATCATCTATATATCTCTTATATAGGTAGAAACTATCGATTGTTGAATGAAGCACACTATTCTCTAGGTTCGCCATACATCAATCAGCCAGCAGCGGTCCAAGTGGTGACCCCATATCAACCCCGATTGTATAGCTTTAGAAAATGAAGAAAATTTTATTCGCTGAATTACCTCTTTTTTCTCGATGACTCGATGGGCATGCTGCGTTGACTACTACACTTGTTCAATGGTCAACGCAATTAGAATTTTGTGTTAAAGATTGTTGCTAGTTTGGACTGTAAGTTAATTTCGTACTGATGGTTAGCTAAATTTCATCGTATATAACTTTATCGCGTATAAACGTACAAATATATTTGTGTCCTTAAAGTTAGTATACAGTTTTAAATAGTTGTAAATTTCCAAATATTTGCGATAGAAGGCATCTGTAGAAAAGATTACAAACAAATTATCATCTGCCTAAATTTCTGCCTTCAGAAGTTATGACCTTAAAATTAAATGTTTCAAAATTATTGATGTACTTTTGCTTTACTATAGGAGAAAGGAATTCGTGTTATTTAGCTGACTGAACTAAAATCCACCTCTACTATTCAGAGAAGTACTCTAGAACTCAGCACAAGAAAGTTGCATTCTACTGGGGATCTGAAGTCAAGTAGATGGAAATATAAAGAAATAGAATGTATCATTGATACACCATGTGTTAATAAAGAAATTGTATCATTAATTTGAAAAAGTTTTTGGGACAGATTTGAAAAGATTTTTGAAACAAACATTACTATTACAACTCTAATAATAAAATCTCCATAAACCTCAAACTACATTACTATTGTTGAAGTTTCTAAGGTCTACTGTGCACAAGATTTTGTAGGGTAAAAATGAAGCAAAATTATTTGGTACTTTCTGCATTCATTCTGGCCCAGATTTGACCGTAAAGTAGCACTTCATGCGCACGTAGCCAATTATCATCCATCTTGATACACGATATTGACTAGAGCACCATGAATCAAGACATTTTAGAGTAGGGTCGAATCAACCTATACAGTCATCGATGGTGCTTGCGGGTATTTCGTCTACGGTTTCATTTCTTTTCGCCACACTTTTTTTTTTATCTTTCACTTATTCTTCTTCGCTTTGTTATTTTGAAGTTTAATTTCTTGTGAAGACCTATAGTAATTTTGTCAGTTTTTGACTTCAGTACTCTTTACTATATGAACTCAGTGGTAATAGTTAGTTACTCAGGTAGTTTTTATCATTTGCATTTCCAAGCAATCAAAAGGAGACTACTGTAGCTTATGCCTTCTTTATCATAGGTCACTTGATTGAAAATTGGTTGTCATGATATTGCATCTGGTTGGGTTGACACTGAAATGATAAGGAATTCTGGATTTATTTCCGGTCTCTCTCTCTGCCACCCGGTAGTTGTGCACTATGTGTATCAATAAGCAGACTGAAAAAAGACATTACAGAGTTAATAAGGAAGATAGTGATGTTCTGTATTTTTATACTTCGGTCGATTCATTATGATAGGGCAATTAACAGGCAATTTCGTACTCAGTGCCAGTGATACTTTTGTACGGGGCTTTTGGAGTTGCCGAATTTAATCAATTCACGTAGTTTTTTCATGTGAAACATATTCACCTGCTGGATTTCTTTATATCCATGTTTGTTCTAGCCTTCTATCGCTATCATTCGTCGCATTGTTTATGAGTCTGTTTGTAGCCTTTCTGACTTTAATTGATTGGAAGAGGCTTGTAATTCCTCATTAAATCTTTTCATCGAATCAATAATACTGTCTACCACACTAGTTTTGATTCATCACATTGCTCAACGTGTTCTTATTATTTATTCTCATGAGGTATACTACACGTGTGTTGCATGTAGACGATCAATTATCTTAAATTATTTTCATATTGTGTTTTCCTGACATTTCAAAAATGAAACAAAACTCATTTTGATCTAATGATAAATAATAGGCTTCATGTCACGTGGGTGTCATCAACGAAATCTATTTTACCCTACTTTTTTTAACTGTTATTATTGCGTTTTCAATAGATAAGTTATGCGTAAAATATTCCCCCTCAACCGTAACAATTCAGGTAAAGCAAAGTGAATGATAAACAAAAAGGAAGCGTCAAATACAAATGGAATTCTAAACCTTTATTTTGGAGGTTTGTGAGCATTTAATTGGTTTCTGGGTGGTATTCACCAGGGGCTGAAATCAGCTTGGGGATCATTGAAAACCTGGGACTACTGAACAGCTGTTTCATCCCAGGATGGAACTGCTCGCAGTACTCATCCACGACCTCTTCAGAGATCGTACCCAGGACCTTCAATATCTCGCAGCGACCACATTGCCATTTAGCTACTGGATCAAGATGCAATGGTTCAAGTTTTCCTACATCTGTCAATTCGTGAAATAGTGTAAGCATCATCCAGTGTCATTGTTAAGTATTTGTCCTGATGTTTGACTTAGTTTGCAGCATCGGTCACTACTTCTCATTTCGACTTCGGGAAATCTCATCTCGAAGTACATTGCCAATGAACATTCATTTAAAAATACTATTATGGTTTATATTAGGTGTATCTTGACGATAAAACTGTTGAGAAACGTCGTATGTTACGTTTACTCTCACATCTTGTATTTATTTTATAGAATAGTAGCTAAAATTATACAATATATCTAGGTGAACAATTAATCGTTTTTATCAGCACTGTTAATCAAACAAGTTCAGTTTAAGTTTGATCTTACAGTTTGCAGACAACTTCTATTGCTTTGTTTCCATTGAAGGTCATTTCCTGACAATATCTGAGATCCATGCAAAATCATATTCTGAGAATAAAGAAAATATTTTTTTAGCTCAGGATAAGAGTGGAAATTTTCTGGTGGACAAGCAACTTTCAAAATCAAATTTTTCCAGGCTAATTTTTTTTACTTGTTGATCTTAAAATGTTAAAACAATGTTTGATAATTAAATTTCTACGAAATCTATATGAATATGACTTATCAAGGTGACATTTGTGTTGGTTTACTGAGTTCACTCGTTCCACTGTCTGCATCGTGTTTTCGAAAGCATCAATTACCTTTTTAAGTTCTTTTTATAACTTTCCTTGTTTCAGCGTTATAGAAATTAGAACAGCTGAAAATTCCCTCTTGAGCAGCCTTTTCACCTTGCACAGTCCTTTTTAAGTGTTTCAGTCTTATTCATTCCTCCGTTTTGCACCGAATTAATATATCAGTGAATCATTATCCTTGTTTGCTTCATGTTTACTTGATGAAAACAAAGCCCATTACCTGTAGCAAAAATCCTAGATAATTTATAACTTTTCAGAGGTTGGAAACGCGTTCTATTCTTCCTTTTGTTGGTAGTATGTATCCAATTTTACTCAGTCAAAATCAGTCTGGTCACTTGAACTGAAACATATTCTTTGCACCTACTGTGATTCGTCTTCCTCAAGAATATCTAACTTCTCGGGAACTCCCAATTTATTTCAAACACTTCCTTGATATCTGTAACTTTCTATACATTCAGTCTCAAGACAAAATTATCACCAAAACCCCCCTAAATTTCTGAATTTTATAAGTCATAAGGTTTATGACAATTACTCTTCATATATTCCGTAGAACAATCTGGTTCCGACCCAGCCATAAAAGTAGGTCTTCCTTAGTAACTAGATCTTGTATCATTCATTAAGTACTCACGGTAATACCACTGGTCATATGTTATATTCACAGATTGAAATATATACCTTTTTTGCTTGAAACAAAGTCATATCATCAGCTTAAAACCAGTGAATCTCATCATAAAAGGCATAAGTAGTAGGAGCATAAAGCTCACCGCTAGAACGTCGTTCCCTACCACTCCCCTTCTTTTTGTTGTTAAAGGTGGGTACGAATACAATGTGACAATAATCAACGTGCGATTTCTTATTGACTCGGCACTCTTTCGTCATCGACATCAAGATCAACATAAGATCAGGCATTACTGCGTGACGTTCCAAGCTGCCACACCTCATATCAGCACATCAGGTAACGAGGCAATAAGATGGAAGATAAAGAAGAAAAGGAAAATCGGTCAAAGGAAGTAGAAGTAAA
Organism: Heterobilharzia americana; assembly: GCA_944470555.2. Lineage (NCBI taxonomy): Eukaryota > Metazoa > Platyhelminthes > Trematoda > Strigeidida > Schistosomatidae > Heterobilharzia > Heterobilharzia americana. The sequence goes on from OX104134.1 coordinate 63,944,107, forward strand.
AAGTAGTAAGAGAGAGGAAGGAAGAATGAGATGATGAGACTAAGTGTACTGGTTAAGATGAGAATAATGTATGTATCCATCTGCGCCACTGACATCGGTTCTGAGCAATATCACCTAAAGTCTTCAACCACTGGTTTCACTTGTCCCCCGGACCCCAACCGGCTAGTCTGCATCGCCCTACATGACTCAAACGAACAGTCAAGAACTTGATGCATTGATGCCATGTTTAGTCAGGCCGCCACGAGCCTTTTCCAGCCTGAGCCTACTTCGGCGAACATTGAGCAATGAGGAAGACGGTAGCTAGGTATACGTAACATTTGCCTCTCCTGTCTAAAACTCTACACCCGACTTCTGCGTTACTCTTTGATTACAGAACTGATTAGTATTGTCTGCAATATATGTTTGAAACCCACTTACACCTAAGTTTTCCATCCATTTTCATGTGCTGGAATGTCTCAAAATAATAATCTGCTCAAAAATGGGTCCAGTAACAACAGCCAGCAGTTTGCATTGCTCGTAGATGCATTCAAAATGTGTATATGAATAAGGAAAGCATTTTTGTACAACTGACCTAACTCCTCAAGCACCGGGATGAAAGTTGTAAACGTGAATGACGAAAATCAAACAGCAGCACTTGGTGGCACTGCTAGCATCTGACAGAACAAAAACTACTTAAAACCTGCTTCAAGACTTTCAAATGCTGCGATGAAACACCAGTCAATATCTAGAAACGAGGAAAGCTCTTGAAACCGCTTAAAAAAGCAGTTGGTACCTTTACCAACATAATGTAGATAACAAAAATAGTGAACTCTAGGAGGAATAGAGGAATAAAAGCTTGAGAATCATTGAAGCAGCGTCCAAATTTACCGATAAACGTTCTTACACTGGTTGCATGTTGTGTCACTCATCATAGTGAAGTTAGTTTTCAGTTTCATAGCATGTTCATTAATGATATAAAATTTTTCTGTGAGTGTATTCTACTCGTCGTCAACAGTTGGATTTCGAGGTACAGATAGAGGAAAATGGGTGGAATGCCTGTTGCTTTGCATTAAACCGTAATTTCGAAGTGTTAGTAGATGTTTGACATAGTTTATTTAAAGGCTTTTTTTCACGGACATCTATCGATTTTTTTCTGTAGAAATGTTACGCTTAAATAGCAGTTCCAAGAAAATGTTACTTGATACAACTGGTAGATTCAGTCTATCATCAGAAAGACAGATAGAATCACTGTAAAACCACGCACACAAGTGCATCGACTCAAGTTGCCACACTTCACAGAAGTACACAAGAATACGTGGATGGAAAGAGTGATATCAAAGTAGATAAAGTAGTGTGAGGGAATAAAAAATCTGGAGATAAAGGTTAGTCCAAATATTCAAGCTTTAGATGTTACAGAGTGAATAAACCTGCCCCGTCATGACTGATTTCCAGCCGTATCACCAGAAGTCATCAACCAATGATTCCTGTCGTCTCGGAGACCCCAACCAGACAGTCTACATCCCCCACATGGCTCAGAATAACAATCACGGACTTCATCGACTGGTGCCACTCTTGATCTAGCCACTCTGAACCCTCTTCCAAAGTAACCAAATTTCGCCCAGCATGGCACATCAAGGTAGGTGGTGATTCGGCATGTGCAGTACATATCCAAGACACGTCTAATGTTCAAAACGCCGTTGACTAGCTTGTCTGTATTGCCTAGTACCCTTCGCCTAACTTCAACATTGCTCACAAGTTCATTCCACCAAAGGCAAGCAATACTACCAGGACACCTGCGAACAAAGCTCTGTAATTGCTTCATATCTTCTACTTATAACAGGCAAGTCTCACAGCCGTATAACTGGACAGAACTGATTGCAACGCAGAATACCCGTCCTTTGATATATAGTTGGGTATCGAACCAGTCGGCGCCACAGGTGATGAAAGTTGGAGAGTGCCGAACAGGGCCTCTGTATTCGAGTTGAGGTTTCATCAGCAACCAACCTATTTGAACATATTAAACCGGTAAGTGAAGTGGTCGACACATTCAACCACTTAACTATCTATTCTTGTACTTAGAATGGTTGCAGATCAGCCCTGAAGCATCATCTTAAATTCGACAGCTGCCAGCGAAACGCATGCCAAGCATGCTCGGGTTTCTGTTCAACGCATTAATATAAGGCTGGATTTTGTGAGGAAGTTCAAGTAGCAGGACAGTGTCGTCTAAAAACTTCGAGTCTACCAGATGACGTCTAAGGAGTAGATCAAGTACCGTAAAGTCAGACTTAGCTAAGGTTTTGTCTATTAGTGCACCCATAACGACGTTAAATGAGAATGGTTATGGTGGGTATTCCTGAAGTACACCACTAGTTGTCATCAATTCAAATGCCGACTCTCCATGAGCTCCTACATAGATGTATTAGGTCGCATACTGCCATAACACCCCACTGTCGGCAGACTCAAATGACGCCCATAGGTCTATAAATATGGTAAATGTCGACCGCCCCCATCTTACATAATAGAATGATCAGTTAAGTTGATCAGTCCGACGGCACTACTTATGATTCCCATACACTACCCAGTACCTCCATCACTCCAATCAGAAATTTCCAACATCCTTCCTGAAAGACTTCTGCTGGAGAACCTCCAGATGCTGCTACTCAGCATTGTTTCAGGTTCAAAACAGTATTCTCGACTTCGAAGACAGTCGGACGACCGACATCCCAGTCCCATTCAGGTCCGGGTTGGATGCTGGACAACTGACGTGTTGCTGTGCGTCAATCAAACTGTGCTTCAAAGTGTTCTGTCAAACGTTGTAGCAGTCTATCCTGAGGTGTTATCTATACACCATCCTTTTCAGCGAGAGTTCCACTCCCCATCGTCTTCTTCTTTTCAGTATGCTCAAAAAGTCTGAGTAATTGCTGATTACTTACTACCTAATACAACTTCTCTATCTGATTTGTTCTCGCTGTCGCCACCCCCTACTACTCGAAATCACTGTGAAGACTCTGGTCAGTCCACGTCTAAGCAGCTTTTGTTACTCATTGTGGTCAAAGCCTACTGGAATCAGTCTCGCATCAATCAGTCCGGATGACGTTGGTGAAATCCAATGACCTCTGCTAACTTTCGGGTGTAGATTACCAACTGTCTTCACTGCTGTCTCTTCAGAAGCACATGTAATATCACGCCAGATTTCTTCAGCATGAACATTACTGTCATGTTCAGATAAATGCTTAGCTATCTCCTCCTCCGATACGTACATTCTCTTCTCATCTTCCAATCGAGCACAAGGAGAATTAACTTCCGCCTGTTTCCTGCTACTTGCAGGGCGCATACATACACGAGCCCGTAAAAACGTGTGATTTCAGTTCAAACGGATATTAAAGAAAGAGTGGTGATCCTCTTCAACAATGCCCCATAGTAATAAGTTCGATCTGTGTCCGTCGTTGGTTTAATGTTAGGGGAACGCCACTTAAGAGAGTATCTCTACTTATATTTGAAGTTAGTCATAGCCGAAAAGAAGTGATTGTTGGCACAAAATTGCGAGAGATCTCCGTTTTCAGTTAGTTTATGTAGTCGAATTGACAGCTTATGACAGAAGCAATCCTTTGCATCATATGAACTGCAGTCGGTAGGTGCGTAGGCGGAGATAACGAATAGGTATCGCCTATTCTTAGGATCCTTCCTAGCTTTCATGGATTCATTCTGTTGAACAGCACACAGATGGCTTCTAACTCAATCCCAGTGGAGAAGTGCATTTTATAATGTACATCCTCATGCTATGCCTGCACCACCGACTTCCCAAGGTCTGACCACTCATTTTCCGCATACTCACAAGGTGGGTTTTGAAGACTTCTTTCAATGACCAGGTGAGGTTAAGTGAATAACCTCACTCGGGTACTGTATATGTGTCTCACAAACACAGCTTACACACCACAACTCAAGATTCCATGGTTCTGGCTTGTAATGCCTGCTGTCTGGTTTGACAGAGAGTTTGGACGTTGAAAGACCCAGTTTGAAATCGATGGTAGGACCTTGAGAGACTAGGAATGAGGTTTACATGGCTTGGATCTTGGCAATTGTCGGAGAGCGAGAGGTTAAAGAAGGTAATAGACGTTGAACATTAGTATTAGGAAGTGAAGACAAGGAAGAAGACAGAGTTGAGGAGGATAAGTTATGTTTAATTTTATAAAGGTGTAAAACTTGGGCACTTTGGTAGAATTTAATTCCATATTAGATTTGTTTATTTGATTTATAACACACATAAATTATTGCTCATAATCATATCAATATGATTATGAGCAATAATTTATGCTCGAAACGTCATCAAGGAAATAACACTAGATCACTGTGTGTTGTAAATCAAATAAACAAATCTAATATGGAATTATGTTTAACTTTCTTCTGTATACTTCTGGAAGCGTGCAAGGGGTTAACATTTCCCGGCCACCCACACCGTGGAAAGCTATTTCTGCCCAAGTTATCCAAAAACGAAGATTTATGTGACCACAGAACCTATCGGACATTTGTTTAAGGGCTGTCAAACTTTTTCAGAAATGGTGGTATGAGATCTGATTGTTCTAATACTGGACAGAGAAAACCTATACCACCGATACTGAAAGACAGTGAAGCAGGGAGGGTATGCTATTTCTGGGGACAACCTATTCCAACTCCCTGTTCTTAGCGGGAAGGCCCAATCAGTGTAGCACTACTGGGGATCCAAACGAAGTCCTACTGCCGTCACAGCCCACGCATCCATCAGTACGACATCGCCGTCGGAGAGCCATCCTTTTTTAGCAATTTCCAATTTTTCTGGCATGGTTGAATCTGGAACGAAGAAGCGTTTCAAACAGTGTAGCTTTTTGGGTGATTAACGGTACCACCACGTCAATGTAGCAGCTATCGATGGGCAGTCTGTCATCACTTAACCGTAAGCTTGGTTACAAACTGATCACGAAGTCCCCATGCCTCACTAGATTCTTATGAATTTCCAAAATTTTGTCACTATGAAATTGGTTCCCCCGAAATTCATCTGACAGCCACTATGTCTGAAAGTAAAACAGATTGAGACATTATTTTGTTGAGTAGTCTGTCTCAAATTTATCTTCTGAATGATAAAGTCCTTATAGATGAATACTGTGTTACAGATCAGTAAAATACTATTTTGTTGAATATATATATATATATATATATATATATATATATATATATATATATAATCTAAATTTACAGTAACTGTTTCTAGCTTAGGATATGAATATTAAGAGTAAATAGTTCTCCGAGATAGTTGGCAAATGTTTCAATATCATGCCAGGAATCTTCGTCAGTGCATCACAACTTTACAAGAAAGGGAAGTGTTTAGTTGTGCATGGATGTTTATAACGTACTACTCTGACCGAGCGCAACCTGTTTGATCGCTTATTGAGTGTGCCAGGGTAAGTTAAAACTCACAGGTTGACTTCCTTCTCTTCGTTTTCTTAGAGCTATATGCAATTATGTGGTTGGCTTATTTCTTTTGTTTGATCGTAGTAATTTGGGTTGACTTTTCTCTTTTTATCATTTTGACTTTCTGAGATAACCATAGTTCGGCAAACTAGTATTGATACTGGGTGATGATTGGAGGTGAAATAAAAATTTGAACAGCGGTGGGATTCGAAAAAACGACCACCGGGTTTCCGGTGGTTTGAATGAACTGATGAAGGTCGCTTTGATCTGATTAGATTACTCATATGTATTGGTAGGGGAGTATTTCATGTTGATTAATCGATTTACTCCAACTGAAGGATTGATCTTTCTAAACGCCAGCTGGTTAGATATTACTGTAGAGCATGATTCCTGCTGTATTGATTGGTTTGTAGTGAGTAATTTATCTTGATTCGATTGGTTGATGCTGACCTTTAATTAGCTTCCAGGCTTTTCTTTGATTTGGATCGGTTGGTTCGTGCAGTTGATTTGTTTGGAATAGGCTTGTATTTTTCGTTCAGGCTGATGTGGTGATTTATTGCTCATTTGCTTGAGTGCCATCCCTCTAAGAAATCTAGGGCTGCTTTCGGGTTTGCGCGTTTTATTATTTTTATTATTTCGAATCTGTGGATGTGGTTGTTACAATGTAATGAGTTGAGAGACTTCAAAGCATGACTTTTGACAGCCAACTTGTGTTCACGTAAGTGTTGTTGTACTGATCCACTTGACTACCTCACGTAGTTTTGTTCACAGTTATTGCAACTGACTTTGTGGATGATCATTCCTTCTTTTTTGACTGGATCTTTTGGTTCGCATAAGGGATGTTGCAGTGATTTTGTTGGTATACGTGACACTGCGATTCCAAGAGTATACAGCAGTCTAACTTTGGTTTCCGAGATATTCTTGATGCATGAGAGGACGATTCTTCCGTTAATTATCATAGTAGATTTTGATTTCATTCATTTGGAAATATATCTCTGGATGAAATTCTTTGACTGGCTGCTGAGTTGGGATATTTCGAACAAATGTTTCCTCTCAGATATATTTAGTTCTACTGTACTACTGCATTGTGTCGCTGCTCGTCTAAATAGGGCTATTACACAGCTTTTCTTCTCCGACATCATATTGCTGCTGTTTTAATTGAGGTTTTGGTTCACATGAGTTGTTTTCCTGCTGGATAACAAAACTGCACAACAGCTTTATTTCTTATAGTCATGATCATACGGGTGAAGTAATGCTTAATTGTGATAAGCATTGAGTTGTCGAAGAAGGAAATGTAAGCTACTTATTTGAGTCGATAATTTGGGTTTACAGGATAAGATTGGGTGTAAAATTTTAACAACTGGGGTTCAAGAGATACGTTTAGTGTTGCAAATCGAAGAAAAAACTAGTTATTTTACTTTAAAACAAATTTTGTTATCGAACGCCTTGTTTGGGATTTTTGATTAACTTGGGAGTTAAATATACAGTGGTTGCAGTTAAAACTATGGTCCAGGATTAAAGTGCATACCTTTGGAATTCTACTGATTTACACGGATTGATATTCAGAGAGTTACCATTTCAGATTTTAAGTCTTAAGTGCTGATCTAAGCCTCTTTGTCATATTTCAAATATAGTCGTGAGACAAGGGGACACTACCTGTAGACTTTATTTTTGACATTTGTTGTCAATTGAAACACAAATTTTGTTATTTATAAACAGGACTGAACTGGTTGGTCTCTGTTAGAATATGTATTGCTTGTATGAACGCTTCAACATTGCCTGTGATCGGTCCTTGCTGATATACCTGGGAATGGCTAGTATTGATATGCAGGATGTAATTTTCAGTCTATATGAGGCTTATCAATCGAATGTACTTGCATTCTCATGATTGTTAGTGTCCTCAGTGAGTCTCTAATCCATTTCCTAATGAGGTGAATTTTAATCCTACTACTAGAGAGCACTGAGTACACAACCACTAGTTCTGCGATTTGATCGGTTATTTGCTTAACTTAAGAGATTGTTCAGAGAAAACAGAAAGGTTAAACAAGAAGAGTGATAACTAGTTATGGTTTAACGCTCGACTGATGCATAAAGTTTGATGCTAAACAGCTGAATATATTTCTGTATATCTATAGTAATTCTGTTATTTAACCAACTCCAACATTTGGAAACCGTCAGCGAGACTTACTAGCAGAAAACAGTGAAGTCTTTGTCAGTAAGAAGAGGGTAACTTTCCGAGTTTCATTTTGAGGGATATTTTCGAATTTCTAAAAGAAGCGTACCAAAAATTCGATTCAGAAAATCGGCTGATTTACTTTGTTATCTATCGAAAGATATCTCTAATGGATCATTTCCGGAAAAGAAAGCAACTGCTACTTGTTAGAGTTATATAGTCAGAATGAAAATGCTCTTTTCTCACTACTACCTCTTCCCCTAAGGAGGACAACAAACAATTTCATAATTATGACCACTGAATCGTCGGGTTTTATGTCGGACTTTCTGTGTTAGAATTTTAGTCTGAACTGTTAGTCATGTGAGCCTTGGAGTAGAGAAGATTACAGCTCCTCTTTTATTTTGATTATCATAAGTATCAGACGGTGTATCGGTTCTCTTTACTGGATAACGTCCTGGGCTTAATTTACTATCCACTTTGGTGTGGGTAAGTAGAATAAAGTGTGTCCGAAACCTTATCCAGTAAATAATTATTTTTACAATGTGATACACTCAGTAAAATAATTCAAAATGGAATTAATTTGGTGGCCAAGTTTTACTTCTACTTTAGTGTTAAAGTTTGATCACTTCATCTGCGTTTGCTTTGACATACATTTAGGACATGTAAAGTTTATAAGTTTTACGTTCGGTACCTTTGCATACTTAGTTAATCTAACTTAGAGTAAACTAATTTCCATGACAAAATTCATCTGGTAACCAACATTCTTTTTCTGTCTTTCATGATAAGAATAAAAACTATCCAGGTATGTCACGTGATTTGAGAGACAAATATGTCGGCTATCGTCAGTTCACATTGCTAACATTAGCACGTTCATGCTAATTGGTAGAGATGAATATGAAAATAACCTCTGTTACATGATTACACAACACTTTTGGAAGTTAGCAATTACGCATTTTGTTTTTTCCTAGATAGAGAGAATACTGAAGGTCTTAGTGTGAAATTCCGTCATACTTGCTTAAATTGAGCAGTGTACAGCATTTTGATATGATCAACGTCTTACGTACCCAAGTTTATATATATCAAATCAAGTCTAGATGCGTAAACCTGTATTTGTAAGGATCACATGATTGAATTGACGCTAAAAATTTGTTGTACCTGGTGCTGAACTAGTTGCCTATCAGGTGTTTATCTGTTTGTCTGCCAAATGAATTCGTATTCTGTAGAAATATTTGTACTGTAGAACTGTAATAGGAAGGGAGGATCACAGAATAATGCAAATTTAAGTTGCATACTTATCAATGCAGGCCAATTTTACCAGTTTATTTATTTGGTCTGGATTTATTTTATTATTATTTTTATTATTATTAGTCCCTTGGGTTCCTAGTGGAACATAGGGCTTCAGTAGCACGTCTCCAGTGACCTCTGTTCTCTGAGATCTTTTGAACCTGGTTCCACGACAGCCCAGAAGCTCTCATTTCCTCCTCGCACGATCTCCTCCATGTCACCCTCGGACGTCCAACTCGTCGCTTCCCATGGGGATTCCACTCGAGGGCCTGACGCGTGATGTCCTCAGTCGGCCTTCTCAGTGCATGGCCAATCCATCTCCACTTCTTCCTGCATATTTGTTGGGTGATAGGTTCTTGGTTGGTTCGTTCCCAGAGCTCCTTGTTGCTTATTCTTTCTGGCAATCCATCTGATCTTCAGTAGCGAGCCAGCGTAGGGGGCAGTTGTTTGATGAATGTCTGTAGTTTATTGGAAATGCCTTTCGTGACGCGCCAAGTCTCTGAGCCATACAGAAGCATTGACTTGACGTTGGTGTTGAAAATCCGTATGTTGTTCCGCATGCTGAGTGCAGAAGATCTCCACACTGGTTTCAGGCTAATGAAGGCCTGTCTTGCTGTTTTTTCCGATTCTGACTTTGACATCCTCGTCTGTGCCGCCACCTGTAGTTGAAACAGTGCTGCCTAGGAGTGTGGGTGAAGGAGGTTACTTCCTTTAAGTTTCTCCCGTTGACGGTGATTGGAGTTTGTTGTTGTTGTAGATGGTGGTGGTGCGGTATCTTCACCACTTCTGTCTTCTCTATATTCACTTGAAGTCCCGTCTTCGCTGCCTCTTCTATCAACTTGCTAGTTTTTCGCTGTAGATCTTCAAGCTTGTGTGACATCAATTTGGTCTGGATAGTGATTGATAACTGTGAAACTATTAGTTTTGCTGTGGGTGTAGCATTAATCTTATGTAAACTTCATTTTTTATGCATCAGGGAATGTCAGAGATCTTCACTTGATATTATCCTAGGTCGCTTAGCTGCAAATTACCCTAGATTAGCTAGTTTTCACAAGTAAGATTGAGTAAATTAACTATCATTACATATTGTCAGTATAGAATGTACCATGTAAATTGAGAAAGTCCACTATTTAAAGTGAAGATTACTTGTCAGTCAAGGTCATCGAAGGGGATCTTTTGAAATATGTTTTGGTTGAGCTTATAGACAGTATCTAATGGTGGATTACATCTGAATTCCATTTTTTCACGTCATGTACTACACAGTTTACTACACAAATAATAATGTGCATATTCACAAAATGATTAACAGTTAATTGCAGCTAGGTGTATTTGATGTAAATAAACATTTTGGAATTTTGATGAAACCGTTAGCTAGTGACTACTGCTGATGCATATACCTTCTTTTACTCCTCTTAAATGACTTCCATCTGAATGTGTTAATATAAAGTATAGTGGCTGCAACTGATAGTCAAAACTTCTCAGTCAGATGTTTTCTTCTGCCTGTGTATAAATTCTGGGAGTTGAGCAATGCTTGCGAGTTATCTGAACTGTTATTTAATTGTAAGCATTCAAACTATCTGAAAACGGTTTTCAAGTATATTAGATTTGATGGTTACTGAGACAGAATGGATTTTGACCGAAAACGTTATTTGTGAGGTATGAGTTATGTTTTCATCTCTCAGTCTTCAAACCTCATCTAAGTCTTTCATTCAATCAGTGGATACTATATAGTTGGTACTCCGAAAAACTCTATATTTCAGGGGTTTAGTATAGACAATTTCTGGTTTAAAATATTTCATCACCCAAGTTTTCTGTCTATTTTATTGTCATCCTTTAACACTAGACTGTTGTTTACTGTTGAGTTTTTACAGTTTATTTTCGAGTGTGTTCAAATTGTTTACTGTCCACATTTTTCCTTTTGCCGTTGCTGACATGTGAAAATGCCTTATCTATCTGAGATGACTTGCTGTTGGTGAAGCCATAGTGAAATCCATGGCACTTAGTTATGATACTGACATGTTTCGACCAGGTTAATACCATACATTTGATTCTTTATTGCTTATCTTTATACGTATAGTAAAATATGTGTACCTAACAAACCACCTGCAAGTTTGTACACTAGGCAATGAGTCACATCTATTGTCTGAGGTTTAATAGTGCTACTTGGCGGCCAGAACCTTGATAGGTACATTGAAATTGACACTGTTAGTCCACTGATTGAAAGCTGACAATTTAAGCCAATGGGAAATTCATTTTGAGGAAAGTGTATCAAGACAAATAAATGGGATCATTGAATACTTTTCATATCAAGATTGAGTTGAGACCGTTGATTGTAAGACAGTTCTTTATTTATGTTAATGGAACTACTTAACATTGTTCACTTATTACGTTAGTGCTACAGTTTATTACTTGTAGTCATACCACGGTATTTATGGATTCTTGATACTTGTCAAATTGTGTGTTACTTACACGAGAAGTTCTCTCAAAGACTTAGCTTTCTCTCCCATTGAATGAACTTCACTAGAGCTCTTGTGTTATATATGTGAATGAGCAGTGAGTGAATAGAAAGACCTTATACGGTTACGTAAGAAATGTGACAAATGAGTGACCTTAAATGCCACATTAGCAGCTAGTAAGGCAACTAATTAGATTTCATTATTTTATTAGAAACTTTACTTTCTACTAAAACAAGAAACCTAAATTGATTATTTCAGAAGTCTCTAAGGTAACCATACTTAATCTCTGTTTATATTTTCACTTCACACTAAGTGTACTGGTGTACTAGTGTAGTTATATTTCTCCAGTTGGTACTTTATAGGTAGTATGTGATTAGAAAGGTTTTTGAGAGTTAAACATCTGTCGTATCGGAAAATAAATCAGCCATCATGAAGTCGCCAAAATAAAACGTTATCATTTCAAGTCACTCCTTAATACTTTATGATTTCTATTCAGAGTTGTGATGATCAATGATAACCTTCATAAAGTTTCAGTTAATCTACTAATTATTGGTGAATAGCTTCTAGAGATGATTCCTGAAGTCCTAATGAAAAGTCGTGACCGTGAGACAAATACTCAACGATGACATTAGATAATGGTCGCGGTATGTTGTGAACTGGAAATATAGAGGATTAAATTCCAACCTAGTGGCTCAATGGTGACGTGCTGGTGGCGGAACCTGAGGGTCACGGTTCTGATCCCTAGTGGGGTCATGGGTGCTCGCTGCTGAGGAGTTCCATACTAGGTCGAAACAGCTGTCCAGTGCTTCCAGG
>OX104134.1:63956756-63997734 GCA_944470555.2 Heterobilharzia americana
TCTTCATATAGTTGTTGAATGAGATTGATAAAGGTTTGTGGTATTCTATAACGTTGAGGCAACTGCCAAATTACTTGTCGGTCGACGCTGTCGGAGGTCTTTTCAAAATCGATGAAGTTGAGGTAGAGAGTTGACTGCCGCTCTCAGTAGAGCTGTTTTATTAGATTTCTACATTTGTTAGTTAAAACTTGTTATTTTTCTCTTAAGATCTATTTCATTGTCCTCGTTTTCGAAACTTGTTTAATTCCATTGGATTTTTAACATTGGTCAAAAATGCAGCATTCTGAAATGGCGTACATCAATACTGGATTCTTAAATGAACATTTCAGATGAACTGAAACCATTTTGATAAGTTAGGAAAGTATGTGAATTAGCTAACTAAAACTAATGCAATGAAATATTAAAAAACAAAGGAAACTACATTGTAATACTTTCTTTATATTCAGCCTAGTGAAAGAACCTTGTTTTTTAGGTGGATGAATTATGTCACTTTAATAAATCCATGGTAAGGTTTACTAAATAAATTACTAGTACACTTAGAAACGATGTATTAATTTACCTAAGATGCATACCTAAAACTATTTTTGATAAAAGTTTTATATTGACTAGGAAATAATTTTCTTCTTATTGACGCAGTCGGTATGTACGACCAATGAATTGGAGAATAGCAGAAGCCATTGTCTATCAACATCATTAATCGACTGCACAATATACAAACTGTAGTATTCAACTAAAGACTGAAAAATTACCTACTTAATTTGGAGCCTGAAAAACTTGTGTGGGTATAATACTTTTCTAAAAGAAGATTTTAAAAGTAGGATGGAGCGGCTACCTTTTTATCCCTCTTTTACCTATTGATGTTATATATCGACAGAAGTTACCTAGAAAAGACGTTTTTAAGAAATATCCTTTCAGTTCGCATCAAAGAACTCTTTAGAGCCCAATAAAGTTATAAGCCAATAGTATACACTGAAGATACTCCCCTAGTTGTAGTCGCATATACCTTCCTAAGAATTTAAAAAGCTATCGAAAAAGACTTGAGGGCAAAACGTTTGGAGAATAACTAACTACCAGTGTAGACCTGTAGATTAAACAGTCAATGTGAACTTCTAAATTACTGTTTGTCACACATATATTTGATTTATTAAGCTTAAGTAAGTTGAAATTCTTACTTTTGAATGATTAGACAGTATGGAAAATTTTTCATTATTGTTTTGAGATACTCTGTCAAAAGACTGCTCTTAGTCAGTCATGAAGTTTGGTGGATGAAGATTTAACATAGAGACTAACATTTTTCACATAATAAACCTTTGATTCAGAACATTATAGACTCTCAGTTTTACGTATAATCGTACACATAAGACTTTGCTTTCATTAAGGAACCAACGATGTGCAGTTTCCTTTCGTATTCAATCGGCTACATATGCTGGGACCTGAAAAGACAGTTGAAGTTTTTGTTCACTTAACTCTCGATGTCTAGCACTTTCGCGTAAGACTGTGAGTTTCAGCATAACTGCTTGTAGTCAAAAAAAGTCAAGGTAAATGAACATCTGATCTTACTTCTTTTCTAATATCGATATTATTATGAATTATTTTCTTCTCATAGTAGTATGAGTTGTTGAATGTTTTCCTTGAAAAGCGTTGCCAAGATAGCCTGTTTATTAAATGCTGAGGTTTCAGAAGTATAAATATATTGAAGTAAGCTATAGGAAAGGGTACGTAGTTTATCGACACAATCGTAAGGAGCATAACAAATATCGTCATGGTGTTCAGGTAACAGAGAGTTTCTTGTGTCGCTGGACACTGTTTTAAGCTGAGCACTGTTAAATTTCAAACAATAAAGTGTTGGCCAAAATTTCACTTTTCCCAATAGTGTGAAGAGCGAAAACTGACAAAGGTGAATATGTGTACACAGATTTTCATCCAGTGAGGTGCACGAAACCCCAAAACTTGATATAACTGCATACGAGTTCAAGCTGGTACACTATGTGTCGCTACATTGTATGGGAGTTTACTTACGAGCAAGCAGAATAAGTGAAAGCTAATCTAGGTGTATGGAGAAGTTGAATACGGGTAGAATAGGCATAAACGTTGTATGATACAAATGAATTTATCCGTAGGATAAACCAGTGACAGTAGTAAACAGCTTGAATGTCAGTAACCCTTTCAATTTCCACTTCTTATTGTTTGTCTATCAAAAACGACCTTCACAGATGAAAATAGTTTAAAACTACTGTTTGTAGTGAATATATTCAAGAAACATCTAGTAGCATAATTATTGTTGTGGTGGACAGAAATGACTAACTTACCTGTTAAATTGGTTTTCAAAAGTATCTCAGCAAGCTGGATGGTGAAAAGTAGTTCTGCCAGAAAACTACTTATTAAACTAGTTATTTTTCTCTACATAATCATCACTTCCTCGACTCACTTTTCACGTAAATCAGTTCCATAGACGTCTGATACTCATTAAGATTTGGAGTGACTGGAGTTTTTGGTTAACATTAGGCATTTGTTATTAGAATAAAGTGATTTTAATGGCTGTATTAGCAACTGCAGTAGTAGTTTTAAAAGCATTAGAGAAACCGTATTTCTAGTTCAGAAAAATGACACCTAAAGGGTAATTTCACTGAGAAAATAGAAAAATATATAGATACATAGATTTTCAGGTAATATTCACCAAGGACCGACATTAGTTGTAGAACTACCGAAAATCTGGGAGTACTGGACTGATGTTTCGCCCTAGTATAGGTCTCATGAACAGTACGTACCCTCGACCCGGCTACAGATTGAATTCAGGACTAGCAGGTTTCTTGGAGAACGCATTGACCATCCATCCACTGGGTAGGAGTCAAATGGTTCAAAATTTTCAACTTTTGTCGATTCGCAATACAACGCGGTTATCACCCAAGGTTTTCAGTTGGCATCCGCTTCCCTTCTGACCGGTTGATCCACAGATCAAGGCTTTTCACTAGAACTTTAGGATATCCATCTCAAGGCATGTCACTAATGAGCACTATACAGTGATGTAATTTTGACGTGAATGGGAATTTTAATTTTTTGAGGTAATATTCATCACAGACTGACGTCAGCTAGTGATAGTTGCCCTGTACTGCGAATTGACAAAAGTTGAAAATTCTGAACCATTTGACTCCTACCCAGTGGATGGATGGTCAATGCGTTCTCCAAGAAACCTGCTAGTCCTGAATTCAATCTGTAGCCGGTTCGAGGGTACGTACTGTTCATGAGACCTATACTAGAGTGAAACAGCAGTCCAGTACTCCCAGATTTTCAGTAGTTCTACAACTAATGTCGGTCCTTGATGAATACTACCTCACCGTTAGAATCCCCATTAACCTCAAAAAAATACATAGATTTTCATTTCACTTGTAACGTTGGCATAGCTAGAAGACATCATAACCTACATTGAACAAATGCACTTATAGTTAGAAGATGAGGAAATGGTAAAGTTATGGAATGACAACCTTACACCCATTGAAGCAAATCGACTATATGTTCGTCAGGTAGGTAGGGGAGGGAGGAGAGAAGCACTGATTGTAAATAGTAGAAATGAAGTCGGATTAACAGTTAGTGTCTAAAACTCGAGGTAGTTGGTTCCGAAAATCTAAAATTCAGTTTTTATTCCATCCATCTTCCTTTGTTAAATCGATCTAAAGAAAGGCCATGCATAAAATAGGTGGATAACTGAGAAATCTAATGAAAGTATATCCGCACCAAAGTTATGAGGAAATCTCGAGCAAATGATGGCAGATATTAATGCCTTTTATTACAGGACAGTATTCCACTTTAAATCATAGTGAAATGCTGTGAAAATCATTTCATTTTATTCAACGGGTATTCATAATCAGAGATTACTACTTGGATGTGCAGTTATATAACTGTATTACCTCTAATTTCGTCTCACGCATTTTTGGACACAACGTAGGTAGGAATATGCAAATCGTATCTTGTAAGTAATTCAACAGAAAAAGACATCTCAGAACTTGGAATGAGAGTGGATATGTTCGGTGAAGAACCTCACTTGACCAAACCTCACGTCTAATAGGCTTATTTACACCATCATTTAATTACTTTACAACTTGCTATTCTAGTGAAGAAATTGTGAAAACATTTACAAATAAAACCTGACAATGAAGTTTTGTGTAAAGACCAGTATCTTAAAGGATCACTTATCCAAATAAGAAAGGTCTTTGGCTTTTGTAGGTAGTATTACTTATCGTCTTGCAAGAGGTCACTAGAATATCAGTAAACTCAGTTGAATAAACATCCATCTTACATCCTATGGAGAACAAATTATATCACTTAGCATATTAACAAGGAATAATTATTATTTTCTAAAGTAATCTAAGTAAAACTACATATACTATTCTAACTAACTAATTCACATGCTGAATAAAAGTTTATTGGGTGCAGTATTTATGAATGTCACCATCTAAAGTATACAAATATTAGCCACTAATTTTTGAGTTTTTTCGTCAAAGTCACTAGTAAGAGACCAAAAAACAACAATAACATGACTGTTAACTAGAGAAAGTACATCTGAAGATACGGGTCAAGAAACCAAGACGAGGAAGTCAACTGGCTAGTGTGAAATCCTGCATGAGCAACGCAGCAAACACAAAGCAAAAGATAACATGGGTACTTGACAGCATACCTTTAGTTAAGCAAGCCAGTTAAACCTGAGGTGATCAACATCCACTGTGAAATGTTATTGAACTGCAGACTATGCATTTTTGAAGATACAGTACCACTGTGTTTACTTTTTACAAGAAGTTTACAGTTTTACTCCATTTTTCTCAGCTCCAAGTTCTAGGCTGAATCCTAGTCTAACATCGATGCCATTATCCAAAAACCAGATGGATCGATCCCCTTGCCAAACAGGAAAAATTCAGGCAAACGCATTTGCATGAAAATGTCCACTACTGCCATAGTATTCTGTAAACACCCTCTAAGAACCGATCAGTGTATTCCCAGAACCCTCCAAATTGTTAGGCTGCAGCACATCCAAATTCGTCAGGTAATCGGATCGTTAGCCGTACTCACCTTCCCGTGGAAAGACATATATGCAATGCGTCTCACTGAGTCTCCACAGTCTTTTAGGTCAGGTACAGCCCACACTCCTGAAAAGATTTTGTCCCTTTCACAAAAGCGGTTCAAAAGAGAGTCAAGGTCAGGGTGTTGAATGTGTTTTGATTTGTTCTTGTAAGGTATTCAAAAACATTGACCACTCATTTTGTTTAACTTCATTCAATTTGCTTGTACAACCATATTTAACCACTTGTTTTGATTACTGTTACAAGTGTATTTCGTTTTGGATAGAAACTGTAGTAGCCGTTAAAATTGAAGGTTTGTAACTAAGTTTTGTGCATATATTTTGTTGTAAAGAACAATTTTCGCAGGATTCACTTACTGTTTGAATATATATTCGTCTTTTGTCAACCAATTGTTTTGGATTTGGTCGGTTTCGCTTTGGGTTTTGGGAACTCCGAAAATTCGTATCTTCGTTACGTGCTACTCAGCGGATTTGACGTAACACAGGGCCCCCATCTTGGGTCAAATATCGCTCACCTTTGCAAGAGAAAATAAACCTGTACCTAACAGATACTTTAAAAACAGTGACTACCGGGATTAGGAAGCTGGATTACCTTGCGTTTTCAACTACACTGCTTTCAGGTCACTAGGCGGAATCCTGATGGCTAGGTAGACCTTACGTGTTTTGGACACTGTCGCCACCAAGATGAACACATAGATTTGTTCGACCGAGTCCACCACTAAGTCAACTGGATGGTGTATCGACTGATGTCCAGTGGGGTCACATGGAGGCTGTCCTCGTAACGTAGCCAGGCTCGATGCGTAATCACCTCCAAATTAGGCTACTTTTTTGTAAGTGAGAAGGAAGTATATTAGTTGCAGTAAATAAAGTCAAAGATTAAAAATTATTAGAATAAAGCATTCGGTCGATTAGTAGGGAATTCAGATGCTTTGCGACTGTTGTGTCGAAAATCTGTTGCATCTATTGTTATTCGTATCGCAGTTACTTAGCAAAATATTTTAGAGCCGAAGTTAATTTAATAACTTTTTTCAGATATTAGGGTTCATGTATAAACAGTAGATTAACGTTCGAATTGAATAAACTAACCTCAGTACAACAACAAAGATGTTGTTATTGATACTTGAGATTTCTTATTACTACATTGGGTTGAATTGCTGGACCTTCTTTGGTCATTGGGTTCCCATGCGAATGCCTCTATACTACCTGAATATTTACTATGTTGGAGTTTATTTGGCGACTCTCGTGTCTCATTTGCCCAGTAGACAACGCCTTTGAGTTTGAATCTATGGATACTGTACTCCAGCCTCAGTGGGAACGATATCACTCACTGGAGTGGAAGTACATCTAGCTGACGAGTGCATACAGGACAAATCGCGCATTCTGGACTCTACTGCTAGCGATCAAATAAACTTCAACAAAGAAGATGTCATATTTAAAGACTAATTGTAAAAAATTTCAGTTCGATGAGATTTTGCAAAAACCAATAACTTGTAGTTACTAGTTCAGCTTTTACTTTTTATTGAGAACACAACCGTTTCTGTCCTCAAAATTGAAGCATGTCTGGGACAAAATAAGTAGACTAGATGTCAATGATGTTACTATGTCCAAAATTTTATAAAATGATTTCATAAAATTATTCCTCATAATAAATATAGACTGGGCAAGAACAACTGTTGTTTTCGCTCAATCTCAATCTGCAAACTGATTTATATACGCAAACGAGCTAATCTGTCTACTCTGGTAACTTAATTCTTATCTGAGTAACTAATTTTCAATTATAAAGTAATCCTTTTTTATTGATTTATTAGATGTATCACACAGTGTAACAGTATTGTTTACTGGATCCAGTAGATCAATAAAATGGAATTACATTCTACCACAGTACACAAGTTTTACTCTTATAAAGTAATCCTATAAAAACTGAGATTCCCAAACATTATCTGAAGGAATTGCTTTTACGATGTATCTTTAATAGACAGTTTAGATTCAATAATGAACTTTATCAACAAACGGATAGGGTAGCAATGGGTCCTCTCCTGGCAGATTTCTTCATGGCCAACTTGCAGAACAGTAAGCTGTGTCCACTGATCGACCAGTTCCATCTATACCAGAGATACATGGATGACACTTCATCATCTGTGAAGAAGATAGTAACCTTTTAGAAATACTATGAAAGTTCAATGAATATCATAACTCAGAACTCCACTTCCTGGATGTCCTATTGGAACGAAGACATTATGGTTCCCTAAGGAGATCGATTTATAAAAAAACCTACAATGATCAATATACTCATTTTCAGAGGTGGGTTCCACTAGTCAGGTAAATAAATCTACTTCATTCACTATGCACACGAACTAGAAGAATTTGTACAGATGCGGTAAGTGAGAAGCTGGAAATACTTCGAAGAGTGTTAACTGGAAATGGTTAACCTTAAAGGTTAACTGAAAGGAACGTAAGGGATAAGAATTTCAAAAAAGAAGCCACTGCGGTTCCAAAGAAGACACCATTTATGAATATTGGACTCAAAGGAGATAAATTGGCAGAGATATTGAAGAATCGACTGTGTAAAGTACTGAAGAAGACTTTTCCTCTCGGCTTCAGATTGTTTTCTCTAGTCAACGACTGATATAAGGGTGTGTAAGGAATAAACTACTGCTTTGGGCTACCTCTTTGTGTGTTTATCAGTTCACCTGCTCTTGTAGAGCTGGTTACATAGGCCGTACAAAGCGTGTTCTATAAAAACGCATCTTTGAACACTATCCTGCATGGCTGTTTAAAGGACAATGTAAAGACGTCAACAGCTCGATTCTTGAGCACATGGCCACTTCTGGTCACTGTACTCCATGACGGTCTTCTTCTGTAGTCATTTACAAAGTGAAGACAAACATTTCGAAGAAAGTGCGTACTTACCACCTAAAACACAATAGAAGTTCTAGCAATCCAGCATTACAAGCCTTCTCTTTTCGTTCAAAAAGGAAACATTAAACCTCTAATTTTACCTTGCTGGTAGTCTCCTTAAGACAGTTAATTCATTTCTATGTTTACTTACCATAGTCCTAAAAGCAATTTTTGATGAACGTTATCACCCTGTGGCTTTATTGACCGTTTTGATGACTTTGTATTAACCCATTAGTCATTGATGGATTTACATATATTTGTTGTAACTATGATTACGATACGTCAGAAAAAGATTTTCTTTGCTGAAGTGTCTTTTATTAATTTTTATTGTCTAGTCGAACTATTTTGATTGTTGAAAGCAGGATCTAATAAATTCGTATATTGTCAGCTGGAAACCCTAAGCGATTAAATCTGATTGTGTATGCCAAGCTGCAATGCATGAAAACAGATATAACTATGGAACACAAATCTGAGGTGTAGCTTACTTCAGATTCGTTACTTGTATCAGGAAATAAATGTTTTCAGTTGTGAAGTGGTTGACTTATCCTAAATTTTTTCCTTGAATTCATTTTCAATGGTAGATCACTCCTTATCTAACCAAAAGTATCAACTGGAGAAATCATAGCACTATGTTGAACTGGTAGTCGAGTGGTGTAAAACACAGGTGTTGAGTCTACCACCCAGCATCATCTATAGTGCATCTCCGGTTAGTTTCATAGCTTTATGGTTATATTACACACTTAACGGATAGAATTAAGTCAGCACTTCTGAATAGACAACACAACAATGGTTACATTCCGGTGACCAAGCTGCTATAACCGGTAATGCAACCAAGCAGTCCGCGAGTGATACAAATCTAACGAGCAAAAGAATCTACTCTAATAACTCATCAGAACGTCAACCACAACAACAACAGATCACCGGCTGATACGAAATATATAAATTCTAAATGACATTAAAAAACACTGAATTCACTAACAATTTAAGCGTTGACAACCAATAAGAGTTCGGCCTTCAGAAACAGTGGGAAAAACAAAAGCTAGCAATGGCTGCAAAAGAGCGCAAAATAGCTATAATAAAGTTATTTTAAGGTTATAGGCAAATATTCGGCGAGAGTTAGGTGAGATTCAGTTGACTCTTGGCACTTATGTTGAGTGAAACACTCATGTAACTCAAATATTAATGCATGTTCCAAGCTTTTGCTTCAGTATGTATGTAGGTGAAGTGTTGTCTTTTGCTATTTAGCACAGTCTTTCAGCGAGATAAAGTCTTTGCAGGATTGATATGGTAAAATGATTGCACAAAATACAATGCGTGTGCCACCCCAGGAGTAAATAGTGATTGTAAGAAATAGATGAGTTTACTTATTTTTTTAGTTTCTTCCACAGCCCCATCTGATAGGGATGAATTCTATGGAAGTTGGAAAAATCTTGGTCAAGCCTAGTGCGACTGTTAGCTTGACAAATTCGAACCTCATTTGTTTTGTGGAGAATTTTAAGAACAAATCATGTCAGTTGTACTCGATTAAGTTCTGAAACGAGGAATCTATAAGTAAAGATCCGAAGGAATGACTATTGTTTAGTCTTCTTCTAGTTTACTATGTCTCTAAACGTGATCAAAAAGAAACTTTTTACCCAGTGGTTTCAAGTTTTTCTCCCTCTAAGTCAGTTATGCCAGTGACTTTAGTGAAAATCTTGCCTCTTCTGATATCTGACGCGGTAACTCACTCATTGAACTGTTTGGATAGTAGTCTTAGCTGTAAGATATCTTTAACTTCATGAGAATCTTGAGGTTATAAATGTTTCAAAGTAAACCTTACCAATTAACCCAATAACAATGAAATTTGGATGCACGGCTTCCGGTATTCAGCTTACAATTGTGAGTTACTGATTGAGATCGCATCTGGCGGCCTGCTTAAACCTTAATCTACCGAAATTTTCCATGGAACATATGCGTCAAATTCTTTGCATTCAGTTTGTTTTAGTCATTTGACTATGTCTCCTAAATATAACATGTACTCTTGCACAGTTTTAAAATGTTTTCAGCTAGCTGTTACTCAAGTACGTAACAAAACGAAGAAAAAATGTCAAGTTAGATGGAAATGGACTTTTTGTTGTGCGAAAATTCATCATATTTGGACTCCTCAGACGTTTAGCTCGAATGGCAGATTCTTGTATTGGGTGAATGAATCGTCACCAACAAACGTACGTTCGATTTTCTATACATCCTTCATTCTAGATCGAAAGCTAATCCAATATCAGCTGACTGTTCAACATTATGCTTTTATTAGTGCTATTATTAACATCACTCGGATACAGTAATCCGTTCGTTTGAATATATTGTTTTGGTAGTGAACTTGCTGAAAATTCCGTACTGTATAAAACAAACTGTTTGGAATGAAGCGATTATTATTAAAATTATTATGTCATTCAGTACCACGATTGCATCACTTATATAAGGTACTTTCATCAACCCTTAAAAATGAAAGATGAACAGTTGATACCTCATTTCGTTTTTACGATCGGACTAACACAACCAAGTTGTTTGTCAACACACAGAAATCTAATTACTGGCTGGAACTAGTACATATCTGATTAGCGAGAATTTTTGCGTGTAAACCTAATAAGTGGATTTTTGATTAAAGTATCATCCGGCGGTGGATCCTTCGATAGCCGGAGCGTTTTCAGACGGCTATCAAGTGCATGGGAAAAGTCGAGTATAATTAATCTTATAACATACTTCTGATTGCTCCTTACCAAGAATAGTTAAATTTTCGTCATGAAACATCGTTGATTCATGCCAACTGTTTACTTATTGTCTAAAAAGATGAACAACTACAAAGACAGTGACAACAACAAATGAGTAATAATTTCAACACAAAATTGCAGGTTTTCTTTTCAAAAAGGAACCAAGAACTAAGAAATTCATTGATTTTTCATACGTTTATACACCTCTTCAGCTGCTTTACGTTGATCAGCATCGAAACGTGTATTCGCTGTGCTTGTCTCAGCTATCTGTATTTGTAGTGGATGTAAGTTTCTGGCCATTTGTATAAGTGTTGAACCGACATCAATTAATACAAACGCGGTAAACATTAATAAGAAGGAGATGATACCTGGAAGACCAAGCAGGCAGCAAATAATTCCCACACGTTTTAGTATTGTAGCGTGCTTTATATAATTGCCTGCTGTTTCACCTAACATTCCCTGTATCACCTGCATCATACGGATTTCAGATCGTCCTTCTTTCGGACAGGCTATGTGTAACCAGTCATTTCCACCAGTTGGGCGGATATCGATTTTTAGATCGGTTGGGATGCTGTGTTGAAATGGACACGGTAAGCATGCGGACTGACCATATTCTTCAGAGTATGTATTCTCTGGACAGGGGAGACAGGTGGTTGGATCATCATCTGTAATCCATGGTGGATAAAATACCGACCTAGAGTATTGAGCTGTTAATATTGGTTGATCGGCACTGAATGGATGGAATTCTTTATCGATTGCAGGTGGAGATGGATTGACGATACGACTTGGATAGTATGAACCTGGTTGACATAAATCTGTTTAGTCATATAAAAACATAATAAAGGTCAAATTATTTAATAAACAAGTGCTCATCAGAAAAATTTTACCAGTGATTAAAATGTAAGTTTTCAATAAGTATACCAGTAGACTGCTGTTTTGTCATGACGTGGGAACCAACGCCATTCTGTGCAATCTTCATTACTCACTGAAAAAACTGGTCAGTTAGTGTCATTCAGTTGTCATTTATAATCAAATGAAACCAAATCAAACGGCATCACATTTTATTTAGTAATTGAAAATAGATCTTATCAACAAATCTACCTGTCGAATACATCTCATATCTCAGTTACCTAGTAGGTAATGGCTTTACAGTTCAAGCGATGGTTGTTAAACTTGGTCGAAGTTGTAAGAGCCCCATAAAGATTCAGATATATCCAACTGAGCCCCCAAATAGAGAGGAGTGAACTTCCTGTTATCTATTGCTAACCACTGTCAAAGGAATATATCCTGAGATGTACAAATATAGACAACTTATACTGATATCATAAAAAAGAGTTTATAATTTCATTGTCATTCCATTCGCATAACTGATGCGTAAGTATTTCCTCTTCTCCTGTATTACATTTTTCCATAGGTATTGATTCATCCATATAGCATAAATTACTGCTATTCCTCTTGTGTTGAACTCTCTAACTCGGTTGTGTGTGCTGCTTGCTGCGTTTGTCCATAAAAGACTGTTTCGATTATGTTGTTCAGCACACTTCTGTTTATTCGCATCTGTATTACTAACTTCTACTTCTCCATCAAATAGTCAGTAACAGTGCACCCCGACGCTGGGTCTCCTAGCTTGTTGGTTACATTGCAAAATGATCAATAAAATTCGTTCACCACGTAGGACCAGACAACGTGAAACTGCTTGCTCTCCAGTGACCAATCAGTGTATCTGATCCAGTTCTGCAGAACATCAGTCACGGCCTAAATAGCTCAGTAGTAATGTTACTGACTACAATACTGGGTGACACAAGTCCGAGACTCACTCCGGTTACTCCTTGTTGACGGGTTCCAACAAGCAAGAAATTCAGGTCTAGTGCTTCCCGCCGATTCCCTCTAACCACCTAACAATAAAAGATACTAAAAAGCAGAATCCGGCAAGAATTCGCATCAGTTATGGTTGACGTGTTTCTAAGCAGCACATAGGGATGAAATACGCAATAGCAGTAACATGATGAGACAAACCCGAGTAATATGTTCGGAGAATGACTAAATGTGTAGTCAGTAATGAGATATTTAAGCTTTTGAAGAAGACAGTAAGTGCGTCTGCATGACTGTAATCAGTTACTAAACTTTCAGTGACTAGGGTCTCTAAACATTGGTTTCTAAAATCATACTGACTGTGACCAAGTAGTCTTCATTCAAACCAACACGCAGTGTTTTCAGAAACTAGTTTGATGTCCTTATCCGCCACTCTCTTGTTCCTTCATACCAGATTCCATTCAACATTGTGCGTTAGGGAAAATGGATAACTCAGCGTGTACAATTTATCCCCTAACAGTTTTAGTAAACAAAAGACTGGCAACATCGATAGACCTAATATTTGTTTGCAACTCTACGTCACAACTCGATACCGCTCACCCAACTATTCCACATTACTCTACGAACAATTCAAAGATAACTATGGTTTGGTACTTGTGACCTGTTCATAATTTTCATACTCAGACCCTACGTTCAGCAGCTGCACTTTAGGACAGAGCAAGCTTCAGTCAACAACGGCTATAATTAACATCAGCCTTACAGAATGAATTTATTATATAATTATTTGTCCCTTGGGTTCCTAGTGCGACATATGGCTTCAGTAGCACGTCTCCATTCCACTGTCTTCTCTGCAAACTTTTGAACCTGGCTCCACAACAGCCCACAAGCTCTCATTTCCTCATCGCACGATCTCCTCCATATCACCCCCGTCTCGGACGCTCAACTCGTCACTTCCCATCTGGGTTACACTCGAGGGACTGGCCTGGCCTGGCCTGGCACGTGATGTCCCCAGTCGGCCTTCTCAGTGTATGCCCAATCCATCTACACTTCCTTCAAATGCATATTTGTTGAGCAATAGGTTCTTGGTTTGTTCGTCCCCAGCCAGTCAGATTTCCTTGTTGCTTATTCTTTCTGGACATTTGAGCTTCAGTAACGAGCCAGCGTAGGCAGTTGTTGATGAATATCTGTAGTTTGTTGGAAATGCTTATCGTGACTCGCCAAGTCTCTGAACCATATAGAAGCACTGACTTGACTGGCATTGGTGTTGAAAATCCAGATCTTGTTCCACATGCTGAGTGCAGTGCAGAAGATCTCCACACTGGTTTCAGGATAATGAACGCCTGTCTTGCTTTGTCGATCCTGACTTTGATGTCCTCGTCTGTGCCGTCTGTAGTTGAAACAGTGCTGCCTGCATAGGTGAAGGAGGCTACTTCCTTTAAGTTTCTCTCGTTGATGGTGATTGGAGCTTGTTGTTGTTGGTGGTGTTGTTGGTTGGGTATCTTCATCACCTCTGTCTTCTCTACGTTCACTTGAAGTCCCGTCTCCCTTCGCTGCCTCGCCTCTTCTGTCAACTTGTTAATTTTCGCCTGTAGATCTTCGATTTTGTGCGACAAGACATTAGACATAAATCATCATCGGCGAAATCCAAGTCTTCTAGGTTCTTTTCTGCGGTCCAGCCAGCATGTCCCTCTCTTCTCGCTCCCCACTGTTTGTTGCATGATCCAATCCACTACAATCAGGAATATCATGGGTGGTAGTAGACAGCTTTGTCTTGTTTCACTCCTGTCTTCACTTCAAAGGCATGACTGAACTTCCCATTGTGAATTACTTAGCATGTGGTGTCTTCATATAGTTGTTGAATGAGATTGATAAAGGTTTGTGGCACTCCGTAGTGTTGAGGCAGTTTCCAAATTACTTGTTGGTCGACGCTGTCGGAGGCCTTTTCAAAGACGATGAAGTTGAGTTGAAGATCCAGATGACTACCACTCTACACTTTGTTCTATGATGATGCTAAGCGTTGCAATTTGGTCAGCACATGATTTGTACTTCCTGAAGCCAGCGTATTCTGGTCATGGTTTTGAATCCAGTGCATCCATTAGTCTCTCCAAGATGATGCAGCTCAATATTTTGCTTGGGGTGGACAGGAGCATGATTCCGCGCCAGTTCTTGCAAAGACTTAGGTCGCCCTTCTTCTGGAGTTTGGCAAGGTAACCCTTCTTCCAATCAATCTGCAGGTACCTTCCTTGCACTGGTTTATCTTCTGCTTCACCATGCTCCTCTCCTCTATCAGCTTCTATGTATCCGTCGAGATCCATTCCTTTACAGAATGAATACCTAACCTTTATTCTTTACAGTTTACATATTAAATGTTAGCCACTTGAACAATTTTAAAACATCACAATATGTAATTTTGATGAATTAGCGATACAAATAAGTCTTATAAGATAAAATTATTTGATGAAAACCGATTGTCAGTTGACTGAATGACAAGATCAACATGGAACTTAACACGTCAACTAACCGGTTTAAACCGTCATTACCAGTCTCTTCAGCAAAGCAACCAATCAATAAAATAAGCAAAAGAATCTGAGACAAGGTAAACGAAGAAATAAAGTTTAAAAAACAGGAAACTTACCTGTCTATTAAATGCATCGGTGCTTGTCTAATCATTTATGATCTATGTCATTCAAAGATGCCCTAACGATCGATTGCTACGACATAGAATCCCTCAGTCAACAAATCTAAAATTCCTTACACAGCTATGACTGTCAGTTATTCATGCCAAAGTCTGGTGTCGAAACTAAGATTTCAGTTACACAGTATTCAGTTCACCAACATAACTAAACTTAAGAGACAAATGTTAGGTTTGCACCATTTTAAAAACTATGGAATATAAGTCCTATATAAGTGTATGTACTCACAAATGAATGCAATAAAATAATGATTACTTTCACATTTCATAAACATGTTTTCTCCCATCTTCTTATCCATATCCATATATAAAAGTTACTGATGTGGAAGAAAAGTCTACAACTGATAAGAACTCAAAGTAAGCCTTTTATTGTTCCAATGGTAGTTTCATGTAGCCGGCCTTAATACTAGTACTACTGATGGAATTTTCTGCTTGCTTGTTTGGTTGAATTTAATAGTACTTATCTGTAGACACTTGAAGAGTCAACCTTCAGTATCATACTTAACTCATCTTCAGTTTTATCGGTCAGATGTGGCTTAAATTCTAAAGTCCTTGTTACTTAATATGAAATACATTAGTGTCTTTTAAGAATATAGTCAGAAGGTTATCACTGCACTATCCAGATCAGAGTTCATCCTTTGCATAAAGTATAGACATTTTTTCATAAATTTTAGTTAAGAAAAGTACACAGATCTAAGACATCAATTATTTCCTCCGAACGGCGAATTTCAAGTACCTTAAATTAGTTTCAGGTTGGAACTCATCATAGACTGATATAATTTGGAGGACCATTGCAAACCTGAGAGCACTGGACAGCTATTTCACCCTAGTATGGGACTCCTCAGCAGTGAGCACCCGTGGCCCAACCTCCCAGGGACCGAACCCACGACCTTCAAGCTCCGTGGTCAGCACGTTACCACTGAACCACTGGGTCGGAATCCAGTGGTCGACATTTCTTACTTCTGTCAGTTCACAACATACCGCGACCTTCATACAATGTCGTCATCGAGTAACTGTCTTAATGTTCCACCTGGTTCACTCTACTAGTCACGATTTCTCACTGGAACTTCGGGAATCATCTCTCGAAGTTAGTCACCAATAAGCGCTAGATTAATTCTATCTGGGAGTTTGTGCAGATTTATTAATTGATTTCAGGTTGGAATTCATCATGGTGTCGCATCGCTTGGAAACACAGACTACCATAACAACTTACATCCTAAACACTGCAACTGTGGACCACTTTGGGCATACAGAACAATAAGTAGTCTTATGTGAATGACAACGAACGTAGTTCTGTTTAGTAGCGTTAGAAATCGTTATAAAATAATGCAGTTTTACACAACCATAACTGTGACAACTTTTTACGAAATGGCCATCACCTATTAAGATTTGAAAAATTATTGTTTGGAAGGCTAAAATATACCTATTGACACTATTACCAATATGTATTATGAATCACTATAACTTATAATGCGGAAAATGCACAGAGCTAATTTTAAGTTTATGAGGTAGCAATAAGACAAAATAGACAACTATACAGAGCTTACCGCATTCACTGTGTGAAGGTACAAGTTTTCCTGATGGTCCCATACAATAGTGAATAGATCGATAAGAGTAAGTGAAGTGAACTTTAATCTTTTCAGATGAAAATCTATCCTTCAGCTTTTTAGTTACATTAGATTTTGTTTTAGACATTTGACTTTGAAATTTTTTTATGAACTGAAAGAAGAATGAAATTGAGATAACCTTTATGCCTCATTATATGGTAAGCATATGTCAGTGGATATGAGTGTTAGCAATATATACCAATAGAATATACTACATATGCTGATTCTGTCTCTATCTAGAAAAAGATTGAGCTGAATATAAGTTATGGTTATTGAGGTTTAGATGCGGCACCAATTCATGACAACACTGTCGTCTTCAACCATCAGAGGAAAATATACGTTACCTAGATAGGCTCTTAAGATGTTAGAAAGAGATATTTACTAATTTGCTTTTCATTTTCTGCTTTTTTGATGTCCCAAACTATAGAAAGCTGGACTTATCTACCACTTTGCAGGTTTTTGAGTTTTTCTATCTTACTTCTGAGGTAAACCTTGATTTATCGTCTAACTAACATCTCTCTACTGTCTACTGCTATCAGATGTTCTTGCCGTATTCAATAAAGCTGAATGCCTACGACTTGATATTTCAACGAAACAATCTCTTGGGTAACTAGCTGTTGTCTATGGCATGTGAGTGGCATAACTGCTACTTTTCACCATTAAATGTGCTTAAAACACCAGGACAAAGAGTGCGAAGTCAACAGAGACAAACAGAAATTCAGGAAGTAGCTCGTGTAAGGGATAGAAAGTACAATTTTAAGGTTTGTGGGGATTTTTATTTCAAAGTAATATCTGTCATGGACTGATGTCAGTTGTAGAACTATTGGTAACCTGGGAGGACTGGAGAGAAATATTTTCACCAGGGCTGTTACTTTATGAACCTTGAAATAAGGAATAATTCAAATATGTTGTTACTACTTAATAATGAGACGTAGTGTGGAACAAAACGCGGAATATATAGTTAAATCCGCGGTGCTGCAGCATCGCATGATATGAGGACATCAGTCACTTAAAAGCAAAAAGAATTTATTTTAAAGACACTCAGCTTGTAGATAACCAGGTTACAAGGTTACTGTTGAGTAAAACAGTGCAGAAAATTTGTGGGTGACTTTAAAGGCTACCTTAGAAACTGATGAGACAGCTAATTACATTACTCCATTTCACAGAAAAGTATTTTCCCAGGGGAAATATCGAGGCCTGATTGGTGCATTCAGCGGTTGCTAGGGTGACCTTTAAAGTCACTTAAATTTGTAGAGTACAAAATATTCAAGGTGTCAAATCGAAACCAAACGCAAATTAGAACGAATATTTTTTAAAAATACAACTAAAAATGTTGGTTTTATTAGCCACTTAGATTGACTTTCACACTGTGGATAACCAGGACGGATCAAGAGCCCCCACAACTCTGTCAGCCCTCAAGCTCTCTCAGATCACTATCCACCTCCCTCATCATTACCTTATAATCTTCCTTCACGTCTCTCAGTTAACAATCCTATGTCATCTTTAATTTCTTCTTTGACAACGATCTAAGTCCCTAGAACAGCATTCTTGGTCTCCTTAAACCACACTCCAAATTACACATTGGAGCCTTCAACGTCCTCACCCTCCGTCGAATTGGTCAACAGGCTTCATTGGCCAAGATTCCAGCAACTAGGGCCATAGATGCTTGCTGTGGTTGTGAGACGCCCACAGGACCCAAGTGCGGTTATCCACCAAACTTCTCCCGGCCAATCTGGTGAATCCGCGAAATTCACCCTTTCAGTTTCTGGAGACTCGACGACTAACTCTCGCGGTCGTGCAGGTGTAGGTATAAGATTAAGCACTAGGGCAGGAAGCTCGCTGATAGACTGGATTGAAGCTGACAGTCCCCTATGCAGAGCGCGTCTGAACGGCTCAGTGAGAACAAAAAGGAATAGTGAAACTCTCTTTGCACTCCCTGATCACGCACTCACTGACTTCAGTTCGAATGAAGTGAAAGATGAGTTCTACTGTAAACTATCTAGTCTGCTCCTGAAAGCCAAATGTTCAGATGTGGTGGTTGTTGCAGGTGGTTTGAATGCAAAGGTGGTTGGACTGAGTGAGACAGAAAGGCACTTAGGTGGCACTTTCGGAATCCTGACTGAATGAACAGATAACGGTGATCGCCTACTACAAATGTGTCAGATAACCGCTTATTTTTAGCTAGCAAAAATTTCAGACATAAAGAAAGACACTGTCTGACGTGGCATCTACCGAGCTCAACTCAGCGATGAGCACAGATAGACCATATTGCTATCAGTCATTGCTGGAGAGGAAGTCTACCGCTCGTTCTGGAGTAGGTGTTTGGATAGCAACCAAGTGTTGGCTGGAACGCGTATATGTTTGCTTCTCAATGGACCTAGAAAAAATAAGACCACTACGAGTGCAGCTTTCAGTGAGAAATTGGCTAGGCAGTTATCGTAACAGAACATTATCAGTCATCCAGAAAATGCTTGAAGCCATCTCCTATGTCCTGTAAAAACAGCGTTGAAGACCATAGCCAACTGTCTAAGAGTGGTTAAAAAGAGCCAGTGAATATCAGCTGTCTTCTGAATTGATGAATGGATGGGGACACATCTCTACAGGCTCTGACTACAAAGAGAAACGAATGCAACTCAGATATAGACTGATAAAAAGTCTACTCAATGACCACGAACAGTGTTAGGCTGCCAAAGCTAAAGAGATGGAAAAGGCAGAGACGGACTTGTTCCTAAAGTATGTAACGACAGTGGTAGACTGTTTTAGTCAAGTTAACTGAAGTGTTAACTAATGTGTAGGAGTCAAATATGTTCCCGTCAGACTGGTCTAAATCACTGATTATCCCAGTCTTCAAGAAAGGCGAGAAGTCTTCTTGTGACAAGCACAGAGAAATCAGCCTGACGAACATAGTGTCTAAGTTTCTATGTTCTGTAGTCATTAGACGCATGAGTGGAGCTCGCGAACAGCAAGTCCGAGAAAACTAGACAGGTCTTAGACCTGGGCGCGGGCGCATCGACCAAATATTCACACTGCGCCAGGTTTTGGAACACAGGCACGCTTACCGACGCCCAACACAACTGTATTTCTCGACCTGAAGGCGGCATTCCACTCCAACGATCGAGAGTTCTCAAGGCAATGTCTCTGGCTGTAATGGGTAATGAGTGAGTAAATCACCTTATTCATGGCTCTTTACTCGGACACCAGTGGGGGTGTTGGAGCCTATGGTGAGATGTCCGGGAGCTGTGCTGGTTGAGTGGTGTCCTTCAAGGGTGCTCACTTTCGCCATTCTTACTCAGTTTTATCATAGACTTTCTTATGGAGGCGAGCCACTCGTGGTCTGACTGCACAGAGACTGAGCTAATCACAGGAGACATTTTGGTGGATCTGCATGACATAGTGCTGCTAGATGCAGACATTTTAGAGATGCAGGGTCTCCTGGACACTTTGAGTGGCAATTTTAGAATATTTGAAAGACGTTTCTCCCCATCCAATGCAAACTGTTGCTCCATAACTGGTCTTCAACGATGCTTCGGCTAAAAACAGAGAGTGGGGTGATTGGGTGGGGTGAACAATTCACTTACCTGGGAAGTAGGATCAACCTTAGTGGATCAGTGGCTGAAGAAATCTCTGCACGGAAACAAAAGGCTCGATTGTCTTTTGCCAACTCACGCCATTTGTGGCTCTGCCACGATATCCGATTGTCTATGAAGAGTGGAGTGCAGTGTGCCACAGTCCTCTACTGTATGGCTTTGAATCATGGGCATGAGAAGAGTTCAGCGTTGTTGTTCACCGTTGTCTTCATAGCATAGGCTGCATTTCGTGACGTCACCACGCGAGTAACCCAGAAGTCAGGTGTAGAGTTCTAGGGAAGAGAGGTAAGTCAGTTGACACGGTTGTGAACCTTCATCGACTGAGATAGCTAATACGTGTTACGTATACCTAGCCACCGTCTGCTTTGTCCCACAATGTTGGCTGAAGCAGGTTCGGACTAGAAAATGGTTCTGGGCAGCCAGACTAAAACATGGTATCACTGCATGAAGTCCTTGACTGTTGGTATGAGCCATATAGGGCGATGCAGACTAGCTGGTTGGGGTCCGCGAGACAAGAGGAACCGGTGGTTGGAGACTCTAGGTGATAGGGTTCAGAACCGGCATCAGTGGCGCATGTGTATACACACATTATCCTCATCTTAACGGCTACACTTAATCTCATCACTTTTTCATTCCTCCTCCCTCTTTTTCACTAATTTCTAATTCTTTTGACAGATTTTCCTTACTTTCTTTATCTTCCACTTCATTGCCTGATTATTTGTTGTGCTGATGTGAGGTGTAGCAACTTGAACCATTATGCACTAATTTCTGGTCTTATGTGAATTTTAATGATTGATGATGAGTCACTAAGGCCATGGGGAATGAATTCTTATGAAATATGAACTGAATTTTTAATATCTGTTAAATCATACACACATATGTACTTGATATCATAAGGTATACGTTTTCTCTATTCTCACGAAGTATGAAAACTTTGTGGTATAAACAGATAACATTCATGAAAGGATCTGTTCATAGTGTACATTAGTTTAGTTTGAAAACTTTAGATAAACGTTTACCAAGTACCGTTATTGTGGGCGGACTTTAGACTGATTGTAAATTAGTTACGAACTACATCGCCCTTTTACTTTGTTAGAGATTACAGTCAGAAAATTAGTACTGATGGTGAGAATAGTGGCACCTTTTCAGATTATAAAATGCCGAAATAACTCCACAAATAGGAAATAAGAATATTTGGATGATAAACGAATGAGATGCAGTAAGGAAAAAAGACTATTATGATACTGGGGATTTAGCGGAAGACGGATTTTGTCTATTTTTATCACTTCTCAGATATGAAATCTAAGGTTTTAAAATTATTAACTATTGAAATCTCGGGGGTAAATTTAAGAAGCTGAGATAGACTATAACAGTTGATAATCCACTCATTTGAAAGCATTTTTTATTCGGTCACTTCGAAGTTTACTTGAAGCTACCTCTAATCCACCTACAGTTGACTTACAACCCCAGGTGGTAGTTCAGGATTTGAAATATATAGCTGATCGCTCACATGTTGAGTTGAACCTGGATCAAATAATTTGTCTTACTTGTCTATAACTCTTAATGAAACCTTGAAAGTAATAACGTTTTGGGTCATCATGCTTGAATAATATTTTTACGGACACTTGTGACTTCCAGATTCAGTCACTATGTATTATTGGAACAGCTTGACATGGGCAATCTCCAGTCTTCTGTCTCCCTTTCACCAGAGTAGTTGTAAGTTGATCGACGTCAATTCATTTATGTATTGGGTTAACAAACAAATTATTTAGTCCTTCATCCTCTGTTCCTTCGAAGAAATAGTTAAGTAAAGTCATTCGTAATATAAACACTAACTAACCTCGTCGAAAAGTTGAAAACTTTCAGATTCCATGGAATAACTTCTTACGTTATCCAAAATGAATGTTAACTCAGTATAGTGCGTTGACTTTGATTCACTTTGTTTATTCATGCACAGAAAATCTTCAAGGTAAAAATTTGTACAGAATGTTGTGTCTTCACATAATGATTCACAAGATTCTTCTAAATCTTTTAATATATAATGCTTAGGATGGTCGATTTCTTCACCGGCAATTAATTCACCAGGACTAGTTTTCAGTTGGCAATCACATGTATAATTATCCTGCTTACATTTAACTAGTAATACTTTTTCATCCATTTCCACATCTACTTTTATACCAATAATTTGTTGTAATACAGCTAAATTAATAAAGATTATTTCATGTGAATAATAATAATCATAACTATGACTATTTGAATGCAAAACTTGTTTATGACACCATATTGTAGATGGTCTTGCAATCATTGCCCATATTGTCAAAACTCCATAAATATCCCAATTTGCATGAAAAAATGCTCTATGTGGTAATAATTGCCTACCATTGAACAACCATTCATAAATTACTAATTCACTTCTGTTTATGGAATTTCCATATTCTTCATCATTAGAATTTTTATTGTTATATTCACATGGTAATGTTGCAATGTGACCAATAATTAAACGATGCTTGTAATAAACAAGACTTTGGTTTATTTTTAAAGTAGATTGAAAGAGATCATGTTTAATTGGATATTGAAACAGAGACAATAAATTATACTGTGGCAAACCTAAACATAAAATCTGGATAAAAAGTAGTACTGATAAAGATGTCATCACATTCTTTGAATGTGATATTGAATGAAAATCTACTTTAGGTACAAATTAAATTGGTATAAGCAGAAGTTTGATAATGAATAAATTCATTGAACACTGAATCTAACGTATAAGCCTATGGGTACACGTGAATTAGAAATTTATTGATTTTCCAGCTTTTAAATATACTAGTGAACTTGATACTTTGCATTAACCACAATAAAGTCTGGGTTAATCCGGTACCGCAACGATAATAGATACAGGTTATTAATATTTGCTTCCACGTAATTTTACGGCCTTTAGACGTGGCTTTTATATTTCTCTTCTTACATATTTTTTTCCTCGGTTAAATAAAGTTTCTTGGTTATTCAGAAGAAAGGCTGAACCATTTCTAAGGAACATGCAAGGTGCCGATTCAACCGACAAAGATTGAGTTATTAATTGAGTTAGGTGTAAAGCGATTATACTCTCACTTTTACGTGATAACGTGAGAACCTCTGTCAGAAGTATTACTCAAAATAGCATTGTGAAAAGAAAAAAATAATAATGATAACGAAAACAACTCCATAGATGTAAGTATAGGGTTTTTAGCACTGTCATGAAATGTAATTCCATATTTAATAAGTTTATTTTGATGAAGCACCTAGTGACCTGGTTTTATTTATCAGATGATGTTTCGGGCACAATTTATTGCTCATATTTATATCAAGCATACAGCAGATAGAGTTATCGAATATGGTGAAATCAACACCATCTTGCAAAATTTCAGAGTCCCATTTTCGCTTGTTTAAAGAATGGGTTATACAGCGAAACAGTATTATTTGCTGGATAACGTTTTGGACAATTTTTTAGGCATATTAATGGACAATAAGTTGTGTTCAAAAAACTATCCAGTTAATAATACTGTTTCACTGTGTAACCCGTCCGATAAACAAACCGAAATGGCATTAAAACCTGCCATACTACCAAAGTTTTGCTCCTGGATTAAACTTCACTATTGTTTTAATTTTAGCATGCAGGGGAAAGACATCAGAGACTGTATGTTTAAATGCTAGTTGGATGGAGGCAGTCGGTGGGAGTCCCCAGAATCTTGATTTTATCCATTTTGGCACTTGTCAGCAAGGCGTATCTGTAACCCCGATGGAACTGATATCCCATCTGAAATTGAAACCTGCGTCGTCACCCGCTGCTTCAGTCAGGACATCAGTTCCATGGACGTTGTAGATACGCCTTTCTGACGAGTGCTAATACGTACGGTATCTAAGTCCAGAGCTTCCTGCCGACTACCTCTATCCAACTAACATCGATCTCAGTGCATCACGATAGTGAGTCTTTTAGCCTGGTGGCCACATAATCGAGAGAATTCAGTCAGTACTTCGAAACAGACAACACAAAGTTGGTCGGCCTTCAGTGACCAATAAATGTACAGTGTGTATAATCCAAATCAACAAACTCACTTGGGAATCCTATTAAGTCTTTTAGACAACGATTTCTTCCATGAAATTGGACATTATAACTGAAGTTAAATATTAAAGTCAAAGTGGCCGACTAGCTTTAATTAGGTTACGAAAGCATTGAAACTTTGCTAAACTGAAAGTGTCAGAGCCCAGTAAAGTAAATGAAAAACCTAGAAATGAGTTCAACCGTAGTTATGCATGTTATCCCATTGAATAAAAGGTCACAGATCCGAAATTATTACTATATGTTCATATATCACTCGTAGCTGAAGTTAGTGATCTTAAATATCACAAGAAAGAAACAGCATTTTCTGTTACATATCTCAGTTTTAGGTCCATAGATATTGAAGAGGCAACTACAAAACCAAATTTAGTCAATGACAGTGTACTCTTCGCTAAAAAATTTCCAGACTATATATATTCGCTACAGAGATGACCTTGAGCTCAGGCGATACAAAGCAACTAGGCTTGCATAAATAAGATTCCAATGGATTAGTCAGCTACAATCGTAAGCTCTAATTTTTACAATTCCTATGTACTCTGATTGATAAATTTGTCAATATTTTGCGAGAAATTAAAACGGCGTGGTCAAATTCGATCAATTGTTATCTAGAGAGAATTATTTCTTTAAACATATACGTGATCTAACATTGTAGCAGAAGGAGATATTTTTAGATGGAGTGGTAACCTTCACTTAGCCACTGAGACATTTTTCTATGTTACTCTGAAATAGCCTAGTTATTAACAAGTGCCTTAATTTGTCATCACATAACGTCGTTAATTTATTTGGTGATGCCATTCGGTTATCATGTATTCTGTGAATATTATAATTCTTATGTTGTAATTATATAACATATAATATATATATATATATATATATATATATATATATATATATATAATTATATTATAATCATTATATTATAATAGAAAAGTCAATGCATTATGGACATTTTTCTAACGGTAACTTGAATGCTTGTGTGCGTGTGTGTGTGAAGTGAAGGGTGGAGAGGGAGCTGATCTTACTGTACTTATATCTAGGTTAGCTGCGCAGTAGACTGGCGATCAAATTCGCTACTCCAGATCACCACTACGGTATCACTAATTCACCAAGATCGACCAATGACGTTTCATTGAAACCTGACTAGCTGTTTATGTTACCAACAATATTTAGGTTGAAAACTCTATAAGAAAAAACTAGTATTAGTGAATTATTACTGTCACTTCTGCATTACAATATGATCAAAGTGAAATAATTATCACCTATCTTTAAATAACGAATAGCCAGTCATAGAGGTATGAAGGTTGGCAGCTCATTAATAAACTTCCGTCAATAAAAATTAGGGGGCCACTTTAAAGGCCACCCTGGCAATTGCTCTAATGGCAAGTTAGGTTTGGGTATTCCGACTAGAAAGGTAGCTTTTCATAAAATGTAAAGGCCTAATTGGTTATCTCAGCAGTTGCTAGAGTGGCCTTTAAAGTCACTCAAACTTAAGCCGCTGTGAAGCATCATAAAGATTTATAGAACTTAAGGAGTGGATAAATTCAAGCAAATCAAATTTTTGTTTGAAGACAGCAAGATGGAAAGCTTGGAACATGAATGAGAAACAGCTATATGCGAAAAAAGTAACCTGCTCGTTACCAAGATAGTAATCATCGTGGAGTGACATCAGTTGCAGAGCCAAAGAAAACCTGGGAGCACTGGACGGCTGTTTCGTCCTAGTGTGAGACTCCTCAGTAGTTCACACCCACAACCCCACCTGGGACAGAACTTAACCATCATGTGTTGCGGCGAGTATGCTACCACTCATCCACTGGGTCAGAATCCAATAGTTCACATTTTCCTATCTCTGTCAATCTGCGGATCAGAAATGCGATCACACAGTGCCATCAGCGAGCTACTGTCCCGACACCTGATTTCATCAACTTCATGGTTCATTGCTTCTCATAAGAACTTCGGAAATCTAACTCACAGTATGCCACCCATGTGAGGTAGAAAATAATTCACTGTAAATCATTCACCACATTTCATCATCTTGAG
The DNA here is from genome assembly GCA_944470555.2 of Heterobilharzia americana. Lineage (NCBI taxonomy): Eukaryota > Metazoa > Platyhelminthes > Trematoda > Strigeidida > Schistosomatidae > Heterobilharzia > Heterobilharzia americana. Next base: position 63,983,301 of record OX104134.1, read on the forward strand.
TGAGCACTGTTGAAGAGTTCCTTATTAGGAAGAAACAGCTGTCTAGTGATCACAGATTTTCAGTGGTTCTCTAAATGACGTCAGTTTGTGATGAATACTGCAATGAAGTCTCAATGTTTCACTTACTATACGCACTAATGTAGATGCAATCGTTATTGTGGCACTTAAAGTGAACGTAGAGAAGAGGTGATGAAGATACCAAACCAACAACAGCAAGCGCCAATCACCATCAACGGGAGAAATCTAAAGAAAAATGTCTCTTTCATCTACTTACCTAGACAGCATGGTTTCAATTACAGGTGGCGACACAGATGAAGACGTCAAAACCAAGATCGGAAAGACAGCAAGACAGGCCTTCCTTCATTAGTCTGAAATCAGTGTGGAGATTTTCTGCACTCAGCACAAAGAACACGATCCGGGCTTTCAACATTAATGTCAAATCAGTGCTTTCATGTGATGGTTGAGAGACGGCGCGTCACGGAAAGCATTTTCAACAAACTGCAGACATACATTATCAACAGCTGCCTGCGCTCACTCGATACTGAAGACCAGATGGCCAGAAAGAATAAGTAACGAGGAACTCTGGCCCGGCAACGAACCAACCAAGAAGCCATCACCCGACAAACATGCAGAAGAAAGTGGAGACGGATTGGGCATACACTGGGAAGACTGTTTGTGGACATCACGCACCAGGCCCTCCAGTGGAAGCCAAATGGGAAACAACAAGTTGGGTGTCCAAGGGTGATCGTATGAGGAAGAAATGAAAGGTTGTTGGCAGTCGTGGAGCCAGGTTGAAAAGACTGGAGAGAAAACAGTGAAATGGCAACGTGCTAGTGAAGCCCTATGTTCCACTAGGAACCCAAAGGACTTATTATTAACTTACTTGAGTGTTTGCGAATACCAGATAGCGATTAAAAATCTATTCTGGCAACCAGTATCTGAGTATACAAGTCCAAGTTACTACTAATTTAAAATACTAATCCATAGTTCCACCTCAGAAAGAACACAGAATTAATGAAGTTCTTCCGGACAGTTACAGGAACAAATAAGATCTACAACCAGTTTTAAGTACATCAGGGAAATAAAAAATCAACAGATGGAAATATGATAATTTGGTTGGTTTGTGGCTAACAGAAGATTCCAGGACGCGCGTTACGTCCTATTCGGGACTCGTCAGCTGGACTTACCTGCACCCCAGTTATGTTGTTCCCACTAGGACTCGAACCTCGTGCCCATCGCTTCAAACGCCAAGGCGCTATCCACTATGCCACGCGGGAAGGGCGGCCACTTCTTGTACAACGAGTAGCAGTTATTACTATTTATTGACACACTTGTTATTCTCCGTTGTTTTGTGGGATCGAATTGTTCGACCTCTGTTGACATATTGCAACAACACCACTGGGTGCAGGTATATCTAGCTGACGAGCTTCAAATAGGACGAAACGCATGTCCTGGAATCTTCTGCTAGCCACAACCAACCAAACTGTCATAATTAACATTCAGGCAATATCGAGGCATCCGCATAGGAGCCCATATGCCAATAGAGGTCGAACAATTCGATCCAACAGAACAACGGAGAATAACAAGTGTGTCAATAAATAGTAATAGATGGATATGTAGCGTCATACACTTCCCCAAAATCAATAGCCTAGGGTTTGACGACTTCGACATTGATGCTGACCTTGATAGTTTAACTGGACTCGCTAAGCTGAAGGCATCCGGTCAAGCATCCTCGCCATTTGGCACGCTGTCGTGTTACGTTGCATTGCTCGTATTCGACTCTCTAGCCAGTTAGTTGGAACGCATCGGTATTTTGGCATAACCATCCAAATATACTATTCCATCCGACTACGCTATCGTGTTCTTCCTTGGTCTCGTATTCGTGGGTATATAACAAGTTCGAATAATTAGTGATTGGTCTTTGCGTCTGTCAAGTTCGCACCAGGACAAATCCTAAATTGGTGAGCCCGACGTGATCAAATATCCCGACCAATAGCAAGTATTGAATTGGTGAGCCTGTTCCATTTTATATTTGTTTATTGTTTTCATTTCGATAACATTTATATATCCATTTACTACACTTTCTCATGTCCGACCACACTCCCAAGCTTATTCGTATTAAGCCGACCTCGAACACGATCCAACTCGTGCCATATTGGCCAGACAATGCAGAAACATGGTTTCTGTATGCCGAGGCCGATTTTCGAGAACAGGGTGTCTCAGATCCTCAATCTCGATTTCTTGCTGTCATACGTTCACTACCGCGAGAATTAAACAGGTTTGTTACAGCAAACATGTTTAATCCTGAAGTAAGTGACCCTTATGCACTTCTAAAGGCTGCACTCTTGAAGAAAAGCGATCTCACAGATCGCCAACGTCTAGACGAATTGCTTCGTAACATCGAGCTAGGCAGCCACTCAGCTACTGAAGTCCTCGCACGCATGCGAGAAGTAATCGGTGCACGAACATTTGACGATGGTTTCTTCCGAGAACTATTTCTCTCGAAACTACCACAACCGGTGCAAACCGTGTTGGTGACACTGCAGTCAGTCCCACTCGACGACCTGGCAGCCTCAGCAGATAAAATACTGGAGATATCCAGCAGACCCGTCTCCAACGTATATTCTATCTGTGACAAACCAGAGCGCCAGGATTCAGAGGTGACCAAGTTGTGCAACTCTGTGAAACGGTTGCTACGATCTCGAAGTCCTAGATCACGTAGCACTTCACAGAAACGCACCTTGGCGCATCGCAGCAAGTCGCGTGGTAGCCCTAAAACGAAACCCAACAGGGTGGAAAACCCTGAATGGTGCTGGTTTCATAACACTTACGGGGATGAAGCCAGAAAATGTCGTAAACCATGCCGTTTTAAGAAGGACACGAACTCGGGAAACGGTCACGCCGGCACGTGCTCACGGCAACCGTAGCCGGCGGAAAAAGCCGTTTGCTCTACGTCACCGACATTAAAACGAAAGTCCGCTACCTCGTCGACACCGGCGCAGAAGTTAGCGTTCTTCCAGCAACGACAAAGGAGCGTCATCTCGACCCATCCTTCAATCTTCAAGCAGCCAACGGCAAGGCAATCGCGACATTCGGGAGACGGTATGCCTACCTCAACTTAGGTTTACGCAAACCTATTCACTGGATTTTCCTCCTGGCAGACGTCTCTATGCCCATCATTGGCATAGATTTGCTGAACCATTACGATCTACTCGTAGATGCTCGCCGTCGACGACTGATAGATAACAACACAAAGTTATCTATTGGCGGCACCACCTATGTAGGTCCGAGTTTAGCCATCGTTAGGACTAAACAATCAGGCGACGCGTCCTACCAGGCAGTTCTGGAGAAATATCCAGAGTTACAACAACCGAAACACACTCTTCCGTGCATAACCAGCAATGTTATGCATCACGTCACAACCACAGGTCCACCTGTGGCATCCAAAGCGCGCCGTTTAGCCCCCGATAAGCTGCAAACGGCGAAAAATGAATTCGACCATATGCTGGAACTGGGCATTATCAGACCGTCGAACAGTCCTTGGGCATCGCCATTGCACATGGTGCCCAAAAAGGATAGCAACGACTGGCGTCCGACCGGTGATTACCGAAGGCTTAACGCCAAAACAACTCCGGACTGCTACCCTATACCCCACGTTTACGACTTGACCGCAACCTTATGCGGCATGAACATTTTCTCGAAAATCGACTTAGTCAAAGCGTACAACCAGATACCTATGGCAGCAGAAGATATCGCGAAAACAGCCATTATTACTCCTTTTGGCCTGTTTGAATTCCTGCGCATGCCTTTTGGTCTTCGGAATGCAGCACAAACATTCCAACGCTTTATGGACGACGTCTTCCGTGGTCTGAATTTTGTTCATGTCTACATCGATGACTGTCTAATTGCGAGTCCAGATAAGGAAACACACCTTAAACATTTGGACCTCGCATTCGAAAGACTCAAAAAACATGGCATCACAGTTAACTTACAGAAGTGTGAAATAGGAGTTGAATCACTCAGCTTCCTTGGGCATACCATTGACAACAAAGGTATACGCCCATTGAGAGATAAAGTGGCGGCTATCACAAACTATCCAGAGCCGACCACTGTGAAACATCTCCGCACTTTCAATGGCCTGGTAAGTTATTACCGAAGGTTTATCCCTAACTGTGCCTCTGTCATGAGACCACTCACAGATCTACTTCGAGGAACTGCGAAGTTCGTGTCTCTGGACAACGCGGCTAGACTTGCTTTCTCTAAAGTCAAGGAAGCCATTTCGAACGCAACCATGCTTATGCATCATGACCCCAATGCTCCTCTGAGTATTGCTGTTGATGCATCTGATTCAGCAATTGGAGCAGTTTTGCAACAGTTGACTGACAACCAGTGGCAACCGTTAGCCTTTTTCTCGAGGCGGCTGCAAGACGCGGAAACAAGATACAGTACATTTGGTAGGGAACTCCTAGCCATGTACTGTTCTGTACGCCATTTTCGACATTCTGTGGAAGGTCGTGATTTCATTATTTTCACAGACCACAAACCGTTAACGTTTTCCCTCAGCTCGGCGTCTGACAAATACTCCCCTCGTGAGTCGCGACAGCTGGATTACATTTCCCAGTTCACGTCAGACATCCGCCACATTTCTGGAGCAAACAACTCCGCAGCCGACGCACTATCTCGAATAGCTTCGATAAACTATATCGAGGGTATTGATCTCGTTGAACTAGCTCGGCGTCAAAAGGAAGACCTTGAGCTGCATCATGAGTTGTCGTCCACAACTCTCAAACTGCGACTTTGTCCTGTTGGATCAGACAAGGATGCAATTTTGTGCGATGTCTCTGCTAGTCAACCACGCCCAATAGTTCCGAAGAGTTGTCGACGCAACGTCTTCAATACGTTGCACAAACTCTCTCATCCAGGTGTACGAGCCACCATTAGGCTTATCGCACAACGTTTCTGCTGGCCTGGGATGAACAAAGACGTTAAGGAGTGGGCCCAGTCGTGCTTAGCTTGTCAAAAGTGTAAAGTCACGCGACACACGAAAAGCCCTTTAGGCTCATTTCTAGCCCCAGACATGCGTTTCGACCACGTCCATATAGATATTGTAGGACCCCTACCAGAATCTAATGGATGTACCTACCTTTTCACTGTGTTGATCGTTTCACACGATGGCCGGAAGCAGTACCCATTAAAGATATTACTGCCGAAACAGTTGCTCGTGTTTTCGTCGAAAGATGGATCGCGAACTTCGGATGTCCATCCTACGTCACAACCGACCGTGGGCGCCAATTTGAGTGCGGACTATTTCACGCTCTAACGGCACTTTTAGGTTGCACTCGGTTCCGAACGACAGCCTACCATCCACAAGCAAATGGCATGGTAGAGCGTTTCCATCGACAGCTGAAAGCTTCCCTTTCAGCTACAAACATACCTCAGTGGACCGAGGCTCTGCCTCTAGTCCTACTAGGTATTCGTAACGCGTTGAAAGTTGATGCTGGATGCACTCCTGCAGAACTCGTCTATGGGACCACTCTTCGCCTACCAGGTGAGTTTGTTTCCCCTTCAACTTTCAAACATGTTTCCGACAGGGCATCTTACGTGACTAGGCTTACAAACGCAATGCGTTCAGTTAGGCCTTCTCCGATTAGACCGCAAACGACTGATGTTTTCGTCCACCCCAGTTTACAGAAGACATCACACGTGTTTGTTCGCCACGACGCTGTTCGTCGACCACTTGAACCACCCTACGACGGGCCGTTCAAAGTGATTAAGCGACATGAGAAATTCTATGTAATTGAGCGAGACGGACGCGAAGATACTGTCAGTATCGACCGTTTGAAACCAGCTTATTTCGAAGGCAACCCCATTGTAAGTGACGTTTCAGCTCGCTACATCCGGCCGACGGATGACTCAATTATCGAAATTCTCGACGATGTGCCTGGTAATGCACAGCTGCAACAACCAGCGGCGCAACAAAAAACACGATCAGGTCGAACCGTCAGGTTCCCAGAGTACCTGAAGTCATATTCAACTTAGCTATGTGTGTGCCAACCATTTTTTTTCGAGGCACTATTTTTCTTATTTACCGGCACAAACCCTCGTACACTTTGCCTTTTTATATCAATTTTTATTTACCATGTAATAAAAACTAAAAAAACGGCGAAGATAAGCGTAAATTTTTCTTTTTCGACACGTTTATATATAAATAATTCCCATTTTTACGCAACGTTTTCGTGGTATTAAAGACTTTTATTTATATTCCAGGTGCAACGAGCACTGGACGGAACGTCGAAAGGAACAGATGACCGCGACCGACGTACAATTTCATTTATTGTATTTTATTTATTTAATCGCCACGACACCCTAGAATAAGGTTCAGACAACCAGGGGCCACCTCACGCAGTGAGCCCATCGGGAGAGTTTTACCAGTGGAGAAACCACTGGGTTTTTACTTCCGGCTGGTATCGTCTTAGGGTCCTCACGAACCCACTAGGGGGGGAGTGATCTGTAGCGTCATACACTTCCCCAAAATCAATAGCCTAGGGTTTGACGACTTCGACATTGATGCTGACCTTGATAGTTTAACTGGACTCGCTAAGCTGAAGGCATCCGGTCAAGCATCCTCGCCATTTGGCACGCTGTCGTGTTACGTTGCATTGCTCGTATTCGACTCTCTAGCCAGTTAGTTGGAACGCATCGGTATTTTGGCATAACCATCCAAATATACTATTCCATCCGACTACGCTATCGTGTTCTTCCTTGGTCTCGTATTCGTGGGTATATAACAAGTTCGAATAATTAGTGATTGGTCTTTGCGTCTGTCAAGTTCGCACCAGGACAAATCCTAAAGATATATATTAAAATGGTTTTTATTCTTTTCCTAGGCAACTCATGACACGATGAAGACATAAACGTTAACCAATGGGAATATGAGAAATTATAACATAAAAGTACATTCTTTTTCTTAGAAAATCAAATGACCCAGTGGCTCAATGGTAACGCGCTGGCCGCGGAACCTGAAGGTCGCGGGTTCAGTCCCTGCTGGTGGGGTCGTGGGTGTGCACTGCTGAGGAGTCCCATACTAGGACGAAGCAGCTGTCCAGTGCTCCCAGGTTTCTTTTGTTCCTCCAACTGATGTCAGTCTACGATGAATAACAACTTGAAAAAATCAAATGCACTGAAGCAAAATAAATTATTGTTGGGGCAAGGAGTTCTCATTGGAAAATAACTCATAAAAACTTGATAAACATTTATCCACTGGCATAAAAATATAAAAAGTATCAGGTTTATTTAACCAAAGACGTATTTATCATAATTTGTTTATATTCTAACAGACTTCCAGCTGTAAACTGAAGCATTTGTAAATTTACATAGAGCAAGAACAACAGCTTTAGTAGAATAGCATGGATCCATCTTATTTTCCGGTTTCTCATCAACTGCTTATAACCTAAAACAATTTTAACACCAATTTATATACTCAAATCAGTTTCATAGAAAATTGTCGGCTCGAACTAAAGATAACATCGATATAAAGTCATTAAAAACACAGGAAGGGCTGAATAAATAAACAAAGCTTAGTTTGCCAATATATAGAAGGATTAGACGAATATTCCAGAGTGGAAGTTTGAATAAATAAGGAGACAAATGTATTCAACGTATTCAAGATGGTTACACAAAATATGTGAAAGGTCAAACAACTTATGTTAACTAGGAGTTAATGTGAGTAGGATTCAGATAATTAGGTCAAGGGTGTAAAATGTAAAATAACAGCAACAAAAACAACTTTTATGAATCAACAACGATGTGTAAAAAGCATATTGATTGTGAACAAAACAAGTCTTTACCATGGTAGGCACAGACTAATAACTGGTTTTTATGAACACGCAAGTCTGGTTTCGATCATTTAATGGGTAACGCTTCAGCGGAAAGCAGTAAATTTGGATTCATCTGTTTATCAATTGTTTTGAACGATTTCTTAACATGGACTTCATGTCCATTAACAATAAAGTGACGAGTAATAGCGCTGTTGATGAGCTATCCACCTCTCAGTCACAAATACCTTTGAATATACTTAGGGATGACCTACTCACACTAACTCCTAGTTAACATAAGTTGTTTGACCTTTCACATATTTTGTGTAACCATCTTGAATACGTTGAATACATTTGTCTCCCTTATTTATTCAAACTTCCACTCTGGAATATTCGTCTAATCCTTCTATATATTGGCAAACTAAGCTTTGTTTATTTATTCAGCCCTTCCTGTGTTTTTAATGACTTTATATCGATGTTATCTTTAGTTCGAGCCGACAATTTTCTATGAAACTGATTTGAGTATATAAATTGGTGTTAAAATTGTTTTAGGTTATAAGCAGTTGATGAGAAACCGGAAAATAAGATGGATCCATGCTATTCTACTAAAGCTGTTGTTCTTGCTCTATGTAAATTTATGAAGGGAAAGAATTGTATGGAATTTATGACTTATCAGTATAGAAACCATGTTTAATTTTATTTATGATGAAATTAAACGTAAAATCCTAGCTACTCCATATCTACATTCCAATAATCTCAAGACGCTTGTTGTTTCCGTGGTTTACAACAAATTTTAGGTAGCTGTTGTCGTGGTTCAGCATCATCTAAAAAAACTACTGGAAGGAAAGAATTGTTATACATATTTGTCTTTCTACTTTAAAATGTCTTAGGATTTCAAGCCATTGATGTGTTACTTCCCCATCATCTGAAGCAACTATCTCATTTGATGTGTGGGTGGGGGCTTTGAACCCTCTTGAGTATCTGTATAATCTTTAAGGTTGATGCTTATGCTTGCACTGGTACTCTTTGAGAACTTTTGTTGTACATATAATAAGGGGTTGGTTTTAGAAAGGTTAGATTGCACCGAACATTTTTTTATCATGTTGCAAATTCAAGCAAGCACTTCGTGACTTTTATTACCATGATCTGATCGAATATGGGCATCATTTATTATCTTCTAATAGGTAACGTGGAGAAGTTACTATCATTCTCATCCATTACTGTAACATAATCCATATTATCAGGTCCCTTAAACTCACTTTCCTGTTCACCATGTCCATCACTCAAGTAATTACCAAGAGTCTTCCAAAATCTGAGAACATATGGATGTAGATTTTTGCTGGATATCATCCAGCATTTGACTGAATTTCTCAATAATCCTTAGTGTTGCTGCTACCATCCTTTCTTGACAGCCTCTCATAAATGCTTAAAATTTGTCATTAGAAAGTCTTGTCAATTTTTTAACGGTCACCTCTTGTTATATCATTGTAGTGCCCATCTGGTATAACTAGTTTCGCAATAAATGGAAAAGGTGATAATATAACAGAAAGTATATTTCAACATCAAGAATATGTATAGAATCCAAAGGCTTATATATACTTACAATGGCACTGCCTGCTCCAGGTCTTTCTAGATTTGAATATCCTATTGACAAGAAGGAAGTCCTGAACCTATATTTCGTATTTATTGGTAATCATTAGTTAGGTGCGTCAACAGCCATCAGGTGTCTGAGAAGTGTATGACTTAGTTTCGAGACCGAAACATCACAACGGTAAGGGGAATTACACCCCTGGCCGAGGATCATGACTCTTGGATCTTTGATATTTGGCTGCCACTATTTATCACGGGGATTAGTAGTTTAACAACTAGGGGAGAATACAGTGTTTACAAGTCGTTTGGAATAAAGAATAAGGCTGTCAGAAGAGAACAGCGGCGCCTGCTAGCAACGAGTCTAGATCGAAATCAGTATTCAAAATCATGAGCTGCCGAGGCAGAAGTTTTGGATTTCATTTTTGGTTCCATGCTACTGTATGGGCGGAAAGACCTTATTGATCAATTTTGTCTTTCAGCTGACCAGTGAAAATAAGTGTTCAACTCGTGACCTACTAGCATCATTTTCTGAAGGTAAACTGTATATAAAAACTGTGTATTTTGCCAAATAAGTTTGTCATAGGCCTTCTGTCTTCTGATTTTCTCAGTTCAGTAAAGTATCAGGTTTGAGGAAGAACAATCGCTATTCTCATCCAGTCCAGGTTTCTCATTGCGTTAGTAATGTTTCTGGTATTTCGTATCATTCTGTTAGTCACTTCAACGCCGACGAAGTGCTTCAAATTAGGTCAATAAGCAGTTTATCGTATTACTTTACTCCTGTTAGTTTTTATGTTCGGTGCCAAATAGAAAAACAGCATATTTAAAAAAGACTTTGAATCGTGCAAAATAAAGACATATATTTACGGTATACAAATCGGTAATTTTACCGGAAATAGTTCCATAGCAAACATGAAACATTCATTTATGGTGAGGTAGTCTGTCGAAAGTATGAGACTATTTTCGCTTATTTAAACTGCCTCGAAAACACTTGAGTGTTATATTTTTTTAATTATTTCTTTGGAAGGTGATGAAATATCTATACATCCTTTAATATCGCTAGTGGTTCACAAGTTGCTGCTGTCATAGACCCCACCATCAGTTATTATATTTCATAAAATGAACATAATTGTGAAGAAACAGGTACACTTTGAATGCAACCAAATATGTTGTTTTCGGGCTGAAACTGTCAGTTCTACATTGTAATTATTACCGGTAATGTTTATCTCATGGTTATAAAATGTACAACTAGGCTTTTCTCTATGGCGAACGGTGGTAGAACTATGAGAAGTTAAATAATTCTTTAGTTTGGAAGTTTGCAGGTATTTGTTGACTTCAGGTTGGTATTCGTCACAAACTGACATCAGTTGAGTACCATTGAAAACCGAAGGACGTTGAGTAGCTGTTTCGTTCTAGTATGGGACTTTCCAGCAGTGTACACCAACGATTCCACCAGGGGTCGAACTCATGACCTCAATGTCTCGTGGTGAGCACGTTGCTATTCAGCAACTGGGTCTGAATTCAGTGGTTCACATTTTCTCTCCTCTGTAAATTTGAGATATAGCATAACCACTATGCAATAGGTGTGAATTGCTAGGAAGTCCCATATTAGGAAAAATAGCTGTCCAGTACTACCAGTTTTTCAATGGTTTGGAAACTTGTGAATAATAACTTTGTCTATCAGTAAGTTATTTCTTAAAGCTCATGCACTCACTGATTAGGTGTTTAGGCATAGTTATCTGTCACTTTCATTCTATCAATTTACAACAAGAATTTACGTAGTGAAATCTAATGTGTTCAGTAGCAGAGTCTCATACTGTGTAGTTGGATAACATTCTCTGAGAATTCCTTAACAGGGTTCGCTTCAACGTCCCTGAAGATGGATCTTATTAATGGAGACCAAAAGTAGTGAACTTGAGCAACTAATTTCATGTTGAAGTATTTGTCTACTCTACACAAAAATAATCGATCAAAAGTACCAGCACAAAGGGGAATTAAAGTTTTAGCAGGCAATCAGGTCAAACGTTCGCCATGTTAAAAGTACAGGATTTGAACTTGAATTCTGGTCGTTTATAAAGAAGGTATTCTATTGTCTTCCAAGTATTGGTTGTATTGTATTCTCTGAGCTCGGTTATTTGATCGTGGAGCTTTCATGGTCTTTCTAGACGACATCATCAGCACTAACTTCAGTATGAAGTGAGCTGTCAGCATGTCTACAAGAGTGATTCAGTAAGTCGCCTTGACGAACTGGTTTTTGATTGGTTGTTTCCTTTGACTGCTGTGTCATTGACTGCATAAATCTTCTTGTTTACTGTCCCTCTGTTTGACCTCTGTCCTTTCCGTCACTGATTTTTCTTATTGGTTGGTAGCAGATGTAGAATAGAAAGGTAGAATAACCAGCACAAACCCCATCGTCCAAATATTATTAGATAATGGGGATTTTCAGGACTAGGGAGCTTAAGCATCCTTGTCGACTGCATTTAATATCTGGTTAGTGACATCGATAAAAGGAATGTCAGCGTTGACACTTGATCACAGAATTTGAATTTTGTGGGTCAAAGTAACAAAAACTTAAATTTTAGTAATTCGGTTAATCAGTCCACTTATTAATGTTTTAATAACATATTTATACGAGATTGGATTTTTCCTCTTCATGATTTCCATCTCCATTTGGATGTCTTAGTCATCTGAAGTTGACTCAAGAAGTTTCAGTTATACTGTAAAACAGTTTGCTGGGTTACATTGTTAGTTATCTATAAAAAGCATCGTTTGGTAGTCTACCCCCTACCTTGAGGAAATAATTTCTTAATAAATTGTTGTTCAGCGCATATTAATTATGCACGTTTTACAGGGTTTTGCTTGAAGTCTTTCTATAAGACCCAAAAATCCCCCTTATGATCTTAATATTCATAAGTCATCATCCTTTTGCAATGCACTACATTACTAAAAACCATGACTTTTACTTTCGACAAATAAATTTGGATAAAAAAGTAATAAAACCCTATTTTTAATTTCTTCTACAAGATGAATATGCATTGCTGAACTTCAAGATATAGTGAAATCAACTTCAATCATCTTAGGCATACTGATCAATTACAGCCTTACATCAACAAAACCAAACCAACTCACGTTATTTTCAGCCTTCATTAGTAATTATTGATTTTCATTATTATCCTTTGGTTTAGTTGATTTTATACATATTTTTATGCAGAATATGAAAGCTAAACACCGTAGAAAGGACATTGAACTATAATATGGTTAGATTATATATATATATATATATATATATATATATATATATATATATATATATATATATATATATATATATATATATATATATATATATATATATATATCCAATAGTTCACCAATAGCAACCTGTATAACTGTTACATCTGTTCCACCAGCTCATAAAATAATACTTCTGGAGGTTTGTTTGAAAAAGAAATGAGATGTTTATAGTGAAAACAAGAAGCATCTGGAGAAACAATCGACATGACACTCTACCACCTTGTAACCCATGTGATAAGGTAGAATAATGCATATATGAGTATACTCATGTACTACCTACTGTTTGTTTTACTGGTTTGTCAGAAAATTAGTTATGTTCAACTATTATAATTAATTTGGTTATTTAATTTAAGCTTCTTGTAAACCATTACGTAGATTATTGAGTGGAAAGTTCTGAATAATCGTTTCATCTGTTTTCTCATGGAGTACTTACTCATTATAATTCATTACCTAATGAATTAAGTCTTAAGTTTACTATCGTTCTATTGTTTCATGAATGATTTCATTTTCCTATCTAGTAGATTAGTATTCACCTGATATTGTCACTGACTTGACTAGTTTAGACATAGTTTTGCTAAAGCGATACAGTGATCAATAATCAGTGCACTTGTATATGAACCAAGTTAACATTCAACTGCCTTTGATGAATGCTCTTCCGTTATCAGTGATGGGCGAAATAAAGAATGATTTTACGAATTAACTGACAGGTATTATACACTTGTATTGAACCAGAGGATATTACAGAGGCAATTTAACTTCTCGTATCACACAACCAACTAAGAATGTTTCAAATGTGCGCTTTGCTCTAACACTGTTTACATCAGACAAAATATTGTTAACTCATTCCTAGTGCTTCCAGAGTTACTGATCCGCCAATATTAAATAAAATAATAACGGAGGACGCCTGTGTTTTTACTAGATTGTTCAATTCAGAAGCCTCAGAACGTCAACTGCCATCCAAGCACTTCAAAAAAACTTGTTTATGTAGTACTAACATCAAATAGTACAGAATATTAAAAAGGTCAAGAGCGAGAAATGAGGTCGGATCAGTATTTGAAGGAGTGAAAAAACATAACCAAAGAGTGTTACTGTTGTTTTTCACTGTTGCCTACTTAACCTTCTTTCCAATTTATTCTTTTTCCGGTAAATAATTCTAGGATTTCTGCTTCTTTAACAGTAGATGAATTAGACGAGTCTGACAACCGAATTTAGAATGAGGCAATTCAAAGAAGCATGGTTTTTAGACATAAATTTAGGTGAGATAATCAGTTGCACACCATTTTGAGGTGTACTTTGGTTTGCGCCAACAAACAGGCAAGCATATAAATAACAGAGAAAATGGGGAGATGGGCTGCTAAACATAAACAAGCAGTTTGGTGTACGATAATGCATAACCACTCACCCGAACAACACTGAGATGCACAGAAAAGGAAACTGGACATGGTAGATTTAATCAGTGAGATAACTGAAATTAATTACAATTTTGAGAAGACGCATTACTATTTTTCTTTCCTAATAATTTTACAAATTACATCGGTTGTACACTTCGTGGAAAGTAATAAAAATTATGTGACTGAATGAATAGTTGTAAAACCGGCAGAAAACTGCCATTCACCGTTCCGCTTTGAATAGCATGCACTTAGAAAGAGAAAGTAAACCGCAGGTGAGCAAACAATCACACAAGTGCTTGTGCTAGTAAAAACCATCACTTTAGTCTAAAATCTCCGTATTTTTAACCA
>OX104134.1:63998013-64174516 GCA_944470555.2 Heterobilharzia americana
AATTTATCATTATTCCCCACTCTACTTGACATTCACTAGTGAGGAAAAATTTGAGTTGAGGAATAATAGGCGTTTCTTCTACAGCCTTCTTTTCTATGCCCCACTTCAAACAGTATATATATTATATATATATATATATAATATATATATATATATATATATATTATATATATATATATATATCTGAAAATAAGAAATTATACAAATGACCATAATCCCCTAGTGTATTTTTGGCATTAAATTTAAATCTGTTCTCGGATGAAAGGTTTCAATCATATATATATATATATATATATATATATATATATTATATATATATATATGTATATATATATATAGGTATAAAGGTCTGAAAAACATCTCATTTCTACTGCAGAGTATGCTATTGTCATTAAGCCTAACATCAACCAGAGTATAACAAAGAGACAAACAAAAACTATTCGGTAATAAGAGTATTTTGAGAAAAGTTAACTACAAGATACGAAGAATTATTTCAGCCTTATATTACCTATTACCAATATTGATGAGTACTGTAAATATAAAAAATTCTTAGTCTCCTGTTGAGAATCTAAGGAAAAAGTGAAGCTTCCCTCGTTCATCTCCTTCATTTGCTCCTTCCTGCACAGTGGATGCCAGTGCAGGGAAGTGATTCCAATAATCCATCATATTTATTATTATCATTATTTATAACTTGGGGTCCTAATGGAATATAGGGCTTCAGTAACACGTCTCCAGTGCACTCTCTTCTCTGGAATCTTTTCAACATGGCTCAACGACAGCCCACAAGCTCTCATTTCCTCCTCGCACGATCTCCTCCATGTCACCCTCACAACGGACACCCAACTCGTCGCTTCCCATCAGGGTTCCACTCGAGTACCTGGCCTGACGCGTGATGTTCCCAGTCGGCCTTCTCAGTGTATGCCCAGTCCATCTCCACTTCCTTCTTCCGCATATTTGTTGAGCGATAGGTTCTTGGTTGGCTCGTTACCAGCCAGCCACAGTTCCTTGTTGCTTATTCCTATTGATCTGACCATCTGATCTTCAGTATAAAGTGAGCGTAGGCGGCAGTTGTTGATGAATGTCTGTAGTTTGTTGGAAATCCATTTCGTAAAGCGCCAAGTTTCTGAACCATATAGCATCACTGACTTGACATTGGTGTTAAAAATTTGGATCTTATTCTTTGTGCTCAGTGCAGTGCAGCAGATCTCCACACTGGCTTCAGGCTAATGAAAGCCTGTCTTGCTTTCCCGATTCTCACTGTGACATCCTCGTCTGTGACCGCCACCTGTAGTTGAGATTGAGACAGTGCTGACTAGATAAGTGAAGGAGGCTACTTCCTTTAACTTTCTCCCGTTCATGCTTATTGGTGCTTCATCTTGTTGTTGTTGGTAGTGGTGTTGGTGGTGTTGGTTGGGTATCATCATCACCTCTGTCTTCTCTATATTCATTTGAAGTCCCGTCTTCGCTGCCCTGCCCTGCCTCGCCTCGCCTGACCTCACCTCACCTCTTCTGTCAACTTGCTAGTTTTCCCTCGTAGATCTTCAAGTCTGTGTGACATCAGACACAAATCATCGGTGAAATCCAAATCTTCTTCTACCGTCTTTTCATCGATCCGTTTCGTAGAAGTGTCTTTTGTCTTTGCGTGCACTATCCTTCACTTCTCTGTCCAGTGTTCTACACATTGTACTCAGATACTCTTCTCGTTGTGCATCCTTGCACTACGCTGGTTCATCTTCTGCTTCACCATCCTCCCCTCCCTACTCTATCACCTTCCATGTGTCCGTCCAGATCCATTCCTTGTCTTGTCTTGTCTTCTTTCTCATTCTTTCCTAACACGGTTATGCAGGTTTCTTTCCACATAGCTTTCAAAGAGTTCCCGTGTTCATCCACGCAGGTTTCTTCAGGGATGTCCCTCGATATCTCCCATTTCGTCTTGATGGCTGACGTGAAGATGTCCTTTGTAGTTTTGTCCTTCGGTTTCTGTTCTTGGTGTTGTACTTGAACTGTGGTCTATCATCAACTTCCTTGAAGGCTTTCAACTTGATTTTGAAGGTTCCTTGCACTAGATAGTGAGTGGTCTGAGCCAACATCTCATCCTCTTCTTTACCTTGTGTCAAGTAGGCTGCCTCTCCACTTTCTTCACATTGAGATAAAGTCGATCTGATTTTTAGTGTAGTGTGTCCTGGTGTCTGGTGAAATCGAATGCATGTCGCTGCCCTGTGGATATCCTTGTGCTTGAACACACTACCTGACTCCAATTACCAAATCGCTGAATGCACACAATTCTCCATTCTCATTCATCACCTCACCGAGCGCTTCTCGGCCCATGGTTTGTTCTCTTCCCGTGTTATCGCTCCCAGCTTGGCTGATATTCATGTCGCCCCACCCATTAGAATTTTGATATCGCTAACTTGAGTGGTGTCTTGTCCAGTGTTGATTGAAGTTGTCTGTAGAATTCCTCCTTTTTCACTTGCTCTGCATTATTTGTAGGTGCACAGTGTAGCGTTGTATGATTGTGACCTTCCTTCCTTCCTTCCCTTTGATTTGAACCTTGCTGTCATGATCCTGATCCTGATCTGGAGGAGATTGGTTCCCACTTCATGAGAGAGGGGCTTCGACACTGTTGGGGACATCATGATAGCCACTCAATAACTCAGTGTGCTGTGCTCGTGGTTGTCGTGTCGTCTGGGTGACAACATCGGAGTAGATTATTGATTCTCCAGTTGACAGTTTGGAGAGTCCACTCCCATCCCATCTGCTTTCGCAAATTCCAAGCACTTCAATGTGATACCTCTTCATCTCGTTTGCAGTCTGGGCTGCCTTGGTAGTAGTAGTAGTAGTAGTAGTAGTAGTAGTAGTAGTAGTAGTAGTAGTAGTAGTAGTAGTAGTAGTGGTAGTAGTAGTAGTAGTAGTAGTAGTAGTAGTAGTAGTAGTAGTAGTAGTAGTAGTAGTAGTAGTAGTAGTAGTAGTAGTAGTAGTAGTAGTAGTAGTAGTAGTAGTAGTGGTAGTAGTAGTAGTGGTAGTAGTAGTAGTAGTAGTAGTAGTAGTAGTAGTAGTAGTAGTAGTAGTAGTAGTAGTAGTAGTAGTAGTAGTAGTAGTAGTAGTAGTAGTAGTAGTAGTCCTTAAGTCATGCTTCTTTTGATCAGTTGGCTCTCTTTTTTTAATGACTCTACTGTGTTATACCTGGATTTAACGAGTAGCTTTCATGACTTACGCCATCGAATAATATCTGTATGATAACAGAAAGCCACGTTCGGACTTCCTCTTTTGCTCTTTTACACTAATATAGTTTCATTTATGTGTGATTATTCACTGGACCGATGAAAATACCCCAGAAGAAGATTGAAATTTCGACGATGATGATTTGTGTCTTATGTCTTGTCACACAAACTCGAAGATCAACAGGCGAAAACAAACAAGTTGACGGAAGAGGCAGGGCATCGAAGACGGGACTTCAAGTGAATGTAGAGAAAACAGAGGTGATGAAGATACCCAACCAACAGCAGCATCAACAACAAGCACTAGTCACCATTACCGGAGGAAAAACCTAAAGGAAGTTGTCTCTTTCACCTTCCTTCCTAGGCAGCATCGTTTCAATCACAGGTGGCACAGATGAGGACATCAAAACAGGATCGGAAAAGCAAGACAGGCTTTCATTAGCCTGAAGCCAGTGTGGAGATCTGCTGCACTGCACTGAGCACAAAGAATAAGATCCAAATTTTAACACCAATGTCAAGTCAGTGATGCTATATGGTTCAGAAACTTGGCGCTTTACGAAATGGATTTCCAACAAACTACAGACATTCATCAACAACTGCCGCCTACGCTCACTTTATACTGAAGATCAGATGGTCAGATCAATAGGAATAAGCAACAAGGAACTGTGGCTGGCTGGTAACGAGCCAACCAAGAACCTATCGCTCAACAAATATGCGGAAGAAGGAAGTGGAGATGGACTGGGCATACACTGAGAAGGCCGACTGGGAACATCACGCGTCAGGCCAGGTACTCGAGTGGAACCCTGATGGGAAGCGACGAGTGGGTGTCCGTTGTGAGGGTGACATGGAGGAGATCGTGCGAGGAGGAAATGAGAGCTTGTGGGCTGTCGTTGAGCCATGTTGAAAAGATTCCAGAGAAGAGAGTGCACTGGAGACGTGTTACTGAAGCCCTATATTCCATTAGGAACCCAAAGGGAAAATAATTATATAATAGTTCCCTGCCTGTAGATTACCTAATAAGTTAAGTGCTGAATTTATCCTCACTTTAACACTTCATAGAATATCATTCTCCAGATGACCACATTCTCTCTGGATGATTTGCTTCCCGAAGAACTTTTCAAAAGTTCACAGTACTTGCCTCTTTACACACCGCTTTCTGGCATGCATATATACATATATATATATATATATATATATATATATATATATATATATATATATATATATATATATATATATATATATATATATATATGAGAAAGGAAATTCAGGAGTGTATTCTGCTTCCTAGAAAGATATTGTAGAATTGACAGTTGACCTATAGTGTTTAGTGAATACAGTGTGACTCAAAATTATACCTGTGACCTGCTAATATTCTCCATAATTTCAAAATTAGCGTTCAGACGTATGTAGTGACAAATGAAGTCATTCGAAGACCAGTAAAATACAAATGTACTGAGAATAATTGTTCTGCATTGTGAACCCACGTTTTTCATACATCATAATCATTTGCTTTGTCTGAAAAGTCAAACAGACATCAGAGAATCTAGATCATTTTAAATGTTGAGATGGTCATTTCAGTTGAAGTGGAAACCTGGAATGCCGGCATTAACATGTTTCATGTTTATGTGTTCCATCCAGTCACCTGACTACTTAAAACCCTTCTACCGAAACCAAACAATCTCAGATATTATCATCAATACATATCCAAATTTTACTTCAGTTATTTGAGGAGTATCAAGGTTGTTTCTCTTCAGCTACTTGCTAAACTATGTATCGAATCTATTCAACTTATCAGTGTTATTCATTTATTGATTCTAGTTAGATGGAGGCAATCGGTGTGACGCCCGGGGTCTGGGTTTCGCGCTTTTTGGTACTTGTCAGCAAGGCGCTTCTGTCTCGCCTGAGATTCTTATTTAGGTCATCCAGTGTTAGAGTCAGTGACGTTACTACTGAGCCATTTGGACCACAACTGACCTCTTGTAGGGCTGGATCACGTACACTGGTGGTTACCGGAGGGTAACTAACTTCATGTTGTCTGATCCTAAGTGCTGACTGAATGCTGCCAATCGCCTCCATCCAAATAACATCTACCACAGTACATTGCGACCCTGAGCTACCTAGTCTGGTGGCCACATTTCAAAATGATCGGTAGAATTGGTTAGCACTTAGGACTAGACAACATGAATTTGGTTATCCTCCAGAAGCCAGTCAGTGTATTTACTGATTCTGTTATTTGAGGCATCACATTAGAATACCTACCGAATGAATGACTACTGATATAAGTGTGCCTGTATAAACCGGTCAAGTGATGATCGTTTCTCGACTACCTGAAATATCAACTTGGTTACAAAATTTGTGATGCAGAATAAAACCAAGTATACAAGAGTGAACTACATAAGCTGGATGTCAGTCCATTTGAACCTTCGGTTTATTTCTGCTGTCTCAATAATCCAATGACCACTTCTTTGTGAGGATGTACAATAATGGAGTGCATGTGAATAAGATGTTTGTAGATTGTTTGAATCAAAAGAATTATTGTACATCATGCAATCTTGAGAAAAGTGAAACTGTCTAGGATATTCAATATTGCACTACTCATCGGTACAAGTAAACGTGTCGTGGATGTCCCCTTTTCAGGCGTAAATCAAGTTTACACACCAGTCACTGTATACCATACCGTATGGCCTATTTCTTATAGATGGAAAAGAATTTGGTCAGTAAAATTAGTAGCATGGTAACTAAACCGAATATCTGGATAATGTGCACATCTCCACTTCCTACTGAAAAAAATGAATATTGTAGAACCAAATCCCGTAAGAGAAGCTTGATCATCATCTGATGTCAGACTGCAGGTTTCGTTACATCAGCAGGATTTAACTTCACCTCACTCTTTTTCACGACTGAAATCCAAAATGCTTCATAACATAGAGTTATTAAAAAAACTAACACATTGAAATAGCCTCTAATAATTTGCTACTTTTGACCCAAATTTATCTGTTATCCCTCTCAATAAATTCAGGAAAGTCAGTTTGGTGTTAGATATTAGGAAAACCGATTAGGATTTATCAGAAATACAACTCTGCAAGTACATTTCTTCGTGGAGGTACCTTAATCCTGAATTAGAGTAGGAGTAAAGTTGCCTTTTATCATAAATCCATTCAGAATTTAATCCAGGAAATTTTAAACTCAGAAAAGTATGTTAAATAAAAGTCATGACTGGTGGGACAAACCAAGTTGGTCGTGAAGACAGTTACCCAAACACGGCTTTGGATGGCATTCACGTTATATCTTGAATTAACAGAAACAGGAAACTGTGGACCTCTGAACTCCAACCCAGTGGCTCAGTGGTAATGTGCTGGTCGCGTAATCTGAAAGTCATAGGTTCGAATCCTGGCAGAGTAACGAGTATGCACTGGTAAGGAGTCCCATGCTAGAAAGAAGCAGATTTCTAGTGATTACAGTTTCTCAATGGCGTTAGTCTGTAATGAAAAAATCAACTCAAAATCAGTGAGTCCCCACAAACCTACAATTAATTTTCTATGCTTCCTGATCTCTTTTTCTCTTCAGATGTCAGCCCCCAATTAAAATCCTTTTAAAATGAAGTAATTTATTGAAACTTATACGGTTAAAGTTTTCAACTTATTATAGCATCATAGGGGAAGTTGAAAAAAAGCGTCAAATTCAAACCTGTAGAACAAGTTACATATGAATATCTTCATCAACGGTTGATTAACTGCACCACTCTCTGAAATAGCCTCAAAAACTGACAATGTTTCATACATGTGTTTTAGTAGACACTTGTTCACCTGTGGAAGAAATATGCCAACAAAATGAAGTTAACATGTTAAACAGTGAAGTGATGCTTTTCTTCACGAATAACTATCATTTTTTGCATGGAAAACTTCTTTTCTCTGTGTTTTTACTGGGGAGGGGATGAATCTGTATGCTTGCTGTCTTACTGTCAATTTTATTCCTCATAGTTCATTTTAGAAGTTAATCCTTCCAACTTACTAATCTTCACATAAAAGTGGAACAAAGTATTCGTAGTAGATCTTAAGAATGATATGATGCACTACTCTGTGGGTGTACGTGTTATATATATACGGTGATCACAAAATATCTGGTGACATGTGTGCTTTTTGGTACTTTAGATGTCACATCAATTCATGGAACAGGTGCGATTCACTTATGTGAAGTTGAAATTCTTAAGGTAATCATAATCGAAAATATAATAAACAGCTGTTGAACAGTCTGCCCACTTGTAAACCAGAGATACACAATTTCAGTTGTCAGTATAACCTTTGAAAGCAGAGCGGTAGTGGACAGCCATTCGGTTCAGTCGAGCAGAAAAGCATAGGCATAAATGAACCTAAAAGGGGTTTAATCGGCAACCTTCAGCTGTTGTTGGTAGCACTTTGTCATTCGACCAGTACACTTAAATTTACAGTTATTCCTGCACTAATACTTCTAACTGATGAATTACTAGAACCTCTAACAAGCGATCACAATTAAACCTTTGTGTATGCTTGATGACAAGTAGCTAAATCCAGGATGCACGTTTCGTCCTATTCGAGGCTCATCAGCAGGGTGTACCTTTACCTCGATGAGTGGTGTTGTCCCCACTGAGACTCGAACCAACTACTCATTACTTCAAACGTCAAAGCGTTGTCCACTAGGCACTGAGGAATGACAGCCACCTCCCTTGCAATGGCCATCAGTTGTTGTCTGATAGAAGTAATCTCCCTTTCTTATACTGGGTTGAATTGCTGGACCTCTATGGATAACGCTTTGGCGTTTTAAGCGATGAATAGGCGGTTCTAGATTCAGTAGGAACATTACTCACTGGGATGCACGTAAGTCCGGCTGACAAGTCCCAAACAGGATGAAATGCACGTCATAGATTCCACTGCTAACCACCAAGCAGACATCAGCATAACCAGAAATCAGGCAATATCAAGGCATCTGCATAGGAGTCCTACCTGCGAACAATGGCAGGGCAATGCGACCCAATATAGCAGCGGGAGATTACAAGTATCAAACCACAATTAAATCTGGCTATTTTTCCAGAGACAAATGAATTTTGTCGTCGACAACTACACGCTTTCAGGCCTATTGTTTGCACCTAAAACATATCTGTTAAACCAAAAGAAAGCACAAACTCCGGCGTAACCACATATTTTATTTGACTGTTGAGCATAGTCATCACATGCGTGGACTTAGACAACTGAAGTAATATTTCGTTTCCTCACTAGTCAGTAGTAAAAGCATAACCCAGGAACGCTTGTATCCTCAAACAGTACACTTACAGGGTATTTCTTACCAAGTTTAGCCAAATCACCACACTCCGTGGAACTTAAAGATATATTGTTCAATAGTTGTAGAGAAGTAAACCGTTGCTCCAGATTTCATCCGTCTTGATATTGATCAAAAAGGCATTTCTGAACCCTTGTGCTGCCTGCAACACTGACGTCTTTGACCGTAGCTCTACCTGATGCACTCTTGAATCTCCGATGGTCCATCACTTCGTTCATGGCTACACATAAGCCTTACTGATAAGTACTGACAAGCGCGAAATACTGATCTACGAAGTTCCGTTAACTGCGTAATGTTGTCTAACACTAACTAAATATCATCTAAATTTCCAGTCTCCTAGTCCAGTGTCTATATTACACAAGTGATAACATAGAATGCATTCACTCACCTGTCCAGTGACCGTTAACTACATCAAAATATCTTGGACTAAAAATGTCAAAGCAGTTAATTCTGAGAGGTAAACAAAATTTCTCCAAATCCTCGATCTTGAAAATTTAAATGTGGAATATCCTCATACCACAAGAAAACAATTACCAACTGTTTAAACTTATAGTATGGAAAACTTAGTTTTATATTTTATTTGTCCCTTGGGCTCCTAATGGAATATAGGGCTTCAGTAACACGTCTCCAGTGCACTCTCTTCTCTGGAATCTTTTCAACATGGCTCAACGACAGCCCACAAGCTCTCATTTCCTCCTCGCACGATCTCCTCCATGTCACCCTCACAACGGACACCCAACTCGTCGCTTCCCATCAGGGTTCCACTCGAGTACCTGGCCTGACGCGTGATGTTCCCAGTCGGCCTTCTCAGTGTATGCCCAGTCCATCTCCACTTCCTTCTTCCGCATATTTGTTGAGCGATAGGTTCTTGGTTGGCTCGTTACCAGCCAGCCACAGTTCCTTGTTGCTTATTCCTATTGATCTGACCATCTGATCTTCAGTATAAAGTGAGCGTAGGCGGCAGTTGTTGATGAATGTCTGTAGTTTGTTGGAAATCCATTTCGTAAAGCGCCAAGTTTCTGAACCATATAGCATCACTGACTTGACATTGGTGTTAAAAATTTGGATCTTATTCTTTGTGCTCAGTGCAGTGCAGCAGATCTCCACACTGGCTTCAGGCTAATGAAAGCCTGTCTTGCTTTCCCGATTCTCACTGTGACATCCTCGTCTGTGACCGCCACCTGTAGTTGAGATTGAGACAGTGCTGACTAGATAAGTGAAGGAGGCTACTTCCTTTAACTTTCTCCCGTTCATGCTGATTGGTGCTTCATCTTGTTGTTGTTGGTAGTGGTGTTGGTGGTGTTGGTTGGGTATCATCATCACCTCTGTCTTCTCTATATTCATTTGAAGTCCCGTCTTCGCTGCCCTGCCCTGCCTCGCCTCGCCTGACCTCACCTCACCTCTTCTGTCAACTTGCTAGTTTTCCCTCGTAGATCTTCAAGTCTGTGTGACATCAGACACAAATCATCGGTGAAATCCAAATCTTCTTCTACCGTCTTTTCATCGATCCAACCAGCGTATACCCGTCTTCTCGCTCCTCACTCTTTCTCGCATGATCCAGTCCAACACAATCAGCAAGATGATGGGTCATAGTAGATAGCCTTGCCTTAATCCTGTCTTCACTTCAAAAGCATCACTGAGCTTCCCACTATGAATTACCTGGCATGTGGCATTTTCATATAGCTGTTGAATGAGATAGATAAAGGTTTGTGGCACCAAAGTCGTAGTGTTGAAGCAGCTGCCTGCCAAATTACTTCTCGGTCGACACTGTCAAAGGCCTTTTCAAAATTGATGAAGTTGAGGTAAAGATCCAGTTGACTGTCATTCTATACTCTGTTCTATGATGATGTGAAGTGTTGCAATTTGATCCACACATGATTTGTTCTTCCTGAAGCCAGTCAGCCTGTTCCGGTCGTACTTTTCAATCCAGTACATCCTCCAGTCTCTCCAAGATGATGCGGCTTAATATTTTGCTTGCATTTGGTGGACTAGGACAGGAGCATGATTCCACGCCAGTTCTTGCAAAGAATCAGGTCTCCGTTCTTTAGCAGTTTGACAAGGTAGCCCTTCTTCCAATCGACTGGCAGGTACCCTCCCTTCCTTCCACACCTCCTGCAATAGTCGCGTGGTGTCAGCATGTCCACTGTTGTCTCTGCGTCTGCTCTCAGTGCTTCTGGTGGGATTCCATCTGGTCCTGCTGCTTTCCCGCATTTCAGCAGCCTTATGGTGTTCAGGACTTCCACTTTTGTTGGAGGATTTATGTTCACGTGTAGTTCTGTGAACGGGCTGTTGGTGGTATTTCTCGATGAAGTGCAGGTGGTGGTCGATTTCAGAGCTTCTTGAAGTGGTCGACCCATCGTTTCCTTTGTTTCTCTTCTTTGGTAACTAGCTTTCCTTCATCATGTTTTATTGGTTTCATGTGAGCTGTCTTGATCTCTTCCCTCCCAGATAGTAACCTGGTAACCTGGTTATTTGATATAATGTTGTCTGATGTCTCCTACCAGCAGCCTGTTCTGCTTCACTTGCAAGTGTTTCGTAGAAGTGTCTTTTGTCTTTGCGTGCACTATCCTTCACTTCTCTGTCCAGTGTTCTACACATTGTACTCAGATACTCTTCTCGTTGTGCATCCTTGCACTACGCTGGTTCATCTTCTGCTTCACCATCCTCCCCTCCCTACTCTATCACCTTCCATGTGTCCGTCCAGATCCATTCCTTGTCTTGTCTTGTCTTCTTTCTCATTCTTTCCTAACACGGTTATGCAGGTTTCTTTCCACATAGCTTTCAAAGAGTTCCCGTGTTCATCCACGCAGGTTTCTTCAGGGATGTCCCTCGATATCTCCCATTTCGTCTTGATGGCTGACGTGAAGATGTCCTTTGTAGTTTTGTCCTTCGGTTTCTGTTCTTGGTGTTGTACTTGAACTGTGGTCTATCATCAACTTCCTTGAAGGCTTTCAACTTGATTTTGAAGGTTCCTTGCACTAGATAGTGAGTGGTCTGAGCCAACATCTCATCCTCTTCTTTACCTTGTGTCAAGTAGTTACTCACACATTAACTAAGTTTATTCATTCAAGAATGCATTCATTATAAACTATAAAACATTGAATTATGTCACTCATTAAGCTGGCCATCATATTATATTTTGTTATCCCAACTTGTTTTCCTCTCTTCCAAGGCAGAAAATAAATATGATTAGGTTAAAGCAGTGGATAAAGTTCGTCTCTCCTAGTAGATTTGTCCAATTTATGTTGATCAAATAACATTGTTTAGTATTGTTTGAATGCTCACACATCCACACTTCAAGGTGAGTAGGCACAAAATTAAATTAAATCATTTTTTTGGGAAATATGATAATTTAATTTAAACAGAGTATCGAAATTTCATTAGTCATCAGAATATGTAGTGAAATAATCTGCTAATTCAGGGCAGGAAATACAAAGCAAATGACATTGTATCATGAACTTCTATTTAAAATGGTGGTTTCATTTAAGTATGCTCTAGGATACACATATATTTCAACAATGTGTATGAGTTAACGTCAGATTAATCTGAAAATGTTGGTGACAGAGTAATGCATGCGTTTTTGATACGGTTATTGGTATTTTTATAATAAGATATTCACGTTTAGAGTTTGTTCTGAACTGATCGATTTTAAAAGGGTTTTCATCATAGATTGTCATGAAATGGAGAACCACTTGAAACTTGTAGCTCCTGAGTAGCATTCACACATGAGCGCATACTCCATGGAGCCCAAAACCGTCACATTACCACCCAGTCACTGAATTAGAATTAGATGGTTCATGTTCCCCAGTTAGTGATAGAACACAGACATTGTTCAGGGTCACCGGTGAGTGTTTTTTTTAGCACTTGATCATTCTGAGATCAATCTCTCAAAAGATATGTACTACTAGAGAGGTTACTCAGAAAAGAAACAGCTTCTTAGCAATCTCCTGTTTCATTGGTCTTCTGGTTCACGTCAATTTATGATGGGAACTCTTATGAATTATTAGAATATTTGGAAACAATCACTTACATCTCAATTCTGCACATTATAGCAGTCCTCACTTAGGCTTAGCCAAGTTTTATTACACAGTGAAATAATTAGTTTATTTCTATGGTCAGTCAGTGGTAAACACTAGATCTTATGCTTTTTAATACTTATCAGCCTAGTGTGTCTTCAATAGTGATCGAACTTTCATATCTTCAAAAGTTCAAGTCAAAGTTATCAAGAAATATGAAACTTAGGTCCATAGTCTTCTACCGACTAACTGGGAGTATCTTCAACCCAAGAAAATACACTGTGGTTGTGTTATTTAGTCATTCAAGCACACTGAATGTCTGGCTGATAAATTCTTATCTCCAACAAGGATTTAAGTGATGGATTGTACACAATATGGTGCCTAATTCATATATGATATCGAAATTACAGATATGCTATAATGAACCCTCCTACTAACTGGTCTAAACCACTGAGCATTAAAAACAGTAAAATATGTTATCCTCATCCTCAACTTGATGCTCATACTGGAATTGACAAGCATTGACAAACATCGTAGACATGACTCATGTTAGATGACCTCAGAATGTTCTATTAGTATGTCAAAGCTCTCAGTTTACAGGATATCTATGAGGTATTATTCATCTCTAACTGACGTCAGTTCGCAAACCAGTTAAAACCTGGGAGTATTGGACTGGTGTTTAATCCTAGTATGGTACACCTCAGCAATACGTACCCATGATCCCACTAGGGATCCAACTCAGGACCTTCAGGTTTCTCGGTGAACGCGCTATTCATTCAACCGCTGGGTTGATGTTCAGTGATCCACAGTCAGTTAGCAATATGCTGTGACTGTCTACCAAGGTATTTAGTTGGTATCCACTTCCCTAACAACTGACTGATCCCACTGGTCACGGCTTCTCATCATAGTTTCAGGATATCCACCTGCAAGCATGTCCCTAATGAGTACCATACAGTAATGTGTTCTGACGTTAGTGGTAATCATAATTTTAGGGAAGTATCCATAACCGGTTGCTGAGGAATCACATACTAGCGCAAAACAGCTGTCCAGTGCTCTCAGGTTACCAATGGTTCTCCAACTGATGTCAGTCCATGACGTATACTACCTCAAAATTAAAACCCCCATTCACTTCAAAAGTACATTACTGTATAGTGCGCATTAGTGACATACGTCCAGATGGATATCTGGAAGTCCTAGTGAGAAGCCGTGACCTGAGGAGTCAACTACTCGGAAGGAAAGTAGGTGCCAACTGATGACCTTCGGTGATAATCACTATATAACAAAAATTGATGAAAGTTGGAAACTGTGAACCACTGCACTCCGACACAATGGCTGAATGGCTAACCTGGAAGTCCTGAGTTCGATCCGTAGCCTGGTCAAGGTGCGAACTGCAGAGGAGTTCCCTGCTAGGACGAAACAGCTGTCCATTGCACCCAAGATTTCATTGGTTTGCGAACTGGTTTCAGCCTGTGATGAATAAATACTACCTTAAACATAAAATCCCTAAAACCCTCAAACTATATATATATAACATTTGAGCAAATTAAATTACTTTCCTGGATCACAGAAAATAATCAACTCAAGTTTAGCTTAACAATCAAATCAAAGTAAACTTGAGAAATGTAATAAATTAATTAGGTAACTTCTTTTATTTTCGCAACCTAATTTGCTTTGTTACTATTTATTCATATACTTGTAATTCTGCGGTGTTTTATTGGATCGAATTGTCCGACCTCTTTCGGCACATAGGCTCCTATGCGGATGCCTTGACATTGCCTGAATGTTAGTTACGATAATCTTGCTTGATTACGGCTAGTAGAGGAACCTAGGATGGGCGTTTCGTCCTATTTGAGACTTGTCAGCTGGATGTACCCGCACTCCAGTGAGTGATGTTGTTCCAACTGAGACTCTTACCCATCGCTTTAAACGTCAAAGCGTTATCCACTATGCCACGGAGGCACGATAGCCACATTTTGTACGAGGGATATTAGTTATTACTATCTATCTGCCTATTCTCCCACCTCCGTGGCATAGTGGACAGCGCCTTGACGTTCAAAGCTATGGGTACGAGGTTCGAGTCTCAGTCGGAACAACATCACTCAGTGCGGCACAGGTAGATTCACTTGACGAGTCCCAAGTAGGACGAAACGCGCGTCCTGGATCCTTCTGCTAGTCACAACCTAGCAAAACTATCTTCATTTACTTTGACTAAGTAACATCACCTATTGATTTTGCAAGAAACTATGGCGATGTTAGAACCTAAAATGAAAATCCGGGGTTCGCCTGTCTGTCACATGATTGTGTTCGGTGTAACTAATCGTCCATCGTGATCATACTGTAGCGTCACACACTTCCCCAAAATCAATAGCCTAGGGTTTGACGACTTTCGACATTGATGCTAACCTTGATAGTTTAACTGGACTCGCTAAGCTGAAGGCACCCGGTCAAGCATCCTCGCCATTTGGCACGCTGTCGTGTTACGTTGCACTGCTCGTATTCGACTCTCTAGCCAGTTAGTTGGAACACATCGGTATTTTGGCACAACCATCCAAATATACTATTCCACCGACTACGCTATCGTGTTCTTCCTTGGTCTCGTATTCGTGGGTATATAACAAGTCCGAATAATTAGTGATTGGTCTTTGCTTCTGTCAAGTTTGCACCAGGACAAATCCTAAAATACCATCCACCCAGCCAAGACTTTTCATGGCCATTTTAATCAACTTTAATAAGACAGTGAAAAGTACGTATGTCTTCGCAATACTCTCGGTGTACTGCTTTCTCTGGTCTTAGCTAAGCATGTAGTTGTCGGAGTTCGCAATTAATTTTTCCTAAATGGGGTTGTCAACATTAACCATTACAATGGTTTTACAATTCGCCTTCCTGAGGTTTGATTAAGCTTGTAGGATAGACATGGAGTCTGACAACTGATAGACTGGTAAATATAAATTTTAGTAATTTATATTATTTTAGGTTCGAGTAAACTTCAAAAAAGGATGTTTCAATCAGGTTTAAACTGCAATCGAAAATTTCAGCATTGGTTAGTCCACGTATAATAGGTTGAAACTTACATTTCCCAAAGAATGCAAATGTGGAGGTTTGTGTAATTTATTTGCTGATTTTAGGCTGATATTCATTAAGGGTTGACACCCCTGCTGGTCATGGATTTGTACGACTGTGGAGTCCCATAATAGAGCAGAACAGCTGCCCAGTGCTCTCAATTTTCCAATGTCTCTTCAACTGATGCCAGCCTATGATGAATACCAACTTGGAATTCAAATGTGTTTGTTTTCTGCTCATTTAGAATTGATTAACTCAAAACTGCAGTCTCTCAGAAGCGAAGTTCTTTATGTAAACTGACATGACTTTATTCATAAGCATTTCGAAAAAGAAATAAGGCTGATGTATATCAAATGAACACCAACATAGTTAGTTCTACGTCCAGGCAGCTTAAATATGGTAGCGTAGTTCAATGATCTCTTTCAGTTGGTGGTCCTACTGTAATGAATTGATCGGTTTCTGCTGACATTTTGACGTATTGAACGAAGCCTGAATATTGCCTTAAGCCTCATTATGGTGTAATGTGCTTAGTTTCGAAATAAGTTCGTAATGACCACTGAATAGTAATTCAGCTGTTAGCTTGTAGGAAATTATTAAATTTAGCAAGAAGAGTTGAAAACGTGGGATCATTAGACATCTGTTTCCTCCTGTTTTGAAATTGGTCAGGAATATACACCCAACACCTTGTGAAGGATAGAGTCAAGCAGGGTTAGGTCTGTTTCATCAACTATCCCTCAACTCTTTAAATTTTACATGGTCTACGGTCAGCTTCTTAATTGAGTGTTTGAATTCCACTAGAATGGTTTTATGTTTATTCTGTGACTTCAGTGTTGAATAAAGGTGGTCCAAACCTAGGAGTGAACAAAGTTCCCTTCAGACTGTACACTGTTTTTGACAATGAACCTTTTGTTGTGTCGAACCCAGGTTTAAGGTCTTCTGTCAAATAACTCCTTAGCATTTAATGCACATAAACTCTTGGATTCATCAAACATGTTTTTTCATTCTTTGAAAATCTTGCCAAAATGACACAACAAGGCAAACTGATCAAATTCAGTATAAGAGTAAAACTTGGCCGCTGTGGTAGGATATAATACCAAATCCCATTTCAGTTATGAGCAATAATTTATGCTCGAAACGTAATCAAGTAAATAATACTGTATCACTGTGCGCTTTATATCAAATAAACAAATTTAATATGGAATCCCATTTCAGTTGATTTATAACACAGTGAGGGAACTGGATTACCTTTCGGATACAATTTATTGTCTCTAGTCCTATCAAGATAACTCCACAACGTTGAGATCTGCTTTAGACAGTTCTAATTTCCCGCCTCCTCTGTAATATGGGTAGGAGGATTTTCCACATGTCCGGAACAGGTGTTAAGTCATTCCTGTTGCATGTATTAGGTGTTGATTTGATAAACAAAGATTCCGTTATCAATCTCCCTCCCCACCCTTCTACGTTAGTTGTAAGGATTTTCACTCATTGTATGGTTGTGTGTAAATGCATGCACACCTATGATTGAGCTTCTTTCTGAATTCCTTGCTTTGACCTAGTTAACTTTTTGTGCTCGAATAGCCTAAATGACCCTGGTCGACTATTTTGACCTATGTATTTGACCTCGCAATCATTGGGTAAACTAAATTATCGTGCCTAATTGGATTAATAAGATCTTTTAACCTACAAAGCTTATGAATGTGAGTTTGTAGGTTTAAATGCCACTAGAATCCTAGGTTTATTGAGAATCTTACGTAATGTCTCTGAGGTACCTTCCTTGTATGATAATAATGCAGAGGCTCTGAATTTTCTCTTGTCAGATCTTCCTACTTTTGGTAAGTTCTATTTCATTTTCTTCTGACGTTCAAGTGTCAGACCACATTGTGCTAACACCTCATCTACTGATGCTTTATCTACTGAACTTAATTAGTGGTATTTCAGTTTCAGGAATGACATCTTCAGGTTTCAGTTCATTAACTGCTATAATGAAGTTAAGCCCCTTCTCCAGCACCTTTACTTCCTTGAGCCTAAGACCCTAGTTAAGAGATTGACAACCCCCTTTGTTTTATCGATGACTGGTTATCTGCTGTTGAGAATCTCCTTATGCTCTACTGGATACTATTCTTTCATTAATTTATTAAACTTCTTCATTTGAGTATTCATGCATTGTCGAAAGGCAGTTGATCACGCTTTGTTGAAGTTGTAATCCAGTAAATAATACTGTTCCAGTGTGTGATAGATCTAATAAGTCAACTAAATTGATTACATCTAGGTCAACACATCACTTCAGACAATATTCATAGCAAATTGATGTCAAATAACAAAAAATAAAAATGAAGTGTGCAGGCATTTTGTTGACTAGCTCATGCATAAACCAGTAAATACAAATTTCTCAACGTAGATTAACATACTAAACACCAGCCACAGAGCCATTTCAAACATGGAAGCCATGAGCCACTGTTTTGTCCTACTTTAGGACTCCTCAGAAGTATTCACCCAAAACCACCAAGGTGTCTAATCCAGGACCCTTGGGTTTCACAGCGAGCACATCGCCACTCAGTAACTGGGTTGGAATGCACCTCCTCACGCTTTCTAACTCCTGTCTATTCATTACGTAGCCCCACCATCTTCCAATGCTACTGGTGACTGTTTGTCCTGAAGCTCGACTTGGTTGACCACACACGTCATGGCTTCTCACAAGGAAGTTCAAGTCAAAGCAAGTCACTAGCACACATCAGATCCTTATCCAGCTCGGAGATTCGTAGGGAAATGACTGACTTCCGTTTAGCATAACCTCAAAAGTAGCTAGGTCTGATAACCTTCCGAGTAGATTTCTAATTTGACATCACACAGGCTGTTAGTTCGAGTCTTGCTACAATTCAGGTTTCCAGTCAATCAGTATCCCTTTTTGTCAGTCTCATAATCAACGCTGTCATCTCACGCAATCCCATGGGATAGCAAATGCCTGTCGAAATTGATCTTCTGTCAATCAACAGACACAAAGTAAAGGTACTACATAACTGCTTATACATTCCAAAAGAGAGTAAACTTGTTCAGATTCATTCGAGAAGTAGTACTGTTTTGAAATTCAGTGGCCAAAATCGTTTTCGTCTGTTGGACATTGAATACAAATAACTAAGACCCATAGATCTGAAGAATTTGTTTACCACTCTGTAGTAGTCAGTTGTTTCAAGGTTTCTCATTTACATAAACATTTTACAATAGGCAACTAATCAATGAAATTATGGCTGGCTAAATGTCCAACCATCTGTTTTGCAGTCTGAAGAAAAAATTCATATTTCCCAAAGGAATACATCACTTTAGTTTCCTTACTCTGAGTTGTCTGCTTCAAATTAACGAGTGCATTCCTTGACTGTAACATGATGTCGTAATATGTTCCGTATGGTGTATTGCAATAGTTCCATAGATTGACAAAACAATATTCACATTACGAATTGTAATCTACCCTGCCTTGCAGGCGGAATTGAACGGGCAGTCTTCGAATTCTGTGTTCGATTTCAGTGTAGTTCAGATTCATTTGTTTATTGGAGATGAATTTGACCTTGGTGAAGAAGTGTTGTGTTTGAACGTCACGCTCACCGCACCGTTAATTCTGGCAGCCGTTTATGACCATCCTAGCCAAGAACCATAATCAGTAAACGTTTAGCACTTAATGAACAGTTTGGCACTGTTTCCGGACCAAAACGAATGAACAGCCTCGAAAGTAATTTTAAGTGTGACCTTCTATGCCAGTATCTCTCACAAAAGATATATTTTTACTGTTATGTCACTTAAGTGTATGTTGGAAATCAGGCTTTTTAGCTAAAAGGCTGTCGACATCTCTGATATCGAAGAGAACAGCCTGTAAGCCAAGACCGTTTGGATGTAGCTATTAATTACCCGTCAAGCTTTATTGATTCAGTGTGTGATGTGTTCATGAGGCAGGATGAAGTGATACTGTCTTACTAGCTTGATAGAAAAGTCCTTGAATTAATTCCAAAGTGATGAGGGTTTGAATCTCTGAGAGAACACGAGTCTCATCAATACTGCACATATACTTTGTTACCGATAGCCACCAAAAAAGCCCCCTAATGATTATTACAGACACCCAATACACTTCAACTAAAACTG
This sequence comes from Heterobilharzia americana, assembly GCA_944470555.2. Lineage (NCBI taxonomy): Eukaryota > Metazoa > Platyhelminthes > Trematoda > Strigeidida > Schistosomatidae > Heterobilharzia > Heterobilharzia americana. The sequence goes on from OX104134.1 coordinate 64,017,752, forward strand.
TTTTTGGAGAAAATAGTATATGAAAAATTATGAGCACTGAGTACCGTATTTATTGGTTGAAAGTACCATCTTGTTCAGACAATTATTTCTTAGCATGTTTAAGAAAACTGGAGGTATTTCTTCTTCTTCTACCTGAAGTTGATTTTCAATACCCCCGCAAACTGCTGTAACTATTATTGTCACTCCCAGAACTGGACGTATAATTTGCATACGCCGGAATTTTTGAGCAGTATTTTGGTTAAGTATACATTTCTGAGCGATACTTTGTACCATTTGAAAAGACCAGGACAATAGTTTCGCTAACCTGCTCACTGATTATCTCAGCGGATCATGTTGGCAACGGTAGAGTGATTAGACGACGAGAAAATTTCTCGTCACAAAGGGTTACTGACTAAACATGGATTGATCACTGGAAAGTAGCCGATTTCCTATTGTCTAGTCTTAACTGCCCACTGAATTCTTTTTTCTACACTTTTAATTCCCCGTTGTTTAGTCAAATAGTGTGGATTTATCTATACTTTGTCTCAACGGATGCCTCATCACTTTGTAATGAAGCTAAAACTCGAAAATGAACCAGTTGCCTTAAAATACACTAGTCTCGGGAGTGATTATTCGAAGCTTCGATAGATCGCCATAACCTATGGGATCAGATAAGTGTTTCATGGAGGTGGACATCCAACAATGACACTGTATGATGATGGTGTCAGATTGCATGTTGACAGAATGTTTAAACTGTGGATCATTGAATTCAAATTCAACAACTCAATAGTAGCGCATTCATCACGAAATTTAATTTACCACGTGTATACAATGCAATAGGATTCCAAGCAAGGAAAAAATAGCTATCCAACTTCTATTTTGTTCACTAGTTCTATAGTTGACCTTAATCCTTGATTAACACTACTCACAAATCGGTGATGATTTTCCAACTGAGGACCATCAATTCTTGAAAAGTAAAGTGTAGTATGGATGGGACAGAATTTTCCCCGTTTTGTCCATTCTACGTTCAAGTTTCCAGAAGTTTAAGTCATCTGAGACAGCATCTTGCATTTTATTGATATAGACTGCCTGTTAATCAATATGACCATGCTCACATCATTATAGGTTTAGGTCAGGTCAACAAAAAATATTCTAATTTTCTTTCACTTGAATCCAGTGTTATTTGCTTAGCTGACATAACTGGTTTGGCTTTGATTTCATAAGGGGTGATCTGAAATTACGTAAATCCTGTAATGAGGTTGGTGTCCAGTTGGTGAAGTACTCAAAATGGATATGATTATTCAGTGCGTATGACCCTTTCAAGTTTTAAAGTTTAGATTCACACAATGACAACAAAGTATCTTCCAATACGTTTTAAGGCATTCCTGCTGTTCATTGCATTTTTTCAGAAAATGAACTTTGTTTGCTGTAAGTCCAAATCTGGTGACGCAAACAAGAAATGCATTGAGTTCTTTCAACAATATTTGAAGAATATTTCTCACCTTAGTGTATGCAACAACTGACATATCTATGTAACAAATAGTTTTTTGTTGGTGTAGTGATTAAAATTTCTAAAAAAAACCGATGATATTTCTAGCTGAATACGTTAGAAGTTACTGTGCAACATCATTTAACAAGTGTTCAGTTATTAGACATCATTTAAGGCTGAGAAAGCACTCATTTAATGATTTTCACACACACACTATCAAAATATATTGTTGTGTAACACGAATGGTTCAGCGTCTGCCAACCTGATCTGAAGATAAGACCTAGAGCAGACTGTTATTTGGTTGGTTCAGGGACAAGCTCATCAATAGCAAAACTGAACAAAATCGGTCCACATGTCCAAAATGTTCAGATCAACTAGATCTGACTAACTGGCTGCTATAGAATCGGACAGTATGAAATGAATTAGGCAACCCAAGTTCATTCTGGCAACTCATTAGTTTTATAAAGCCATTTCCAGCATGAACTGAAATCAACTGAGAAGCAGGTCATGCCGCCAACGTGTTACCACTACTACACTAAACACCCTGTGATTTCTACTATTTAAAAGTAGTGTAAACCTTGTTGGAATGGGAGCTGGTAAGTTAGAAAACCAAGCAGATGTGATTAGCAATGAAGGAGACTGTGTAATTTTTAAAATGTATGGAAACTACGCATCTATTTCTAGACATACTGTCACCTAGTAACTTATTTGTTTACCAGTAACTTGGGCTTTTTTTGGAAAAGTTCAAAACAATGCCAGTTTAGAACTTTAGATGGTAAAGTGAACCAACCTGATCACCGTAAATTTTTCCAGTGTTGCGAATGTTGATGGTGAGCAGTTAAAAATCTGTTTTGACTATCGACAGTTGAAACAACGCACCAAAGTTGACGGTAATCTGAGATAATCCAAGAAGATCTGTAGGATCGATTGAGTTTGTTAGACTAAATTAGGACAACAGGCTCTTATGTATTTATAGGCTGATAGACAAATTTCAAAGGCAGAAACTGTTTAACATTTCACATCGGGTAACATTGTTTGCTCAGTCCTGAATAACACTCAGTTTAATAATTTCTTGATAATTCTCTTCTAAACTTTACTTTTTTAATTTCAAAAACTAATCGACTTATGCTTCCAGTATATACTGACTAGCTCAGTGGTAACGTCTCTGACTGCAGCACTGAGCGGTTAGGGTTTTAATCTTTCAGGGGATACAAGTTCCCTCAAACTTGTAGATAGCCCGTGCAGATGAGTGTGTGAAAAAGCAGAAAACCTAAGTCTAGCGCTTCTTACCGATTGCCTCTAACCATCTAATAAGTAGCTGTTCCTAATTTTAACCAACTTCATAAGAATTCATCTGATAGAACAGTTGTAAAGTCAGCATAGTTATCCTGTCTCTCCAATGAAAACTGACACGAAATGCTGTACAATCACAAAGGAACTAATGTTTCCTTTGAAAGATTTGAACACATGATGTTAAGTAGGGCGGCTTTTTCAAAAGCATAGTTCATAAACTGTGAAAAATATAACTATAACACCATTTTGTCACAAAATTTCATAAATGTCTATACTGGAGATGATGGATGATTCAAGTTGACAAAACTCAGTGATAACAGCAGAATTCTAACCACTGATCTGACAATGATCTCTGAGACCCAGCCGATAATCTGCTCTCAGTTTCACTTCAGTCATCCAGCATTTTATCTGTCTGACATACTTGTAACAAATATCTAAGTGTTCGTTGATCATGACTCTGACAACTTCTTTTGTCGATGTTCGAGTCCATCTAAAGGTGGAAAAATAATTACAGACGGTATAATGAAATCACAGTGGAATGAACCTATAATTAACTGAAATCACAAGGAATCGTTTTATTTGCAGTTTGATGCCATAGTTCATTGAATAGAGTTCAGTGCAAAGAGGCAAGCTACAGTTTATTCAAATCCCGCAATGTTCAATACAGTTAACAATATTATTCTTGTATATACACATTAATCTCCTAGAGAAGCCTATTACTTACACCCCATTTATCGGGATCGATTTGTAGCTATTCATTCACCAGAAACATGTTTGCAGGCAAGGGAAACTTTGCTTCATGATGCCTATTATTGTGAAATACTGTTGTCTAGCTGAATAATATCCTGTGGTAGACCTCGAATAAGCTGAAGGCGTCAGCTAATTCAAAATCTTGATATATTCCACTTCAAATAGGTGTATTTGACCATTCACTTTAAAGGCCACCCTAATAGCGACCGAAATAATCAATCAGGTTTCGCCATTTTGCCTGGAAAGGCAGATTTTGATGAATTAGAGAAGTCTAATTGGTTATTTCCTTTGCTGCTAGAGTGTCGCTCGTGTTTGACACATATCATAGATGGTGTGATATAATTTTAACTGACGTTAAACCAGACTTTTAAGCATGTGGGATAATTTATTATTTTAACACCTTAAAATCTTCGATATAAACTTTATCTTAGTTTTCTCTAATAATCCTACTCTAATGAGTGTATGTATATGTGTGCGCGCGAGAGAGAAAGAAAGAAACTATCAAGACAAAGATTAAGTCTTTCCCAGAATGATGTAAATACATTTTTATTTTTCTTATTATCCGTCTTACTACTTTTTTAGTCCATATGGTGATGTTTCTTTTTTGCATACAGCCCCCCCCTCCCACATACACATGAATGAGCACAGGAGAGGTACCACAAATTCTGTACCCTTGCAGTTAAATATGATTACACGATATTTATTGTTATGCGAACAGTTAGTTGCATGATAGATTAGATAGTAAACAACAAAGCAGGGAAAGGGAAAGCGTAGTAACTGATCAAAAAACATATTTTTTTTAATCATTATTATCTTGTCACCTTTTCGTCGATGTTGTTAGAGTTGGTTATGAAGGGAATTTTGTACACCTGCACGCGTCTCGTAGACTTCCACACGTTCTCACTTAAAACCATATACACTAAAAAGTTCTTCTGTGAACGTGTGTGTGATCTGGAGTAGCGGTCAAATTCAGCCTGGGATCCAATAGGCATGACCGACAGCTGGTATTATTGCTACTACTAATAACAATTATAATATTACTATCATAGTGTTACGATTAGTAATATACGCTTTTTTACCAAATATGCGAACAAAGTCTGCCTAGAGATATGAGAAAGTAGTACGAGAATTTAGAGTAGGATGCAAAGAAATAGATTCAATGCTCAAGTAATCATATGCATCCTTTCGTCCTTCTTCACAGCTTGTATACCCTTCAACACAATGATCATCATCATCACCATATGAAACGCACGTGTCGAAATTCACAACATGTGTGATCAGTTCTCTTCTAATTTTCTCATTGTTAAACAACTAGATTGGACAGGATAATAATAAAATACATATTGTTGTGAAAATATTTCTTTTGAAAAATTACACCTTCATCCATCTTTCTCTCGCTCATTTCCTCTCAGAGACAATGTTCTTTTCTGCTTGGGGGTAGGATGGGAATAAATGGTGGTGGGAAGAGGGTGTAGACTAAGACTGGCGTGAGAAAGTTCTCGAAACCGACCACACCTGTATGACAACATAAACGATCACTTCATTTTTTTCGCCTCGTAGTGGTGTACTGAATAGCAAAAAGAAGAAGCAGTTTAAAGCATTATATTTAATGAATATGACATATTCTAACCAAGATAAACCAAGCTTTATTTCACAGAAAGTTTTCAGTGTGAAAGGACCTTCGTTGAAGAATTTCCGTGAATATTATCTTATATTTCATAGTATGCACAGTGACTCTCTATGAGAATATTCAATATCAATGTAACACTTGACCAAGCTTCTTTCAGCTGGTATTGTTCACTCCAGGTTTTCGTCATTCTAGAAAATCGCACTAACTGTATCATTCTAGATGTGTATTCCGTTCCCTCCTGAAAACCAATGTATAAATATCCATTCAAATGACGGATATATGTCATACTGTATCATTCTACATTTTACATGAAATGAGACGTCTTCAAAATACTTCATGGTTGGAAGTGATTGTTTATCCAATATTGGTAGGTAGTTTAAAAAGAATTTATGTATAAGAAATAAAAATCTCTTAGATTCTAAGGTTATTCTGACTGTGTTTCTGGAAACAGACATTTGTGAAGCTCGTGAACAGTACCTTTGAATAAAACTTGAAAGGTCAGTTACTGCTATTTGTGTCAATGTAATTTTGCTAAGCTGCTCCGTCAGTTATGTGTGAGATAGGTTTATGGGTGAAGAAGGATGAAGTAGTCTTCAAACGAAAGTGTTTACTGCTGTTACTTGTATTATCCTGTCGTTGAGCGGACCGAATTGTTCGGTCTCTATCGGCATCATATTACTTGACACAGGTTAGCAATGGAATCTAAGATGCACAATGTGGACTAATCGACCTAATATATCTGCTTCCCAGCTACGGTTGGTATTTCCGTTAAAACTGTAGTCCAACATATCAAGTCAGAGTGTTATCCGGCTAAGAAATCTTACATAAAACACAACCACCACCTAGATTTGTACTACAGCTACTGACTGCTAAAACCCAAACAGATACTGTAGAATATAGTGTCATGCCCTCTGTATAACAAACCGATATACGAAAATTGACTAATCACTTTAATCCCAGCTCCAGGACAATCTTTTTACCATAAAAATCTGTCGATATGACTTCTTTGGCTTTGGTACCTTTGACTTAATAGGCTTCCTCTTACACACAGTAATCTTCATAGCATCATTAATTGTATACTGAATCATTTAAGAAAATGGAAACTGTTCATCATATCATATAATCACTTATCACTTAAAACATCCAACCTCGAACTATAAATACTCACCACATTCAACAGTTTTTGTTTCTATGCAGCTGATGAGTTCGCAGCAAAATACAATGAATTCATCGTGTTTCACAAATCTTAAACACTGTTACTCGATTTAAATTAAAAAACTACCATTGATTATTTATCAGTGTTGACGAACTGTTATAACATGTGTTGAAATTCTGTCATGTAACCTTGACCTATGAGGGAGACGATTTTTCACCTTTACAGAATGTACTTAAGTGTAAAAATAAACTAATCTAAACAGTAAATGTATTTTGTTAAAGTTTCATTTCACGTATGATTCTGTTCAGTTTTTGTGTTAACATATTGCACTTAAAAGTACATTTCACATTGTGACAAGTAGATTAAAACTCAAAAAGTCAGTCATTTCAGATCATTTGCAGTTGTAGGCTTTGAATGCAGAAACCTGGGGGCCAAGATTCGAACAAAGAAGTTGACCAGTGCTAAGGGAATTCTGGAAGATTTCTTTTTACTGATGTTATTTATTTGCCAGTGGCTGGAAGCAGAACCTTAGACGCGTGTTTCTTCAGGACTCATCAGTTGAACGTACGCACCTACACTCTAGGGATAGTTCTTGCTGTTAAATCTACAGAATATGATTATGAAATTAGTTGTAAAAGTCTTATTCGTCAAAACGGTGACCAGTTAGACCAATAGAATGTTAGCAATCACTTTTTTGTCCAAAGTCTTTGTTTTATAGTGATTTCAGAATAAAGTTGAGAAGTTAGATACTTGTATGGGAAATACTCTCAAGATTATCATGTTTCTATCTCGGCTGAGTTAGTGTCATTAGCGTTTTCTCATGTTCTATATCTGAATGATAAGTTTAGGAGTGGAACAGCCCGTAAAAGTGTATGAATAATGCGAACCTGTAACCTAGAGAAGCAAGTCTCTCAAGACATACAAAGTGTGGGAACATGGAGCTGATGAGTCCTAAATAGGACGAAACGCGTCTCTAGGACTCAACCGCTAGTTACCAAGTACACTACAACACAATGAATATTTGTGCATTATCAAGGCATCTGCATAGAAGCCCATCTCCCAACAGAGGGCGAGCAGTTCGGTCCAGTATTGCAATAAGCGTTCATCCAGTTGATGTCCTTCAGCTTCAACAAACTGTAATTCACTAAAAGGCTTAGTTATGTAGTTTAGTCACTCAGTACTCGCTGGCTATTTATCACATCTCATTACACTCTCTTTAGCCAACTCTAGGTAGTATATCCTAGTGGTTGTATTTTACCCATAGTCAGTATACTCATCATTTCCACCATGTAAACCCTTCTCCTTTGCACGTCATGTTTTCACCAACCAAGGGCATAATCTGATAGAATATCATTTTGGTGCCTTACTTTAAATGCGATTAGGCCACTTTTACCATGGTTACTAAACAATTTCTATTGATTATTTTTTGCAGCACAAGGTTTCTAGGTATACATCTTTATTTCCTTTAGGAAAGAGACAAAGTTTTCATCTATTTTTATTCCTCTATGATGAGTACACACTCATATCTGGCAGGAAGATAATCAGATGTTTATGTATGTACAGATATAATCAGAGACCAGTAACTATGGCATCGTCGTGATATGCGTGATTTTATTCAATGATAAGCTTTGTGTGACAGTTCAGACAATATGAAAAAAAACTGGAAACTCAAATAATTACCTTGACTTTATTGACTGCAACCAAAGCAAATGTATCATTGACAGTAATTATGAAGGATAAGTATGGGTATTATCACTACTACTGCTAACAATACTACAAATAGTGAAAATCAGACGCATTATTACTACGGTGATGGACATCATGTGGATCAGTGACAACTTTATCTATTTGCGCATACAACTGAGATTAGGCCGAAAGTTCAAGTGATAAAGGTGATTTGTGCCAGGTGTTCGAAGGTATTCAGTCTAAAATTACACTGGCTATAAATCCATACTACAACTGGGAAAATTCAAATAGCAATGCATGATGTACTAAAAATGAGCTGATCCGAAATATTGAGAAAGCATAATTTACAGGTCACAAATCGAAATCACTGCTGATTTACGTGTTCAAACGAAAGGCGACAGACTCTTACAACTATAAAAGCATAATGGTCTAGAGGCTTGAATAAAATACTTTGTCTATTCATATTAATGCTTGAAAAGCAATCAACAGAAGTAGGAAGACATTAGAAAGTGACTTACAAAGTTGCGAATAAATGGAGATCATTGGTGAGACTATTTCAGATTTATTTTGCCAGACTAGTAGTATTGATACCAGGTGATGACTGACAGTGAACAAGAAGCCTGACAAGCAGCTGAAGTAGAACCATCGGGCTTCGGATCACTGGCTCACTGATGTATTGGGATCAGGATGAGAAGACCTGGTTGACCAGCCAGATTAGATGTCATGACATCTGGGACAAAACCCTCGGTGATTGAGATGAAGTTAAAACCTGTTCAGCAACGAGATCCCCTAGGTCAGATGGTAGAGCACTGAGACGGTAATCAAGAAACCACTGGCTCAAATCCTTCAGAGACATAGCTCTTTCTTGGTTGTTTAATCGTGAAGCTTTCATCGCCTTCATACTAAAGTTAGTGCTAATGATGTCGTCTAGCAAGGCGATGAAAGCTTCACGATTAAACAACCCAACTCAGAGAACACAATACAACCAAGACCATCCACCTGAGCTACAAATATTCTCCATTATTTCAACATGGGTCTTTATTCCACTTTCCATAATCCCACTGTATTAAATGAAGATTTATTTGATGTTTTCGAGCCATGAGGAATAGCAGAGGGCATGTATACAGTCAGTTCCTTTTTTTACTGCATGAAATGATTTTTAGTCACGAAGCTCACATGATTGTTCCCAGTAGTTCAGATGGGCAGACAAAAAACTCAAATATGCATACTCCAACCAAATAGCTTTTCTCTACCTGGCTTCTCTTTCAGTTGACATTGATTGAGTGAGACGACTATAACTTGGCATACATAACTTATATTGCATTAGTTTCACTAAGTCACCAATCAACTTATCTCCAATCAAAACTCCGCATATACACTAAACACTATTTGTTCAAGTCTTATTGCATGCTAAGAATGCTACGAAGAAAATTGTGTTTGAAAACCTGAAACTACAATGTGCATTTCTTCTTTACTAGTCACTGACCACGACGATAATGTATACGGCTGGTTATTATACTCATCATTTTATGAACACTCAGATATTTCATGTATGTTGAGGAATTCTCAAGTGAAATCTTCCGATGACCCATGAGATTTTATTAGCACTCAACTCATTACAGAGGGTGAAACTCCTACAACCAGTGAAGTGTTCAATTTACTTGAATTCGTTACTAACATGTACACACACACACACACTTCCTCTCTTTCTATGCTTCAGTTATGCAGTGGTTTAAACAAGTTCTACAGTATCGCGATACTCTTGACATGTCCTCAACGGATATACAAAAGTATGATTATAAATACGGACACGTTGAAAATCTTCGGGCTGGTTGCCAATTTACTTTTGATGACAGATTCACATTTCTGATAAACTGTCACGATGCATCAGTTAATTAATTCTGGGTGTGATGACACTTTAACACAGTAAACCTGCTTATGTATTCTTCAAACCGTAAGAGATTACAAAAATGCAGTTTATAAATGTCGGCAGTTAGAATCGAGTCATTTACCCCCAAAGGTCACAAACTTTGTAGAATAGTTGATATGAGCAAGTTTATAGTCCTGGAACGAGTCAAGGATGAGTAGTGTTCGGAGCTGCTTACTATGGGGGCTAATTTTCCGTATGTTTTCAGATCGTAACTGTATATGCTGGCATCTGGATACGCTTCTACTAATCGTAACCCACACTACTTGAAAATAATGCACTAGGACTACCCACCACTGAAAGAAATGAATTCAGCCATCATGTAAGGTATATAAGGCTACAAGAAATTGGAGTTTTTTCCTTCTTCACTACAATTGGATAAAAAACAGTTGAAAAACTGAAGAAGATAAGGGTAGAACTTGTCAACTCATGCGTCAAAAGTTTGAATTCCTAACTGATGAGCACTAGCAGTCTCTCTGTAAACTTTATTTATAACCTCGTGTAAACAGCGTGCTATCTATCATTCAGTTCCTGATTCAATATCTAACCACATCAAACTATTATTTTGTGTGTGACGTTTATAAAGAAAAAACAAACGAAACATACAGGCTTCAGTTTAAGAACTAAATTTGTTTATTTGTAAAACGTTACTCCAGAGAGTTAAATTTCGACTGCAAAAATCATCCTCGGCACAATGATTTATCTGAAAAATCACCTTTCATCTCAAGTTAATCAATTCAGTGATCAAATCGAATAATGATAGTGAATGAAGGCAGTAAAAGTTAGTTTCAGCACAAGAAGCGGCTATTGTAACTTAGTGGCCTAGTTAACAATTCCCTGGCGTCTGAAGCGACCGGTCCTGTATTCGAATCTCAGTGGGGACATTACCACTCACTGGAAGGTACGTGCATCGAACTGACGGCTAGTAAACCGGATGAAACGCGTGTTCTTGATCTCTCTAAGAGCCACTCTTCCACCCTAACGTGAATCTCAGCTCGTTATTCAACCCATATTCAAATAATAACCTAAGCAGAATCCAATGTAGTTTGGGTCATGGGTTGACATGAAGTACACAAGCACTGAAAAACAAAGACAATTGGAAAGCTACTATCTGAGCTCTGAAGTTATTATGAGCGCACATTTCAGAGCTCTACATTTCTTCCGTTTCATGAACTTATTATATTATTATTATTATTTGTCCCTTGGGTTCCCAGTGGAACAGAGAGCTTCAGTAGAACGTCGCCATTCTAATCTATTCTATGTAGTCTTCTAAACCTGGCTCCACCACTCCCCATAAGCTTTCATTCCTTCCTTACACCATCTCTTCCATGTCACCCTCGTCTCGAAAACCCAACTCGTCGTTCCCCCTCTGGGTTCCACCTGTAAGTGCGTGGCATTGTATGATTGTGACCTTCCTTCCTTTCCACTTGAATCTCGATGTCATGATCCTGATCCTGATACTGATCCCGATACTGGTGCTGGTGCTGGTGCTGGCTGAAGGAGATTGATTCCCACTGCATAAGCGCCTTCGATGCTCTTAGGGAAATCATGACAGCCACTCGAAAACTCAGTGACCTCGTGGTTGTCGCGTGGCTGACAATATCGGAGTAGGTTATTGACTCTCCAGTTGACAGTTGGGAGAGTCCACTTCCATTCCATCCACAGATTCCTCTCAGATTCCTAGCCTAGCACTTCTATGCCCTACCTTCTCATCTCTTTTACAATCTGGCCAGCCTTGCCAGCCAGCTTCAAACATTGTGTGGACATCGCATGTCCCCATGTTTACTTTCGCTTTCATCGAGAGGAGAGAAGACAGGTGTGCCAATTGGCTTCCCGAAGTCAGGCTTTCACCAACTGGTGTCATTTTGTCTCTCCGATTCGAGTGAGGAATAAGTTTGTTTGCATTTTTATATTTTCTTTGTGCATTGAAGTTACTTTAGCGATTGGATTGTTTTCATGGGGTAGGGTTGCTAGGTGTATGTCCAACCTTCACTCTTTATCTGGTCTTAGGACTGTCTAGTAACTAGTGAACTAGTTAACCAGGCGAGGTTAATAACCTTATATCAGTTCGTAATAGAAGTTACATTAAACTGGAATTCCCATCCTTTCTCCTCTTCAACGATCCAAATGAATAAGCAGAATTCGGCCGAATAGAAATAATTTATAAAGGAAATGTACTTGGAAAATCTCAATGAGAATCTGTAAACAGACCGCTACTACGAGATCTTGACAAGTTAGAAAATTATTTATCTACATCTTTAGAATATTACAAATATATGAATGATGGATAGTAACTAGCAGTGGAATCCAAAACGCTCATTTCGTCCTGTTTAGGACTTGTCACGTGAATGTACCTGACTCCCAGTGAGTGTTCTTTTTACCAGTACTGGAACTCTGGACCGAACACTCCAAACGCCAGAGCGTTATCCACCAGATCACCGAACCACGATAGCCACTTCTTGTGCGACGGGTGGAGTTTTAGTGTTGTTGCATCCGCACAGGAGCCTATATGATATTAGAGACCGATCAATTCGGTCCCAATCAACGACTGGATAATACAAGCAACAACACTATTACAAATATATTTTCTTCATAATTCATTTACCCAGTGCTCAACTTATTCATTTCCGTTAGGAAGTTTATTGATTTCTGGTTGATATTAACTATGGACAGATATCAGTGGGAGAACCATTGGAAACGTGTGAGCGCTAGAGAGTTGTTTCGTCCTTGTATAGAACTCCTCAGCACTGCACACCTATGATCCGACCAATGATCGAGACATGACCTTCAGGTCCCATGGCCAGGAAGTTACCACTGAACCACTGGGTCGGTCAATTCTATCAGGCCTACGGAAATAATTTAGTTCTCATCTCAGCTCTCATACATTATGAAACATTTATGGCAATACATATTAGCTCTTTAGTCAGCTATTTATGAATCTTATGAATTCACTTCAGTGTTTATATGACGTCTTTAACAAATTAAACTCATTATAAAAACTGACCAAAAGTTAGTCTTTATTCTCCATAAACTATCCAGGCATGTCATAAATATGCCAGCCATCTCCTGACTGGTTTCAGTTAATCTTCAGCTGACGTGAGTCGATTCTGGAAATTATTTTTAAATTAACTAATTACCCACTAAAGATCATTTAGTAAAACAATATATCAACCTTCAAACATTGGTCATGCTTTTCTATGAGCTGCTGTATTCATTTCTTGCATAGTTCATTTCGCAGTATTTGAGAATTTTATGATCATCGCATCGGTTGAATATTTACCTTTTTCTCTCCTCCAACCCATGTCATTTGGTGTTGAAATATATCTAGGAACCAGTCATCTGCTCATAAGTCACCTATTGCGGCAAAATACCCACTGTTCATTGATAAGTTGCCTAAGGAGTAGCAGATATCTATGAGATGAACCAAAGCGCCAGCTATGATAGATGCACACTGATATCATCGGATGGTAGTTATATTATATCGTGAATTAACCGCACCTGGAGTATTTAAACCATTGATATAGAACTCAGTGGATACATGGGAATGTGGTGATGAGGAGACCTGATAGCTTTTAACTAGCTTGCTTATTGAATTTCGGTTATGCAATAGAAATAAATCCCAAATCGATAGCAGCTGGGTGTGGTTCGATAAGAGACATCGAGAGACATCACACTGATGATGAGCGGTAAACTAAGTAAGTGAATAAACTCATTAGTATTGCTTCATTGACAAACAATGGAAATATCTACATAATACGGAATTACACTGCATGCAATAAACCGAATGTTACTATTGTCAACCTTTGTTATGAGTCTATTCAGGGGTGAACAATCAAATCACAGTCGACTGAAAGCAAACGTTTCTCAGTTTTATAACATATCGAAAGGGGAATTCCTAAATTTGCGCTTAATGATATATGCAAAATGTACTTTAGATCTGAAATACATTTCTGATAGGTACATTAATTCTGCTATTCAGATTTTCATCATCTTCTATAGTCAACAAACCTTTCCTAATGTCAAAACAACAGCTAATATATATGGTTTTTAGGATAGTATTCATCCTGGAACGAGAGTTGGAGAACCGCTGAAAACACCGGGGCTCTGGACAACTGTTTCATCCCAGTATACGACTCCTTAGCAATACACAACCAAGACCCCACAAGGAATGCCAACTAAAGTCCTTGGTGGATAGTGACGCTTTATTGTGAACTAACTGAAGTAGGAAACTGTGGACCATTGAACTCCAACCTAGTGGTTGAAGGGTTAACACGTTCACTGTGAAAGCTGGATGTCCCGAGGCTGACCCCTATCTGGGTCATGGGAGTCCACTGCCAGGGTGTCTCACATTAGGACGAAACAGCTATCCAGAGCTCCAAGGCTTTCCATGGTTCTCCAACTGACGTCAATTCGGGATGAATATCACCTTTGTTTCGGTGACTGTTGTTTTCTCATGCTGATAATCATCGTGTTTTATGACCACGCCAATAAACAACACTTTTGGCTAGTTTTCTTTATCCATATTCTTTGTGAATACCTTGAGATTAGGATGTTCAACAAGGCAGTTAATTACTTGAGAGCATTTTCAGTGAGTGTTTGACAGCAGTCTGTGTTTATGCAACAAAACTGGGTAATCAGTGTCACTAACTGAAGAGAAAAATGATCGGTTGTTATAGCCGGGGAAAGCAACAAGTCTTAAATCCATAGAAAATCAACTAGTCAGGAGCATAAATTGTAATAGCAGTAGTCCACTTCAGTGTTCTCCGTTCATCCTCGCCCTCATCATTAGAAACAGCAGCACCACCATCACCTTAACACCAAGTGGTATTTTATTAGCATCAAGTAGTAGTCGTGCCATGCATGGCTAGAGTAAATATCCGCCTTTTTTGAAAATGTTCATTGTGAAGATTGAAAAATTAAGACAGCTGTTAATTATTCTACTGTACAGAATTCAACGAACAGATGTATCACAAGTGGTTGTTAACAGTATCAGTTAATAGCTATGTTCGTTAGGCTGGAAGACACAGAGAGACAGAGAAAAAAGATACTATGGATTTTCTTTGATAAACTTAGCCATATGGATGGTCATTCTGTTCGTTTATACAAAATAGTTTATACTGCGGATGGTTACATTAATTTTAAAAAATGTATACATGCTTATATTCCCTATTATTATTATTATTATTATTATTATTATTATTATTATTATTATTATTATTATTATTATTATTATTATTATTATTATTATCGTTAGCATTATCACTTCATTGGCAATACGTAGATAATGCATGAATTTGAAGGAATTCAAAGGTTATAGCTGATTCGAAATCACTGATCAGAGAATTCATACCATGTTGTTGATTGAAAACGAAGAGATTGCATCCACTGATCTCGAATAATGGTCTTTACTTATGAGTGGGGATGATTGCGGTTGCTCCTGAGGAACAGAGTGGGTTTTGTATACAATTTTCACCAACAGTGATAGTGCATACCTGGAGCAATAGGATTTCATCTTCTTCTTTAGTAATGATGGATAGTGGCTAGCAGTGGAATCCAGGACTCTCATTTCATCCTCGTCCTCGTCACGTGAATGTACCTGCTTCCCAGTGAGTGTTGTTCGCACCACGACTCGTACTTTGCATCAATCACTTCAAACGCCAGGGCGTTATCCACTAGGTCACCGAGTCACAACAGAAACTTCTTATGCAACGGGTATTGTTCATATGATATTGCTTGCGTTATCCTCGTCGTTGGTTGGACCGAATTCATCGGTCTCCATTGTTAAGGTACATCTAGCTGAGTCACAAATAGGACGAAAAGTAAGCCCTGGGTTCCACTGCTAGCCATTATCCATTATTAGTATCAAAATCGAAAATACAGGCAATATCGAGGCCTCTGCGCGGGAGCTCATATGACAATGGAGGCCAATTGATTCCCTTCAATCAATGACGGGATACTACAAGCAATACCATATCCTGCTTTATGTTTATATTTGTATTTGTCACGGAAATTCGCTGATATTTTCAAAGCAATAACAAATGGATTCACTTCAATATATATTAATTGTTAGTAGGTGGTACTGATACCGCGATGGCAAGTTTAATCCTGTCCATGACTAGTTATGTAGGTGACGCTCCCACTGAAACACAAACTCAGAAGCCATAGCTTGAAATGTTATAGTATAATAGACTCAATTTGTAACTGATGATAGACACCTGCTGTGCAACGACTATAAATTGTTTGAACAGAATATTTCTTATAGGAGTGAACTATTGAAATGTTGCGTTTTTCTAAAGATGTCACGATATTTCCTATGGATGGATATAGGTCACCGGATGAAAGCCAATATCCAATCCGTTTATATACTACTTTTTACTTGGAGTCAGAAGTTAATTGAAAAGCTTCTTGGTGAAATTTGTGTATTCATCACTTTGCAAAGTAGTTCAGGCGGCAGAGGATAGTATAGCATTGAATCCGTTGATGAATAAATTGTTTAAATTAATTATTACAACTAAGCTGGATTGAACTCTACTGAGTTATCTCGTTTTTCTAACAAACAACACACGATAACTTTGACGTGATGATAAATACCTTACAGATCGAATCGTGTGTGTGTATGTGTTTGTATATGTTAAAATGGTTATTTGTAGTACTGGTCACTTCCTTTCGGGCAGCTTTCGATTTCTTAATGTTATCATCATCGTCATCAACTTTAGTGTAGCTGCTTGCAAAATTGTACGCGACTGCTTTCTACTCTGTTCGTGTATAGCGTTAAAATAATGAGAATTCTTCGGTTTTAATTTCTCTGAGATATAATTTTTCACAGCTATATTATTTCCGTTCTACAACTGCGCATTGTTTAACAACCTTTTGCGTGATTATCAGGATGCACAACATTTGATAATAAATTTTGTATAGTATACTATACATAGTTAAAAGACAGGCAATATCGAGGCACCCGCATAGGAGCCCATATGCCAAGAGAGTGATCAATTCGGTCCAATCAACGATGGTGTAATACAAGCAATAATACTAAGTAAATTTTGTAGTCTGAAAAATCCCTATTAAAGGATAAAACAAAAGACCACTGGAGAAATGCAGAAAACAACTAGTGTCATCCACAGAGTTCACATAAGCCTCGTGAAAGTTGTACGCTTGAAACTTCTTTAAACTATAGAAGCCATAACAATTAATATTTTGAAGCCTGAACCCTGCGTTCGTTATATGCTGTCTTTGAAAAGTGAAACAGCTTCAGAGGATTGACAGATAATTAGCTAGACAGATTTATATACCTCATGAGCTCAACTTTGGATTTGGTCGTAGATGTACACTGTTGATGTTTCTCAAGCTGAAGTGTGACAGTTACTTCTTGGTATTGACTGATTCTTCAGCAAATGTCAATTGCCGTCGAAAACTAACCAGATTTACACACCATTAATACATTTATCACTAACGTGCTCGTGAAGACTATCTTCAATGCAAGTGATATTGTACTGATGAAGAACTCTCATGTTGGGTATGAAAATGAAAGTCAATGACTGCATCAAGTACGATCTAGTTTACGAGATACATGGAAATATTTTTTGATGTTCCCTTTATTAACTGCTATTGATTTGTGAAATCAACTCATCTTTTTCCTTTTAGCTGGAGAATCACGGAAAATCAGAGAGCGCTGAACAATAGTTCCGTCCTATTTTGAGACTCCTCAAAGTGAGCAAGCATAACGCCGAAGGGGTCGAGCCTAGGACCACTAATTTGATGGGCTTCCATTATAACCTCCGATTATGTTAACTATATGGGTAATAGCTTCACATAAGAACCTCAGAAAATCACTCGTAAGGTAAGTTAGTAAGGAGTATTGAGTTACCACTCACTTGTGAAGAATGACTGGCCTAACATTGTCCACCACAGATTGATTTCCAATGGAAAGCCATTAAAGACTAAGGAGCACTGATTTAGGACTCTTCAAAACCAAGCCTCAAAGTCCTCCATTTGAAGTGATTTCTTACCCGACCACAGAAAAGGGTAGTAGTCAGCCAGACCTTTCAGACTGTAGTCAAAAAAAGATTACGCAACAGATAAAAGCCGAAGATTAATTTCGTTTGTTGACTATCATGTTATCATATCTTTAGACTTTCGATCGCACCTTCATTTCCAACACACTCAGTACGCTTAATAAATCTAATGAATATAATGACACTAATAATAATTATAACAATAATAACAGTAATAATAATTCCCACATACTGACTTAAAAGAAAATGATCAACATCTCAGCTTTTTCTTACTTCAAGTATAAACATACGTAACTCTGCAGGTGTTCATCGTTTAACACCTTCGCAATCAGTGAGTGTCCATTCAAGAACTAAAACATCTGTTCGTAATCCGACTTACGCAATCACCTTGATTACCTAATGCTAATTACATACTGCGTAAATATTCTCACAAATGATTGGTTTTCGGAACATTACAAACATGAAAACGACTTGATTCCATGGACTTCGGAATAATTCTTACTCAATTTGAGCATAGCGATACTGCGCAAAGCTTATCAGTAGCTTGTATTTTATTACCTATTATTTGTCCCTTGGGTTCCTAGTGGAACAGAGAGCTTCAGTAGAACGTCGCCATTCTAATCTATTCTATGTAGTCTTCTAAACCTGGCTCCACCACTCCCCATAAGCTTTCATCCTTCCTTACACCATCTCTTCCATGTCACCCTCGTCTCGAAAACCCAACTCGTCGTTCCCCTTTGAACTCCTTTCGAGGGCCTGGCTTGGTGCGTGATATCCCCAATTAATCTTCTCAGTGTATGACCAATCCAATCCATCTCCACTTCCTTCTACTGCATATTTGTTGGACGACAGCTTCTTGGTTGGTTGGTTCGTTGCCAACTAGCCAGAGTTCCTCGTTGCTTATTCTTATTATTCTGGCCATCTGATCTGATCTACAGTATCGAGCCAGCGTAGGTAGCTGTTGATGAATGTCTGTAGTTTGTTGAAATGATTTTCGTGACGCGCCAAGTCTCTGAACCATCACATGGAAGCATTGACTTGCTTGACTGAATTAGTGTTGGAAATCCGGATCTAGTTAACGCTTTATGCTGAGTGCAGTGCACTGCAGTAGATCTCCACAGATTATTTCAGGTTAATCAATGCCTGTCTTGTTGCCTTTACCATCCTGACCTTGACATCCTCATCAGTGTCGACGCCACCCGTAGTTGAATAGATGCTGCCGAGGTATGTGAAAAAGGATCTTTCCTTTAGGTTTCTCTCTTTGATGGTGATTGATGCTTGTTGTTGGTTGAGTATCTTCAACACCTCTACGTTCACCTGCCTCGCCTCACCTTTTCTGTCAACTTGTTGGTTTTCGCCTGTATATCTTCGAGTTTGTGCGACATGACATTAGACATAAATCATCATTGTCGCGAAATCCAAATATTCTTCTACCGTCTTTTCATCGATCCAACCAGCGCACGCCCATCTCCTGGCTGATAAATGTTTGTGGCACTGAAACCGTGGTTTTGAAGTAGCTGCCAAATTACTTATCGGTCGATGAAGTTGAGGTAAAGATCCAGTTGACTGTCATTCTATACTCTGTTCTATGATGATGCGAAGTGTTGCAATTTGATCCACACATGATTTGCTCTTCCTGAAGCCAGTCAGCCTGTTCCAGTCGTACTTTTCAATCCAGTACATCCTTCAGTCTCTCCAAGATGATGCGGCTTAATAGTTTGCTTGCATTTGGTGGACTAGGACAGGAGCATGATTCCACGCCAGTTCTTGCAAAGAATCAGGTCTTCATTCTTTAGCAGTTTGACAAGGTAGCCCTTCTTCCAATCGACTGGCAGGTACCTTCCCTTCCTTCCAAACCTTCTGCAATAGTCGTGTGTGTCAGCATGTCCACTGTTGTCTCTGCATCTGCTCTCAGTGCTTCTGGTGGGATTCCATCTGGTTCTGCTGCTTTCCTGCATTTCAGTAACTTAATGGCGTTCATGACTTCGGCTTGTGTTCACTTGTAGTTCTGTGAATGGGCTGCTGGTGGTATTTCTGGACAAGTTGCGGTGGTGGCGTTGATGGTCGATTCAAGAGTTTTTTGAAGTGGTCAGCCCATTGTATCCTTTGTTTCTCTTCTTTGGTAACTAGCTTTCCTTTACTATCTTTCATCATTTTCATCTGTGTTGATCTCTCCCTTCCCAGATAGTAATGTGGTTATTTGATATAACGTTGTCAGATGTCTCCTACCAGCAGCCTGTTCTGCTTCACTTGCAAGTGTTTCGTAGAAGTGTCTTTTGTCTTTGCGTTGCACTATCCTTCACTTCTCTGTCCAGTGTTCTATACATTGTACTCAGATACTCTTCTCGTTGTGCATACTTGCACTACGCTGGTTCATCTTCTGCTTCACCGTCCTCCCCTCCCTACTCTATCACCTTCCATGTGTCCGTCCAGATCCATTCCTTGTCTTGTCTTGTCTTCTTTCTCATTCTTTCCTAACACGGTTATGCAGGTTTCTTTCTACATAGCTTTCAAAGAGTTTCAGTGTTCATCCACACAGGTTTCTTCAGGGATGTCCCTCGATATATCCCATTCTGTCTGATGGCTGACGTGAAGATGTCCTTTGTAGTTTCGTCCTTCGGTTTCTGTTCTGGGTGTTGAACTTGGACTGTGATGTATCACCAGCTTCTTTGAGGGTTCCTTGCACTAGACAGTGTACATAGTGGTGTGAACCATATTAGATTTGTTTATTTGATATATAGCGCACAGTGATACAGCATTATTCACTTGATTAAGTTTCGAGCATAAATTATTGCTCATAATTATATCAATGTAATCACACTTCTTTCGATATCTGATTTTACAGTCCTGTCACCTGATTTTTCTTCGTTTTTTGTTTTTTTGATTGGTAGTAAAGTTTTCCATATCTCTGGCATAGGTGTTGCGTCATTCCTTTTACATGTGTTGGGTGTGGTTCGATGAACAAGGATTCTCTCTCTCTCTCCACCTAGCTATATTAGACTTAAGTACAGTGGTTTTGTCCCACCCTATTGTGTGGTTGTGTGTTGATGAAAGTAATGCAATGGCCGAATTCTGATGTCACCAACTCGGGGAGGGTCTTGTCCACTACTGATTGAAACTGTCTATAGAATTCCTCCTTCTTCTCTTCATCTGCATTATTTGTAGGTGCATAGCGTACGTAGCACTGTATGATTGTGACCTTCCTTCCTTTCCACTTGAATCTCGATGTCATGATCCTGATCCTGATACTGATCCCGATACTGGTGCTGGTGCTGGTGCTGGCTGAAGGAGATTGATTCCCACTGCATAAGCGCCTTCGATGCTCTTAGGGAAATCATGACAGCCACTCGAAAACTCAGTGACCTCGTGGTTGTCGCGTGGCTGACAATATCGGAGTAGGTTATTGACTCTCCAGTTGACAGTTGGGAGAGTCCACTTCCATTCCATCCACAGATTCCTCTCAGATTCCTAGCCTAGCACTTCTATGCCCTACCTTCTCATCTCTTTTACAATCTGGCCAGCCTTGCCAGCCAGCTTCAAACATTGTGTGGACATCGCATGTCCCCATGTTTACTTTCGCTTTCATCGAGAGGAGAGAAGACAGGTGTGCCAATTGGCTTCCCGAAGTCAGGCTTTCACCAACTGGTGTCATTTTGTCTCTCCGATTCGAGTGAGGAATAAGTTTGTTTGCATTTTATATTTTCTTTGTGCATTGAAGTTACTTTAGCGATTGGATTGTTTTCATGGGTAGGGTTGCTAGGTGTATGTCCAACCTTCACTCTTTATCTGGTCTTAGGACTGTCTAGTAACTAGTGAACTAGTTTAACCAGGCGAGGTTGATCGCATGTGTGAATGGTAGAAAGTCACTTATATGAGTTCAACGTAATCGTAGACCGCTTAAAGTTTAATTTCATTTAAATGACGATCGTTCTCGGTGAGTCGTTATGACGCTCATTAGCCGTTTAGTCTGTATAATTCATATCACGCAGCTCTATCGATCAAATTACCTCAGTTCCGATGTGGCACTCAAGCACACTAATAAATAATATCTTGAATCCAAGCGATCATTTGTAAGAGGAAGAAACCACGGCAAGTGAATGCGTAGTTTCACATGGTTTTCTCGAAAGAAAAAAACTGTTTATGTTATTAAGTGTGATCCCTTAGACATATTAGACGACTTTCTAGAAATACTTTGATATCTCAACCATTCAGTCTTGAAATGATCAGTAGAACTCCTACAGCCTGCAAGAAGACGAATCTGTAGGCTATTATTTATTGATACTTGTAATTTCCTGCTGCTCTTCTGGACAGAACTAATTGAATTCTGTTGGCATATGAGCTACTTTGCGGTTACCTCGATTTATTATTATTATTATTATTATTATTATTATTATTATTATTATTATTATTAGTCCCTTGGGTTCCTAGTGGAACAGAGGGCTTCAGTAGCACGTCTCCATTTCACTCTGTTCTCCGAAATCTTTTCAACCTGGTCCCACAACAGCCCACAACCTCTCATTTCCTCCTCCATGTCACCCTCGGACGTCTAACTCGTCGCTTCCCATGGGGATTCCACTCGAGGGCCTGGCCTGACGCGTGATGTCCCCAGTCGGCTTCTCAGTGCATGTCCAATCCATCTCCACTTCCTCCTGCATATTTGTTGCGTGATAGATTCTTGGTTGGTTCGTTCCCAGAGCTCCTTGTTGTTTATTCTTGTTATTCTGGCCATCTGATCTTCAGTAGCGAGCCAGCGTAGGGGGCAGTTGTTGATGAATGTCTGTAGTTTATTGGAAATCCTTTTCGTAACGCGCCAAGTCCCTGAACCATACAGAAGCACTGACTTGACGTTGGTGTTGGAAATCCAGATGTTGTTCTTCATGCTGAGTGCACAGGTTACCTCGATACTCCCTGATTATTCATTATGTTGTAATTTACTTGGTGGGGGCTAGCAGTGGGTACTAGAACGTGAGTTCTGTCTTATTTGGGACTAGTCAGTCGGATGTACCTACACTCTAATGAGTGCTGTTTTGACTACAACGCAGAACCCAGTAAACAGGACTTTATTGAACTCATTGACTGAATATAACACAGGAATGTATTTGGATGGTGTGTGATATTACTTGACGTCAATGTCAATAACTAAGATAGCATCTTCAGTGCTGGAATATCTAGTTGGTACTTGAAAGAAATAACACTAGGGTCCAGGTTTAATTACCAATTTACTTCCACTGGTATGATATACAGATACAGAGGTAGTAGAGCCATGTGATCTCCCTTAGGTTCATTACTTGCAGAATGTTTTATGACCAGTCTAGAAAACGGTCTTTTAAAATCACAATCACGGCTTTCCCCGTTACAAAAGATATGTATGTATTTTTACTATGCGTGATAATAAATGTCATTTCAATGGTGTTCTACTCGTGTTCTACAAATGTCATTCAGCTATTTAGTTTACTCCAGAATTGGAAATTTTTTTAGCGACACAAAAAGCTGATGGGACTTTGGGAAGATTAATATACAGAAATCTCGAGTATGATGGTCATTTAACAAGATTTTACATCTGAACGCCTTTATGTCACCACTACCATCTGAAGAATATGCAGCTCAGATATGAGAGAAAAATCCTGATTGGAAATAACTCTCATCATGTTTTATGGACAAAAACGTAACCTCTAGGACTAACAAAGAGAGATTCACCTCTACACCCAGATATTTTACATAGATTTAGGCCTCAAAGGTTATTGAATGGTTGGCACTCTAAAGAAACCGATATGAAAAGCTCTTCGAAGAAGATTCGTTGCAGCAACGTTGAAATTAGTATTCACCTGTCACCCAGTATTCCTTAACAACTCGAAGGACAAATCATCATATTTGACCAATTACATTAGCTTATATCAGTTCACTTTTTATTGTGGAGTAAAGTATACAGAATGTTCGATGCAAATAAGTCTAGAAACACTATTCTCCATCGTTGCAAAAAGGTGATAGTGGGTCCGTCAGAAATGTTGTCACTGAACACATTATAGAAAATGATCATTCCCCTTTTAAAGACTCCACTTTATAAGATTAAGATAAATCTTCCTAAGCCCGTACTTCTTTGCATTGCTGAAGTGATAGCCGTCTACTTGGAAAGTCTAGACCAAGTAAGCAGCAAAACTTGCTGGATCATATTCTTTCTTCATTGTCTTAATTTGAAGTTCGTTCTTTTTCTTTGCTTTGAAATCAGTCCCTTTTTGTTTTGTTCAATTATTACACGATTGTTGTACATTTCCGTACGTATGCTTCACATCTCATCTGTAATCCAAATCTAATAAACTTCATGCAACTTCTATCGTATATCATTGAATCTTTACTATTCACAACATTTGTGATCACTTCACAATATCAACAACCTTTTGAGTATTGATAAGGTAATGCTTCCTATTAAAACGCCAAATAAACTACCGTAATTTCTTGTAATTAAGCAGTGCGAAAATGCTAATAATAAGCGTGAAATGAAATTGAGTAAACTCTATGTTCAGCGTTTAGATCACTACGTTCTGTCTAGTGAATTCTGCTGACTGGTGTAACAGTTTTCCATCCTCATATTTTTGACAATTCTCAAGGTATCAAGCGAACTACAGTTCATAAACAGATTTGTTTAGTCTCAAGAGAAAAAGGCTATATTGAAAATTCCCTGTTAAGTGGTAATTTTCACGTCTGAATTCCTAAATCTTGCAAAATCTTCGAAACATTGTTGTCTAAACGATTTCCGGCACTTAGGTTAAGGGAATTTGTAAGATAATGTATGTAACACTAAATGATGAGTCAGTGCTTTATAATACATTTTAGATGAGGCTTAAATTGCCATTCTGTAAAGCTAAAGTGATTTTAAAGACCACCCTAGTAACTGCTGAAATAGCCAACCAAGTTTCGGTATTTCGACCGAGATAGTTTTTTATAAAATAAAGAAGCGTAGTTGGCTATCTCAGCAGTTATTATGACAATCTTTAAAATTACCTTAAAACCGTGTCCAATAGTTCATACGATAACAAGAGTGACTTTTAAAAACCACCTTAAAAACTGATGAGATAACCACCGGTGTGAAAAAAAACTATGATCAGAGTTGTCCTCTTCCTCTCTAAAATAACAAATAAAAACAATTTAACTGATATCGGAAAAAACCGCCCAGAAAAATTATAAAAATGGATGCAAGCATGTATTAAGACACAGGTGATTGACAGTCACACTCTACTGTTTCCGTAAAAGAATTATGAAGTACAATTGAAATGTTTGTTGAATGGAGGTAATCGGTAGGAAACCCTATTCGACACTGATTTTGTGCTTTTGGACACTCGTCAGCAAGGCATATCTGCAACCTCGACTGGACTGATGTCCCGCCTGAGACTCGAACCCGTGTCACCCAGTGCTGCAGTCAGGTACATTACCACTGAGCTATTCAGGTCACCATTGACCTCCTGTACGACTGGATTTGATATACTGGCTTGTCACTGAAGAGCGACCAATTTCCTGTTGTTTAGCTCTGAGTGCTGATGGAATTCTATTGATCATTTGCAATGTGGCTAGCTGGCTAGTTGACTCAACTAGAAACGTTGTTCACTCTCTGAGATATAGCATTTATAACTATTATCTCTAATTCTCGTATCACTCAGAAATCCAGCGCACATATGACACCCTGTCCTGGCAGCACTGGCTACAAAGTCAACGATGAGCGCATAGAAATATGTCTATTTAAGTGTGATGTTCATCACAGAAACAAATAAAACCCCATGTTGTATTGAGCTGTCGCAAGCAATCTCAAGCACTTAGTTTGAATTAAATTCAATATACAGACGAAACTAGAGTGAATTTAAAGGCAGTACTAGCAACTGCTGAAGTCAGATTTTGGTATTGTACCTAAGATCATTTTGTCATAAAATGGAGAAACTTAATTGGTTATCTCAACAGCTCTTACGGTAGCAAATTAAGTTAATCCCGAAACTAAGCTTGCACTAAAAGATAAATTTAAAGACCTCCCCTAGTTATGGCTGATATAACTAGATAGGTTTCTTATTTCACCTGGAATGATAGCTTTTCCATAAAATAGAGAACCCGAACTAGCTATTTCAGTTGTTATAGTGACCTTTAAAGTTTTTCTGTACTAAATGAATTTACGAAATTTGATCAAGCCTACTGGCTGGACATACGACATCATTACAATTATACAAAAGTCATCATGAAATAGTTGTTTCCAAATAACACTGGATACTCAGTCAATACAGGTCTTGGGATGTCGATGTGGACTTTTGACATCATAATATTGTCATAACTGTTTTTATTCAACACTTGGGTTTGATTATAATCGATTATTGATACATGGATGAAGAAAGGAGGAAATAGAACTTGAGTTTCATTCAGATTCCAACCAGTTGACTTCGAGAAGGTGAACAATATCGGATTCTGATGGAAAACTGGTTTCGGTCTCCGAAGGGGTCATGGGTGCACACTGTTGGGGAGTGCCATACTGGGATGTAACGTCAGCCCAGTGCTCCCAGGTCTCCAATGTTTCAGCAACTGATGTCAGTCCATGGTGAATACCAACCTGGAACACTGTTGTATTGTGATCATCTCGTTGTCCGACAACGTGAAGCTCAACTGCGGTCGGAGTTGGTTGGATCTCAGTGACCTTGAGAACTAACCATACACGGGTAACTTCATTCATCAGGCTGTATAATCGTATCTATTTAAAATTTTTGTTGTTGATGAGAATGCACAATTCGTTTCATGGGTGAAAGCAGTTAGTTAAGCATGACAACAACCAGTCAAAATATCATTCCATACCAAAATAATCATAATATTTATCAATATTGATAAGTCACCAAAAAGCATAATAAATTTAGAAGTAGTATTTATCATGGACTGACGTCAGTTGGGGAACCATTGAAAATCTGGGAGCACTGGACAGCTGTTTCGTCCTAGTATGGGACTCCTCAGCAGTACGCACGAAACAGCTGTCCAGTGCTCCCAGATTTTCAATGTTTCCCCAACTGATATCAGTCCATGATGAATACTACTTCTAGATTGAAGATCCTCATTCACCTCAAAAATGCATCATAAATTGTCATGACCTAAAAATGCAGACTTTCTAAGATAATGAGTGAGTATTGCTTACATTTAGTGATGATGACATAATATCCCTGTGAGTGAATTGTTATCAAGGTGAGTGGGCGGATAATATGTAAGTAATGAATCGAATGAAAGAGTTGAAAGGGAGAGGGGATATTTCGAAACACTAAAGATTGAGACCATGAAAAGAGCAAGGGTTGAACAAGTCTCTTTCATCTGCAAATCTCTGGCTTTTCGATTTGCACTTGTAAAACTTCACCAACACACAGGAGGCAGATACATACTGACTTTGGTAAGTTTCTTTTCACTTTGTAAACAACTTTGAAAGACGGTTATTCAGACTTATTAATGAATGTCAACAAGGTGTTCCATTATCCCACTTCTTATAGATCTGTTGCTACCTGTTTATAGTCACACAAAATAGTGTTCTTGAACCCATCTGAACAGGACCAATATCAAAAGAAGACAAATATGTCCAGCTCCGAAGGAGCATGTGGACTGATATGCACACATAGAGATGGCCTAATGCGGGGTCTTTAAGTTTCAGGTTATTACGAAGTAAAACGTGACTAGAGAACACTACTCGCAGAGTTGCTGCAAAGAACGTTTTCCTCATACAATTTGAAATCATTTTCTTCAGGATATCATATTTGAAGTCGAGGTTCATAATTAGCGCCTTTTTCGATACTCAAAGTGAGTCATATCTTAGGGTTTCAGTTTGATATATGAACAGAGATCGATAACCGTTTTCTATCACAATGTTTCTTAAAACGCTTACCTACCCATCCATAGCACGTGGGCTGTGAATGTATTCGATACAAGTAGCAAATGATATAATTAAACTTCTCTTCCGACCAATGGGCATCCAGCTGTTAAAATCTATCAATTGCCTACCCTATGTGGGCTTTCTATCACTCGTCCTCCCAAAAGTTCTGCCAGTCCTTCTTGTTAGCTATACATTAAGACAGGAGATTCTGGGTCCGTTTCCCACCTTAGTGGTGAATTTTATTGGTGACTGGTAGTTATTTAATACATGCAATGCATCGATCCAAATTATATATATTATCACAAATGATAAAAATGTCGCCAACATACTTTCTAGACAGCTGAACATCATTGATTGTTGATTTCAAGAAACCATTTTCCAAGCTTGCCACACAACAGTCTGCCATTAATAGGTCCAGATAGAATACCATGGCAATTTCATCTTTCTGTCTATATATAATATCAACTATTCCTTGTTAATTTACTCACCTTGATAACATTTCCTTCATGAAATATTTTACCATGTCTATGACATCTTCACTAATACTCACCCATCTAAGTAACTCTGAATTTTTAGGTCATGACAATTTATTATGCCTTTTGATGACTTATCAATATTGATAAATATTATGATTATTTTGGTATGGAATGATATTTTGACTGGTTGTTGTCATGCTTAACTAACTGCTTTCACCCATGAAACGAATTGTGCATTCTCACCAACAACAAAAATTGTACAGCATGATTGGCGAAATCAACCTCGGCCAAAGTTGCTACACTTCACAGTAGTACACAAAGAACAGGTAGACAGGAAAAGAGTAATATCAAAGTTCACAAAGTTATGTGAGAGAAGAATAAACAATCTAAAGAAAACGGTTAGTGTAAATATTCATGCTTTCGAAGATGTCAAACAGTAAATACATCTGCACCACTAAGACCAATTTCCAGCCATGTCACCGAAAATCCCCTACCTGTGATTCCTTTCTTCTCGGGGACTGTAATCAGGCAGTTTACATCTCCACACACACCTCAGACCAACAGTAAGAGATTTCATCGACTGGTGCCACGTCTTGATCTGACCACCCTCAACTCTCTTCCAACCGAATCCAACTTCCACCAGCATGCTACTTCGAGGGAGGTGGTGGCTGGGCATGCGCAGAACATATGCAACCCATTTCAGTCGACTTGCTTGTCTTGCCAAGTACTCTTCAACTGACCTCCAGATTGCTCACACGGTGATTTCACCAAACGCCAGCAATGCTACGAAGACATTTGTGATCAAAACCCTGTAATCGCTTCGGATCTACTTTCAGCGGTCATATCTCACAGCCGTACAAGAGGATAGAACGGACTGTGGTGCAGAATACTCGTCGTTTGATAGATAGTCGGATACCTTGCTAGTCAGTGACATAGGTGACGCAAGTTGGAAAATGCCAAACGGGCCTCCGTATCGGAGCTGAAATTTCATCAGCAAACAGCCCGTTCAGGCTGATGCAGCTTACCAAATAAGTGAAGTAGTCTCTATTCCACCACCTTTGCATTTTGTCAGCCTCTTCACCCAGCAGGACAATTTCGTCTTCGTATTGCAGGTCATCAGATAACCTTCTTGGATTAGGTTAATCCCTGTGAAGTCAAACGTACCTAAGGTTATGTCCATTTGTGCGTCCATAAAGAAGTTAAATAGGAACAGTGACAGTGGGAATCTCTGGCAAACACCATTAGTTGTCGTCAGTTCAGATGAAAATTTTCCATAAGCCCTTACACGGCTGCATGAGTTCGAGTAGAGAGATTTGATTAGCGTTATATACTTTCTCGGTACTCCCTTCACAGTCATACACTGCCACAACACCTCACAGTCGACTGATAGCACAACAAAGTCTTAAACAATCTATTAAGTGAACCACTCACTTGTTTTCATTTTCTTATCCATCTTTATACTTTTGCCAAAGATATAACCATCATGTATATTCTCATATGAACATTTCATCCATTACTTCTGCCACTGCCACCTTGTTACACTAATCTATCATCAGTATATTAATTTTGGATGCTTCTCTATATTTACGTCACTTTTGAAAGGTGAGTACCAATTCTACCGAAATATCTAGTTGATTACATACTATTGGCGTGATACGCGAATGTATGAAAAATTTCTAAGAAAAGCACAAGAATAAAATACAACTTTAGACTGAACTAGATATTTCAATGAAATTTAGTAAGTCCATTGTTTATAAAATCTAGCAAGACTACATTTAATTTATAGATAAACTTGAGAACGAATTATCCTACTGTGTAGTAAAATTATCAGTCCAATAAAGAAGTTTTTCGAGAAGTGATTGATTTCCAAGTTAAGAAGATGAACTAGAGAACCACTGAAAACTTGGTAGTACTGAATACCCCTTTTCCTCATACTTTAAGGCTCCTCAGCAATGTGCACCCACAGTCCAGTTCAGAGTAGAATGCAGGACTTTCATATCTCATGGCAAACAGTGCACCACTAAGTTATCGTGTTTGAAACCAACGGTTCATATTTCCATCTTCGATCATTTTATGATGTAATGCGACCATCAGTTAATCCGACTGACAAGCATTTCGCCTCACACTCGAATACGCTACTCCTACATATCTGTATGCGAAATCTGCTATAGACTCAAATACTGTTTATGACTAAGCTAATGAAACGATATTCACACCTAGTCATCATTACTTCTAGTACGCTTGAATTCACAAAGGAAAAAACAACACGAACTATAATACAAAAATCAGATACATGAATACTTCTGATGATCAACACGTCAGACGAACGCGAGTACACAGCAGTCATTAAATTTGAGTACAACTGAAGCCAGTTATAACTATACATGAACTTTATGAACAACCTTAGTGTAAAGTATATGGGTTCTGTAGTTCAACACTGCTCGAATTCTATTGATCAAATCTGCCATACGGTGGCTAGAGGGTGTGATGCAAAAAATTTCCAAATCCATTTGACAGATACCAATGTGTGCTGAACACTTGAGACTTGACAACTCCACGAGTTACCATCCAGCGACCTTCTCACGTGCACACTACATTCTTAAATGGTGTCAGTCTTATTTTGAATAGCTGAATGGTGAAGTTGCTGGCATCAACACCGAGTGACGCCCGTTTGAATTCCTAAGAAATGTGAGTTTTCTCGGGTTGTGGATATTCTTTACCAACAAATAGGGATCTTAGACCAATACAAGTTTGACTAACTAATTAACCATAAATTTTTTCTGCAAAGATGAGACGGAGAAGAATGTCAAGCTTATAATTGACAAGAAACCCTCATCTCCCCGTTTCATAATGACTGAAATTCATTGAGAGAGTACCGTTTCAGCCTCAAGCGAAACTCCAGTCAAATAAGCACTTAAATAAGGGTTACTACTGGGGCATCTGAACCACTTCAGGTTATTTAGAAGACCAGGATGGATACCTGGACGACTTATAAAACATTGTTACTAGCACCCCAAATTAATCGGTTTTCCTGACCGAAATCAGCTGTTCGATATTCCTTAACCACCTCCGAATCACTAAGCTGCACAACTTCTTAGTCTTCACTGAGCAACTTTACTGGATACACAGCGCCCATTTACATCTAGGGATTCTATTCTACATTCTGTAAAATTGTTGAGTTATTTCAAGCTACCACTGATGACATAAGTAGCTTGAAACCTTGATGTCTTTTACGTAGATCTTTATGTCATATCTACATAACTCACCTCTTATGTCAGAAGCAATTTGGTCGACAAATTGTCTCGAAGACTATTATTTTAGGTTCAGTAGTAACATAGTCATCTTGATCTACTGAACCATCGGGCCAGCACTGAGAACTAGGCGGTATTACCCTGGTTACGTTTATTACTGAAATGAGTGTAATTGAGGTGCATACAATAACTTCCTGAGGTGAGGTGTCGCACTAGCCACCTCGAGCTTAACAATACATTTTGACGTTGAATGCTGATTAACAAGATGAAATCCAGATGAATGGCTTCTTAACACTCGTTCAATTCATTTAGCCTATGACAATTACACCAGCTTCAAACAGACAACTATCGAGGAATCACAGATGATGAAGCAGTTCGGAAAATTAATCTGCCTGCATTGTGTCTTGATTCACTTTTAGTGTTGTCTATTCTTTCATTTAAACTGATCAACAAGTGAAGACTTAACAACAGGAAAATTCACTTAATAAGTCGTATTTTCCATTTCACAACTCCAGATTAGTGTCACTGATTACCAAAGGAAGAAATATATCCATAGCACCATGAATTTTATAATTGGTTATCATGTATTCATCGTTAGCCATCAATAAACGGTTGGTTTTTGATGTTGCAGCCTGTGACTATACTATATCTGTCACACACTGATTGACTAACATGACTCAGTGGCCTAGTGGATAGCGCTTTGGCGTCAAAGCAACTTACCCTGGATTCGATTCTTAGTGGAAAAAACATCAGTCGTCGGGAGACAGGTACAACCAGTTGACAAGTTCCAAATAGGACGAAACGCTTATCCTGTACTCCATTACTAGCTACTATCATTAATCAATAAACAGTTGAATTTATCGGGAGGAATAACTTAAAAATGAGTAAGTTTACTTCCTGAAATTAGTTGGAGAATGACTGAAAACCTTGGAGAGCTGTTTCGTTCTAATTTGGGACTCCTCAAGACCCCACGAGGAATTAAACCATGATGAAATCTATTTTTAGATTGGCAAATCCCTACAGAATATTCACTGATAGCTATTTAGTAACCAAATTCCCTTCGAAGCAATTCACGCAAGCTGCACATCTTTCGTAAAATACAAATTCACAATTCAGCTTTTTATGTTTTGGTAAGAAGAGGAGTTTTCACACTCGTGTTTCACTGGCGAAACTCAAAATTCATGTCAATAATAATAATAATAATAATAATAATAATAAATAGCTACATTGTGCTATGGAGTGAAAGAAATTGAGGTATACTAACGTCTGAATTCGTCAAAAAGCCTAAAGGAGGCTTTTAAGCATTCTCAATTCTTTTGGAAGCTATCCACTACTGAACTGTATTGAAATGCAACAACTCTATAGTGTCTACACATCGAAAAAATATTCTTTCAGTAATAATGATCCAGAAAGGAGGTTTTATACGGTTCATGTTTCTGCTCAGCCTACAACGTACACTGGCCTGTTTCTAATTGGTCCTTACCTGAAATGGAATTCGTGCAACAGGTACATTATAATTTCGGTAGTTGAATCGTCTCTTCTTTTGAGGGTTGTATGATATGAAATGCTAAACGGATTATCAATCAAATATGCATTTAGCACAGCAAAATTTTATGCAAAAATTAGACCTTGACGCTAGTTATGTTGCTCTTATGGTTCACTGACGTACTTTGTACATAGGCAATTGTTTTGAAATTATTTTTGCTAATAGTGGGTATCAGCTTCTGAAAAGTAGTCGCGACCAAGCTGTAATGGGCAATTGTTTCAGCCTAGTTTATAACAAACTCTTCAACAGTGACCAAGTGAATATCAACCCCGTACTGTATTATATGATTTTCATTTTAGATTTTACTTCCGATACAACTATGTTTCAGGACAACGATTAAAGATGGAATAAGTAGCTGTATAGTGGTTGGATAAGAACCAATGGTCTTCAGATTATCATCCCAGCTGTCTACCAGCTACGAAATACAGCTGTCGAACGGAGTTCAAATTCCCTTTCGTCACCAAGGTTTTGGCCTCGTTGTCATATGATTATGAGGTACGTGATTATCTGTTCATGCCAATCACACTAGCTTCCTATCCAGTTCTTGCCGTACCGATACAAACAAAGCTGAAGTAGAGACAAGGCGATTGTACTGACTGTTGGTCGGACTATCTAGGATGATTGAGGTTTGGGAGACTGGTATAACTGATACGAGATGATAATTTTAGGTGAAGTGAAAACTTGGGCTGCTACAGAAATGGGACCAGCAATTTTTGGATTGATATCTTGTCTCTCTGCCAGCTAAACCAAGACTGATTACGGCACCGGTTGACGTGGTTTCTAATCTAACAGGTGGCATCAAGTACACCTTGTTGACAAGTGTCAACATACGTGAAACCTAGATCCAAGGCTGCCTGTCGACTGCCTCCATCCGACTAAAGCCAAGAGTATCTTAGGCAGTCCCATCAACAACTACACGAAAATATTAGAGACAGCTGATAGACTTCCGGATAAACTTATCGACGCATGAAATAGGGTGGAGATTCTGGCTGATAAAAATATCCTGGATGAATGAAAACCAGCCGCTTCAAAGAACTGATTATTCCATGTTGTTTGCTAATTTGATGAACTCACTACTGCTCACATTGGAAATACTTGTTGAATAGGGTATGATGAAACTATAGAAAACTCTCATACTGTCAGACAATGAATCACTTTGATGCATCTCTTTTTTATACCTCTCGATGTACGAAAATATATTATTACTATCATTATTATTGTCATGATTATTATTCGAATCATAGTTTATAATGTACTCGATGGTGAATCGTAAGTGATCATCATTTAGAGTGCATACTTCTGACTAATTCTCTTCTACTGAATTAATTAGACATTATAATATGGCATCTTTGTTGATTATGTAATAGTTAAACCTCAAAGCAACAAATAAGTTCTCCATCTGTCTTACTATGTATATATGCAACCAACTTCCTGTGTAAACATGTGTATTTGTGTGAATAGATGAAGGAAGAATGAGTAGGTGACGATTTCATGGAGGTGGAGGGGTTTAAGCCTTATTATCAAAATATCATTCATCATGTAAAAAAAAAAAGAGGAATAGGAAAATCATAATTAATCCAAGTATACACACTTGTTTCCTTTCTCAACAGAAATTCTTAATAATTTAAGCATAAACACGACCAGGAAATGTTCTCTTGACTATGTATCATATGCAGACATATCTTATTCTTTAGGAATAATTAATAATGTACAACATATGATACTGGAATATGTAAACAGAACTGTTCAAACCAATCCATAGGTGCATAAATATAACTAAATGTATTTCGTTCTACAGGAATGTGAATGAACATTATCATACAAAATATCACTAGTTTATATTTCAGCTTTTGTAGGGAAAAAATTTCTTTAAAAAATGGAAAAGTTTGCTTCACTCCAATTCTCAGCTGCTTTCAACAATACTGAATTAAAATAAACACGCAGATAAGAACACAATTTCCGCTAGAATGAATCAACTGAAACTTTAAAAATCCACTACAAGTGTATACATTCCACATGATTTCCGTTTTGTTTCTGTTTTATCCGATTACATCTATCCCTCAGTCCTACACTGCTTTCTCTTATTCATCTTCTCATCAGTTAACTTGACAAACAATGTATGCAGAGAGAGAGCTATCATTTCCTATATGCTGATGAAGCAGTGAATGGCATCGATCTTTCCACAAAAGTTTCCTTATATCCTGTGCTTTTTTTTGTTTTATGCATGACTTACGAAGCATTTCCGTAGACAGGTGTTTCTAATTCACTCTTTACCCTTCATCATGCTTACAACAGGATATGATTTATCAACGTGAATGAATTGGACAACGACAATAAACAACAACAACAATTTCTTTTTATTCATTAACAAACAAAAAATTCCTGTTCATTAATTAGAAATTACGCAGTAGAGTTAACTGCAGAGTTATACTACTAACTAGTTGATAATTTCAGAAAGACAATTACCCGAACTGATGTTTTTTACTCAAAAATGTATTTTGGACATAGCAATGTTGAGGATATTGAAATTTTCATGACACACTGTTTTGTTCTGCTTTGCATAGAAAATTTGTATTGTGTTCATGACCATAGCAAGTAGGTTGCTTTTTGTTTCAACCTATTCTCTAACATATTCAAAAGCAGATACATGTTAGTTTTCCCAACTGATTTCACAATATCATCTATTCTTTCGTTGAGTAATTTATTCACTGGTTCGTTTTTGAACACCTAGTTTTGCTGTCTGATTTCTACTCATCTTATCAATTATTCAGGATTACCCAGCTGGATTTCTCTGTATCAGAGTACTTTCAATCCGCATTTTCAACTAACTTATATCAAGCTTATTTTACTGACCAACATTGTATTGCAATTAGCTGACGAGAAACCACTAAAATATTTCAAGGTCATTCTATTCCACTGTAATCGTTATTCTTACTTTATTCAAAATGTATTACATGGAATTGGTCAGTAACATTGATTGAAACGATGTGAACTGAATAATGGCTTCTACTCTATTCAAATGTGATTATTCAGCACGAATGAATTAAGAAAATTCTTAAATCACTTCTACACTAGTAGAGATGATTCTAAACGATTAAAGAGGAATAGAAGAAACGCTCACTTATCTAATTTCCTCATCTAAAAGCAATGGATCACCATCAAAATGTTCACGTGAAACCTTAATTATTTTAAGCAAAATATAATGGAGAAAAACATCTTAGTTTGCTAGTAACTAGTAGTGTTCTCCTGATACTATATATTAACACTGAGTTTATTTTTCTTGGGAGATTAATAAAGCAGGCTGGAAGGGTATTCCAACTCTAAGACACCTAATCTTGACGAATTCAGCGTGTAAGAATTTGCAGATCACTAACGTCAGGTGGGAAGGAACAACTTGACTTGTGAATATCGAGTTATTTTTAATTATGCTTTGACTATCTGAGCAGTAGTTTGGCAGACAAGTATTTATACTGGTTGATGATTGAAGGTGAAATGAAAATTTGGATCGCGGCCGGATTCGAACCAGCAATTATCGGGTTCCCAGTCCGATGCTCTACCAAGTAAACTACGAGGTCCTAGAAGGAAACCCGGTGGTCCCTGGTTCAAATCCGGTTGCAGTCCAAAATTTCATCTTTATTTCCATATTTTGCCTAAATAGGTGACTTTAAAGGCCACCCTCGCCACGATCAAAACAACCAATCAGGTCCCTTCATTTCGGCTGAAATGGCAGATTTTCTTATAATAAAGAAGTCTGATTGGTTATTGCAGCAGTTGCTAGGGTGGCTTATAAAATCGCCCTGTCTAAACAGCTTTCCTCTAGTAGGTTTTTCTCAAGTTTAATTATTATTTTTTACTGCCGCGACCCGTATGCATACTTACAAGCGAAACCAAAAACTCACTCTCAAAATGAATGAAATCAATAGAACCAGTTACTAAAATCAAATCTACTTCCATTTCGAATGTCATCATCGAATTCAATATAGGATGCATAGTTCGATCATAAATAATGTGAACATTATTTTAAATAGCTCGGTGAAGAGACGATATTTGTATGCATGTATGACGCGTTTGAAACACTCATATAAACCATAGCAACTTAAGTGTCTGATATGAATCTAATGCTTCGCTCATTTGCCTTCACTTCGTGTTCATCCCTCCCATTTACTTGGAATTAAATAAATCCTCCTCCCGATCGATATATGAAAATCAGAAAATCTTATCATTACACTCATGTCTCCCCATCATCTTAAATATACATTGAACATAGATGTGCAAAATAACAGACAATATGTTGCCATCCCTATTGTTGGTAGAGTAACTTGCCTACAAACCGAGTGACTAAAATCCATCCTAACAACCACCGAAATAATCAAATTTCTATTGGAAAAGCAAATCTTCATAAATAACGAAGTCTAATTGGTTGTTTTAATTGTTGTCATGGTGGCCTTGAGAGTCATACCTCAAATCCTAAACTCATGAGATGTCTGACCAGCAAGCAAACACACACTACCATATAGCGATGTCTATTTATAGTAGGAACAATTGCCAGTTTGAAAATGTTTTGATAAGGGCTTAGCAACAAGATTCTTCTCTTAACAACGTGCAGGTGCGCACCTGTATTTTCATCATTGTTGTGGGTTTTTTGAGTGCCGAAACAGGTGGAGCAACAGTAGAATAACAACCAAGGTGGGGGATACCAAAACTCGGGGTTGATTAGCTCTCTCGTTTTTTATGTCCTTTGCTAGTCTAAAGTGAAATACACACTTAAGATAATAATGACATAGCAATGATCAACAAAATGTATTTCAGTTTGCTTATAGATCTAAAGCTTTGTCTGCTTTTTAGTAAAGCCTAAAGAAGTAATGACATTAAGTTAGCAACTAAACCTGTCAGTAAGCCAATCATATATATGTGCACACCCACATATGTAAATTATGTGACATTTTTGAGAAATTCCTTTCATGAGGTGTAAATGATCTTGTGTTAGACAGGTAGCCCACCTTCTTAGCTTGTTTATTAGATGAATTGAGCTAAGAAAACAGTATTAGCTACTGGGTACAATTTATTGTTCATAGTCATACCAAGGTGATCGAATATTTCTCCCATCATATTCAAACAGCCTACTTGTTTATTCATAAAGTGGTGGTTGTTCAAAATGTATCCATTTCATCGGGACTTAGTTTGCAGAGATTCTTTTCTAAGAATATCTGTCTGATATTGTCTCACTAAACATTTGAACCAGTGCGGAACGGCAGGGGTTATCAGGCACTGGAAACAACTCAAGATCATTGATGCAGCGCTCAAAGATGAAGACGTCTATCAAGTGATTTCCATCATAAAGTAGCTTTAAAGCTGATAAGCAGCAGTACTGGTCACTTTTTCGACCCCTAACGTCTTATAGAAAGAAGACCTGATCATCATGAACAGACAGTTAAGTATCATAGATTCACATTGCAGTCGGGCGTAAACCTTGGTGACTGAAGTGAAATTAAGACCTCTGGAGGCCCCTGGTTTGAACTCTATTGTAACACAAGTTTTCCTTTCACCTACCATCATAATCCCGTATCAATAATATCAGTGTGACAAACCACATTCAGGTAGTCTCATTGGTAATTATATAATTTCAGAACAAAACCTTTTACATCACGATAATGACTTTCACTTTTTCCCTTTGCCTTTTAATTCATACAGAACATGTATTCATAACTCATACTTCGCTTACAATGGATTTTTGCAGACAAATCTAAGCACCATTTTACAGACCAGCCAACAAATTAACTATATTTCAAATTCAAGCAAATCGGATTAGATTCAGCTGGCTAGTCGTAATCCAACCTGGTTAATAATAGATAGATTGTCAAATAAGAAGTGATCTAGGAGGATTGGACAGATGGTTTGTCCTGGCATGGACCTCCTCACCAGTGCGCATCCATGACCCCACCAGGGATCGGACCCAGGATCTTTGGCCAACATGTTACCATTCAGCCACTGGGTCAGAATCCAATGGTCAATATATCCTACTTCTGTCAGTTTACTAGCGCAACCTCCATCCAATGCCGTCGTTGAGTAACTGTCCTCATATTCGACTTGGCTCATGATGAATGTCAACCTGATATCAATAAATCCCCACACATCTCCAAATTGAAATAAGAGGAGATTTTAATCCACGAAATGAATGCGCATATAATCGATACGGGAATAAAGTTCAAAATTAGTCTCCATATTACGTGTCTAATTGTTGTTTCACTATACACAGTCTAAACATCCCATCTCCGTAGATAATTGTAATCACTGTATAGATTCACTTGCATATACTGCCTCATAATTTTTATAATACTGCTTTGATGTCTATTTTAATGAATGACATTAGTTACTTTTATGAAATCTCCTACATCTAATAAGTTATATTGCAACATTCATTCATTATGACACTTGTATAGTTAGTGCGCTGAAAATGACTAGAATACATGGAAATGTAAGGACTGAGGTAGTATGGATAAACAATTCGCTATGTATGAGTCAGTACGAATGTCAGTCAATTGATATTAATATTTCAGACGAATTAGGATGATATTATCCATATTATATAAGGATCAGTCAGGAAATAGAACAAAACAAAAGAAGTTATTTAACTAAAATCGTCAACAGTACTAAATGTCAACGAAATGTAAAATCCTTTTGGAATTAATGCATGGAAAATAACCATTGGAAAAGTATGATTATATTTGCCCAGTCAAAATGACTGAATTAGCTAACAGAGACATCGTACATGAGCCAAACAGTATAGCACAACAGAGCAGCTAGTGATATGCGTAAGTAACTCCAGACTAAATCACCTCAACAGCATTTAATAAGCAACCACCTAGTTCTGAATATCCATCGCATTAAGTTAAATGGATTTTCAACGATAATATACAGTGAAAAATGTATCATTCAATTTGGAGATTTGTGGGGATTTATTTATTGATTTCAAGTCGGTATCCACCTTAGAGTGACATTAGTTGGAGATACACTGAAGACCTAGGAGCACTTGGCAGCTGGTTCATTCTAGTATGGGACTCCTAAGCAGGGCGTACACCTAACCCCGCTAGAGATGAATACCAACCTGAAGTCAGTAAATAAATCCCCACTAACCTCATCAGTGACTCACTTCACGGTCAGATTCCTGGAGTTTAAATTAGAAGTCATAATTAGTGGGGCCACCCAAGTCGGATATGACAACAGATACTCAACGATAGTTTTGGATGGAGGTCGTGAACTGACAGAAGTAGGAAATATGGACTACTGAATTCCAACCCGGTGGCTCAATGATAAAGTGCTGGCCACGAATCCTGAAGGTCTTGGATCCGATCCCTGGTGGAGTCATGGGTACTCACTGCTGAGGGGCCCCATTATAGGACGAAACATCTTCCAAACCTGAAATCAAAAAACGCATCATTCATACCACATTTGGGAAGCTACATCATATACATATTGCTTATAATAGTATTGAATTTAAATAAACTCCACAATCTAACAAGCATGTTCTTTTTGCTGGATTTAGAGCAGGTCATTTCAGTGACTGACTGAGATCCAAACCCACTTCTAACTTTATATGGCTATCCATGAGGCTACTGAGTGATGATAACCGCCTTCTCTTCAAGTAGTATTACTTTTTAATATGATTTAATACG
Organism: Heterobilharzia americana; assembly: GCA_944470555.2. Lineage (NCBI taxonomy): Eukaryota > Metazoa > Platyhelminthes > Trematoda > Strigeidida > Schistosomatidae > Heterobilharzia > Heterobilharzia americana. Next base: position 64,058,494 of record OX104134.1, read on the forward strand.
GATTTTTGTTGGTTTACACAAATAAAATTATTGAATTCGGTTGACCATTGTGTTCCTAATCTGTATGTTTTGATACTGCAGTGTTTTCTCAATGATAGCCCTTCTGTAACAGTATGGAAGCGATCGGTAATATTACAACGTACTCCACAAAAAGGAATCTATGTGATGACAAAAATAACAACGTACAGAATCACTACATATTCGGTGAGAAATTATTTTCTTGGTAGCAAGAGATTTAGTTTGCCTAGCGGCTGTTAGGAGTAGAATCCAGAACATGTCTTTTGTCCTGTTTGGACCTCGTCAGCTGCACGTACCTGCATCACCCTGAGCGATGGTGTTCTCACTAAGACTCGACCTCGCGACCAATCTATTCAAACTCCAGAGCGTTATCCGCTAGGCTAGTGAAGCACGGCAGCCATGCCCTGTAATGCAGCCCAGAAAAGTATAGCGTAATAAGTATTCAGGTAATAGTAAGGAACTCACATAGGAGTCCATCTGCCAATAGAGGTCGATCAGTTAGATGCAGTATCATAATAGGAAATGAAAATCATCACTAAATAACAAATGATTTGTCAGTGATGCTACGAAACCTTTTGAATGAATATTTGACCTTCATTATTAGAACATTTACTATTGGACTATGTTTTCAGGTTGAAATTCATCATGGACTGACATCAGTTAAAGAACTATTGAAAGCATTGGGGCTCTGGACAGCTGTTTCGTCCTAGTATGGGACTCCTCAGCACTGCACACCCATAACACCAACAGGGATCGAACCCAGGGCCTTCATGTTTCTTGGCCAGCACGCTACCACTGAACCACTCGGTCAGAATCCAACCATCCACATTTCTTACTTCTGTCAGTTCATGTTATAGTAAGACCTTCATTCAATGCCATCGTTGAGTAACTGTCCTAATATTCGACTTGGTTAGCTCCACTGGCCACGACTTCTCATCGGAACTTCGGGTATCACCCCTCTAAGCTAGTGGTATTAATTGGTTAGTTGTGTATTCAGTCGCATTAGTTTGGGTGAGTTTCCCCTTTCACACTAAAATATTGCCAATAACACTGTTCATTGGGTGTTAACAATGTCTGCTATTTCTGAGAATCTAATTAATACATTCAATGCATACAATATTAATCTTTAAAACTATAAGTAATTTGGTAAAAAAAACCTTTCAACAAAGTCCCACAGTCATGTCTCTTGGAGTGACAGTCACATGAGAAGCAGTTTCAGGTTTAGCTAAACCATGTATTTCACTGAATTGGCTTTGATAAAGCGAACACGATATCCTTAGAGTGCCTTTCAAAACGTATAATAAATCCTGTAGGAATACGGTATTTTTTCTTGCCGTCTAACTACGTTCCTTTCCTCCATTAGTCCTGATATATCCTGCATTGGTTCGCTGTGGTATTGTATAAGTGTAGTCGTATTATGTGATCACATGTTTCCAAATCTTAGACTCCAAGTATTGATTGGATTTGATGACAAACCAGATTTTGCTAATTGGCCACTGATAAAATATTTTATTTTTCATTCACGTCAATAGTACAGTAACTACAAATTCCAGATTCTACAAGCTAATTTACATGTATGACTAAAAATAAAACTAGATTAATTGATTGGTTGGAAAGTCATAACCTTCAGCTATCGATCGATGTGGTACCTCAATCATTATATTCAAAAGCAATAACAATCGATTCCACATTGATCTTTGTCAGCATTAACATGACTCATACAAGTGTTAGTTTTATGAACACAATATTCTTTTCAATAACTTCATGAAGCCCTACAGTTATATTATCCATACTCTTTTTAATCAAATTTATGTTAACCGTAGCCATAAGTATCAAATAGTCCTGGCGTTCTCTTCAGAACAGGCCTATGTGAAAGGCAATCTCGCAATCAAATATTATCAGAATTCAGTTCAAAACAATCAGTTATGTAAATGATAATACATCTCGTGTATTACTGGATGGGTGAAGTTAGATCTGTTATCCGAAGTAAAATAGATATGTATGACAATGAATCTTTTAGTACTGGGTGAAAGTGAAATAAAAATTCTGGTCATAGTAGGATTCGAACCAGCGACCACCAGATTTCCGGTCCAATGCTCTATCATTTGAGCTACGAGAACCGATTGCTGACCACATTTCTAGTTCACTTGATGAAATTAGTTTCTCTTCAGTGACCAATCACTTCATGCTGTCATTTATTTCAATAGCCTGACTGCGGAGAATTTCATACTGAATTATGCCACAGTAATGACTTTCTGTAATTGACCTACTAGACAAGTTGACCTTTCCTTAAAGCTGAATACATTTTTTTAAATAGAAGGTTACACAATTTCATCAATGTCACCTATCAGACAAAACATTACATAATCCTTGAAAACGATTATGTAACAACATTCTACCAGGATTGTCGATCATCATCACGTCTAGTTAGTTTATGAAGTTGAGTTGAAATCGTTTATCATGTAGGTATACAAATATGTCGGGCAGATAGATCGAGTCCTCATCAGCCTAATTTAACTTTAACCACAATCCATTTATATTTACAAGGAGACATGGTTTGTTGCGTAATTAGAAAAAAACCCGATGGCTTGGACCAAGAGAGAGAGAGAGAGAGGAAGAAAGATTGCAACAAGCTCACACACATAATTAACTCCTCTTGACATTGTTCTTAATCTTCTTTTTAAATGGGTAGGGTGAATATTGTGAAAACAATTATAGCTTGTTCCATTGAACTGCGGAGAATTTCATACTGAATTATGCCACAGTAATGACTTTCTGTAATTGACCTACTAGACAAGTTGACCTTTCCTTAAAGCTGAATACATTTTTTTAAATAGAAGGTTACACAATTCATCAATGTCACCTATCAGACAAAACATTACATAATCCTTGAAAACGATTATGTAACAACATTCTACCAGGATTGTCGATCATCATCACGTCTAGTTAGTTTATGAAGTTGAGTTGAAATCGTTTATCATGTAGGTATACAAATATGTCGGGCAGATAGATCGAGTCCTCATCAGCCTAATTTAACTTTAACCACAATCCATTTATATTTACAAGGAGACATGGTTTGTTGCGTAATTTAGAAAAAAACCCGATGGCTTGGACCAAGAGAGAGAGAGAGAGAGGAAGAAAGATTGCAACAAGCTCACACACATAATTAACTCCTCTTGACATTGTTCTTAATCTTCTTTTTAAATGGGTAGGGTGAATATTGTGAAAACAATTATAGCTTGTTCCATTGAACATATTAGTACACAAACACAAGGAAACATAGATTCAGTGAGCTGATAGACATCACTTTTGACTGATTATCCATCCTTATCTATCTGTAAATTGATATGAAATTTGTGCCCAGGTTGTATACACGAACTGGAAATGATGTGGGAATATAATAAGCATTTCTATTGGTAATTTATCACCTTATCTTGTTTTACTATCACAGTGATATCCGAGGCATACTGGGTTAGAAAGTTTCATTCACTCACTGTATGTTCGATATGGCTGTTGAATAGATTTTTGAGGCAGTATTCATCATGGACTGATATCAGTTGGAGAACCATTGAAAACCTGAAAGCACCGGACAGTCGTTTCATCCTAGTATGGGACTCCTCAGCAGTACGCACCGATGAGCCTACCGGGATCAAACTCTGGACCTTCAGGTTTCGCAATGAACGTGTTAACTATCTAAGTCTGACCCATAGCTGGGTCATGGGTTCGTACTTCTGAGGAGTCCCACACTAGGACGAAACAGCCGTCTAATGATCCCAGGTTTTCACTGTTCTTCCAAATGATATCAGTTCACGATGAATACTACCTAAAAATACATTACTGAATAGATTTTTAACATCTGGAGTGCAGGATAAAAACAACTTTGACGTTGGATACTATAGAGTCTTAAACTGCCGTATCATAAAATAATGAAGTAAAAACTGCAGGAGGATATTATCAGGATACGGTCTGACATTACTATGCAGCACTTCAAGTTGTTACACCTCATATCATTACAGAAAGTTATAATACAACTAGGAAAAATATTCTTATGATTAAAATTTGAAGAGAGTGTTAGAAACTTCATGAAAACATGTTGAAGCAAGTTAGTAAAAACAATATCACGATTAAGATTAATGTGAGGAGTGAATGCCTTCAAACCATACCACAAATACTCTGCAACCATTGATTTTGACTGTTATATGAACACCGACCTGTCTACATTCCCCAACATAGCCCAAATCAACAGTTGAAAAGGCTTCTGATTTACAATAGATTGCTCAGAGAGAAATCTTCTTGGCATGATAAAATACGCTATAAAATTTATGTCATGGAATATTCAAGGTGTGCAGTTTACACATCATGTTTAGTCGAGTTGACTAATCATAGAGTGAACAGACAGACTATTTCAGTTTTGATGCTTCATGATGGGACACAAGCTTCAGAAAAACATTTCCCAAAATGATGGATTCGCTTCCACGAAGCGGTTGTCAATTGAGAAGGCACACAATCACAGAGAGTAGTGGTCAAAGAAGAAATTAGGCTGTAGGCCTTTGAGATGTAGCCCCCTACCAAGCTTCGTACTGTTTGATCCTTACCAACAAGGCATGTTTGCGGTTTCCAGGAACGGAAGCGAACCTGCATCACTTAGTGCTGCAGACAGAGACATTCCCACTTAATTGTCCGTGCCGCCACTGACTTTCCAAAAGGCCTCATTCTACGTATATATATATAACTATCTGAGGAGGGTATCAACTCTCTAGAGTCTGAGAATGGGACATCTTGATGAATGTCAGTAAGCAGAAAGTTAGATGTATGATCTCTTGCTGATTACCTCTAGCCACTTAACATTAGTCAGACTACACCATGATACTGAGTCTTCCAGATTCATGACCATACAGCAGACTTGATCAAAAGAGTTCACTCAACACTTTGGACTAAACAACAGTGTTTTGTTTATTGTTTTGATACTCGTAATTTGCCGTCTCTTTAAAGACCTGAATTGCTCTATATCTGGTGGCAGATGGGCTCCTATGCTGATATCTCGGTACTGCTGTATATTCATGATATTACATTCATTTTAGCTACTAGTAGTGGGATCCAGGACGCGCGTTTCGTCCTATCTCGGACTTGTCAACTAGGTGCACCTGAACCCCAGAGAATAATGTTGTTCCCACTGGCCTAGTGGATAGCGTTTTAGCGTTTAAAGCGATGGATACTGGGTTCGAATTTCAGTGGGAACAACATTCTTCACTCCACAAATTCTAAGTAAGGCGAAGTGAGTCTCCTGGATTTCACTGCTAGTCACCAAGAGTATAAAATAGTTTTGTTTACTCGCCACCAATTGATCAATGGAAATGATACTCGAGAAGTCATAACTCAACAATGAATTTCCTATGAGAATAAAGTGACCACACCAAATGGGGAGTATTCTCCACTGTAAAATTATTTCATTGTCTAGACTGTCGTAATAACGTATCATCACACCACTTACTTATCGACTTGTGATGTGAAAATACTTGAGTGTCTATTCACGATCGTAAAGGTGGGACTCCACTTTCCAGAATAGTGCTTCAGCTTTCCCAAGGAGAACAGGAACACTTAAGGCATGTGCAAAATTATTTTTAAAACAAAAGTATGAGGGTAAGTAATACTTTTATTCTGAAGGCAGTATTCATCATGATGGAGTAGACAGAGAGTGTACATTATCAATACGCAACTGGACAGAAAGACGAAGGTTAACTACTGTCCGTTTCCCATATGGTGGTAGGGAAACTGGAAATGTTTTCCAATCATGAAGCTCACTGCATATCAGTCAGACAGATGAACAGACAAAATCACAGTATAATCTTGTATAGAAGTGGGTCGGTTCAATTTGTCACACTTCACAGTGGTATACACAGAACAAGTGAATAGAAAAAGAGTGATATCAAAGTAGACTAAGTTGTGTGACAGAATAAAAAAGATTGAAGATAAAGGTTAGTTTGAACATTTAAGTATTAGATGTCTGCGCCACTGTCACTGAGTTCCAGCTAATTCACTAACAGAACACAACTATTGGTTCCTATCATCTCGAGGACTCTAACCAAGCAGTTTACACATCTCCAGATGGCTAAGATAAACAGTTCGTGACTTCATCCACTACCTGGTCCCACTTCTAGAACTGCACATCGATACAGGCGGTGGCTCAGGATACGCATCACCTATTCATGAGCAATGCTGCGAAGACATCTACTGTCAAAGTCTTTTAATCTCTGAATGTCTCCTACTTCACACATTCATGTCTTACAGGAATACAATATGACAAAGAGGAGTGAAGTGAAGCATAGTTGTCGTCTGATAGATAATCGTATATCTAGCCAGACCCAGACACGACGTGAATGGTCAGATGCCAAACAACCCTTCTTTGTCTGGGCTTACGTTTCGTCAACAACCGGCCTGTTCAGACTAATGCAAATCCCTATATAAGTGAAGTGGTCAATGCGCTTCACTCCCTATGCTTAAACTAGTAGTAGCCACAGACCAGTCCTGATGCATTACCAAACGACTGACAGGTAGATCGTTTCCGAAGGCATTTAGAAGACTGTGATTTGGGGTTTTAGATAAAAGACTTCTCTAATTAATTACAGGCTGAAATGATAAGTAATCCAGTCCTAACTGACACTACTACCTATGATTCTCACACACTACCGAGAAGCCCACTAATCTACTTAGCAATTCCCCATCCCTTTCATTAAAACTGTAGCTGGCAAACCGTCAGATGCTTCTGATTTACATGGTTTTAGGCTTGAAACAGCCTTCTCAGAGACGAGGAGGGTTGTGTGACCACAACCTATACCTTACTCAGGCGTGGAATGGATGCTGAATAACATAAGTGTAGCTTTGGGCCAGTTGTTACATTCAACAGCTAACCTGCCTGTCATGAGAGGTTGTCGGTGTCCCAACCTATTCTATGATGGTCTCACCGACCATCCTCCTTCTTTACTTGCATCACTTAGTGGTGATACCTTCTCCAACTCTCTCCCCCTCATTGTCTTTTTGTCTTCATTTCCCTCACTATTTACTGTGGTGTTTATCATATGAACACACATTAGTGAACGCTGCCGTCCCATAAAGCTGGATACTACAGTGTTTAGATGTTTCGTGTGGTAAGAGGAATGGATATAATCTACGCTTGACAATACACCCTGCACTTTACGACTTGACGATTAGTTCTTATTTAGTTTTACTTTACATCGGGAACTTGAAAAACTCTGATACTCAGGTACCCCCTCTGAAATGTTAATCGTAAGAGTTTTTTGCACACAAGACCATTAGCGAGTTCTGATTTCTATAACAGTAAGGGGGAACATTGGTGACTAGGTGCAAACCTTGAGCATTCGAATTGATGTTTGCAAAGAAGAAATCGAAGTGTTGGAAAGTGTTCACTGGTGAACAGTGAAACTTGTGTTAATTGCATTAGTCAGTGCGAGCACCACACTCACAGTTCGATAAAGGGGAACTCACATATGCATAAATGTTTACCTCAATACTAGAAATTGTCGAACCCATCTTTAAACCTAAGAATCTAAGGGGAAGCCACTTGTAGCATCATAAATAAATTTACTAATTCCGTTGAGGCTCAAATTGCCTATTTCAATATAAAAAGTGATCAGAGGTCCATAGGCAGAACTTTAGTTTTCCTTACTTCGGACTAATCTTTCTGTTATTCAAGCAACAACTGAATTCAGTCGTCACCAACTGAGATAATTCAACTATCCGCTGATACCGACATTTCACGTTCAAGGTTTGTTGCAGATTCTATACAAACATACAACTACTCCTTGTGAGTTAAACGATCGTGTTAACCAGTATCACGAGGTACTTGAATGGCAATCAGAAGGAAATTTTAAAACCTCACTTCATGTGATTAACTCATCATTTTATTATACGCTCAATTTAGTGTCTTACATAACCTTGTAAGTTTTACATTGGTTTATGTAGCTCAAAGGTAATCTATCGGCTTTGTATCAGTGTTTCTATCCTGAAAGTGCATTCAATTCTTCCTGTGCATAAACTTGAATAGCAAAGGAAGAACAAATATACTCGAGTATAATTCCATTTATTTCATGGGTTTTTTCACGAGTTCATATCTTTTATTGCATCAACTGTGTGGACACGTTGAATCTCTTACAAGTTGCATTCAACAACAAAGGTTAGAACTTAGATAGTGCCTTCTATAAGTAAGCGTTATGTAAGAAAATTATTTCCTCTTTATCAGAGAAGTATGTCTGAAATTAATATGTGATTATTGTTTACTAGGTGGCCATCATTAACAATGAATACTTACACAGATGTACGGGAATTGTAGCATTCATTGTAAAGCAGTCTTCAGCAAAGTATATACGGTGTAATGAATGATCAGTTGTTAGAATGTTTTCGTCTAGCCTGTAGATACATTGTTCCATGGGTGTGCACAATAAAGTGTGCGTAAGTTTCGCCGCGTCAGTCCATTGAATCAGTACAAGAATATGGAAGGGGAAAGAACAAGAGAAAACCATCAGCAAACATAAAGAATGCACTAACAATTATTCATAAAAGACAATTAATGAACGGTAATAATTCACAGAGAGATGAAGCAGTCTGGAAACCGTGACTAGAAAGTAAATGAGTAGAGATTAAAAAGCCTTACAGTAGACTGATCGGAAATACAAACCTGTCCCAACTATACCCGTTCAAAAACAAGTTGCCCTTATCACCTTAAACCCACTAACACATTCTTTCTGTTGTATTATATTTTAAGGTCAAGGGTGTTGTCAGTGCATGTTATTCTGTCTTTATCCACACATTTCCTATTATTGTTATTCATGTAATTCGACCTATTCATTTTCATATTAAGCGTATGATCAGACTGTTCGAAACGTATTGTTAATATACGATAACTATTCAGTTTAGATAAATTTCGTCTACTAATTCGGCAATCCAAGAGAGAACACAGTGTAATGATCGCTATTCTGTCAAAAGATGAAACGATGGATAACAACCACCCCAATATTGATCAATTCATGGTTTTAGGGGTAAAGTGGTTTCACAACACTCTGGAAGTTGTTTTTAGGTTGAGAATAGCACTTTCCAGTAGGTGTACAAAGGATAACCCACTGTCTATCGATCACTTCTATTCTTGATGATGAAAAACACGATTAATACCAACAACAAATAGCAGTAAAACATTGTCAGGGGTGTTTAGGAAGAGGGGAGAGGATTACCATACATCCATCATCATCAATACCTCCACTCAATGTTTACTCTCGTATAATGCTATCTATGTACTTATACTTCGACATGTTTTTACATGTATACCTTGTAGGTTAAGATCAGTTAATCGTGTTTAACGTCTTAGCTAGATGGAGGCAATCTGCAGGAAGTTTTGGACTTAGGCTTCTTGTTTTTTGGCACTCATCAGCAGGACGTATCTACAACCACGACGGAACTAATGTCCCACCCTGAGATCCGAACCTACATATCACCCAGTGCTGTAGTCACAGACGTTACCACTGAGCCACTCGAGTCACGACTGACTTCCTGCGCGACTGGATTGTGTACATTGGAGACCAGCCGATTTCATGTTGTCTAGTCCTGACCCAATTCTATAGATTCATCCCAGTACATCCCGACGGTGAATCTCCTAACTTGAGGGCCAAATTGCAAAACGACTGGTAATGTTAATTATTTTGATAAAGTCAGGTTCTTGGAAAATCCCCATAGCGAAAATGAAAACGAGTCGTTCAGGGAGGCTGTTCTTTTCGGCGATTTCATTCACTGAACTGTACAATAGCATTTATATACAATTTTTAGTGAGAATGAACAATTTGTTTATGTGTGTCAGCGAGTTATTTTGAAGGCCAACCTAACAACTGCTGAGATAATCGATTACGTCCCCTTATTTTATGGAAAAGTAGCTTCCCAGACAAAGTACCGAGACCCAATTGGTTGCTAGGGTGGCTTTTAGAGTCACTTGTAAAAGCAGTTACTTAAACATGGCAACAAGCTAAGTGATAAATGTAGTAAGTCGAAAGATCATTCACACCCTAAAATAATCAGTATCATGCTCGTGTAGTTTACGAATGTCCTAGTGACAGTGATAACATGCTATACATGTAACTATATTGATTCTGATGGATTATATATTAGCTTACCAACTTGATAGCTAAAGAAACTCTTGTTGCGAGGCAAACTTAATCGGCAACTTTCCTTCAATAATAACGTCTACTCACAGAAGGATGCAATAGCCACGGATTTATTATTACTACGTTCTGTGCTTTGAAAATCCTTTATGCCAAAGATGGAAGAAATGCACTTGAGCTAAACAGTTGCCGATTTTTAATTTTATCAAAGATACGTTAGATGCCACTTGTATTAGGTCTAATGGTGCAGATAATCTAGAAGGGATTTAATTCTAAGGTATCCTTTTAGAGATACAACTAAAAAGATGGAACAAAGGAAGAGTTTATCTACGGGAAACCTAGATGGAACGGATAGCCTTAGAATTTGAAGACCAGTATACTGAGTGTTTCATTGAGAAAGCTATGCGACGGAAACCAGTTAATTATTTCACTTCTATGTTCTTTAAAAACCTGTCTTCATGAAGCAAACAATTCAATAGAGACTCATTTACTGAAATATTAAGAAACCCTCCGACAGGTTCACTGAGAAAGACCCTTTATCCCGTCAAATTCAGACTGACTTACTCCCCTTTGATTATACATGTCTAAAGGATAAGCAACTAATCAATCCGCTTGTTTCTGCGGAATAAAATATGTTGGTTGCACTTAACGTTTGTCTTCTGAACATATCTTCTAGCATGTATATATAAAAGTGATTCTACAAAGGATAGCATTCCGTAGCTCTATCCTACAACGTCTGATTGATTCCAACCACCCGGGGAATGTAGATAATTCCCTTAATATTATTCATTTATTGTTTGTGAAAATAGCGTGGAAAATGTATGCTTACAACCTCTTCAAAATAAGCAAGCTAGGGCAGTTCAATCCCTGGGGGGGGGGAGTCGTGGGTATGCACCACTGAGAAGTTCCATACTAGAAAGAAATAGTTGTTCAGTGTTCCCAGATTTCCAGTCTTTCTCCAACTGATGTCAGTCCATGATGAATACCAAGCTGAAATCATATTTTGAAGCTTGGATTCAAAAGCAATTTGTTCAGTCACTTGATTTGTATAGAATGTAAGCACACTTCATAACCCCCTATTACGTCTTCTCGAATATCACACTCGTCTGCCGGAAAAATCCTGACCTCTCATTGCATTTATCAATCCCTTCTACAAATACAACATTACTAAACTTCGCATTAAATCTTCTCCTCATTACATTTTCAAACTTTTACGCAATTCTTTTTCCAATCTCATTATTTGTTATCCAAACCAAAATTTCGATAAAAAAATATTTTGTGAAAAACTTCCACCCAGTAACTAAGTGGTTGTACAGCTTGAGAATGATATCACCGAAATGATTGACTTTTCATTGAATCAATATTTTTGTTTTACTAATTAAGTTACTTAACTGAGTTTACGAAAACAATTACCTTTCTAGTTGCTAGGACGATCTTTAGAATTACATAAATTTTTCGACGGAAACAAAAAGAAGACGTAAATTGTTTCACTTTTTGTCTCTTAGGCTTTCAAATTTGATACGATTAGTTGTCATAGCAACTCGGAGCGCCAATCACAAGCAAACCTTAAATGACTGTTGACACAACACAGTGAGAAGACGAAGATTGTCGTTAACATGGGATATATTAGCACTATCAGGCATGATACACAATCTGATCATCACATATGAACTTGTCAAATTATTTAGATGAAAACTCAGAAAAGTTCAATTAAGCTTGATGATTACAGCTGATGGTTAGCGTTTCATGCTATTTAGCCATTGTAAGCTGGATATACTCTCACTCCAGTGAGTTATAATGTTCCAACAGAGGTTGGGCAATTCGATAAATAGGAATGCATCAAATCTAAAATTTCGATACATGTGACTATGAATCATTAAAGTATCGATTAGATATTTATGAGAGTTGAATCCATACCAGTGACAGTATGCTACACACGAAACGTGTTAGGAAAAGGCAAAAGTGATGGTGACGGATGAAATTTACTCATTTCAGTAATTATATCAACAAATCGGGTTCAATCACAATGTATACAATCTAGGTAAAAAGTCAGTTAAGCTTTAAATCGGTTTCAAAATTTTGTACTAAAGTATGTAAACGTTTATTGTTAGTAAGCTCATCAGACAAGTGGTACAAAGCATGTAAGCGTGAGAAACTTGATTAGGTAGGAAACAGAATGGAATCGACAACTTATTGTAACGCAGACATTAACTTTGCTTCATCTATACACCAATCGGGTAGCTGAATTTTTATACTCTATGGTCTATTAATATTCAAACTTGAATCAAAGCCTTATATCAAACAGTGTATAGCCTGTATATGATTTAGTGAATAAAGATGGAGTGAATATGCACGTAGGTTGAGATGTACTTTTTAAATTACTGATGTCTAAAGAAATGAACACTTAAAATCCACTGAACTAACCTATTGATGTGGGTGATGTGTATGTTCCATAAACTGGGTCAAATGCCATTTTTATGCCGATATGCATGGGTTGTCTATTTATGGATTCTGTAACAGGATGACTGAGCTCATGAGATTTGATTTTTATGGTAGTGATCATAGCCAGACTAGACTCAAAAAAGTCAACTTACCTTTTCTACATTGTCTCAACTGAAGCGTACTTTCCGTAGTGACCTTTATTATTACGAATACCAAAGATAACGATGGAAAGGCTTACAACAAAAAGGGAAAACCTCTAATCGAGTGACTTTAAAGACTACCCTAACAACAACTGAAATAACCAATTAGGCTTCCACATTTGATGCAAATCTCCCTTTTCAACCGAAATGAAGAAACCTAATTGGTTGTTTCAGTTGTTGCTGGGATGGCCTGGATAAACCCAAATTTCTAATCGGTACTTTTTAAATGTTCACCACTGGACCCCAGGAAATGGTCTCATCATCTCAATGAATCATTTTACTAGCCCTCAAGCTATTGGTCACCAGGGTGCTGTGACTAACTGCACTATGGGTATCTCAAGCTCATAAATGCATCGTTGAGTTGAGCGCCTTATTTTCGTAGTGATGAATTTGGAACCTGAAGGTTCTGGGTTCAATACCTATCAGGGTCATGTGTGAGTACTGATGAGGAATCCGGTATTAAGGAGTGACAGCTGTCCAGTGCACCCAGGTTTCCAATGTTTCTCCAACTGATATCGGTCCATGATGAATATCAACCTGAAATCAATAAATGAATTCCGCTAACCTCCAAATGGAACAGACTAGCTGCGCAATATGTATTACTGACTGGTAGGCCTAACCCTAACCGCTCATACTGATATCAGTGAAGATTGCTATGCAAATCAAGGTGACCTAAACATTTGACAACCATCTGACGCCTCTAGGATTCGGAGACATTCAGTTCAGGAAGCTAAACTGGTTAGGCCACTACAAAATCCGTCAGACACTTGGATGGGTTGGCAGCAAGTGTTTACGAGATTTAAAACCCGGAGTGAAGCCGATATAGTTCAAAGTAACCATAAATTTCATCATGGTTTCGTATAAAGAATAAAATTACTGGCATAGATGGATGACATAATTGTTCGTGTCAGTCAGTAGTGCAGCTTACCCTCTTAACGTCATTTTCCGCATCAAACAGAAATTCACGTTTTTTGTGTTGTACATAGCCTTGTCAATCCCCAGACGGTGTTTCTCACAGAAGCTACCTTGAACCTCCTCAACTGTAATTTATAATGTTGGAGCGACAGCTTCGTATGACCAATCGGCTTCAGGTATGACAATCGGTGAAGTGCTTTCAAGATTCGCTTCTGCTGCCCCTCTCCCAGCTAACATTGATTAGAAGAAAGATAATTTACAATTTTTACAGCAATCAGATACTTGTTGTTGCAAACTTGGCGTCTGAAGAGAGTGATATCAGTTGAACAAAGTAATTCTCAATCGAAGCAACGATTGACCTAAAGTTGGAGATTGGTATTTCACTTCATTTTTAGATTCTGTATACCATAATTGAGGCATTCACGTCACGCGGAGGATACAACAAATGCAGGTGGGTTCGTAAGACTTCTATGCTGAACATTGCTCACTTTCAGTCAGTTTATTTTTTGATCTCTTTGCCTTTACAAATGGATACCTTTCAAACGATTATGTCTTCATATATAATCCACTTTTTGAGAACTGGCTGGTATAATAGCATCATAGAGTAAAATAAAAATCTAAATTACAACAACAAGGGGAAAAGCATTCCACTACAAACGGTCATTCTACCGCACATTGAGACCGATGAATAAGGAATGAACATATATTTGATAGTCATAGTGATATTAAAGACCACTCTAGCAACTGCTAAAATGACCAATCAGACTTCGGTATTTCGCCTGGAAAAGTACTTTTCCATAAAATAAAGGAATATAATTGGCTGTTTCACCAGTTGCTAGGGCGGGTTCTAAAACCACCCGGTATTTAGGACGTGTAATTCATCCTGGTTAGGAGTCACCAACGCAGTGTGTCCCCAATGTGAATCGAACCTCTTAATGCCTGCCGTTTCAAATGCCACAGCAACATATTGTAGGCTTATGAATCATGAAAGACTCATCTTGGTCAATGGGTATCAGCTGAAAAGACACTACTGGGTGTGTAGCGTTGAATGTAGTTGTGATTCAGAGAATACTTTAAATGTCAGTCTACATTTGAAAATCGGTTTCATTGTAAAGTAAACAGCAAAAGTGAGTGAGGCCTAGTCTCATGAATTCATCAAAATTTGATAATACCTACTAGCCGAATACTCTACGAACACACACAAGATGACATTAAACTGTTGCTAAGCTCTAACGTTAATTTCACATACAAGGATGAGCCTTAGTAATTAAAAGGCGATAAAATCCAAATCCAATGATTACTTGCAACAACAGAAAAGAAAGAAAGCGATGTAAAGATATACAGTGAGGTACTATAAAAGGTGCATCTGACCCTCATCCCTTTGCGTATAAAAAGTTTGTGCGGTAGAATGATGCCTCTTCAAATCTAGTTAGTCGGTTTACTGATGAATATACAACTCCTGAAGACTTTTACACTATTAGTGACTAGCAGAGCGTCTTTGATCTGGGATTCGTGGATTGGACCACGGCGCCACTGGGGCTCGAACTTGGAATTCATCTGTTTGGACAACAAACTGCCTTAGTTAGGGCATTGAATCACGAGACATACCTCCTGTTCAAAGAGCGTTATTTGTTACCTGTTGATATTGAATGATTATCCGGCGTTTGGATACCAGTGTTAGTTGCCAATAATCAGAAGACATTAGAGTGAAAAGCACAGGTATATCACGCTTTCCGTTCGGGAGTGCATATGCCGAAGAATCTGAGAATGGGAAGACCAAATATTCACAGAATAATCGCTGCTTACTGATACAACCACAACTCGTTTTGCAAGAACTTATTACACGTTACCAACCATGATAGTACCATCATCATTTCCAAAACTCTTATTACAACTGATGATTCGCATAGAGAGGTGTGAATGTAACATAAAATATGAGGAAACAGGGTTTCTTTTGTGGGTAACACGCTGCCACGGTAGCCATTCTTCCATGCATTTGAAGTAGGCGTTAGTAATGATACTTGAAGAGTGTCTTTAAAGGCAGACCTAGCAACTGCTGATATAACCAATTAGGTTTCGGTATGTCGTCCGGGTTGCTTTTGAAGTGACTCTACTTGAGATAGGTACAAATGTTTCTACACGCTGAACCTTTGGGGATTAATCGGTAGGAGACTGTTGCCCTGGGGTTTGGAATACTAGACAGCTAAATTGGTTGCCTTCTGCTGATCGATTTTATCACCTTGCTCAATACTGAATACTACGGACCAAAGTTTCCCCACAACAGATCAACTTGGAGCGATGATACTAATCTCTACCAACTGTGAATAAAATGGAAGTGAATCGCCCGCCTGTCAGTAGATACATAGCCCTAAAATATCGACAATACACATGGCAAATAAGAGACAGACTTATGCCAAGAAGACTTAATTCTTACACTGATGCTGCTCACATCTGTTATAGTTCGAAGTTCTATAACAATAACATAACACCGGAAACCATAACAATCACCTTTAGTGATTATCTCTAGATTTTTATCAATAATAAGAACATATGTCGAATTTCATGACCAGCTGTCCTCTGTGGCGTTACAGCCTTTTGTTGATTTGACTACTGTTACTGCTGGGTAGTCGAGTCGTAACAATTTCATTCATAATTTCTAAACCTAACACAGGTGGTACTCCACTTATTTATTTTATTCCAAACAGATGAACAAGCGCACGTGCGCTTAACCAACAATTAAGTGGAACAGCAGCTGCAAACCTACAGTACATATATACAAACAAGAAAAACAGACGCGATACTGTTGCCTGGACATCTGCTGTGAACCAGCTTTACACGACTCAAATCACTATTCTGTGCGTATAATGTAAAAAAGTGGCTACTCTCACACGTTCTAGTTCGAAATGCTTCCTAGTCATCCTTTTATCGTGAAATACTGTGGACACATATAGATAGACAAACAGGCAGCAGCACTAACCGAAATAAGCAACATCTCTCACTTCTTAGACGGTCAGTCAAACAGGTAGAGTATCGTAGACATAAGCAAGAGGCAAAATACAAGACAATTAATGATTCAGTTAAATTATTGTATTGCTTTAATCAGGAGTAGTTGTACTGTACAATTTCATATATGAAACATGACGCGGCGACATGTATGTTTCGTTAGTGGATGTATGCGTATATACATTAGCATATAGTAGAGGAAATTAAAAAAAAATCAATGAAACTGTTGCTCAGAAGGGCTGACTGTACATATCACTGCGTTTCCCTGGTCAAAAATCGCTTTCTCACTTTTTTCTTCTGCGTCCACAACCCAAGATGACTTCACAGGTGAAGAAGTGGTTGACTAGAGGAAAACAAAGGAGAACATGTAAGACAGATGTTACCGTCTGAACACAACTTTATGTGGCAGAAGTTAAAAAAACAAACAGCTGCACCCCCCGCCGGAAATAGTTTGACAGTAGCTTACTTTCAGATTAAATGCACTGAGAGGTAAACTGAGTATGAATTTGTTGGGTGGAATGGGTCTAAGACAGATAATCCTTACTTCCCTAAAATTCATACTACAGTTAATTTTGATCGCTTAAAGTCGGAAGGCAAACTAACAAGCTGTATCAATGTTTGAATACGCCTAGTGGATACACGCTGGTTTCCTTCATAACCTTCAAGAGGAATGTTTTGTTTCCAAATATAGTTCAACTACGTACTAAAGGAACTAGAATACACCAAGTAGTCAACTGCAGTGTGGAGAAATCTAAAAATTAGCTGCAGTCTACCCCTGTAGAAAACGTGCAAACGGTACTAACATGTAATACGACTTCGATGGCAGTACACTATGTAATTATCACGGAAACGTCATGAAATTGCATTTTATTCAGTTTCCGGCTTAATGTTGCAACGCATTAACAGACAAAAATTCGTAACGAGCCGCTGTGGGGATTTTTTTTACTTTCCTTGCCAAGCAGAAATACTGTACGCCGAGGCACATTAAATGTGATCGGCAAACTCACCTAGGACTTAATACAGGTCGGTGCAACTCGATTTTCCATGGATTAATTTCTTGGATAAACTCTGTACAACAAGAAATGAGACTTGGCCGTGTATACTAGACGACATTAACGGCAAATACACAAGTGAGTAGAATGAAGGCAAGGTGGCCGCGCTGTCATTCTCGTTTCATCTAGTTTAGAAGGATAAGGCATGTGATAATTAGTTTGCCAACACTACGAAACGCCTCATCTGGATAATCCATAACGACTAGTTAGAACTAGCGAAAAATTAGTGGGTTTGAAAGCAAGGAAAATGACAATCTTAAGATGATTTCGACTAGATTTAATTGCTGTAGTTAGGTTTTTCTATGGCCTAGCAGTATGAATGGCAACAATTTACCATAGCGTGGCACTCAGTAAAAATCAGAAAGCAACCACAGCTTTTGCTGAAATCACCACATGCTGGTACTTCGGAAACAATTTATTTAGCAAGCTATCGATGCTTCTCTGTTCAGTATAGTGTGTGGAATATAATGACTTTCTACAGAACGAAGGCATATATGGGGACTATTATGAGTCTAGGTCGTAACACTCAAGGCTGTTACAGTTAATTCCCTGGAACAACTAAGATGTTGGGTCCACGTGCACTAACTGAGACCGTCCTTGCTACATGACATACTAAACTTGTTTCTAATGCTTACATATCAATAAAACACATCCTCAGAAAATTACTCACTTCTCTGCTGGGCTTGAGCATCTTGAAACATTTACGGAGGTCAATATATCCTCAGGATATTGAAGGGTTTTCTCCAAATCTTGAATATAATCGATAACATGTTGTAGTAATTCCAACTGGTTAATTTTCTTATTGCGTTCTATAGTTGGTACCATCTTTTTCAATTTCACTAAACACCTTTTCATCTCAGTTGGCGGTGTATCCAGTCTCATGTGGCTTGTGTGCTTACGAGGTTTGGATGAACTAGAGGAAGGAAGACGACAATTCCTACGCGTCATTTTTACTCAACCTTGAAAAACCTTCCGGATTTATTATAAAATTTTCACCAATCAAATTTTGATGCATGACTTGGTCGATTATTACTCATATTCTATTGGTCATAAGAAATACGTGTTTCATTGGTTAAATTAATAATCAGATGTGTATGCCGACTGACACATATTTTATGTCGTTGTCACGACAACAATTCTATTATCATAGACGCACTTACGAATTTGAAAGTTAGTCGACATCCTAACCATATTGCTTTAGGCTATGGTTTTTAAAATGATTGTCAATTCGTGGTGGAAGGAGAATTTATCACCTCAACTCATTCATAAGCGATTTTGTGGGTTGAGTCTACCACCTGGTTTTAATCGAATTATTTCTTTTAGCCTAACAACAGGCTTAAAATATGAGTGAATGATGGTCATGTCACCTGCTTTTGTCAGCCTAATTAAAAATAATTTAATTGTCGGCTAATTTTTTGTTGTCGATCTAATCTTATTATGGCTGATTTTGTGTGATGCAGAAAGGTATGTCGTGAGATATTCCTCCATTCGATAAGCGATGAATAATCAAGATTCATTTGGGTGATTCGCGATAAACATATCAACTAGAATAATTCCTTTCACAGTCTCAGGTGCCGAAGCAAATTTGAGTGTCGAGAAATCGAGTCTACAAATTTAGCCTAACTGAACAGATTATATGAAGTTGGAATCTGTAAAGAGGATGAGTCACTGCATCACTTTCTTCAAATCCTGAAGTTAGTGGATTCGGTTCAAGCGAGAGTACCCACTGTTGGAAAGTTCCAAGGTGGGACGAAACACTGTTTGGAAGGAGATTAAAAGTCGTATGTATGCCTAAGTCATCTTTTGGATCAGATGTTAAGTTTTGACTCGTCGCTATAACCCTTTTTGAATACAATATAGAAATTACCTATCCTTGTGCTTGAACCTTCATTGAAGGCTTTCAGAGATTCAAAACACTCTGCTTACAAACACAGGAGAAGTACTTTAGATGCTACCACTATCTTGCATCATAATATTGTTTCTGGTGTAGACAAAGGTGCTAAGTAAGTTGCCTTCTTGTATTATTCATCAGCCTCTGACTCGGATCCTTGATCACTCTTGTCCAATAAGCTTGACATGGCCCTTACTGAGCCGTGGATTACAAAATGGCTGTATTCTTATTTTTTTGAAAGGAAACAGTATACTATTTATATGGGGGAAGAGCTCCACTTCATTTCTTGCTGATGCCAGTTTGCCTCAAGCAGTAGTACTTTCTCCTTTTCTGTTTTCGTTCTTTTTGCATGATTTACTTTATTCGGTTGAAACTAATTTTATTAAGTATTCTGACAAATAGATGGTTTCTATGTCAGTTAACTGTCACTTAAATTGGTCTTAATTAAATGGATTCTTGTCTGTAATTGACCAATGGTCTCTCTGAATTGGTCTCAGATTAAATCATTCTCAATGTGAGGCTGTTAATTTTAGCTTTAGGCGTAAAGAAGACATTTGTGAGCTGCTTAAGTTTTTATGATTCCTGCTACATTGATGGTGTTATTGTAGAAAGTAATTGGTTGCGAATCTTTAGTACTGAATAATGTATGGCATCATGTCATGCTGTATCCAGTAATCTAAAGGCTGCCAGTTCGAGTCCTGCCACAACACAATTCTTCATTCCACCTTCTATCATAACTTCGTATTATTAATGTACGTCTACGAAACCACGGCTCAGATGGCTTTATTGATGGTTATAAAGAATTTTCAAATTGAATGCTAACAACATCCAGATCAGGGAGTTGCAGCTCAGTTTTCTGATTGTTAAACTGAAAAAAGTGAAAATTGAGTACAGAACTTAAGAAATGTATTTTTGAGATGAATGGGATTTTAATTTAAAGGTAGTATTCATCGCGGACTGACATCAGTTGGGGAAGCATTGAAAATCTGGGTGGGGGGGGGGGACTGGACAGCTGTTTTCAATGGTTCCCTAACTGGTGTCAGTTCGTGATGAATACTATCTCTAACTTAAGAAATGTTCAGTTTTCCAAGAGAGCTAAAAACTCGGTCCAAAAATACAGTGTAGTAAATAAGAAGATATTGAAGTAAATGCTTAGAAGATGTTGCAGACCTACCAGACTGCAATTATATTTCATCAGAACTGCTTTTTGATAGATATAATTGTTAGCATAATAAATTGCAGGTCTAAATTTTGAATGTTTAAACCAATGCATTTCTCCTCATCTTTGTAACTGACTAGTGGAATCCGGGATGCTCGTTTCGTTCTGTTTCGGACTCGTCAGCTGGATACACCTGCACCCCAGTGAGTGATGTTGTTCCCACTGGGAGTCGAACCGAGTAGCCATCGCTTCAAACGCCAAAGCGTTATCCACTAAGCCACTACTTTTGAAACGGGTATCATTTGGTGTTTTGACACTTTTAATTTCCTGTTTCTATGAAGGGCTGAATCGCTCGACTTCTGGGTTGCAGGTGCATCCATCTGACTAGTCTCAAAAAGGATAAAACGCGCGTCCTGGAATCCACTACCAGTCACCAAGATAAATATACCGTCATCAATTTCCAGCAGCATCGATACATAGAAGCCCATCTGCTTACAGATGGCGAGCAATTCGGCCCTGTATAACAACGGAAAATTAAAATTATCAAAACAACAGTGGATTTCTCCTTGATGAGCAAATATCATTTAATAGTTTAGAGAACAATAGTGACAACAAAGAAGAAACCAACACTGGACTAGGCAATACTGCACAACGGTTGAAGATGCCAGACTTCATATCAGCACATAAAGCGATGAAACACTAAGACGAAAGATAAAGTGGTGAAGAAGAAAGCAGCCAGAAGTGGTAGAAAGTGGTACAACGAAAGCAAGGAGGAATAATAAACTGCCAAATTCAGTCTGATGATTAAAATGAAGATAAGGCGTGGAGACATTTTCACCAGTGAAGTCGATTCTGAGCCGTATAACTTTGAGTCTCCAGACACTGGTTTCTGTTGTCACACTGACCAGAAACAGGAAGTCTACATTTCCTAACACAGCCCAGACCAACAATGAAAGACTTCAGGGACTGATCCTATGTTTTAGTCTGGCCGCCCCTAACATTTTTCCAGCCTAAACTTATTTCATCTAACATTGTGCGACAAGGCAGGTGGTGACTACTTGAGTCGATGAAGCCTCATTATCTCATCAAATGACTTTCCTATCCTACTTAAACTCTACATATGACACCTACGCTACTGGCGTGATGACTCAACGACACAGCCTGCGTTACGAAGTCGATGGTGGTCGAACACCAGAACCTTATGTTAACCTCTACATTAAGTGGCCATATTACACAGTCACTGATGAAGTAGGTCATACTGTTCATTGATCAACAATGACAGGCTGAAAGGATGCATGCAATAATGTCTTTGCAAACAATATTCGTTCACTGCCTCATAATGTGTTTAACTTCTGTTCCCCTCGATTTTTCTGCTACGTACCATATTTCCTCCAAATACTCCTTCCTCAAATTTGCAGAACATTCACAATCCCTCTGTCAAATCGTAATATGGTTCTGACGATATCACAACAAAAACTGCACACACGAATCCATAAAATTAGGAAATTTCAGGGTATTATTATTATTATTACTAGTAGTAGTGGTAGTAGTAGTAGCAGCAGCAGCGGCAACGAATTCTGGGATGTTGCCATTTACTTTCGAGAGTTATTGATTCGGTCTCATCTACTTTTCGTTACTCCAGTAGAGAGTGTAATTCACCGCATATCTCCTGATACACCATAACGATGGATGCCACTTAGTTAAGGTACTCTTGATAAACAGAAACCTTTCTCTTTTATTTTACTTCTAGTCATCGAAATGTGATCAAGAATGAGAGGAGACGCTTATATTCCATTAGCAAAATGCTGATTCAGCTATGCGAAATCAACAAGAAAGTTTTATATGTGGTAAGAAAGCCGTTAGCTGTCATCAGCCTGAGTGACTTCACATGCCATCCTAGCTACGACTGAAGTAACCAGTCAGGTTTCTTTACTCATGTTGGAAAGGTAAACTTTCATAAAATAGCGAAGTCTAATTGGTTATTTCAGCTGTTGTTATGTTGGCCTTTAGTGTCAGTTATCAGTTTAGGTAACCCAATCTAGTTTTATCTACTGATTTCTTGTTTTGTACAGCCTGACAGTTTTAAGAAATCAACCATGGAGTTACACATGCAATAGTGCTTATCACTAAGTATGCACGGGTTGGGTTGCATTTATTGCACTTCGATCAGAGATATCACGTGGCTCCCCGATCGTTGAAAGTTGGAAGTGAATTAGCGGGACCTATTAAAGTTCCAGCATCTAAGCTGATATTCTATAGTTCTATATATCATAGATGAGGTTATCAGCATTAAAAACTGCTTACTCTTTTCTAAGAGTTATAAATTGTGTTCCAAAGCCTTCGTAGTTCATCTTTTCTTAAGACAGATATCAAAATTTCATCGACAACCAAGGAAGAATATTATTTGGGACTACATAATGGCAAAGGTTGGTTAATAAAGATCTGTGAACGAACAGGCATCAGAGGTAGTCAATGGTGGGCAATTGAGTAGACATTAATTCAATTAGTGGCTCGTAAACTCTGATTTCAAGGTAACTTTCATCATCAGTCAGAGAGATACTGAAAAAGTAGAGCACTGGTTAGTTGTTTCGCACTCGTTAGAGACTCAATGGCAACACACACCCTAAAACCAGTCACTAAGTCGTGCTGAAACATATAGATTTTCGACACCAGGCCAAAACAGCTTTCATCCTCATGGTGTCTATTTCATAAGTCTGTGGGCATAAAGAGGAATGAGTATCAGCTTTGAACAAACAGCTGTCTCCGTTATGACGTGTATTGACTTCATAAAGTTGTGTTATCATGGAATACTCCAAAAGCTCATTAGTCACATTACTATACAGGCTTGTTCTAAGGACTTCTTATACTGGAGATGACCAGTAAAAATAAGCGCGATATATTCCGAGGAAAAACTGTTGACTACATTGATTTGTTAAGGTAAGACAAGAAGTGCACTTTTTTTCTTTTCATAAGTCAAGAAATCCCCAAAAATGGTTGTATAGTTAGTGCTGTTATCATGTGATGATTAATGTAGGTGTATGCTTCAAGCTAACTGAGATGACCTGAGAAAGTGGTTCCAATTATGGATTTTGAAGATCAGTCCTCCTAAATGTTCAATAATACACATTTATCATGACAGCCATTGAATTCACATACCGTCTTGGTGTGGTGATCGAACTTATCATAACGATCCATTTAAGCTATACTAGCTGGAACAAGTGTTTCTTGAGATGGAAGAAAAACACACTGGAGAGCGACGTAAGCAAAATAGAAAAGCCTCAACCCCATAGTTTCCCAATGAAAATGCCACTGAAAGATGAGGTCTTAGAGTGAAATGTTGCTGCTGATACTGGTACTGTTCAGAATGTGACTGCAGCAAAAATAACCGGCATTCACAAATGATTCTACATTCTGCTTTTCGGATACAGGACTAAGATAAGTACATCCTAATACAGTATGTTAGGTGTTTACAGACTCAACACATTAGGTCAAAATCAAAAACTACCGGAAAGTTCGTATGAGTGATTACAAGCAAGTGTGCCATTGGCTGTTAGGTGACGTAGAGGTGGATAAGATCATACTTACTAATTCAGTTTCAACTTCAGGTAACTCAAGAAAGCAACCTTCCACTGTATTAACAGTCTGGAAGAGCCAAACGCCATACATCTTCACAAACATCCTGGTTTCTTGTTATGAACGTCAACTTCCTTGCTTCTCGCCCTCTAAATTCAAGTTGCATCTGTCTGATCATAATTCTGTGTTACTTTTAACTTCTTCCAACTCTACAGAGGTTGCACCGTTTCCAGTTCACTGGATATCGTACTAAGTCACTCGAAGCCATGGCCTTAAATATATATCATGGCTTTCAAGATATATGCTCCTGTCAAACTGAAAAGTAAGCTTCTAGTATTGTCAGCCAGTTGCCACAGCCATGCATATATCACAGCAAGTCCCAGATCTAAGTTATCAGTCGTCTGTACGCTGTGCCTCTGAATGGTACTGTAAGCCCAAAGGATCATAATGAAACACGCTGTTGTTGTTTTGTAATTTCTATTTATTCACCCACTGATTTTTAATTTAGGTTGAAGCGAAAGTTTAGTTTTATCGGAAAGTGTCCAGTCTTTTACTGAAAAATAAACATTCAGATGTGGTTATTCTAGAGGGCGACTTCAGTGTTTAAGTAAGAAGCCTAAGGGAGGCAGAAAGCCACCTAGCTGCTACTTTAAGAATCCTAGCGAAGTGAAGCGATAATGGCAATCAACAGCTATCTATAAACTTAGGCAATCCCTTATTTTTGGCTAACACAAGTAAGCAGACACATTATCTGACTTGGTGTTCATGGCATTTCAAGTCTTAAAGTTTTGATGATCATATTGATGTCATAGTAAAATCAACATACTTGAAGCCACATTTAGGACTTCGCGTCGTAGGATCCAATTCATGTTTTTTTAGAATAATCTGATACATTGGAACATATCTAAGAATAGTAAATTATTTGGTGACACGAATTTAATGAAATATCCTTATAAACAGCAATTAAAACTATTTGATCATTTTACTTTTCCTTAGTACAAGAAAATTGGTGATCTCATATCGATATTCCTAGACCAAGTTATTATTTTTAATGCACCTGAATTTTCTTAAACCACTTAGTGTCAGAGGCAGCCAAAATTGTGTACTCCAAAATCTCTGCCAAATCAACTAAGAACGATACTCTTATACTTTCGTCACATGGTATCATCTCATTCAGAGAAATAATTCCAGTGAACAATGAATCTTCGCAAAAACACTCGGTATAAAGTTAGTTTTCCGGTACACTGCTAGAATAACAAAGAGAAATTACAATTATCGATAAATGATAGTAACTGTGCTCACTGCATAAGGGGTATCTATCATATCTCAGTGGCCTAGTGGATAACTCTTTGGTATTTGAAGCAATGGATACTCGGTTAGAGTTCCAGTGGGAACAACACTCACTAGAGTGCAGGTGTATCCAGCTGACGATTCCGAAATAGGACGAAACGTGCATCTTGGACCCCACTGCTAGTCCCCATCAAGTTTTTAATAGTTGTTTTTTGAGTAGCATTATCAGTTCATACACTCTTGCCTTACTGTCTGAATTCTATTCATCGTATTTTCTTGGCTAGTATAAATTATCGAACCTTTCCCAGTATATAGAATGCATTTGTCTCTATTTTTTATGCATCATCTGCTCCAGAATATTCAATGAGTATCCTTCTCTACACAGGCAACCCTATTCATAGTTCTTGTGTTGTTGTTCACTCAATTTACGTGACTTCAACTAGTTAACATAGATGTTGTTATCTTTTTTTCAAGCTGGAAACTTTCTATCGAATTGGCTCTAATATGCAAGTAGTTTGTTGATTTTGATACTGAAGTTGTATTAGTTTGCAGGCAGCTGATGAAAAATATCGAAACAGAATGGATCCATGTTATTCTGCTAAAAAACTTTTGTTGCATGTACATGTTCCACTTAACGAAATGAAGAAGAACAAGAACAATAGATTGAGTATAATAACATGACATCATTTTATTTCATGGGGTTCTCTTCAGCCGCTTACGACCTATAAAACACTTGTTATGAGGTTACGGTACAAAATTTGACATAATTGAGTTCATCAACAAGAAAGAAGTCAATCAATGGATATATTTAACACACACGAAAGGGTATTAGGAAGGTGAAGGTGATGAAGCATTTTCGTATCTTACTTACGTACATTTTGATGAATTAGAACACTGATACTTGGCAATGACTGAAGGTGAAGTGGAAATCTGGGTTACGACAGGAATCGAGCCAGTAGCCTCCTGGTTACCAGCTCGGCTGATTTACATAACCTAGATGTTGACCAGATCCTATTTTCACTTCAATTACCAAGGGTTTTGTCCAACTACCATATGGATTTGTTATGCTTTACTGTCCGTTCGTTGGACAGCTGGGTCTCGTAGCTTTGTTTGTTAGATCACCAGACCGGTTACCCAGAGGCCTCCGATTCGAACTCTGAGGCGACCCAGGTCTTGCAATTCACCTTCTAATATATTACCACTTATCAATAATACAAGTTTGCCAAACGATAGTTATCTGAGGTAGTCAAATCGAAAACGGGAACATTGTCATCATGCAGAAATGGAAAGAGGTGGCAAAAAGTACATATATAGGATTTAGAAAAGAGATTACTTCAGTAAATTCAATGAAAAAATGAGTTAATAATAATAATAATTCGGAAACTAGGTGCAGTGAGCTGGGGGTTGTAGACTGAAATCGAAGCCAAGTGTGAATTTAAAACTTCTTACCTCCAATAGTGGAAACAATAGGAGTTGGAGTAATCGAATATGAGTAGAGTTTACTCTTGAGTTACCACGGTAGTGAACAGTTAAAAAATGCTTCTTTTTGGACTCAGTCATCTGCTTTTGATAAATTTTTGAAGATGGATATCTTCAAAGTGATCTATTGAACATATTCGTTTCGCTCTGTAAAACAGTGTTCTGACTAAACAGGAGCTGCTGAAGTTCAGAAGAAGACTGCTTCGTGTTTCATTTTTGTGAATAGACTGTTCGAGCGTACCGTTTTTCGTATATTGAATGCTAGTATCTAGAAAGTTGAGCCTAGAATCTTGTTCATGTTCTGTTGAGGAATCAATGTTCTGATATCGACTATTGAAGCATTTAAGCAAATCAAATGTATGCTGTAAATTGTTACACTTGATGTTTATGCAATCTACATACCTGAAGTGGGATTTCTTTTCTTCAATGGCAGCATATTTCAGCTTCGTCAGCCCAATCTGCGAAATAAATATACCCGATAAGTTGTTCATGACTATCCAGTCGATTTGGCAGTATAAGGTGTTAACAAGTCAAAATGGAACATTCTTAGTACACATCAGTAAGAGTTGTTGAGGTTCAGATCCGCTTGTAAAACGTGCCTGCAAACACTACCCAGCCTGGCTGGCAAGGGAAGAATGGAAATGTATCTTCAGTTCAATAACAGAACACCTCGTGAACTTAGGTTACTTAGCTCCTTTTGAGAGCTCATCCAAAATCTTCTACAGGGTCCTACCAAACTACTTGAAGGGAATAAGATCAAGGCATTTGTCTATAGCACAAGTGGGTTTATATTATTCTGCTTAAACTCTTGTCCACTAAAGTTTACCAAGAGAAGGAATTGTATGAAATATACACAAGAATTGTATTTAGTTATCAAAAGTAGTTATGTTTTTGGAAGGCATTTTGGATAAGCTGATTTAACTATGTAGAACACATCTGAACATCATTAACACAGACGGTACACAATTATACAAGATGTAAACAATCAAAATGAGTGCTGAACAAAATAATGGATGAGTTGATAACACTGGAGGTGAATAAGCTGATATCCTGCTCGAATTTCAAAACTGATAACATAAAGGAATGATTAGTCAGTTGATGAATAATAGTTGAAGTTGACAGAAAATCTACATCTTGGTGGAATCTAAAATAGTGAACTCAATTGTTCCATCTTGTTTTCTTCTACACAGAGATTTGTAGAGACTACACGAAATTATGTAGCAACCGTTTAAATTGAAATTAATGTTTCCGTTTTATCACCTTTTATACATTTCCTACATTCTTCCGATTGCTTGCAAAAACGAATATTGTTTATCTGTACAACTAAAAAATTGGAATTTTAGTTGTGGAGGTATGACTTTAGTTTGGCTTTTAAACTTGGAAATATAGTGTACTTCTACCTACTCCGATTTCTGCCTGTCTAACCTGAATACTCATTGATCATCCTTGGATTTTACAGGACCTCTCATCCTACTTCCAAATATCATGACAATCAAGCCAATCAACATCAACTCTGGAGTGTTAACATGTTTCACCTTCTGAATTTATATTGGAATATACTAAAATTGTGGTGGACAGTACCAAGGAGATAACATTCAAGTAACGAATTATCATCCATAATACTGGTATTATTATTTTATATTATAATGCATAACTTTTGATATTTGTGTATCACTGAATCTATTTTAGTTGACTATGATTAACTTAGTATTTTGGTTTATTTGCCATTTCTTTAGCTCCGTTACAGATTCGAATCGGTACGCGAAAACCTATCTGATCAACTATGCCTAGTAATGACACCGAACGGACTGGATATCCAGGTGGCACTCACTTACTTAGCATCTGAACAAATCTTACCAGTGTCTAAGACTTGGTTAGCAGGCTGATGTCATAACTGAGTCAGCAAAGCGCCATACAAGTAGCATAGATGTCAATGGTTCGAGTTCATGTTAACTTAAATTTCTTTCCAACTACAATCATCAGCCCTATGCATTCAGATTAGTCTACTAGACCATAGCTATAATTTCAGGTAGTTTAATCAACAAGAGAAAGAGAAAAAAGTATTTGACAGAGTAATTAGTGTTTCAGAAGTGAACACCTGTCATTTAATGATCAGTGATAACTATACTAGTCAAAATGAGTTCATTAATATCACAACAATATCATTTTTCAGCAGCCTGATGCCTTACTAGCTTGAACAGGTGGAAACAGGTGTTCTGTAAAAATCCTTCAGTGTAGATGCATAACATACATACATACACACATGTACACATTTCACAAGCTTTGTACTACACCGAAACTTTTACTTTCATAAATAGATGTAAGCTGAAGAGCAACAGTACATTATGTTGAAATGACTAAAGTATGCCACTCATATCCATTCATGTAGGCTGAGGATAATGTCAACTAAAGTTATACATGTTGTCATTCTTTAGGCAGGTACTGTTTTAATTAGACAGAGACTAACTCGATTTACCTGTGTTGATAGATCTGATCTATATATGGATGAAGTGATGTTGGCTTTAAATCATACCCTACCGTTATTAAATATCCAAGGCTGTTTTAATATAAAATGAGTATTTCATCCGATTGGGTATTCATCAGTTGAATGTACTTGCATCTTGGTGAATGCTGTCTTTGAACCATCACAGGAACATTAACACAGTGGAACAAAGATGCATTATGGTGTAAATCTCCAGTTAGATGGAACTTTCGTCGTGTAACTTACAGTTAACTATTGTCAAGCAACAACGAAAGCACTGCTTAAAGAAATTTATTTAGTTTTGGCTAGCAGAGGTATACAGTATGCTCGTTTCGTCTTATTTGGGACTCGTCAACTGGACGTTCCTTCACCCTAGTGAGTAATGCTGTTCCTATTGAGACTCGAGCCCAGTAGCCATCGCTTCAAACACCAAGGTGTTATCCACTGGGGCACGATGGCTATTTCTTGTACAATGGGTATTAGCTATTACTATTTATTGATATGCCTGTAATTTTCCGTTGTTTTACTAGATCTAATTGTTTAACCTCTACTGGCATATGGGCTCCTATACGGATGAATGTTAATTATGGTGATTTACATGGCTAACGAGTCCCAAGTAGGACGAAACGCGCGTGCTGGATTCCTGTGCTAGCCATAACCAAGTAAATTACCATAATTAACATTCAGGCATTGTCGAGGCATCCATATAAGAGACTATGTGCCAATAGAGACCGAACAGTTCGTTCCAGTAATACCACGGAGAATTATATGTATATCAATAAATAGCAACTGAAAGCATTACTTATTGAAACATTAAAGAAGGCGAGAAGCTCTATGATGACATCATCGCCGACTTTGTCCTGATAGCTATCACTGACATTCTACCTAGTGTACATCTAATTGTTTTAACATTAACGTTATGGAGGTCTTTTTCTCTTCTTTCATATGCAAATAAAATAGTCTCCATACTTGCTTCCGTTCTAGAAAATTATTTCTATCTGAATGCAGTTTCATACACTTTCTCTTTATCTCCTGATTTTACGTTGCTTGACTAGTGGTAAGAATTAAATAAGTATTTACGAAGATATATCGACTGTAGTCACGTGTATTCGAGTCAAATAAGCTACTTCCACAAATCTTCAGACAACCGAAAATTTTGGAAGATTATGTTGGCGCAAAATCAGGACTAAGGCTGTTGTTGAGAACCATAGACTTATTTGTTGAGTACCGTTGGGAAGAATTGCTAACTGTTCTCATATCTTGTGGATATAAACGGAAAGAGCGCCATAGATACAGAAAGTTAACGAGTATTCATCTTTCGCTCATTTTTAGATATTATACCAAAAACTTACAGCAGGTATTGGTTTTGAGACTGGAGACGTCATTATTTATTCTGTCATTGCAAACTGCATATATGAGGGGAATGAAGTTCTCTGTTTTATCATTAGAACACTCATCTCAGACAGACAGAACCACTGTCTTAGGATGAAATAAAGATGTACTGTGAGGATAAGCAGCGGCTGTACATTTGTTTTAGTGTCTTCCGAGGAACAGACCCGTTTACAAACTTGGTAGTTCCGTAAGACAACCAGAAAGGTAGATGGCGTACTGGTGCCATTGAAAATTGCTTAATCGACTAGGACTCTGAGAAGTTCTTGAGGACTTCAATAGAACACATTCTTCTGAATACGTAAAACCTGGTGTTCAGTGATGACAACCGTCATGTAAATAAGCCCAATAGTCATATGATTTACATCATTGTTAAACGTACTGAGGCTCATGTTCTATCATATACAGAGGTAGAAGTTAATGTGATCCCATCAACTACTAGCTGACCAAACCTTACTACATCTCTACCACCTCAAGTTGAAAGTTGATCCTACGCACTTACATTGGAACAAAATGAATTAATGTCAGCCTAGCGATACCACTTATAAAACATTTCGCCATTTTAAAAGTATTGTTTTGCGTTACTGGTGTTGACCTCATAAACTTTTGTAACAGTAATGTGAATGTATATCTGTAGGTTGATTTTACTGTTATTATGTGTAGGTTAACTGCACTCTAGAATAGTGGTTGAATTGATTGGTTTAACTCAAAACTTTGATACAGCTGACTCCTTATGATGAACCAATGACGATTCCTAACTCAAACTGGACGAAATCAAAAGACCGAATTGATCTGAAGTGGCCTAAATGGGAAACCAACATTGTAAGTCATCAGTCACTAAGGTAGAAGTTTTGGATTTGAATTTTTTGTTTCATGTCGCTGTGTGGTTAGGAATAACCTTATTGGACAATTTATCCTACAGTTGACCAATCAAAATAAGTTATTTTGCTTAACATAGTGGTTTTATATGTTCATGAAGACTGCATATGAATGAAGCATTTTTATCAAATAAAATATCTTCCTTACTGTCAAAGGCGGGTCTTTGACTTCTGATTTTGGCGGCTGAGTGAAGTATCAGATTCTGAGGGAGAACAGTCACTATTTGTATCCAGTCCAGGTGTCTGACCGCGTCGTTATCGCGAACTGAAAACCTACTGATTTTATTTTGGTTGTATTGTGTTCTCTGAGCTCAGAAAAGACAAAACAACCAAGACAATCCACCCGAGCTACAAATATTCTCCACTACTACTGATTTTAAACATATATTTTCAATAATAATACCCCAATTCGAGAACCAAACAAAAACATGAACAATCGGCTGAAAAAGCTTATGAATTAGGACATTCAAACACAAAGTAGTCGGTCACGGGTAATATGTAGGGTTAGTAGCCAGCCAATAACTTTTTACCAAGTAAAATTAAGTTTGCACTTTTATCCACTTCAACATGAACCACTTCGGTTTGCAATTCGATCAGATCAATATATCCATCTCGGTTGTATTCATCAAATTACTGTCTGCCAGTCTTCTCATCTGATATGTTGTGATATCTAAATAGTGCGCAGTGTGTGGAGGATTCTCAAGGTTAGCCCAACCTATGTATAAAGGAACAGAGTTAGAACAGAATAGCACTGATCCTACTGTGACAGTAGCACATCTGTATCTTCAAAATCTGGTTGGTTAGATCCTTCAAAGGTGCAAATCATTAAGATGAATTCAACAAACTGTTAAGATTTGGGACAATCTGACCATCTAACAGCTCTTGGTCATCTTTATTTTACTTGATATCTAAAACGATTTCAAAGAAGATGGAAAACTGTTACGATTATACGGTCATAGATAGCTGAAGAGCTGTAATAGTTATCCAGATATCTCGTACCTATGGATTCACTATAAATAAGGATACGGTGGGGAAATTTTCAAAAATTGATTCGATATATGCCTTTTATTATGTGCCAATGTAGTCAGATAACATACACAGGATCACATACAGCCCTCTTCGGTCTGTTGAAGTTCCAGTGAGTACCGTTTAATTAGCCTAGGCCACGCAGGCTTTCCCACGACCAATGGATTACTTCCTATACGATCCAGCAATTGATCATGGATACATCGACAATATCTGAGTCACCATTACATTTGAATTCAAGTATCTGCAGCACCTCGAAAGCTTTTGAGATGAGTAAAGCAATATATGGTTGTGACTACCCTTGAAAAATGAGTTTTTCAAAAAGTCTTTTTAATCCCTCGGTCACATTTTGAATGTATAAGATGCATAACCCATTCCATCAGATGTGTTCGGCATCTATACTATCCTTCACCAGATTCGTTTGAAAGTTCAGGCGACTTGTCAGTCTTACAGATTTCAACCATCTGTTTTTACTGGTTCCTGAACGTATTTCGTAGTCGCTGTTGGTTTTACTGAAGGGTTTCAGTGGAAAACTACTCATGATTCCAGAGGCTATTCTCTCATTCAGGAAACTTAGGGTTATTAATAACCATAAGTCAGTACTTATTTGTCGTGATGACATTACGCCTCCAGAGATCCGAACCGATGCGTAAAATGTAGCCGTAGGGAAAGTCCTGAGACAGATTTCTGATGGTACGTGGAAATCACTGGCTTCCTTTCCAAGATACATGGATCGATCAGAATCTAGACACTACATTCAGGATACAGTTAACTGCTTGTGATGGAGAGATTAAAATTTTTGGATGTATTATCGATGGATAGTGGCTAGCAGTGAAATCCAGGACGCACGTTTCGTCCTATTTGAGACTCGTCAGCTGGATGTACCTGCCTCTCAGTGAGCGATGTAGTTCCCACTAATACAAGCAACATCATTTTGGATGTATGTTTGAAGAGACTTCAGATCCGACTTTATCCAACCACAAGCCCTAATGTAACAGTTCTCTTCCGAAAGAGTATCAGTATTCATAACTCATTTCTCAATTCACATCTGGAGCATGGATCGTCAAAAAATAATAATCATATAGCTAATACCTTGTCACGCCTAACCTTGAATAGTAGTGCAAAATGAACGTTAGCTTAGCGGGGATAGTCGTCTTTCAGAAAGATGATGTAGAATTGGTATGCTCCAAAATGGCGCCACTCTCAGTTGCTGGAGTAACAACTGACATCCCGTTTTTTGTGTGAAACCTGTGGTGAAAAACTGAACACGTCCGAGAGACGTATGGTGTAGGAGTACCTGGATGACTTTTCAAATTCAAGCTGCAGTCCAGTTCATATCCGTTACGTTAGTATGGCCGCGTGTAATACGAGACATTACGATGAAGGTCGAGGGACAAGCAGCTGTTGCAACCAAAGGCTTTCCTTACTCGACGTCAGATCAAATCATGTCCGTGTTGATTTGGTCTGGATTTTCTGGAAAGATTGCATAAATACATTGAAAAGCATCAATCGGTTTACAAGACTGCCAGATGCTATCCCACACAGACACCAAAACTGAAAATGTCATTAAGACGCTTACTAAGCAGTGAATTTCTAATTTCAGTTTAACTGTGATCATGACTGTGGCTGAAAACATACTTCGAAAACTGACTATTTCAGTAAATTGAAGCAATCCAAACAATAAGACGAAACAAAAAAGGGTATAGTCAAACATTTTAGAAGGAATGCTTAAAAGATCCTATCAAAAATTGAAAACCAATGCCTGACTGACTGAATACGTGCAACAATCGAAAAATAGATTGGTGACAGTGCACGAGGAGTTAGCTTATGGAAGAATTTTAGGTCTGGCAGGAAAACACTACAACCAGGTAATTAAAGTAACACAGGTAGCTGCTCGTATATATTCAAGCAGTAATCACTTCATATTAACAAGGTGAGAGTGACTGAGCAAAGCGAAATTTGAAATTATTTCAAAATAGTATACGGAATACCAGCAATGACAAAGATTATATGCATTATTATAAGAACCACTATCCCATTGACGTCTAGTTTCATTCAAACAAATGTATCCAGTCAAATTAATGAGTCGATGACTGCGTCCCCCAATATCCTCTCACTCAGAGATTCGACGACGACCACCGCCTGAGTGTGAGAACTGAGTGAGTTCAGAACAGTGAACAAAAATTCGTTGGGTCAACCACCATAGTCTTCATTCGGTCAAATACCAAATCAGTAGTTTTACACGCAAAACGATACACGACGGATGAATGTCAATCGATTTACATCCATACGACAAACTCATCTCTAAAATGCTTTCATTCATTGCATAAGAGAAAGGTGCTAGTGCATATCGACTCATTATTGAGTGACTGAGAGATATCCAATCCAGGCAAAACCAAAGAGTAGTCTTCAGAGTGCACACTACAAATCTACTCACCACCGTTATTCACTGTTCATTGTGTATTTGAGTAAACAACTCTTCTTACTAAATGAACTAGCATGCGTGTTCAAAGTAAGCAGCTGGAACGTCTGTAATGAATGTGGATTAGGCTGAGAAATGTTGTGTGAGCGACCAACGTTGAGCTCACACTTGGAACAATCACTCTCTCTCTCACACATACACACACACGCACAGGTAGATAGACAGAGAGAACAAATACATGTGGTCAGACACTATGCGAGTTGTTTGGTTTGAGTGAATAAGGAAAGCTAGCTAAATACTAGCTAAATATATTGTCAGACAGCATGAATTTATATATATTTGAAAAATATTGTACAACGGGTAAAATGAAGCAGTATCACATGTTGAGAACTCCGTACTGTGAACAAAATTATGGTTCGGAATAAAGCAAATATATCATTATATTATTATCATCGTTATTATTATTAGTAGTGGCATAATTTGCTATCTGTATGTACGAATGATTTCATTCAGTTGTCAGTTTAGTAACCGATGGAATTGGAGATATTGGTATCAAACATTGTTGAATAGAGACTGTTCGTCTAGCGTACAAGAAGTGGGGTTTAAAAAACTATTCAAAGAATTATTTGAAGGAAAAAGATGAATTGAAATGTTTAAGTGGTTCTATGACACCGAGTTTCACTTATACAAGAGATTTATGGTATGGGATTTCAGCAATCTATAATTTGTGCACACAACTCAAGGAGACTAAGAGTTGAAGGTGTTTTTATGAATACTTCTCATAACACCTTACTCAGTGAAATGAGAAGGAGGATGAGGGGATTTATATGAAGAGTGGTACCGTGCCCATAGATATTAAATTCCCAAGTAGTGTTTTCAAGTGTTTTTATTGACTATCTGAATATGTGTACTCAATTTCACAACCTGTTTTGCATGGGGTAATCTAAATATTGCCATGAAAAGGTAGAAAATACATTGAACTGGTCAGTTATGGCAGTCGGTATGGGCTGTACTACAGGAAACCCTATATAATGTAAATTGGAACAAAATTACTGAAAGTAGAGTGTACTTTTAGCATTGAAATGAACACAAGTACTACCATGACAGAATATCAGATATACATATAATGATAAATGTCTCCTGATATTCTGTATTTACTTGTTAAGAAACTCATGAATGGTTGGTCAGCCGACGTTATAAAGACCTCTGATACAACTTCTAACTTAGCTGTCATCGGAGAACTTATTACTGACCTTTGGGAAGCTGATTCTCCACCTGTTTTAGTCAGTAAAACAGCGGTCTTGTATGTATTGACTGATTACTGATCTTCTCATTATCAATGACTGATTTTCTTGTTGTTGCTGGCATTTTATTCAGATGGGCTTTGTGAACAGTCACTGTTCAATCATTTGGGGTCAAAGTTGCTAGCCAAAATAGCTGGTTCAGCCACCCGTAGCTGTGTAGTTAAACAAATAAATATCATTTTGGTATTTTCAATTCACTGAAGTTACAGTTATCAAACTCTCAGAAATTCTCACAAAGGTGCTTTAGGCTTTGAATTATTCCAGGGAGCGGCATGCACACCCATTTTTAGTGTTGATGCCGATCAAGCATACTAAGTCATCAGATTGTGACTGAGTAACAAAGTAGACTTTATGAGTTGGTTTATATGTATTTAAACAAGTAATACTTATGAATTTTTCGTTTTTAAATGCCAATGTTCATAATTCAAATTCATTACTAAGTGTACATCATTTGACCAGTGATTTAAAAAAAAATTTTTCAAAATCCCTCTGATGGATTGTACATTCGTTCTTTAAAGCTGTATTTGAATTTCTTCTTCGACAGAGAAAAAGAAGTAGACACGGAGTACAATGAACATTTAAACAACTCATATCTGTTGTATACGAGCAATGGAATAGCTAGCACCTCAGTTCAGCTGTCGTCCCCTTCCCCTCCCTGTTTAAAGCACTGCATACTGTGAACCATATGTTCAGTGCACCTGTAATGCCATAATTTTCATACCAGGTGTTACACATATGGTTTATTCACTTCAATTTTGTCTACGAAATCAAGTCATTTAATCTGCGCGCCAAACAACTCATTCTACATATATATGTATATGCATATGGGAGAGTAGCTGACCAAATGTTCTTCGACTGAGATTATTATTTTTTTCAAGAAGGAGCAGAGAAAAAAATCTGTTATCAGTTGCATTACATCTCTGAACATTTCACACCGTAATCGACATCTGTCGTTAGCTGCAATGAGTGTATGCGTGTGTGAGTGTGCGTGAAAAGAACAAGTGCTTAGTTTGTTTGTCACACAGATTATGCCAAGCAGCTTTGAGAAACTAGAATGACATTTAGACCGAACACCTCAGATGGTGGTCTGTAGAATGATCTATATTATATTAAGTACCATGCTCGGTATACATGGGATTATTACGAAAAGGTTTACCTTCCCTTTTAGTTTGTCTATCAGATTTACCACACAATGAAACAGGATTTGTTTACTGGATAACACTTCGAATACAACTTTATTTTCATAGTCATACCGAGGTAACTCCACAGTTTTGAAACATGGCTTCTACTTTTCCAATTCCTTCTCCACCTTTTTGATAGAGGTGGTAGGACATTTCAGATATCTGGAAAGTGTGATGAACCATTCTCATATCATGTGAACGGCACCTTAAAAGTTGTCTCGTGTGTATTAGTACGTAGAGACATATCACCTATGAGCTGCGTTGTTTAATCAGAGAACACAATACAACCAAGATATACCACCTATAATTTGGATGCTAGTTCTGTGTCGTTTTTTCAGTTTGTATCAAGTATTTGCATTAAAGGGACCCGTTTATAAACAGGAGTTAATAGTGGGAAAATGACTAGCCAGACCGTGGTTAAGGAGTTAAACACTTCACAATTCGTATAGTGTGTATCACCTTTGGAATTCATTATTTAATTCTTGCTCATTCCTCATAACTTGTCCGTCTCCATAACTACTGTGTATTGATGCAAATCGCTCTCATTAACCGTCTGGTGCAGTTCACTGAAGACACAAATAAGAAGTAAAATCTCCCGTCTGTATTTATTTACCTTCTTTTATTATTCAAACATATGACAATTTGTTGTGGTTTGATTCTTTGAAGAAAGACCTTCTACAAAGTCGTAAAACTGGTCTTTTTTTTAGCAAATTCACTCCCATTATCACTTCATTCTAAGCTGTTACTTTCCTGGATCCTCAGGTAGTTTTGATTACAGCTAAATAAAGTAAACTGCAAATGGAATTGTGAGTATTACAGTGAGTAACCATTTTGGGACTGATGGTGTGAAATGAACGACTCATACGTCATTTATCACCGTCATACACTGCATTAGTGTGGGTGGAAATAAAGATAGCGGCTAGTATGTTGGTGAAACGTTCGCCGTCAGCTGTGTAATAACAGAAAACACTCTATGCACAGCAGGAAAGACGACAACAACATTAAAAATAACCTAACTCTTTATTTACAACGCGACTATCAGTTTGATGGCGTAGAATCTGACTGTAACGCATAATTTATGCCCAACACCTCGGTTTCTTTAAATCATTATTACTTCTTCCTGGAATATTTCGATGAATATGTTGACTGGTATTTAAGTGGTTGATCATATTCATTCACATTATGACACACAACTTATAGTATTGTTATTGAATTGTAATATCATGTTCAATTCTTGTTGTCCTCTCACCTGAGTAGGGAAACTTATCTTTACCTTATTAAGGTGGAATTCAGTTAAAGTATTTTGGCCTGTTAATGACCATTGGAACACATGGTATAGTATTACTGAGTGAATGAATGAGCTCCTTGTGCAATATTATCCTTGGTGCTGGATGATGATTGAAAGCAAAATGGAAATCTGAGCAGTGGCTGGATTCGAACCACCAGTAAGCCTTACTGGCTTTCCGGGCTGGTGGTGGCCATTCCTAAATTACAATTCAGACCGTAGACCACTAGTTCAAATCCTCCCGAGACACAGATTCTCATTTCACCTTCAGTCATCACCCAGTATCAATAATGTGAATTTATCTAACCACCGTTAGATAGCCATACCGATAGTCTGTGTTTTCACTGCAAATTAATTTTAAGAAGTTCCCGTTTTTGAAGTGATATATTGCCTTACTACTTAATAGTAGGTAAAGTATTTCGATAAAGAAATTTCACTTCTAAGGAGAGTTTTCAAGACTAGAAGTGATGTTTTGTGCATGCAACAATTAGTTGTCATAGCAACTCCTCAGCATTTCTTAGCAAAGTACTCAAGAACTTTAATTTTGTAACATATCATGTAGATAATACAAGTTTAATGATTTGAAGCAGGAAAAAAGAAATTCAGAGATTTTTTTCCTGCAGTATCATTTTCTCAGTTAAAACAATCACAAGTTTATGTATTGTTATCTATAGCTTTTTACAGAGAAAGATGATACTTTCCCATGAAAACGGTGACAAGTGTGAAGCTAACTGTAAGATATAGTCGTGTTAGAACATGATCTGAAAACAAACAACTATCAGGAGTTTTGTCAATAGTGACAATTAATCATGAGTGAAAATTGAAATCCAGAAAATTAGTAGGTTACATTATATATTTGTTCAGTGTGTTATTATATGACATACGGAAACAGAATATAGATAGAACCAAGTTGTTAACGCTAAAACCTTGTTGAGTCAAAGGCTGACTTTCAGTATTGATAGTTACCATCCTGGTGAGAACACAGATGGAGTAAGTTGTATACATAAATTTCTCGATGCAGATGGTCAAGGCTTTTGGGAGTTCAGTGGTGAATATCCTCCCCCATCCCTGTTGTAAATGATTTTCAGCAGTCAATTATTCAGATGGCTTTCATCAATGTTGTCAAGGTGTCTCATAATTTAACATCTGCGGAATCTAGTGGCGCTTGTTTTCAGTCAGGTGGGATGGTGTTCTTGAACCCAAAGAATACAAACAAACCTATAGACCGATATACATGGCTGTATAGGAGTAAGAAGGTGGGACTGTGACGTACTGTAGACTGATGTGCATAAAACTATGACTGCACGGCTGAAGCGACAGGATCATTGAAAAAATGTCTTCTCTGGACTTTCTCTTGTCTTTGTTTAAATAGAAAGGTAAATATATCTTACCCATGGACAGAAGAAACAGTTAATAGAAAACAGTGCTGGTAATCATTTGATAGACACAATCTTAAAATATAATAACTTTAACTGCAAAATATCCGCTTATCAAGCCGTTAAATAAACATGTCGAACTCTAAAGATGCTGACAAACTGAAACAACTACTCATCTTCTATAATTCATGTTTGTTGGAGCCGAGTACACGAAATAGCATGTTCGTCTGTCTTATCGCAAGTACTTTACTACAGACGTGTACACAACACTTGTTCTGTTTAATATGGGTGACAGAGAGTTCATTTCAAGCAGCCGACTCTTTGCGCAGTTAAGAAAATACCATCAAGAATCATAAATATCTCTTTGTGTAATGGTTAAGATTCAACTGAGTTTATGTGGAGATACCTTGTAACCAACTACACCACCAATCTAAACATCTGAAGGAATCCGTTATCGGCTGCGATGAATTGCATCATACTAAACAAGTAGCAAACTGGTATGATTGCTTTCGCGTGAAATATTTAGAAGTGGATATACAATCAACTTCTGATGTGAGTTATTTGTTACGCTTGAAGTCAGTGGATTGCAATAAAAATCACTTCAAACCAATGAACACGCATTCCTCGGCATAATGGCTGAGTTTATTTATGCCACTGTACTTGACAGACAGTCGACTAGGATGCCCGATTGCTAACATAAGAAAACTTATCATAATGTAAGAAGGAGATATTAGTTTTCACTTGTAAAGTGTGCGAATGATTTGATGGGCTCTCTTGCTTCTTTGCTAGGTGACTGTTTTTATCCAAGTTGCAACACGTAGTTCAAGGTATATCAGACACTTTAGGTTTCTATAGACGCTGGTAGCTACACTCTGGTCATCGGTGACAGTCAGAGGTGAGTCAGTCGTCTTTTCAATTTGCTCATCTCAGTTCACATATTTTTGACCTCGAGGTTTGAAGATAGGAACCAACTAAGTTTTCTGAGGATTTTTACGACAAGGTAAGTGATGGACGGGTCGGAAGAAAGATTTTCTACCAATGAATATGAACTGAACGACAGTTTTTTTGTACGTATTTAGTATAAATCTCTTCTAACCAGATGTTAACCTTCAACGACTTGCAAATGCAATTCAGTTGTGAACACACCAGCGAGTAGATTCGACATTACGGACTTCTGAATTCTCGAAGAACGTCATCTTTCGCGGCAGTGACAAACTAAAGTACAAAAATCACCGTTATTAAACTGGCACTTAAAGATAGTCAGATTATGAAATAGACAACTAAACGGTTCCGGTTATCTTTTGAGCTTACTTTCTGTACAATATCTTCTCGAAAAACTTGTAGATTTTGTTTGCTAAATGACTACGGAAATTCTGTTGATTCTAACTCACAGTGTAGCTACACATTCCTCATCTACATGAAAAATTTTCCCAAGCAGAATTAAAGTGATAACTGAGTTTTATCAGCACCAGCATGCTTTGTAAAAGTTTGTTTACTAATATTGATTTTTATAAGGAAGTATACATCCACGGTTCAATTTGCAGATGTTCCGGCGGATTTCTTGCATTTCAACCTTCGTTCTCGATGAAAATCGCTTCCCCTATCAGCCAGGGAATCACCTCTTCTCTTGTCGAGGTGTAATAACGAGAATGCCAACTTTGATCATAGAAGCTATGTCTATGTGGTAAAACAGCCCTGATAATCAACGGATTAGTATTGTAGTAGGCGTTGCTGATAAGAATGGATATAAGTAGTATATGTTGAGAGGGTGGCGGAAATCATAAGGAATTACCAGCAGTGGGTAAGAATTCCGCCAAGAGAAACGCAAGAGACAAGGTAGGCGTATGAAGACCAAATCAAGAAAGAAGCAAAAGAGGAAATAAAGCATATTTTGTAAATGATGGTTTTACTGCAAGGTGTACGATATTTAAGGACTATTGTCCCACTTGTTGTGTTCCCTACATGCCTGTCTTTTGATTCTTCGGTATTGAAACTAATGAGATGAATTTGTACTGACAATCACTGAAAATAGTAAAATTTAAAGAATGAGGGCAATCTGATCAACTTCGACGACAGGTGAGACTTTTTTCCTAATGCATTCTGAGTGTACTGTTCTTTAATGTGCTACACTTAAAAGAGCAGTTAGTTATTCGTGATAGGTTTCCTGTTGCTCATTGCGTATCAGCCAGCCTTGTACTTACATATCAGTTCATAGATTCACCTTATTAACAAAAGGAAACTTTAGAATGTACTTAATTGTGGCTATCACTGGAATCCAGGAAGCGCATTTCGCTGTATTTGCAAATGGTTAGTTGCATGTACCTGTTTACCGACGAATGATATCATATTAGATTTGTTGATTTGATTTATAACACAGTGATATAGTGTTATTTAATTGATGACGTCTCGGTTTAATTTAATGCCCAAAACTAATAATCCTAGCAGAATTTATGGCACTATTAAGGTTCATAAACCAGGTTATCCCATTAAACTCATAGTTGACTTGAGAAATACCCCAACACATGAGCTAGCAAAGTACTTAGAATCGATTTTATGTCCTATTAGGAACCGTTCATATTCCAGACTAGTAAACTCTTACGAGTTAAAACTAAGGCTTAATGACCTACATATAGAAGAGGGTGAAAAAAATGGTTAGCTTCGATGTATAAGTCCTAATACTAAAATCCCAATCAATGTGGCACTGCAAGCAGTCAGAAATCAACTAAATATCGACTCAAAACCTACTCACAGAGCCAAGATTTCCTATGATGAAATCATATTAGGCGTACAGTTGTACCTGACTTTCATAGTCTGCAAGTTTCAGGACAAAATTTACAGACGAACAAAGTAGTAGCAATGGATCATCACTATCCCCAGTCTTAGCAGATAGACTTATGGATAGTTAGGAAAACATGGCTTTATGAACGCCTTATTCTGCACCTAAGATTTGGTGGCTGTATGTGGATGACAAATTAACTGTGTTGAAATCGGTACATATCGACAATTTCCTCACACATATAAACTCAGTAGTTGACACGATCCAATTCGCTTACGAGGTGGAAGATGAACAAAGAGAATTACCTATGTTGGACTGCAGAATAAAACGAAAGATA
Organism: Heterobilharzia americana; assembly: GCA_944470555.2. Lineage (NCBI taxonomy): Eukaryota > Metazoa > Platyhelminthes > Trematoda > Strigeidida > Schistosomatidae > Heterobilharzia > Heterobilharzia americana. The sequence goes on from OX104134.1 coordinate 64,102,132, forward strand.
GACGGTTGTTTGGATACTACCGTCTACAGAAAACCGACACATTCTAACGGGCATCTAGACTTCAAGTCATCTTATCCGATATCAGTTAAAGCAGGTTTAGTCAGATGTCTAAATGATAGGGCTACAAAACTGACTAGTCAGTGCAAGAACCTAAACAAGGGGTTGAAGCAAGTAAGAGAAGTGGTAATAGTTAATAATTATCCGCCTCAATTTGTTAAGAAATTCATATGAACACACAAGAGAAGAAATAATAACTACCATGAGTGCGAATAATAACGACAATACGAGTAGCAAGGAGTTCTTAGCCTCCACTGTGTTACCCCATAAGGAAGGTACATCAGGAACTTTACGTAGGATCCTCAACAAAGCTGGAATCAGGGTGGCATTTAAATCTACAAACTCACTCGGAGATAAGTTTCGTCGCCAATTAAGTAAAACAATCTAATCTATCAAATTCCATATGATGACTGTGAGGTCAAGTATATAGGTCAAACTAGCCGGTCGGGGTCAGTTAGAATAGTGGAACATAGGAATTTTACTAAATGAAGAATGATAGACCTGAATAACATCAGTAATCTAGAAAAACACTCGGCTATTGCAATGCATGCATTAACACAACCATACAATAAGATGGATGGGATAAAACCACTGTACTTAAGTTCAATATAAGTAGATGGAGAGAGAGGTTGATTAGTGAATCTTTGTTCATCGAATCATTACCCAACACATGTAACAGGAATGATGCAAAACCTATACCAGAGATATGGAAAATTTTACTACCAATAAAAAAAATAATAGGAGGTGACGGGACTGTGAAAATTAGATGTCGAAAGTAGCGTGATTACATTGATATGATTATGAGGAATAATTTATGCTTGAAACGCTATCAAGTAAATAATACTGCATCACTATGCGTTATAAATCAAATAAACAAATCTAATATGGAATTAAATTCTATCACAGTGGCCAAGTTTTACACCTATATCAATGAATGATAGCATTCCCACTGAGATTCAAACCAAGAATCCACTACTGAAGACGACAAAGCGTCATCCGCTTGGCTACATGACAGCCACCGTTCGTTCAACCGGTATCAAGTGTTACTTGATGGTATTTATAGTTTCCCTTTGTCATACTAAGTCGAACTGACCGGTCTCTTATGCAGATGCCTCAAAGTTACGTGAAGCTTTATTATGTTACAATTCTTATCCTGGGTTCTTTTGGCAATTGCCGTCAAGTAAATTGTGGCTTAATGAATCTACAGGAAGCACTGAAGCCTCTACATAGAAGTCAATAGGGATCTTTCATTTCGGTCCATAAAAAAAACAGTGGGAAACTTTGAGTTTCAATAAAAAAGGAGCAGTGTTTCAGGTTACGCAGTCAGCAGTAATATAGACTTCTATTAGAGTTGCAACTATTCAGAAATACACGTACACGTCAACATGTACTACACTCAATTTGATGACAAACGGGCAATTTTTTTTATATATGTCGTCCTTTGTTTGAGGTCAGGGTGGGGACACTATTTATGCAGAAGTATATTTAGTCAACAGGATAGGTGACAACGTTGTTAGGCAACAGTTTATTGTATGGAGCGTTGCAAAACTCCTGTTCGATTGCTATCCAAAATGGATATATAGTGATGCTCATGTGATGAAACTATACTTTGCAAACACTTCAGTTATGGCTGTTTCAGGGACTCAAACTCAGCAATGATTGAAAGGACTAATTAATTGACTTTTGATTCATTATTTCATCTCATGTCTCATCTTTCAGGGAAATGATAACCTTACTTAAAAACGATTCAGCTGAAAACAACAAGAATGGATGTAACCTAGCTAGTTCTGGATAATTATTTAAAATATTCTGTTCTCCATGACAAATTTTAGCATATTATTATCATGCATAGATAAAAAATGAAAACTGTTAAATACCAGAGATTTAAGACTGACGACTATGAAGCTGCCTTTCTGCCTTCATGACAACAATGCCACACAGGTTGTTTTAGACTCCTCCAGTTGGAAAAATGATGCCTTTTCAGATGAGCGACGTTGACACATCACTTGCGAAAAACTTCATGCCAGTAGCTTGTGTGTAATGGGTTCAGCGTTGAACCAACTGAACTATGCTGTTCGTCTGCTAGTCAAATGTCTGTGTTACTTTAATCACCGAAAACGTCACCCAGTTATCCTATCTGATTAACCATGTCAGATGGGAGGATAAATAACCACCGATGGTATTGGATGATAGTTGTGCTATTTCGAAAATTGACACGAGTAGCTAAATTCGAACCATTGGGTTCCGACCTATTTGCTCGCCGCGAAACCTGACGTTTTTCAGCTGAATCCCTGGCGGGGTCTTGGGTATACACTGGTGAAACAGGAACCCGGTGCTCAAAACCTTTTAAGGGTTCTCCAACAGATGTCACCTTATGATGAACACTACCTGGAAATCGATCAATCCCCATAAACGTCCAAATTGCGCCCAATGTTAGGCAAATTCGAACTGAGGTTGCAACAGTACACATTTCAAAGTATTTCATACTTGAGTTAATGTTTCACTTGTTATAATGTTTGCCAGTAATGTAGGAAATCGCAAAGTAAGTTCATGCACAATACTTGTAGTATGTAGTTGAATATCCATCTCGATAGCTTCTACCTTGATGTGATAGTCAGGGTTGCTTATCACAATGACCCAACAAGTCATATTGGGCAGCACACTTGTTCCTAGAGGTCCCACTGTGGTAGGAAGGTTTGTTAGATAATTGTAAGACATAAACAGTTACCGTAGTAATGTAAATGACTGGTGTATGATAGGGGTTGAAATGCGAGGTTGTGCTGATAGCTGGACAAGACATGTCAGCAGAAACGTGTTCTCAACTCTAACACAACACAGTTAACATGATATTGCGAACGCCACCGGGATTATCAGCATTTTTCATTGTATGTGTTTGTATCAGGGGAAGGAAGAAGCTGGCTGCCAGGTGCTTCGCCATATATAATCTTACCCGTATTTAGCTAGCTTTCCTTATTCACTCAAACCAAACAACTCGCATAGTGTCTGACCACATGTATTTGTTCTCTCTGTCTATCTACCTGTGCGTGTGTGTGTATGTGTGAGAGAGAGAGTGATTGTTCCAAGTGTGAGCTCAACGTTGGTCGCTCACACAACATTTCTCAGCCTAAACCACATTCATTAACCTCGCCTGGCTAACTAGTTTACTAGTTACTAGCCGGTCCTAAGCCCGGGTAAAGAGGGAAGGTTGGGCATAGGGCTAGCAACCCTACCCCGTAAAACAAATCTAACCGCTAAAGAAACTTCAAAGCACAAACAAAATATAAAAAATGAAAACAAACTTATTCCCCGCTGGAATCGGAGAGGCGAAATGACGCCAGTTGGTGAAAGCCTTCGGGAAGCCAATTGGCCGATGTGTCTTCTCTCGATGAAAGCGAAAGTAAACGTGGGGACATGGAATGTCCGCACGATGTTTGAACCTAGTAAGGCAGCCCAGATTGCAAAGGAGATGAGAAGGTATAACATCGAAGTGCTTGGGATTTGCGAAAGCAGATGGAATGGGAGTGGACTCTCCAAACTGTCAACTGGAGAATCAATAATCTACTCCGGTCACCCAGACGCCAACCACGAGCACACTGAGGGAGTGGCTATCATGATGTCCTCAAGAGCATCGAAGGCTCTCATGCAGTGGGAACCAATCTCCTCCAGGATCATGACAGCAAGATTCAACTCAAAAGGAAGAAAGGTCACAATCATACAATGTTATGCACCTACAAATAATGCAGAGCAAGAGAAAAAGGAGGAATTCTACAGACAACTTCAATCAACACTGGACAAGACGTCAGTTGGCGATATCAAAATTCTAATGGGCGACATGAATGCCAAACTGGGAGGGGACAACACGGGAAGAGAACTAACCATGGGTCGAGAGGCGCTAGGTGAAATGAATGAGAATGGAGAATTGTTTGCAGAATTCTGTGCATTCAACGATTTGGTGATTGGAGGCAGTGTGTTCAGGCACAAGGATATCCACAAAGCGACATGGACTTCACCAGATGGACACACTAAAAATCAAATCGACTTTATCTCAATCTCAAGAAAATGGAGACGCAGTCTACTTAACACAAGGTCAAGAAGAGGAGCAGATGTAGGTTCAGACCACTCACTATCTAGTGCAAGGAACCTTCCAAATCAAGTTAAAAGCCTTCAAGGAAGCTGGTGATAGACCTCAATTCAAGTACAACACTCGGAAACTGAAGGATGAAACTACAAAGGAGATCTTCACGGCAGCCATCAAGACAAAATGGGAGACATCGAGGGACATCCCTGAAGAAACCTGTGTGGAAGAACACTGGAAGTCTTTGAAAGCTATGTGGAAAGAAACCTGCACAACAGTATTAGGAAGGAAGAAGAAAGAAGACAAGGAATGGATCTCGACGGATACCTGGAAGCTGATAGAGGAGAGGAGGATGGTGAAGCAGAAGATAAACCAGTGCAAGGATGCTCAACGACAAGAGGAACTGAGCACAATGTATAAAACACTGGACAAAGAAGTGAAAAAGAGTGCACGCAAAGACAAAAGACACTTCTACGAAACACTGGCAAGTGAAGCAGAACAGGCTGCAGGTAAGAGAGACCTGACGACATTGTATCAAATAACCAGGTTGCTATCAGGGGCGAGACCAACACAGATGAAACCAATAAAAGATGAAGAAGGAAATTTAATTACAAAAGAAGAGAAACAGAGGAAACGATGGGCCGACCACTTCAAGAAGCTCTTGAATCGAACACCACCTGCAGCCGCTGAATTACAAGTGAACATAAATCCCCCAACGAAAATGGAAGTCCTGAACGCCATAAAGCTACTGAAATGCGGGAAAGCAGCAGGACCAGATGGAATACCGCCAGAAGCACTGAGAACAGATGCAGAGACAACAGCGGACATGCTCACACCACTATTGCAGAAGGTGTGGAAGGAAGAGAAGGTACCTGACGATTGGAAGAAGGGTTACCTTGTCAAACTGCCGAAGAAGGGAGACCTCAGTGCTTGCAAGAACTGGCGCGGAATCACTCTCCTGTCCACCCCCAAGTAAAATATTAAGCCGCATCATCCTGGAGAGGCTTAAAGACGCACTGGATTCAAAACTGCGACCGGAACAGGCAGGCTTCAGGAAGTACAAATCATGTGCTGACCAAATTGCAACGCTTCGTATCATCATAGAACAGAGCGTAGAATGGCAATCAGCTCTCTACCTCAACTTCATCGACTTTGAGAAGGCCTTTGACAGCGTCGACCGAGAAGTAATTTGGAAACTGCTTCAATACTACGGAGTACCGCAAACCTTTATCCGCCTCATTCAACAACTATATGAAGATGCCACATGCCAAGTAATCCACAATGGGAAGCTCAGTGATGCCTTTGAAGTGAAGACAGGAGTGAAACAAGGTTGCCTACTATCCCCCATGATATTCCTGATTGTGGTGGACTGGATCATGCAGCAAACAGTAGGCAGCGAGAAGAGGGGGATACACTGGACGACGGAAAAGAACCTAGAAGACTTGGATTTCGCCGATGACTTATGCCTAATGTCACACAAACTTGAAGATCTGCAGGCAAAAACTAACAAGTTGATAGAAGAGGCAGCTAAGACGGGACTTCAGGTGAATATAGAGAAGACAGAAGTGATGAAGATACCGCACCACCACCATCAACAACAACAACAACAAACTCCAATCACCGTCAACGGGAGAAACTTGAAGGAAGTAACCTCCTTCACTTATCTAGGAAGCACTGTTTCAACTACAGGCGGGACGGACGAGGACGTCAAAGTCAGAATCGGAAAAGCAAGACAGGCGTTCATTAGCCTGAAACCAGTGTGGAGATCTTCTGCACTCAGCATCTGGAACAAGATACGGATTTTCAACACCAACGTCAAGTCAGTGCTCTTGTATGGCTCAGAGACTTGGCGCGTCACGAAAGGCATTTCCAATAAACTACAGACATTCATCAACAACTGCTTACGCTGGCTCGCTACTGAAGATCAGATGGCCAGAAAAAATAAGCAACAAGGAACTCTGGGAACGAACCAACCAAGAACCTATCACGCAACAAATATGCAGGAAGAAGTGGAGATGGATTGGGCATGCACTGAGAAGGCCGACTGAGGACATCACGCGTCAGGCCCTCGAGTGGAATCCCCATGGGAAGCGACGAGTTGGACGTCCGAGGGTGACATGGAGGAGGTCATGCGAGCAGGAAATGAGAGCTTCTGGGCTGTCGTGGAACCAGGTTCAAAAGATCTCAGAGAACAGAGGTCACTGGAGGCGTGCTACTGAAGCCCTATGTTCCACTAGGAACCCAAGGGACTAATAATAATAATAAATCCACATTCATTACAGACGTTCCAGCTGCTTACTTTGATCACGCATGCTAGTTCATTTAGTAAGAAGAGTTGTTTACTCAAATACACAATGAACAGTGAATAACGGTGGTGAGTAGATTCGTAGTGTGCACTCTGAAGACTACTCTTTGGTTTTGCCTGGATTGGATATCTCTCAGTCACTCAATAATGAGTCGATATGCACTAGCACCTTTCTCTTATGCAATGAATGAAAGCATTTTAGAGATGAGTTTGTCGTATGGATGTAAATCGATTGACATTCATCCGTCGTGTATCGTTTTGCGTGTAAAACTACTGATTTGGTATTTGACCGAATGAAGACTATGGTGGTTGACCCAACGAATTTTTGTTCACTGTTCTGAACTCACTCAGTTCTCACACTCAGGCGGTGGTCGTCGTCGAATCTCTGAGTGAGAGGATATTTGGGGACGCAGTCATCGACTCATTAATTTGACTGGATACATTTGTTTGAATGAAACTAGACGTCCCCAGGAGAACCAATATCTGGTGTGTTCATCAAACTGCAGATAGTCTGAGAAGGATTAGATGTCGTTTGCAGCATAACCGATCTGTTTCAACCAGTATATCTACGAAGGCTGGTTTAATGCCCGACCAAAATGACACACTCATCTACAGAATTCGAGATAAACACTGATTGTAAATGAGCGGGGATACCTGTTCCAACCTAATATATCATTCGGATCTGTATCAATAAGTAACTGTGACCCAACAGTCAATAAATTGGTCACCAACAGGCTGTACAAGAAATACAGTGACCATTCATCTACTCGATACATTCTGATTACTTGTAGGTCAGCATTCTAGTCACTTAGGGATAAATTTAAATCTCACATGTAAGCATGAATGAAGAGGAATTCCAGGATGTATTCGATTGTGTGTGTTAATGTTGAAGCTTGTAAGATATTCGTAATGACACGATGTTAAGTAACATAAGTGAAGCAAATAATCCTGCTCATTTACACCATCTATCCCACTAAACTTTTGACACAGTTATGGCAAAGGGAAAGTATCCGGTACAATCTTGCCGAAAATCAGATCATGTGACCAGTACAATGTGTTTTACATTATAATTCACCATGATTTTAACCAACAGCTTCATTTGACTGTAACAGATTTGACTACGGATAAGATGACACTGTGTAGGAGGCATTTTAGGTTTGGTTTTCATATAAATGTAGGTTCCATGATAAAATTAGGTACGGCCGAAGTGCGTTTATAGTCTTATCACTTACAACGATAGAACTGTACCGAATGGACGACAGACATTTGATTAGACTAAGTTTTCACTGATCCTAACTTTATTGAGTTTCTCGTTTCACCTATTTTTCTAGTTTATTTCTTACACTACTTTTAGGGGAAAGCAATGTCTAGTCATTTCTGTGCGTCAATGAGTGGAGTAATAATACATGGATGAATGAGATCTTTTGATTTTAAGCAATGAGCATATATATAGCCTAGAATCAATTGTCAGCCTTACAGCATATCAGTTGGGAAAGGTGAGTTCTGTGAAGGAATACTGGATAAGAAATACTGCTTGTATACATTTACTGGCAAATGAAAAGTATTCAGTTTCATATTGTTCTCTTCTAAATGTGAACGGATTCTATCGGTGTTTTGCAATGTGGTCGCCAAGCTACGAGACCTGGCATCATGTTGCACCCTGATTGATGTTTCATGGTTGGAAGGAATCAGCAGGGCACTCTATTCAACTTAGATAGGTCTCCTGCTTGTTGGTATTCGTCAGCGAGGTGTATCTGCATCCTCGAGGGAACTGATGTCCTCTGTGAGATTCGAACTTTCATCAGCCAGTGCTGAAGTGGGCGACGTTACCACTAAGCTATTTAGACGGTGAATAGCCTTTTGTCGTACAGAACCTAGGTTCAGAACTTCTTTCCGATCGCCTGCAACCAGCTTACACACTGGTTGGTTGTTACAGGAGTTCACTTGTGAAGCAACAAAATAGTAATAATTGGTAGGTTGACATTCATTCAGTAGTACTGCTTCCCACATTTTATTTATTTCTTTCTGAACTCTTATCCTTTATTTCCTAGCTAGTTACTTAATTGTAGTGTAATCACCAGAAAATTGATAGCAGATATTGGTAGGTATATAACTGAGGCAGTGCCGCGTAAAATTTGTTTTCAAGGGTAAAATGAGACCGGTGAAAATACGGAGGATAGTCAGAAACAGCTGGAGTATTCTAGGTTTCCCTCATCTTCCATAGGAAATTTTTGTTTTATGTTGTCGTTCATTTTCATACCAAGATGGAGAACGGCAGGTAAGGATCATCTTGATAAAAATGTTTTGATTACTTCTTGTTATCAACAGATTTGCACTTTTTTCTTAAATGTTTAAAATTCTCGTTTTAAGTTGACAGATTCGTGCATATTATTATCTAACGTAAATGGCGAAAATGTCTTCAATGTGTACAAAATTCTATTGCCATATGTTTAAAACACCTGTAACACAGGAATTTAACACCAGGTGCTTAACATATGTTCATCTGGGCTGAGTTCAATTTCCTTTCACAGCAGTAATCGTCATCTGTAGTATATAATTTGCTCACAATATCTATGCAGAATTATCTTTATACGAAACCTCCACGTTGATTTTTCCTTGATGAATCTTCATGTTTTGAGAAGGTGGAAAATTTGACTGGTTTCAACACTTTTATCAGAGTTTTATAAGGCTCTATCTTTAATTTGATCACTTGTTCACTGAAAATAGTAACAAGCCTAGCGAGTAGCCACAAACTTGAACAGTTACACTTATATTCATGGGTAATATATATTTGATTATGTTAAGGCTGGGTCGTGGCTAGCAGTGGAATCCAGGATGCGCATTTCGTCCTATTCGGGACTCGTCAGCTGGATGTACCTGCTTCCCAGTGAGTGATGCTGTTCCCACCGGGACTCGGACTGACTCGGGAGCGATCACTTCAAACGCCAGCGCGTTACACACTACACCACCGACCCACGATAGCCACTTCTTGTGCGACGGGTATAGTTTTTAGTATAAGGGTTTTTATATGATACCGTCGTAGATTGGACCGAACTGATCGGTCTGTATTAGCATATGGGCTCCTGTGCGGATGCCTCAATATTGCCAGCAATCTGATTATGTTAAGCTTGGATCGTGGCTAGCAGTGGAATCCAGGATGCGCATATAAAAAGAAACTCATATAAAAACCCTTATACTAAAAACTATACCCGTAGCACAAGAAGTGGCTATCGTGGCTAGCTGGTGTAGTGGGTAACACGCTGGCGTTTGAAGTGATCGCTCCCGAGTCAGTCCGAATCCCGGTGGGAATAACATCACTCACTGGGAAGCAGGTACATCCAGCTGACGAGTCCCAAATAGGACGAAATGCGCATATATATATATATATATATATATATATATATATATTTGAATTTAAAATGCGTAGAAATTCGTTTGGGGATAATCGCAATAAATGAAGAGATTAAATGTTCGCAGAAAATTAGTATTTTGAGCGACAACTGAAAAGGAATGAACAAGAGAATTAAAATAACATCTGTGAAACCAATAGACATTTAGTAAGACAAAAGTGTGAAGATTTTATAAAAACAGACAACCAAAACAGCAAGATCCAAATTCGAATAACAAAACAGATGAAGTGATCATGCATGGTTTTGTTTGAGCAATAGAGAAATGAGTTCTACGACTTATGAGTTAGTGGATGGCCACTAAAGAACAAGGAAACATTTTTGCGCATTCAATCTTTGTTTTACGATTCTAACTGCATTAGCTTCATCACTTTATAGAGTACCGTTTCCGTACCATTGATACACATTCATTCTTCCATTCGCTACTTTGGAATGATAGTTCACACCTACGCTAATTCACTTTTCATTTTAGAAGTATCCACTATCTAATTGTCGACGCGCATGAGAATAAATCCATGCAAGTAGTGCCAAGCTTTTGGATGGTACCACAAGACATATACTTTCAGTCTTCCGAGAAGTCCCTGGAGCATACGCAGAAGTGAAGACCTGTTAAGAGTGACCGGTAGATGGTCAGATGTCATAAAGTCCTTCAATGGGGAAAGTAAACCGCATCGTCAAGCTTATTAATGCAAGGACGCTTGTCAAAACCCAACCGGTTGTCTGCAGATTACTCGTTGCAGCCGGCTAAGGGGAAGAGGGAGAAAACAATGAAGTCGCCACACGCTGCTCTGTCCTTTTTTGGTTTCAGTAATATTTACGGTAAAAGAACTTGGATGCCAAAATGATAGGATGAAAATATTCAAAAAGACTTGAAGGAATTCCAAAATGAAACTGGAACAAAGACTGTCAAGTTACTATGGTGAAAGCAGAATACTAGATTACGGAATAAGCAAAGCAGCACGCACAAATTAATCTCGTAAATTGTTGGTTTTGTGCTGTAAACTGCTCTCCTTCTTCGTCAAGATTTTATACTAATTGCGGTGGGACAACGTTTATCCAATACTCGGTGGTCTGTACTGCAGTATTTCCCATCTAACATGGCAACTTGATGGTTACTTTGCGAATACACTTTACAGCCGTTGGTCGATTTGCTAACTCGTCAGCATAGAGTGTCACATAACTGCAACAGCTATAATGGAAATTAGAAGTTAAAGTATGCTCTAGTATATGAGAAACTTTTCATTTGTCGTGGTGTAAATGAACATGTGGCTATTGAGACTGACGTTTTAGACGTAGCTGTTTGGACAGATCATAACAGTTTTCCGATGGTGAATGACTATCATGTCCTTTCTACTCAGTGTGATTGGTTCCTTCTCACTCGGAGAAAACTTCAGTAGGAAGGGGGTTGAATGTCACCTAAGTAGCGGCTGATCTCTTCACGTAAGTCTTTCGAACGATACCATTTACAATTCACATCGATCAGAAGCATATAACGGGAACCATAGAGCAGATCAGGATGATTAGTCTCTTCGAGTGACTTAGTGACTTGAATTCCCCTCTTAGCTCAAACTGGTTACGGTTTTAACAGAAGAAACTCATACGCATGTGGCGGACAGTCTTCTGTACCTGACTATATTTGATTCAGCATTTGTATAATGGCAGTTTCTTATTCCACCTATTTCGTGTATTTGTTGGCTGTTAGCTTTAGCTAGAAAATAAGGCAATGATGTGTGTGTTATAAATGAAACAAGTTTTGTAAAATCCCAATGAAGTAGAAAAATAAATTTCTGACGTTTCGCGACTTCGTGGAAATCGCTTCTTCAGAGAATAAAACCTGTACAAGTTATCGAATAGTTTAAACGGTAAAAGGTGACGAATCAGATCACATTGTCTATACATGATGATAATATGAACGTGAATGTCATCGTTATGCTGGTCAGGAAGCGTTCACAGTTTATTTTTGTTTATGAGTTAATTAGTCTGGAGTTCAATGCTCAACTCTATCAGATCAAATTTTGATCCTGAAGTTTACAAGACGTGTGTGTTGCTGACATTCTTACGTAAACTGGCAAATCAGTCACACAAAATGGCTTGGTACATTATACTTAGGCTGTTCTACTTCCACATACTTCAAGTAGAACAGAAATAATACATTTACATGTGCAAAGTTTATTCTATGAGAATTAAGAAACATAGTGTTGAAGAAAAGATTTGGCAGTCATCGACTATGACTCCTTATTCTTTTAGTCTAAACTGGATGCAGCCATTTTCTCTTGATATAAGGTCAACGTTAAGAGAGAACTGGTCAGGGAAGATAAAATTATGCCACTGAACTGCAATAATGGTTTTATGTATGTCACTACTCAATCATTCACGTTGACTACACCGAAAGGCTTAATTTCAGAATTAAGGTAATATTAATATAGATTACCTTACGACCATCTACTGACCAGCCGTTGGTAGTTTTCCGTCCACCCTGTCTGTAAGTGGTTGCAAAGGCGCGAGCAGAAAAGTGTGGTTGAGGTCCACTCAATCAGCACGAGGAGTTGGGAGAAGGGGGGAAAAGCTTGACAACGACTCAGAAGGCACAACGATTGAACGTGAATTTAAAAATAAAAGACTACCAAAAAAATTTAATAATTCACGGGGAAATAAAGCAACCTGGAAGTTATTAGAGTGATTTGAATGAATTTGGTTTCAAATATGACTCACTTCTAATAAGTCACTACCGTTTCTAAAAGCTCCTATTGGTTATTATTCATCTTGGTGTGGAGTAAATCTGGATAAAAACTATGTCTGTTTGTACTACAGCCTATAAGACAATGAGTTTTGAAGGAATTTCGCTGGATGCCACATTTGGATTCCGGAGCAACTGGCGGGTTGACCTGTGATCTCTTTTTAGCGAACTATGAACTGTGGTGTAATACGATAAGAAAAGCAAGCACTTTGCCTGAGATTCAAAGTCAACCAACACGCAATAGCTTCCATAGGTAGATTTGATCACATGAATATCAGTTAAATGGAGACAGTGCATGCTTCTAATGGGTTCAAATATAACATATGTTTGTACCCTGTCATCATTTTGGCCTAAGAAATACCAGAAGGAAAGGTGGCTAGGAAACAGATCAATAACTACTCAATTTGTAATTGTTGAATATCTGCCAAACTTATAGTTGAGGTTACCAGTTTGAAAATCGATCATCTCAACGGTCAGTATAAAATTTAAGGACTCAGAGGAGGGAAAGAAATTGAGCATACAAGCGAAAGTCCAGTGGAATTGTAGAAAGATTCAATCGATGAGCACAGATTTATCCCATGAGTCGACAATTATGTAAAAAGAGGTAGATAAATGTCAAATGTTTTATTAGGTAAACTGATGTCAGACAGGGCATGGTGTTGGGGTCCAAATTGCTGAGTAGCGCGTAATGAGGATACTAATTTCTGTAGTTCCCAAACGCAAAGTGAAGCCAACCAATTTCACAGCACTTGGTTGAATGACTGGGAATACATATTCCACTTATACTGGGACTCTGTGGAGATCGTTTATAAAAGCAAAACGTATGCAAGAAATTTAATTGTACACCTTCATTTTCACGATTACTAGGGTTTCTGACCAAAACAAAATGGTATCGCTTATCGAAATAAGGAATTCACTATAGTTGTGAGAACAAATTGGATGAAGCCAAGCAAAACTAATGATCAATGTTTTTGAATTGATAGCAAAAATATAAAGATCACATGCAACACATGGGTTGCTGTGTGGCGGAGGCGGTCTGCGTAACTACTCTATGTTTTCTGGGGTAGAATATAGACCATCCAAGTGATGGGCAATAACGAACATTCGATTATATCGTACAGGCGGTGTGCAAACGAATAGCAACATGACATGCCAAGAAAAGAAGACAGAATTTCTACTGTTCCCCACCAGATTTAGAAGTGTTTCAGTGTTCACACTTTTTTCAGATGTGACAGCGCTTGTAATCGGTCACACCTATTTCACAACAACCTGTTTAAGGTATTGAGCAGAATGTACAAGTTTTTCATACAAGAATTCGAAAAATCAAGCTATATCAGTATTATCAGAACGTATCGGCTGGCCATATGAAGCCATAGTATCGACCAGTGCAATTGAAGTGAAACGGCTAGCAGGTCTAAGAGGCATAGTGTAAAAGTTAACTTAACACTGGAATTAGTTCGAGTAGGTTAGCGGTAACGTCACTGACTGCAACACTCTTTCGAATCTGAGAGGAGACATCACTTCACTCAAGGTTGCACATATGGGTTGCTGATAAGTGCCAACAAGCACAGAACCTAGGTCCAAGGTTTCCCACTGATTGCTTTCAACCAGTCGAAATGATGGGCTTGTTTAGGATAACTAGATTTTCCTTCGTCAATCTACTACATTTTTGCCGTGGAATCACGTACTCAGTTGCACACTCACAACTTTGCAGCAAGACGAATAGAAGTGACGCTTAAACATACCGACCTTACATGGTAAGTTCTTATGAGCGAATATGGATAAATATGGTTGATTTTGAGGAATATGACTGCATTTGTTGCATCAAACTATGGGATTCTGTTCAGTGTTTACCGAGATGGTGTTATTTTTGTTAGTAGCGTTGACTGGCAGTTTTCTGAGGCTTCATGATTACCATAAGGCTACAGGATTTTCTTGATAAATTGAAAGTTGTTTGCAAACCACAATGACGACGTGTGAAATCTCAGAAAATCGGCTTTATGAATGTGGGGATTACCACATGCATTTGCAACTCAATTGGTATTTTAAAGGTTACGTACATTCAATAAAATGTGATGCGGATGAAGGTATTCAAATCTGAGGTGTAAATTCGAAGCGAAATGAGTATAACTACAAAACGCTTTGTTAGTAGGTGCTAACAACATTATGCAAGAAGTAACAGTGCTTTTGTAGGACTACAACGAGAACATGGAAAGAAATGTGAAATAGTAATTACACGACTTAATGAAGTAGCACTTACAGCTGAAGACTGTAAAGTAAACATTTTAGGGTTATCTTCAAACGGGATGCCCGTCATTCTCCCCGACATTCAAACATCAACCGATATGCAGTAGGATAGTGATGCTTGGCTCATTTAAATGCAAAAAGCTGATCAATAAAATATGTCAAGTAAAATACATGAATAGTAGTAGTCAGTGAGCATTAGCAGCATAAATACTTAGGAACATTTATATTGAACAGAAAATGATTACTTAACGTGTGTAAAATAAGCACCTTTGCATGTCATTTAACATTACTCCAGTCTTCTGATGGTAATATTTTTTGGCATTGAATCCTTGTTTTTGAATTAAAAGAATCCACAGTGTAACTGCCAACCGAATATAACAGTTACAAAACAAATCTACTTTATAACCGTCAGTTATCATCATCTTTGTCTACTTTAACACAAATCCTAATCATATTGTCAATGTACCCACATTATTTTCATTACTTCGGCTGTAATTCATTCCTTGAAATCGTCATCTACTCTTAATCCAAACTTCGCTTACATATATGTATATCCCTTTGGAGCCAAACAGTCATATATTGCGGCTGGCCATTCATATTGCGTGCAATCAAACTGTAGTCAAAAGTAATGTTTATCGTTTTATTTGAAATTAGATTCCACCTGATTTCACTTATCTCTCTTATTTGCTGTGTCAAGTGTAACTTTCATTAGGCCGTACACATAACTGTTGAGTCTGAGGACAGTTTTTTGAAAGCCCTTGTCCCTTCAAATACTTGTCACTTTGAATCAAATTATTTTCCATTGTGCTACTATTTCGTAGTGCAGTGAAAAATTTTGTCAATGTCATTTATTTGTAGAATGTTGTTGGTTGTCGTGGTAGTAAGTAAAATCGTTGGTTTTCATCTATCGTTTGTCTTCATTCTTAATCGGGTTATCCGGGGTAGAGAAGTACTCCGCGTCAGTCAGCGATCGTGTCATAAAAACGTTAAAAATAGATGATCAATAAAAATGTTGCAAACTTCGTGAATGACACCCACACCTTGAAGACGGCATAAAATTGTGTGTGAACCACCTCAACTAAAAGCAATATTTCCTTTTCATCGTTTCTTTTACACATTCTGTACATTCTTCCTAATACTTGTGAAAACGAATGTTATTTATACAGACTTTTTGGTTGTGGCGGTAATTAATATAGCTGTTTGCTGCCGCTAGTCGTGGAAATATAATGTGCTTCCAACCATTCCGACTTCTGCCTCCGTGACTATTGCCTGTCGTGTACAATAACTGATTGTCTTGGGATTCTACAGGACTTCTCATCCTACTTCCAAATACTACGAGAATGAAGCCGACCGACGACCACTGCGGAGGGACAACAAATGTCGCCTTCTGATCTATGGAGTATCCTCAAATTGTGGTGGACAATGCCGAAGAGATAACCTCCAAGTAACCAGTGATTATCCATAACATTGACAATACTATTTGTGCTATAACGTATAACTTTTCATACATGTGTATCATAAAATCCATTTTTCTTGTAAATTACACGCAGTTTGTCATTTTGATCTGCTTGAAATTCTTTGGGGTCCACTACAACGCCATCGTAATTTGTACTGAACCTTGTCACGAACAGTCTCCAATCATAAGTCTAGCAGGATCTTTTGAAACTACGCAAAATTGATCGAGAGAGCTATCTTAATGCTTACTAATTGAACACAGATTCCAAAGTGTGATGCACGTCTTGTATGCTAGTGATCAAGGGTGAGCAGGAACTCAAAGAGTACCAATAAGGTACACCCCCGGGTCTCCATCTGTTTTTAATCAAGACACTGGAATTCATCCCATCGATTAGGGGCCATGTATAGTTTTTTGATTCACTGACGCATTTTGCATTTGACGTTGAGTGGAAGTAGACTAACTGTAGTCCATTTATATGCCTTGTTTAAGTCATTCTGGAAACTGACGTCAACAGGCTTGGAGATTTCCTTCGAAGTCTTAAGATTGTCAGTTTGTCGTAGTGAATTAGATGTGAGAGAATCCAAAACGTTAAAAATTGTGGACGTTTCACACTTGTGAATGTCATTCTTGCCCAGGGAACATGCTTATCTGACTGGTTGCGTAAGTCAGATCCTAACAAATGTGTTTCGATTTCATCAGTCTTATGTGTCTGAGCTGATGGGCGAACTATTATTTTCGATTTAATTCAAGTAGGTATTGTAGATGATGTTTTAGTACTGGTAAAACGATGGGATACAAGGTAGTTAGGTTCGCTTTGAAGGTCATGAACGTCACTATCTACCATCTGGAAACATTTAATCCCTGTTTTGCTCTTTGGTGGATCATATATCTAACAGTCTGTCGCATTTACGGCATGAGCTACTACGTATGAATTAAAGTTAAGATGGCTGTAAACCAGTAGGTTTTCATCTTTCAATGAAGTGTGCTTAGTTAAATAGCATTTTGGGCGTAAAGGCATCTTCATTCAGTTCTCATACGTCTGCCACTAGACACCATCGCCAGTATTAGAATAATCGGTCGGTGTATGTGATATATCTCAAGCTTTGAGGTCTGCTTCAGTCTGAAGGGAAATAACAGGCATTTGGGTAGGAAGGTTATTCAGTTAGTTTGAGGTGTAACTTAACACTTGGGCACGGTCAGTTAGAGCTGGTTTTTCTTTATCTGATCGGTTCTCAGTGCTGAGTGGGGTGCTTTAAAGTTCCACTCTCGATTTACTACTGTTTCTTGGCTTTATAAATGATATACCAGGAACCCTGCATTCCCATTCACCATTGTGTAAATGGTCTGAAGGGAAAAACAGAAACCAGCGGATGTTTCTGTACCCCACGAGGATATTTCTGAGACCCTTAGTCGGATAATTGGGAACATTCTGCGTCTCAGAACGGAGAAGTGTAGGATAATGGTTGTAGACAAGGATAGTTATGGTGCTAGTTTTTAATTCTTGAGGGAAATAAATACCTACCATGCAAACACTATAAGAGGTCCAGAGTTTACCCCGTGACCTAAATAGACGTTTTTCCGTCTTCGCCTTGAAGTCAACAAGACATATGGAATCCTAGGGTTTCTTTCTTGATATTGGAGACCCTGCCTCGGCTTTTTAACTACTTTATGTGGGCTTCATATATGTCTCTGTTAAGAGAAAAATTCTCTGGATATATCCTCAAAACAACCTCTCCTGGTTAGCTAGTTCATTAGTTACTAGACGGTCCTAAGACCAGATAAAGAGTGAAGGTTGGACATACACCTAGCAACCCTACCCCATGAAACCAATCCAATCGTTAAGGTAACTTCAATGCACAAAGAAAATATAAAAATGCAAACAAACTTATTCCTCACTCGAATCGGAGAGACGAAATGACACCAGTTGGTGAAAGCCTGACTTCGGGAAGCCAATTGGCACACCTGTCTTCTCTCCTCTCGATGAAAGCGAAAGTAAACATGGGGACATGCGATGTCCACACAATGTTTGAAGCTGGCTGGCAAGGCTGGCCAGATTGTAAAAGAGATGAGAAGGTAGGGCATAGAAGTGCTAGGCTAGGAATCTGAGAGGAATCTGTGGATGGAATGGAAGTGGACTCTCCCAACTGTCAACTGGAGAGTCAATAACCTACTCCGATATTGTCAGCCACGCGACAACCACGAGGTCACTGAGTTTTCGAGTGACTGTCATGATTTCCCTGAGAGCATCGGAGGTGCTTATGCAGTGGGAACCAATCTCCTCCAGCCAGCACCAGCACCAGTATCAGTATCGGGATCAGTATCAGGATCAGGATCATGACATCGAGATTCAAGTGGAAAGGAAGGAAGGTCACAATCATACAGTGCTACGTACGCTATGCACCTACAAATAATGCAGATGAAGAGAAGAAGGAGGAATTCTATAGACAGTTTCAATCAGTAGTGGACAAGACCCTACCCGAGTTGATGACATCAGAATTCTGATGGGTGGGGTGACATGAATTCCAAACTGGGAGGGGACAACTCGGGAAGAGAACTAAGTGATCATGGGTGGGGAAGCACTCCGTGAAGTGATGAATGAGAATGGAGAGTCGTTTGCAGGCTTCTGCTCATTCAATGATTTGGTGATTGGAGGTAGTGTGTTAAAACACAAGGATATTCTCAAGGCGATATGAATTTCACCTGATGAGCACTAAGAGTCAGATCGACTCCACCTCAATCGCAAGACAGGAGAGGTGCAGCCTATTGAACATAAGATCAGATTAAGAAGGGGAGCAGATGTAGATGTTTCTCACCACTCACTGTCTAGTGCAAGGGATCTTCAAGATCAAGTTGAAAGCTTTCAAGGAAGTTAATGATAGACCACAGTTCAAGTACAACACCAAGAACAGAAACCGAAGGACGAAACCACAAAGGACATCCTCACGTCAGCCATCAAGACAAAATGGGAGATATCGAGGGACATCCTGAAGAAACCTGTGTGGACGGACACTGGAACTCCTTGAAAGCTATGTGGAAAGAAACCTGCATAACCGTGTCAGGAAAGAAGAAAGAAGATAAGGAGTGGATTTCGACGGACATATGGGAGCTGATAGAGCAGGGAGGGGAGGATGGTGAAGCAGAAGATAAACCAGTCCAGTGAAAGGGTGAACGACGAGAAGGGGAACTGAGTACAACCTGTTAAACAGGACAAAGGAGTGAGGGAGAGTGCGCGCAAAGACAAAAGACACTTCTACGAAACACTTGCAAGTGAAGCAGAGCAGGCTGCTTGTAGGAGAGGCACAGACCCGACAACACTAAATCAAATAAACACGTAACTCTCTAGGACGGAAGAGACCAACACAGATGAAATAAGTAAAAGATAGTGAGGGCAAGCTAGTTATCAAGGAGGAGAAACAAAGAAAACAGTGGGTTGACCACTTCAAAAGCTCTTGAACGGGCCACCACAACCACCTGCAACTCATCCAGAAATACCACCAGCAGACCAGCGACAGAACTATCTGTGAACACAAGCCCTCCGACAAAAGTAGGAGTGAAGTTGCTGAAAACTGGGAAAGCAGCAGGACCAGATGGAATACCACCAGAAGCACGGAAAACGGGAGCAGAGACAACAGCGGACATGCTCACATCACCATTGCAGGTTTGCAAGAAAGAAAGGAAAGGTGCCTGCACACTGATTGGGAGGAAGGCTACTTTGTCAAACTCCCAAAGAAGGGAGACCTAAGTGTTTGCAAGAATTGGAGAAGAATCATGTTCCTATCACTGTCCACCCCAAGCAAGATATTATGTCGCATCACCCTGGAGAGACTAAACAATGCGCTGGACTCAAAATTACGACCGAAACAGGGTGACTTCAAGAAGAAAAGATCATCTGGGGATCAAATTGCAAAGCTACGCATCGTCATAGAACAAAGTATAGAATGGCAGTCAACTGGATCTTTACCTCAACTTCATCAATTTTGAAAAGGCCTTTGACAGTGTCGACCGAGGAGTAATTTGGCAGGCAGCTGCTTCAACACTACGACTTTGGTGCCACAAACCTTTATCAATCTCATTCAACAGCTATATGAAAATGCCACATGTCAGGTAATTCATAGTGGGAAGCTCAGTGATGCTTTTGAAGTGAAGACAGGATTAAGGCAAGGCTGTCTACTATGACCCATCATCTTGCTGATTGTGTTGGACTGGATCATGCAAGAAAGAGTGAGGAGCGAGAAGACGGGTATGCGCTGGTTGGATCGATGAAAAGACGGTAGAAGAAGATTTGGATTTCACCGATGATTCGTGTCTGATGTCACACAGACTTGAAGATCTACGAGGGAAAACTAGCAAGTTGACAGAAGGGGTGAGGGAGGGCAGGGCAGGGCAGGGTCGGGCAGGGCAGGACAGCGAAGACGGGACTTCAAATGAATATAGAGAAGACAGAGGTGATGATGATACCCAACCAACACCACCACCGCCACCAACAAGAAGAAGAGGAAGAAGAAGAAGAAGCACCAATCAGCATGAACGGGAGAAACTTAAAGGAAGTAGCCTCCTTCACCTATCTAGGCGGCTTAGTTTCAACTACAGGCGGTGGCACAGATGAGGACGTCAAAGCCAGGATCGGAAAAGCAATACAGGGTTTCATTAATCTGAAATCAGTGTGGAAACCTACTGCCCTCAGCATGTGGAACAGGATGCCGATTTTCAACACCAACGTCAGTCAAGTCAGTGCTGCTGTACGGTTCCGAAACTTGGTGCGTCACGAAAAGCATCTCCAGCAGACTACAGACGTTCGTAAACAGCTGTCTATGCTCGTTGCTGGGGATCGGACGGCCATAATAATAGGAATGGACAATGAGGAACCCTGGCTGGCAACGAAACAACCAAGAACCTATCATTCAACAAGTGTGCAAAAGAAAGTGGAGATGGATTGCGCATACACTGAGAAAACCATATGGAGACATCACGCGCCAGGCCAGGTCCCCGAGTGGAATCCAAAGGGAAAACGACCAGTTGGGCGTCCCAGGGTGACAGCGAGATGGTGTGAGGAAGAAATGAAAGCTTATGGCTAGTCGTGGAGCCAGGTTCGAAAGATTGCAGAGAACAGATCGCACTAAAGACGTTCTGCTAAAGCCTTATGTTCCACTGGGAACCCAAGGGACAAATAGTAATCATCATAACTGGAGGACAACGGGATCCTAGAACGGATTCCAGAAAGAATGAGAAGTGGTCAGGCGACGGTAAAATCTTTACCGGGATCAATTATTTGCTAAGCTGCAAACGGTACGGTATAGGACGGTTGGAGAGGATATGATCGTAGTGTATCATGACGCCCATAATCGTCTTCATCCCAGCCGATCGTTCCTAATCTTTTTTCAGGAATTCCACCTCGGATGCCGTCCTTCACGGGTGCAGAATGAGAGGGCACGTGCGGAAACTCCTGCCCGCTAATCTGAAGTTGGGGTGTGTGAACTGTGGAACTGCCTTCCCCAAGTTTTAACACTCCAATTCACTGGTGCTTTCAAAAAAAGGGTGAACGAAGGCTTGAAGTCCTGTGGTACAGATGGCAGCCACCACAGAAGAAGCCTTCCATCGTCCCACAGGCCGTAGGTAGTAGCGCTGCCAGTAGAGGGCCTATTAATTAATAATTTCTGTCGTTTAGAAATGGAGGAAATTGTGATATTTCTGAAGAAATAACCTACTTTATATGGAGGGATATACAAAATGAAGAGCCGTAGTAAGGTACATTCACAAGAGGAAGCTTTAAATTTAGGAGAGGTCATGCATCTTCATGTAGACTTAATCAACTAACGAATATCAGCCGAGTTAGCCCGAGTTGCTGTTTTAGCAAGTGAATCAACATAAATATCATGTTCTTTTAACTACACAGATAAGCGAGGCTAAAAAAGCGAACGATTCCACTGAAACCAGACGCTTCAAATTGGTTGAGGAGCTGGAGCCACGGAAAATGAAGTCAGAAATATGACAGAGGGAAATACATAACTACTCCAACCTAGACAGAATCCTTACGCACGGAAAGTAACCGATAGATAAATGTTTTGTTATGCTGTATACATATCAAAAATATAATGCCGTGACACGGTGCGATTTACGATAGAACAATGGCTTCTCAATACAACACTCAGTTGACATCAGAAGAAGACAATGTAATTGAAGGTGTGCTTACCTCAACCGAAATAGTACGATAATAGTTAAAAGTTCAATCGTTTGTGTACTTTTAAAGGCTCTGACCAAGAAAAACAAAATAGCATGTTAAAGGTGTAAAATGGAGCAATTAGCGTTTAGTGTATTTAACCGCAGTAGAAGTATTATTGCATGGGGCTAGAAGGTTTGAATTTTACAGTAAAAATATAGACATACTATAAGTTAGTTTTAAAGGGTCCAGGAGTCTTAGGCACCTTCTCTTCTTTGGTAATCGAGTGGGTTTGTTACTTAAGATTCACCGAACCAACGTTTTTATGAGTTTCACTACGGGCTCACCTGCTGACCAGCATCCGCAATGCTACCATATATGAGATCTCAACTACAAGAACAGTTTTAATGTTTCGTGACGGCCACAATGGCAGTGAAAATCTGAACAAACAATTAAATCTAAGAGATCTGCTCACCTAGTGACCTCGAGTGCAACATATTCGCAACAGTGTTACGCAACAGATTCCTCTGGAACCCATAGCTTTTGGCTGCATATAATAAGACAATTAACAGCGAATATATCCTGATAAAGGTGCATAACTCGATGTGAACTCTATGTAAAAGCCGTCAACATTGGACGACAGTTCTTCTAGCATTCGTTCCTTCGCTCCACAATAACTATTTATAATGGCACAAATGTATATTGCTGTGTACGTGAATACGAGGAGTGGAGACTACTTGAACTTAGAGATTCAACCAGATCACGTGATTACGTGGACACTTTGTGACTCCTGTAATCATCAAAGTGAGTTCTTTTTGGTCAGTGGAGCTACAAACCTATGGACTGATGTTAAAATAGACGTTTACCTGACTAAAAATGGAACTCTACAGACTGGTTAAGCATGCCAGCCACTTGTAAAGCAAACATCGAATATTGCTCAACCTTGATGCCAGGTAATGGTGAAAAATGGGGATTAAAAATGACCTAAACCCATAAAAACTGTGCGCATACTGCAAAGTGATATTTTCTTGTTCTCTTCATAACTCGTGTACACTTTCGATACTGTGATAGCGTGAAATGTCTTCCCTTCTCTGTACCTTTAAGGACCGCACATATGTTGTAGGTTTCTCCACTATTGGAAGCTTAGGTTTTTTATGCATCTTTCTGAGCGTGATATCGTGAACGTATTTAGTAGGAATTCTGGTGGGGTGTTGTTTGGTTTAGTTTCCTTGATTTTCTTCGCAGTGTATCATGGTTGGCTTTTATGTGGTCCAAGTTTCTGTTACCGCTGCATCAACATATGGTACATACCAACGCCTGCTGATAGTTGTACCTTCTATCCACTTTCTGTTCCGGTCTGTAGTCTCTGGCAAACGCTAGCGTTTTGTTCTTGGGATGAACTAAGATGTTATTGGTGTAAAATTGACCTATGAACCTTTGATGTATTTAACCGCGGTGAAAACTGATTGTATGTGGCGAGAAATTTTGAGTTATGCGGTGAAAGTTTTCACTTTTTATTAATTGTTGTTTTGTTTGGGAGATATGTCTTACAGTAACATTTTAATCCTTACTTATTGCGGCATAATTTACTACCTTGTTATTTTTCTCCGCCTTGTCTTGTAAACTGAACTTACCGGAGACTCCAGCGTGTGTCTTCGGAGCTTCGGCCGTCTGAGGACTGCGGCCGTTTTGATGGCGCTTGCACAGACAGATTAAAAATCTGATCATGAATGGGAGACGCTAACATTTATTGAGGATTCGTGCTCCGCAACCTTGAGTATACTGCAAGGTAGCCTGCACTTCTTTCAACTTGAAAATGCCTAAGGCGTCCTGCGACTACGAGGTTCTTGGCACTTAAAAGGGCACCACCTGGCCGAACATGAAGGTAATGGTACCGAGTGCACATACAGCCCTTTAAAACAGACAAAAATTGCTTGCACAAAGGCACTGAAAGCTGAC
Source organism: Heterobilharzia americana (assembly GCA_944470555.2). Lineage (NCBI taxonomy): Eukaryota > Metazoa > Platyhelminthes > Trematoda > Strigeidida > Schistosomatidae > Heterobilharzia > Heterobilharzia americana. Next base: position 64,126,532 of record OX104134.1, read on the forward strand.
CAGCAACGACATCAATTTAGGCGCAGAAACATGTGTTTTAAACTTGAGACATCTGTTCCACTATGATGCATCGTTCTGATAGTTCAGAGCTGGAGGTTCGCGATTACTTCTGCATAGTGGGTTGACTGGTGGCGATACTGAAGCAGCTGAACTTCCAGCTGACGAGGACTTGTAAACGTTCCCTTCATAGTTCATCTACTCAGGAGCTCACGAATATTCCACTGCCGAATTAGGACTTATTGATTTGAGCTTTAAGCTATTGTGGCGCAAACTGCTGCCGCTCTCAGAAGATACGTCTCTCGGACAAGGAAAAACCCATGCGACGGTACTGCAGGAAAGAGCATACATCTTGGCCGAACCTTTCGGTAAGTTATACAATGGTCCTCTGAGTCAAGCTAAAGTGCTCAATCTTTGAAAGTTGGGCTACATAACTTCAGCCTTCGGAGGAGATCAACAAATCGACCCTAGAAATTAGACTAGTGGCGTTCGTATCCATACCTTCCGAAGTTATGGAATCGGTGATTTATGATGGTTCGAGGGATCACCTTATGATGACTGACCTCTTTACGCCCCAACAAAGTGGATTTGAAAATAGGTACTCTTGCAAGACTGGCCTGCTCGGGGCGGTAGACAGATGGACTGGTGGCGTCAACTGCCGGGGTCGAACTAGCGTAGTTTGTCCGGACCTTTCTAAAGCGCTTGCCAGTGTTCATCACGACTGTTTGATTGATGAACTAGAGTTGATCAGGACAAGACCACTTCTCAATGACTGGCTGCCCTCATATCTACGAGGCAGTTTAGTTGGGGTTCGAGCACGCCTTTCTACCTCTGAATAAACAAGATACCCTAGTGGAGCTCCCTGAGATTAGTACTAGGGCCTTTTCGTTTGCAAACATACATAAAAGTCTTGTTCCAGAAGGTTTCTCCTGAGATCCTTCTTTGTGCTGGTGACGTGAAACTATGGAGGGAAGTCAGAAATCAGAAAGGCAATGATTCTCCGCCGGAGGACTTAACTCGACTTCATGGCAGCGGGCTGAATAATAGACTTAAATCCTGAAAAATGCAAGGTTCCGCATTTCAAATACGATCCATGTGTGTGCATAGCCTCAACGGCATGGAGCTTGAAGCGTCACAGATAGTGGAGGGTTAAGGTGTTTCAGTCCATCAAAATTTAAAATCCCATGCGCTAGCGACCCATAGATAAAATTTCGAACAACTTGATCATAGATGTTTGTACCAAGTTCTCAACGGCTTTCTGAGACCTGAGTCGGAGTTCGGGACCATCTTTTCCCCTCCCCTCTCTGCTGAAGAGCAGATTAAGGTTAGAAGGTATCCGAAGGTAGTCGACCTAATCGGTTTGAAAACTTAGGCCTATGACACATGAAGAACGACTAGTCACGTTTAATTTATGTCCTCCGAGATATGGAGGACTATGAAGGGGACTTGATAACGCTCGGAGACATCTTGAATGCCCCTGGGAACCCACTTCATTGCTCATCAAACCTTAGTTCTAGCACCAATCTTAGAGACGTACAGAAACTAAGCCAAGCACATAGAGGGTTGGTTGTCGCCAAAACTTATATTCCTAGGAGTTGTTAAACCCTAGAACGCTCCTCCCACAGAAGCGATCCAAGTTACTTCTGAATTCCTTATCCACTGAACCTGTACTCAGGATGTGGGCAAAAGCTTACTCAGGGTCTACTCACATTCCACACAATTCTCTTTGTCCTAACAGATCCCTCCTAACTTTTATTCACAAACGGTACCCTAGAGGCCACTCTTTAGGAGCAGAGCTTGAGACCGCATGTCCAAAGATCCATGTTGAGTTGTTTTCAGCCATGGCATGCAAACTATAAGACTCCTTTCCTGAGGAAGTTATTACAGACTCCTCAAAATCTGTCAAAAGTAGGATAGATGCACATTTAGGTCTATTGATACCGATGGGACGCACCCGGGAAACATTTCGTTATCTACGAATCACAGGGGGGTACATTAATTATTGATTGATTATATCTGTGATTTCGTATTTATCGGGACCAGTAGGACAGTTATGACCATTTCAAACCAAGAACCTACTCCAATAAGATAGACGTAGAACTCGTTCACTAATCCTACAGAACGAAGTTTGGGTGACTTCAAACAAATCAGGTTTCGGTATTCCGGCTAGAAAGGTAGTTTCTCTTGAAACACAGAAGCCCAACTGGCCATCGCAGCGTTTAAAGCCACTCCAGAGTGAGACCAAAAGTTATCCTGAGGCGTTACAACAGTCTGTTTGGAAATATGTATTTCGTGCGTTATGAATGCGTATATTCAGAAGTGAAAACTGCAGTCATAAATCCTTTTGGATGTAATTTGAGGCGTCAATTAACTCACTGTTATCTGTCAGCATCACTCATCTTGAGTAACTGTACTTGCTTTCCGCCGCGGAAGTGCAGCCAAAACTTTGCATATGAATAAATTGTTTGAAACGCTATTCAACGACAGACGACATTGTAAAAACTATGCAAATCGGTAAAATATTCACATACAACACAGAAAGTGTTCACAAGCAACTGCAACTTTTGGCGAGCGCGATAAAACCTGGAGATAACTCCTAGCCTCGCCTGTCACCCCGAAGTTGGAAACAAACTACTTGCCTCTGACTATAATCCGATCTCCCTGATCTCTTCAGTTGCGAAAGTCGTGGAGAGTAGTAAATTACCCAGTTGGTGATCACTTACCTGAGAAATCAATCTTAAACTACTGTGAACATGGTTTTTTGTCTGTAACACCAACTTGTTGATAGCTTAGAATAGCTAGACTCTCTCTGTTGAGCAGAAAAAGCCCATTCACATAGGTTTACTTGACATTTCCAGGGCCTCTGACAGGGTAAATCATGATATGCTATGTAGGAAACTTCAGCTTATGGTGGTACACAGAAAATTACTAATTTGGCTTAGAGATTATCTTTACACCAGATTGCAGGCAGTTAGATTTGTCTCCTCCCTATCTAATTAGTTCTCGATGTTGAGTAGTGTGCCATTAGGTTCTATTTCTTGCTGTTTCTTGCTTTTATTAATGACCTGCCAGGATCCTTCAATTCTCATTCAGTATTATATGCCAATGATCTGAAGATTCGGAGGGAAGTACAGGTGCCGACGGATATTTCGGTCTTCCAGGAGGACCTTACGGAAGTCCTTAATTGGATCACGGAAAATCTGATCCCCCTCTACTCGAAGAAGTTTGGGATAACGATGGTTGACAGACATAAAAGCAGCCCCAGTTCTTACTCTGTGGGTGAAATAAATATCTGTCACTTCAATATGGAACGAGATCTGGGAGTTGCATTAAGCGACACACTAGGAGCCTCAGTTCACTTTCATCTTGCAGCTAATAAGACTTATGGGGCCTTGGTGTCTCTTTCAAGAGCTTTAAGGGGTCTAACTCTTTCTCTTTTCACCACAGTGTATGCTCTGTAGATTCGCCCTCATCTAGAGAAGAATTCGCTTGTGATGTCCCTGTACTGCAACAAGGACACAGCCATTCTAGGGCGGTTACAGAGAAGAGCTATAAAGAAAGCGATTGGGTTATGGTGCAAACCTCACCCAGACCGCTAAGTTGCTCTTAAGCTGTGTCCAGGGCATACGATCATGATGTACCACATAGCCATAGTCCCCCCCATCCTAACAGATCCCTTCTAAGCTTCAATCGAAAGTTGCACCTCAGGGGTCACTCGTCAAGAATAGAGCATGAGAGAGCACGTGCAAAGATCTGTGCTAACTCGTTCCGAGTTCGAGCTAGTAAACTGTGGAACTTCCTCCAGCAGTTGTTACAGCCCCATCCCCTGATAATTTCAAAAGGGGGTTAGACGCACATCTTGAGTCTCGCCGTACCGAAGGGCTGTACTGGAGAAGCTTTCCGTCATCTGCAGATTAGGTGCAGTAATACTATCTTCAGACCAGATTAATAGTCGATTATTTCTATCCTGTCAGGTTTTTTGGAACCAGAAAGATAATCGCGACCATTGTAAACCCGGAATGTACTCCATTAAGGCAGACGTAGAACCCAAGGAACTGTCTTTCACTAAATCTACAACATGAAGTTTGAAATTTGATTTTCACCTTTCAACCGTTAAATTTTCGCTTCCTCGTTGCCTATATACAGCTTAACGATTGGAGGAGCCAGTAATCCACGGTTTTTCAGACGTGGAAGCTATTTAAATGAAAGCTTATACTATTCCGACAATAACCATTTGAACCATTTGTAATTGCCCGTTAAAGAGATATTGGATATTGAAATTGTCAGTCCGCGGCTTTGGTAAACTATGACGGGATTTCATTAAAGACTACCTAAGGTATATGGTGTAGTATGTTTTTATCACTTCGTAATCTGACTAGAATATCTTAATGTTTTTAAGAGGCTTATGCCGAGAATTTGAGGTGTTATTATGTACATATTAAGGACACCCTGAATATATTTGTATTAATAATGAAAGTAATGTACATATATATATATATATATATATATATATATATATATATATATATGTATATATATATATATATATCTGACCGTTCTTGATTTTTTGGTATCCTGGGGATAGCGTATGTAAACTAAGACCACTGACGTAGTAATGGCAAGGACGAAATCATTGCATATTGTTTGGGAGTGTATCACCGTAGGTTCTTTCGTGACCAATATTAACCCCACGATGAACATACGTTATTTACCCCTTTTTCTCAGTTGCGCAACCAGTATTCTGGTGGAATTCATGTATAGGAAAAATGGTTCGCTTTTACAGAATGGAGGTAAAAACAGTGAAGTTGAAGTGTAGACATGTTTGTGATTACTTTGGTAGATTACATGCGTAGACGGCGTAGGTGCTTATTTGTTATTCTTATTATTATTATCATATGACTTGCCACCGCTCGTCTTCAGTAGCCACATAGAACTACTTGGTTGTTTAAAATTCCCAGCTACCAAGAGGGCAACATAATGCAGTCCTGTAATCAGTTGCGTAGTGTGAGATGTCATTCACATGTATAACATATTCTTTTATTCTTCAGGATTTATTATCAGAGGGTCTTTCTAATAATGTAGAGTAGTAAGTGGTAATTAGTAGCTGAACTTACCGAAATCCTTTGATAACGCTAACCTATATCTTCATATCACTTTATTGATTACCTATGATAAGTATTTCAATGAATAAAACATTAGGATTCACTTTAATTCTTTGCTTCTGGGTGCTTTTGGACTGGTTCCAGGTTTCGTGGGGTGTCACACGGAAAAGAGTAGTACCGGTTCGACGAAACGTCACAAGGGTGAGGAGGTAACAAATTATGCATGGCGGATAACAAGTAATTGGGTGAATACGATCGGCGAACTGAGTTGTTTAGAAATAAATAAGTAGTTTGAAATGAGTATAAAACGGGTATCAGAGAGCCAGTTTATCTTTTTGTGATGTCGTAAGTATAGCCAGGCGATAAATCACTCTCCGCTCAATACCCTTTATATCTGGTGGACAAATATTAAATTCATAGTTCAGGTGTATATATATATATATATATATATATATATATATATATATATATATATATATATATACCTTGAGTGTACTTACGTACTAAAAAGATATACACAAAAGCTGTCGATTGACAGCATGCTTTTTCAGTAGTTTCGGTGTCTCACCAACTTCTGTTGTAGTCCGGCGAATTAATTCAGTTTGAATAGATAGGGTGCATTACTGACCCTTACTTGATAAATGTAGGTCGTGGCCTAGTACGTCAAAAGGAATGAGACTTGAGTTGCTTCACTGCTGCTGGTTGATAAAATTAGTTCTGCATTTTCTACGCGCTTAAGTTACTGAATGTAAAGTCAAGTATTTCGGGGTATATGTAGTTTAGACCTAAATATTGCTAAAACGTTTCCTTAAGTCTTTTGCATAGTATATTTGGAGCAGTGTCTCAGTACTAACCGCCAGTTTAAGTGCTGTTTTTTGACAGTTATGCTGCCTAGTTAACATACCGGGACGATATTACTACGTTGCAGTCCCAGTTGGCACACGTAACGTGAGGCTATACCTGGTACAGGTTTATGTACTAGGTTATGAGCCACAGTTACTCTTGGGGAGAGGGGTGTATGGTTCTATGCAGTTACCCAGTCCAAAATAGGTGAAGCGGGTTTCGAACCCGAAACCCATTGCATGAAGACCGAAGTCCCTAAGCCAATAAGTCACATAGAAACATATGCCCATCAAAGTAACAGGTGACATAAGGACAAGCAATGAAATGAAAACCATACTATCAATCGTAGGAAATTACAAGACAAGTAAAAGTAGAGTAAAAGAAGAGATGTGACATTGTTAGCTAGATGATGATAAAGCATTCATGTACGTGCTTCATTCTGATATACTCGGAGCCATATTTAATACAGTTCCCAACTATTAATTTAAGTTACCTGTTGAGCTCTAAGCTGGAAACAGACAATACCTCATATGACTCAAATCATTAGTCAGAGACTTCATAAGTGGATGCTATGTTTTACTTTAACCACTCATATTTTGGTACCATTCTCGATACTACCAGGGCAGTTGAATGACTCGTTTGAACTTTAAACTTAAACTCCACACCGTTCGTGTGACTGCTTCATTACACGAAGCCATCGAAGATCAAAATCCATTCAGCGATATTTTGCACATTGTGCAGTAAGCAGTGAACCGCAGCTATTAGGACTAGGGATATTACCTGGCTGCCCAAACCCATGACCAACTGGTTGAAAGTCAGTTGTTTAAACTAATGCGCAACAGCTCCAGTCATAGATTATGGTGGGAATGATCCCTTGAAAAAAAACATTTGTTCCAGCCTTGGTGTCCGGGTAGTGTCAGCCCTCATACAGGTCATGGAGCAATATTAACAATGAGGACTTGGACGTGCTTACTCGATTTCCATTCAAATAGCCAATTTTAATGTATTATGAACTTTCTACTAAATCTTTCAGTTTTGTGTTCGTATCGTTGTTTAAATTCCATACAAATTGTATTTTTCGCTATCACTTTGAAATTTTTCTTCACTTTTCTCATTCAGCTGCGTACTATTGGTTGAAATTCTGGTCGGTCTATACCGCTTTGAGTCACTAAACACTTTCTTCCTGACTGACTGACAAAGTCGACGTTAAATCTCATATAAAGGTGCGTCGGCTAAAGTTGCCACACTTCACAGAAGTACACAAGGTGCAGGCGTTAGAAAAGGAGTGATATCAAAGTTGATAAAGCAGTGTGAGAAGATAAACAATCTGAAGATAAAGATTAGTATGAATATCCAAACTTTAGAAGATGTAAAGGCGTGAATACATTTGCGCCACCAAAACTGATTCCCAGCCATGTCACAAAGTGCCCTCAACCAATGATTTCTATCGTATCGGGGACCCTAATCAGGCAGTTTACATCTCGCGATACACCTCAGACCAACAATAAGAGACTTCATCGACTGATGTCACTTCTTGGTCTGGTCACCCTGAAACCTCTTCCGACCTAATCTAACTTCCCCTAGCATGGCAAATCAAGAAAGGCGGTGAGTCAGTATGCGCAGTACATGTCCAAGTCATCTCGATCGACTAAGGTTCACAACCTCATTAATCGACTTGCCTATTTTGCGTAGTACCCTTCTGACGTCAACATTGCTCACATGGTGATTCTACCAAACGCGGGCAATGCTAGGAACACATCTATAATCAAAACCCTGTAATAGCTTCATGTTTTCTACTTTAATGACTATATTTTGCAGCAGCATCACAAAACGGACTGCAGCGCAGTATAATTGTCCTTTGACAGATATTCGGATATGTCGTCAGTCAGCACCACAAGTGATACAAACTGGCAAATGCCAAACGGGCCTTCTGTATCCTAGGTGGGATTTAGTCAGCAACCAGTTGGTTCGAGCCAGTGCAACTTCCGAAGTAAGTAAAGCCGTCGACATATTAACTCCTTATCACTAAGCTGGGAGTGGTTTCAGACTGGTCCTGGAGCATCATCTTACATTTGACAGGTGCCAGTAAAACGCATGCCAAACATACTCAGATTTCTTCTCTACACGTGCATAACAGTCTGCATTGTCAGTGTCTTCACCTAGCAGGACAGTATCAACTGCATACTCCAAGTCAACTAGATGACCTCCATGGAATATATCACTCCCTATGAAGTTAGATGTACGTAGTGTTACGTCCATCAGTACATCTATGATGAGGTTACATGGGAACGGTGACAGTGGAGGTCCCTGGTGGAGACCACGAGTTGCCGTTAATTAACTCCATAAACCGTGACGGCTGGGTGATTTCGAGTAGAGAACTTTGATTAGAATAATGTGCTTGATTGGTACTCCCTTCATAGTTAGATGCTGTCATAACACCTCAGGGTCGATAAAGTCAAATACCGCCTTCAGTTTAAGAAACGTGGGAGGTTTCGGCCGCCTGTAGGTATTAATGTGTTTCAGCACCTATCAGAGGGTAAAAATATGTTTGATGGACCCTCGTCCAGGTGTGAAACCTGCCTGGTTTTCTCGAGTTGGACAACTGTGAACCTTAAGATCTTGGACACTATTTGTCAGACTAGTTCCTCTATGGTTTTCACAACAGCATTTCTCTCCCTTCTTATAGACTAGGATATTCAACGAAGTACACCATTCTGACGACATTACCTCTGATTTGCATAAACTACATAGTACCCCCCCCCAGTCTTATCATCAATTTTCTAGTTCCATCCTTCAAAACTTCAGGTGACATACTGTCAGGTCCTTCTGCTTTGCATTGTTTCAGGTTCGATACAGCTTTCTCAACTTCAAGGAGAGTTGGAGAGCCAAAATCTACGTCCCATTCAGGTTCCGGGTGAATGTTGCGCTACCGGGCCAGTTGAACTGTGCTTCAAAATTTTCTGCCCAACGTTATAGCCGCCTGTCCTGGGAGGTCACCAGTTTTCTGTCCTTTCTGGTGTTGGTTTCATTAACCATCGTCTTCTTCCCGGTATCCTCACTCAGCTTAAATAGTTGCCGGGTGTTACCCAACTCTGATACCTTCTCCATTTCTATCGCTTTCGTCACCCACCACTACTCACGATCGATGTGAAGACTTGGTTAAATTACGTTTGAGTTGCTTTCTCTTTTCATTGTGGTCAGAGCCAGCTGGAATTAGTCTTCTTGCAACAGTCAGTCCGGTTGACATCGTGGAAGTCCAGTGAGGTTTGCTAACCTCCCGGTGTAGGTTACCAGCTGTCTACCACTGTTTCTATATCGGACTTAATATTACGTCAGATTTCCTCAGGATGAGCATTATTGTCACGTTCAAATAATTGCTTAGCTAACTCCTCTCTAAATACGTTCTTGCTGTTCTCATATTCTAGTCTTTACTGTCGATTGTTTCCTGCGACCAGCAGGGCGCAAACATACACGAGCCAGTACTAGCGCGTGACTGAAGTCAAAACTAGTTTTCTAGAAAGACCGGCAATCCTCCACTGATCCTCTCCGACATTGCCCTCTAGCCATATAATCGATCTGTGTCGATCCTTGCTTTCATGTTGGCGGACGCCATGTGAGACAGTGCTTCTCCTTGTCCTTAAAGTTGATGGCCAGAAACAAGTGATTGTTGGGACAAAATTGCAACAGACGATCACCATTGTCTCTTCGTTGGCATGCGATTCCGCAGATGATACCCCTGAGTTGCCATTCCGATTGGCTCAGCTTCCCTACTTGAGCGTTAAAGTCACCTGCCATTATGACTGCTTTTAAACGTTTTGCTTTGTGTAGTAAAATTGACAGCTTATGATAGAATTTATCCTTTTCATCATTCGAACTGCAGTCTGTGGGTGTGTAGGCGGAGACCACGAATAGGCATTGGCTAGTCGCACGATCCTTCTTAGTCCTTACAGATCCATTTAGTCGGACAGCACATAGACGGCCGTTGACTGGTATCGAGTCGAGAAGTCGACTTTCTGCCCTACATCTCAATGCTATGCCTGCAGCAGCGAGCTTACGAGTACTAGCCGTCAGGTCTTTGGATACTCGTAAGGTGGATTTTGAAGATTCACTACTATGGCCGGGTGAGGTAAATTTAGTAATGACACTCGTGTCCTATATACGTGTCTCAGAGACACGAGACACACACCTATGGCTAGAGATTCTAGAGTCCTGGTGAGCGGTGTTTACTGTCTAATTTGACATAGAGTTCGGAGGTTGAAAGCTCCTACATGAAACCGATGACGGGATCTTAGGAGACAAGGAATGAAGTTCGATGACTTTGCCTGTTGACAATGGTCGCAGAGTGAGAAGTTGAGTAAGGCGTATGAGGCCTAATATTAGTATGAGGAGGTGAAGTGAAAGAAGGAGTCAGAGGTGAGGAGGATAGGCTATGTTTTATTTTGTCTTGAGTGCTGGTGGTGACATGTAGGCGGTTGACTTCTCGGCTTCGCACATCATAGAAGGCTATTTCTTCTTAAGGCGGGTGAAAGGGAAGAAGGTTTGTGTGACAACAGAGTCCATTAGACATCTGCTACAGGCCTGTGAGTTGTTGTTTATGGGTCTGGTTGTTCTAACACCGAACAGACAGATCTCATATCGCCGGCACCGAAAGAACTTGAGGCCAGGAGGAGCGTGGCATTTTTGAGGTCGACCTTTTCTAATCCTTCCTTCCCATTGTGAAGGTACCATCAATGTGTCATTGGTGGTCACCTAAGAAAAACACTTTACTGCTGTCACACCCCATCCAGCTAGCAGCAGTACGACTTCGCACTCAGACCCCCATCATTGCGACGGTAACTGCTTTTCGGCTTACTACTATCGAACAGACCTCTCTGTGTTATGCAAACGGGACCACCACGTCAAGGTAGCAGCTGTCGACCATGATGTGCTTCCAGAAAGCTTCCCTTCAGTATGACATCTAACTCAACTATTCTGGGTGCTTTACATTTTCGGGCATTGACGCTGATTGTACTGTGAACTTGTTTGTCCGGGAGTCGGGAAAGCATCACCATAAATATTTGTTGTACTTTGAAGACTCGCTTTTATAATTCATCCAAGTGAACTGTTTTGAGTAATTTCTCTGTCTGTCTGCTGGTAAAGTGTATTCGGTGTGCACTTACCGTAAGATCTTATGACATCATCAGCAGCGGGCTTTGCTGGTTTAACTGCTGATCATGGACGTGGAGGGGACTGTAGATTGCTTGTCTGGGGTCGTAGCGATGATAGAAATCAAAATGGTTGGAGACTTGGTGATATGGGTGAAAGCCTGTCAAAATAGTGTAGGTGTATAGACTGTGTGATATTTGGACTTTTGAATATGTTCGTGCATCTTGATTTATTTTTCTGCCTGTGAAACTGGCGTAGCCTACTATCATTCTTCTCCTATCCACTTATTTTTGGCATGCACTTGTGGAGTGTAGCAATTCGTAGTGATGGGCTTATGTGCCGGGTTTCAAATTGGTTTGCCCGTGTCTCTGTGATGTCAGTCAAGTGTGTTTGTCAGATATTGTGGTGTTAACTCGTGACTTGAATTTGCGATTTGAGCATGTTGGCTGAGAAGTCTTTTAAGCGGCTAATAGAGATTAATCGGTCGCACGTTAAATGATACGAACCGTCTTCTGCACATGTGTACAGACCACAACCTATTTTCAGTCAGCAGCAATTTGTGTCAGAACCATTGTCACTCTGGTGCTGGATCTACTCGTTGATACTCAAGTCCAGACTCAGGGTAATCAGGTTAAAACTAGCTACCGGTGGTTGGTTGCACTGATGATAGCGGCTCCTCTTAGGACACCTGTGTGTGTGTGTGTGTGCTAAGTCCATCTGGCGTTTTGTTTGTGACAAAATCTTTTTAAAGTGATCTGCGTATGGAAATGAGTTGTTTTCGGTTTCTCAACTAAATACCAATCTGAGCTAGATTCAAAGGTAGTTGTCGAACCTCCATTAAGTATAGATGTGCATTTGGTAGATTACAGTAAACCATGAAGATAAAGATGGTGAGTAGAGGTGCTTTTGACTTTGAAGAAAGTCCAGCCAATGAATACTGGATGTTTGCAAACCTTTTTGAAATTTTGATGCTGCTCATTGTATTTTAGTAGACAGTGCGTAATGTGTAGGGATGTGCCTAAGTTTCTTACACGATAGATTGCGCAACAGTTAAGTCTGGACCGTTAGGCCTGGTGGTCTGAACTTGCTAGTGGACTGGAACTAGTAGTTGCATCTGGAAATGGTTAGAAGCTGTTCTAGTTATTGTATATGACCGGCCGCAAGAAGTATCAGTGAGATGGTCGGCGAAGTAGATGGTGTACCGATTAACAGCCTTTGTAGACACTCGGGAAGCTGCGCAGTACACTTTGAAGTTCGATTTAGCTACTCTAATGTTCACTGTGCTTTACCCTATAGTTGGTTAGCTCCAACCTTTCTAAGGGAGCGGAGGTTAGTAAAGAACTTCAAGTTCTTAATCGTCCGCCATAAGGTGCGTGACCCAACTTATCCATTGGGTTTTTTGTGATGGAGGTGAGATTGTAGCTAGGGGACTGACTGCATTGTTTGATGAGGTATAGCAGACTGAGACTGTTCCATCACTCTAGAATGTATTTACCTGTACTCATCTTTAAAAGGGTGTGTATGATATCCATCATCCTGCTACCAGTCGCGTTTAAAATATTGACCACTGTCATACTTTACAGGCTCTGGAAAGCGTTTGAAAACTAATCCGGTTAGAGCAGGCCAGGTTTCCCTCAGGTTGTGGATGCATGGGTCAAGTGTTCACCCTCCGTCAGAGGCTGAAACATTGTCACACATATTGCAGACCAAGGGTCGTTATATTTCTCTATATTAGGGTTATCTCCGATTCGTCAAAAAAGTCTGTGCTATGGAATTGTCGGTAATCAGAAGGTCTTGAGAAGTTTGTTAACATATTGAAGACCCTATGCAAAAACAGCCCAAGTAGATTGAAGGCATACAACCACATTTCTTCTTTATTCCAAACTAGAGATTAAATAGGACTGCCCGATTTCACCCTTCCTCTGTAACCTTGGCATCGATTACTTTCTCAAGACAGCTTTGAAGGAGGTGCATGTTGGTATAGCTATCTCACCAGATGAAACTTGAATCTAAAGTATGCAGACGACATCTTTTCGCTGTTATAACAAACAAGCTACTGAAGTCCTACTCAGTTAGTTAGCGGTTAGTGTACTTAAGTACGGCATGTGTTTCGCGCCATCGAAGTGCAAGGTGCCCCTACAAGTTTGGTGGGAAAGCGTAATTGCATTCGTTTTTGTTAGTGAACCATTGAAAGCTGTCGAAAAGTTTGTTCCTGGTTAGTTATTTGAGTGCTGGCGAAGGTGTGACTAGGGGATTTCCAACTGTCTATAGCGTGTCATAGCGGCTTGTCAGTCTGGGCTACCTTTGATGCCGTCGTGACGTTAGCCGTGCTGTAAAAGTTCTGATGTACAACGTGAGTGGAAGCAATTTTGCCTTGTTCCTATGAAACCTAACTTCTCTGAGCTGAGAATGTTCTATGACTCTGCATGTTCAACCAGCGTCTTCTGTGTTGGATTGCTAGCATTCGATGTGAACAATCCTAAGATAATGCTTCACCTGTTTGGATATGATGGAGATGGTCACTTATTGAACGTGGTCATCTTGAAACACCAGCTTCTGTGACTTGAAAATGTGTTACTTATTTGGTTCCAGCGACTCCCTGGCCCGTTCACTGTTCACCCATTCTGGGGCTGATTGGAAGAAGCAGAGAGGTGACCAATGTGACTGGGGGATGAAGGATAGTCGTGTTGGATTAGTACATTGTGATGCCTCGCAACTCTAGATGGGGTCCGAGAGTTCACGCAACTCAGTGGCTTGAGACGATCACAGACAGCTTGGAATTGTAACCAGTGACGAACTTGCTTCAGACCTGTTGCTTCTTATATTTCCAGAAAGTAGAACAAAAGTATTGAATCTGTCCTCGAAAACTGCTCTAATAACCCGTCTGTATTTTTCCCCATTCTCCCCCCTTTTATCAATTTTCATCTTAATGCTACTGTATTACTTTGTATGACACATCTCCTGGCGACCATATCGTATCAGTTTTGTGTTTAAAAAATGTACAAAATTATTCACTAGTTTCTTGTGAGTAGTAAGATAAGACATACAATCTGATATCTTGTTCTCATCATGGTCAGTGGTTTCCGGCAATACCGTAGGATAATCATGGCTAAACCATTGTAACCTGTCATCCCGTCTTCAGAGAACCGCGTTTCTTTGGTATCTCTTCACCTTTTTAACTTCGTTTTAATGTCTCTTTCAGACGCTTGTTTAGTTGCGTAATCACCCACTGGGTATTTTCTTAATAAGATCGTTTCCATCTTGGGAAAAATCCCTTTAAAAAAATATTTTCCACAATTCTTACCTCTGCTTTCAAAATTTTGCTTTGATTGGGAGAAATATGTTGCAAGAGTGATGAATAGGGAAATTATATTGGCCACTTTATTCATTCAATAATTTTACACTTAAATATTAACATTCAGACTTACTGGTTCCATATGGCTTTAGTATTAATCCTCACTTCTGTTACCAATTAAGCTTGTGAGTGTTGAAGTCCCCCATGTTCCATTCTCTATCGCTTACAGATTCCTTTGTTCATTACTTGCGGAACGTTTAACTTTTGCTAACATAGTTTCTGATCTTGTAGAATGGTACCCGAAGTCATCTTTTGAGGTATCATGAAAACTAGTCAAAATATTCCTTACTGCTAAAGATCGTTTCTGAAGTGGGATGAAAGTTTCGAAAACTCTTCTTGTAGTTTATGAAACTGATCTCAAGTGTTAGTAAAAATAATACTTTGTCTAATGTTTACATTCAGAAGTCCCACTGGGTCAACTGTATACCTTCGGTTATTCGCTCATTGGATCACAGGTCCTAGTCTACCTGGAACGAATTCGTACATAGGCTCTCAACAGGTACTACTTTAATACGTCAAAAGTGAATATTTATAAATCTTTACTTAGTTTCCAAGTCTTTCAATGAAGAACGTCAATATGAAACTCAACTGAAATCTATATAAAGGAAAAGAAAGGTTTTCATCTCATATCAGAGACAAGTATCTAGTCCTTGTCTATCTGCCTTTTGACCATATTTATTTTTGCACCAGTCAATCAAACTATTAGTCTATCTGTCTGCATGTCAAAAGTACTTACGTTCGAAATTTAGGGTGCATAGTCCAACTTTTTTCACCTTTTCAGGCAAAATGACTCATAAATTTGTTTGGTTCAGTTATATGGGCACAGGTCGTAACTACTTATTGTTGAAAACAATTTGACTGATCTTCCAATACTTTTGGTGTTTCCAGGTATGTCTACAGACCAAGCCTACCGGAAATCAGGAAGCCCTGAGGCTTCTACAGAAGTCTCTTCTTTGCAGGTCAATCGGAGCAAGAATAAAGAAGGTAGGTCATCTGTTGTCAGCATTGCTCAACATTTCTCAGCTCTTGAAAAACGTCTTCGATCTAGACGTCCTGTAAAGGAGCTGGTCAATCAGGGAATATTACTGAACCGTACGTTGCATTTAAATCTTACCGATTTTTATCTCATTAGCTGCGATTTCCAACCCTGATAAAGTTCTACAGTTACAAAGAGCTAAGGTTTCTTGGAAAAACTCTTATCTCTAATATTGTGTTTCCTTTAGACTAGTGATTTATTAAAACGCAAAATTGAACAACGACCAGATAGACAATACCTTATCAGTCATCATATTTGAGAGGTAAGGTTTCATATCAGTTATAAGTTACCGCTGTAGATGATAAGCCGGGTACTTCACCTTTCATTCTTGAGCAGTGTCACAATTTGGAAAAGTCACAGTTAAAGGAAACGTTGGCTACCAAGCTCATTTCCAGACCTGGTTCACTGGAGCTAGTTGAAAAGGGTGTACTGCAGGTAAGTTAGTGTACTTATGATATTATTGAATTCGACCACTTGCTTTTGCTATTAGTAGTGTGAGATTTCGCAATATACACGCTATTCTTTTTTCACTTGGCAGCATTTTACTATGATTAACTAAATCTTCGGGTTATTTGTCATAAATAAATGATATTTACCTCATTAGTCCAGTCATATATTTCATAGTAGATGGATAATTCCAACAGATGTACCGAAACTGCTCCATTGAGATAAATTTCAAATGAACCTTACCAGTAACCGTGTATAAGATTGTATACAGGGATGTAAGTTGTATCTTTTGTATGAGAACCAATCAGGCTATTCAGTTATCCAGACTGAAGTGGAGTAGTACAGAGACGGTAACTAAATAGTTGTCATTGGGTTGCTCAGTCTTTTGAGTCGAAGGTATATCCATTCAGTTTGAGGGGGGAAGTGGGATTTCAGTTAGCATCGTTGTGTTAGCCGTTTGTATGATTAACCTTAAGAAGTATTTCTTTGAGTCATCTATGTAGTAAAAATATGTTATTTGGCGACGTTTTGCTAAAGTGATGGATTGTTTATGATCATAGAGATGAATTTTTAAAGAAGATATCTGGTGAAGCCATTATACTTCGTGCCCTGTGTCTTGATTCGATCACGTTATGTTATGTCCGTTATCATCATCTGTTGTTTGTTTTGAATATTTTTTCCAATATTAGGTGGATCCTGGTGTTGATTCGCTTATCAAACAAGGTTCTATCCCATATCCTAGAGTTGAACCAGTTTTATATCAGAGGACGTCAAGTGAGCGACTTCAACCTATTCAGGAGTTGGCCGCCATACCATCACCTCCGCCGCTTTCACTAAGTACAAAAACGCATAATAATTCTGTTCGTGCTACTTCCGGGAGGAATCGTTTTGTTATTTCAAACAAAACAGCTGGTAGTCGGGCTATTCGAGATGACACAGTTGTTTCAAAATTAGGATCATTAGTTTTTCATCAGTATTGCCCGGATTCGTCCAGTTCGTCTTCACCAAGCCTCTCAAGTATTTCATCACCTCAGCAAAAACAACTGGTACGAGAGCTACAACAGGCTGAAATGTTGCGTCTTCAGGATACGGCACGTGCTCATCGTTTGGTCGAACGGGAATTATGTGAGCGTGTGGGTATGACATACAATAAGCCAGCGCAAGATGATATATATGTGGATTTAACATCTGACTTATCACATCATGATCAAATAGATGGTCAACCAGCATCTTCCCATAATTCGAATTTGTTTTCAGCACACACTTCGCTATGCACTTCAAATGCAATTATGTGTCCTAAGAATCAGATATCTTCAACCAGTTTGCGGACTAATACCTCAAAAGTTTCATCATTGGACTCTACATTCAGTTCACCGAGTTTGGCTCATCTGAATCTTACTCAACTTAAGGGCGAATGCAAAAACAGAAACTTACCTCGAGTAGGTACTAAAATGCAACTAATGCGGCTTTTGGATCCATATCGCCATGAAATATTGGCTAAGTATTTCCCTAATTCTGTAATGCATTGGAATGAAGAAAGGAAATCGGAAACAAATGAACACTCCCAGCCATCGAATTGTGTCTTACAACAAACACAATCATCTCTTCAACATCAAGATCATGATCATATGCTTGAACTAAATAGTCGCCAAGCGTCTGAAGTAATTTCTGAGCGTCAAATGATAGGTGTAAATATCCGAGATTTTGACTCATTACTGCTTTCCCACACTGAGCCTGTGAGTGTTTGTACTACGATGCTTTCTTCTGGATCAACTTTATCGAAAGGCTTACAAGAATACTCTGATATAGTTATGGGATCCAATTGTTCCAATGTTTTAGTCGCTCAACCTTGTGTTCCGTTAAGACATTCTGTTTCTGCACCATTTTTTTCAGAAACCTCGTCCGAGTCATCCGCAGGTGAGTTTTTTTGTAGAAAATACTTCATTATTCAAGGATATTTTAAGATATACCAAATATTACTACTATATTATTCCTATTCAAACTTGTTTCTTAGACTACTTTTTGAAAAGAACCAGACTGGTGAAGTCGGAAGTAATTTTAGTATTTATGCACATATTTAATCTTCACATTTCCATTCACTCTACTCAGCTTTGAAGAACATAGGACACTATCAATAACACAACTATTCTAGAGTATGAACTCAGTAGCCTTAAAGGTATCTATATCGAAGTTAAGACTCAGTATTAGCCTTTCTAATCTCGAAAACACTTCATACTTCAATTATGTAAAGCGTATACTATACTGACGAGTTTTTATTACCACCCTCCATTCTTCCTGCCAGTTGTTTTTTATGGTAATTTCCTCATAGTTTAGTTCTACATATTAGTGTCCAGATAATGGTTTACTGTCTAAACTCACTTTTCGAGAAAATGCTTTCAGGATTTAGAACAGCAAGGTTAAAAGCATGGGGTTTAGGGAACCTATCTAGTCACGACTGAAAAGCTCATTAGCACTTATGAATCCGCTTAGGTTTATGGACGTCTTTAATTTGTTACATACATTATACACAACAAAGAGAAAACAAACTCGAGGAAGGTTTAATGACTAAAAACTATGATAACAGTAGAAGTGTAAGAAATATGGAAAAGGAGTGAAAAATAAGATGTCAGTTTGGAATGGCAAAACTTGACTTTGAGCTATATTACCTACACTTTCGAATTAATTTAGAGTAGTGGCTGACTCATGGACGCATTTGACTCTCAGCTGATGGATTGCACTTTCGAACCTCACTTCACGTACGGATTTTCGCATTCATGCAAATGGCGTAATCTGTAGTCTAATATACTAACTGGGGCGTGAATTTTAACTCGCATTCGCTGGTTTGCATTCACTATCACTTAATCTGAGTTTGAAATTTAGTGTTTTTTAAATGCTGATTTGCTTCATATTGACTCCTTGGAGAGTAATTTCAGAGTGTGACTCCATTCTGCGGCTCAAGGATTATTATGACATCTGGAAAATACGGTATAATGTTTCACCGTGTATATCGTCACTCAGTGTTAGTTGGAATAACTTTATTTTGGGAGAAGAAAAAGCGGAAGTCAAATAAAAGCATGACTGCACTCTATGAACTCACTGTCTGTCAGTCGGAGTATTGTATGAAGGCACCGACTACCTGTCTGGACCGTCGATATGTTGGTAACCAACTGTTTGAGTTTCCTAGTTAGACTTAAATATAGATCACAGTGATTCAGATATATTCACCTTCCTTTTAAGGTCATTTGTTTGTTCATCCCTTCACTTACACTTTTTTGTTGAATTTGATATCCTTGTTATTCATTTTTTATTTTTGCGTTTTTATGAAGTGCAGCAATCTGAACAGATTCAGTTGAATACGAGTTGTCACGTTGTCTGATCAAAATTGAGGTATTACAAATTCTCTTAAAAACTGGAAAAAAGTGGTCTGTCCTTGCGAATAATTTGCTCTTATGTCCTGGACAATTTACGTAGTGTAACGGCAGGAGACATATACCGAAGTAGGCCATTTTGTTCTTGGCTACGCTAGTGACTTTATTATGAGACATGAAATTGACTTTAAGTACGTAGACGACATTGTTAGGCAAAGATACTAATGAAATGCACGCTTCTGAACGCTTTGAACAGAAATCTGAGTGTGTTTGGCATGCATTTTGCACTTATCAAATGTGGGAAGATGATTCTGAACCGATCTGTAACTACTCTTCGTTTAAGGATGAGGAGTTAAGTGGCTAAATGCGTCAACCAATTCACTTACGCGGGGAACTGCATCAACCTGGTTGCTGACGAAATCTCGCATCGGATACAGAAGACCCGTTTGTCACTTGCCAACTTGCATCATCTGTGGCATTGACTGACAAGATATCTGACTCTATCAATGGACGAGTATACTGCGCTACGTTCCTTTCTGTTCCGTTATACGGCTTTGAGACATTGTCATTAAGAGTGGAAGACATGAAACGGTTACAGGCTTTTGATAATAGGTGTCTTCGTAGCATTCCTCGCATTTGGTGGAATCACCGTGCACGCAATATTAAGGTTAGGTGGTTACTATTCAAGGGAAACCAGTTAGTCGATGAAAATATAAATTTTCACTCGATGAAGTGACATGTGTTGCTCATGTGGTGCTATCGTCTTCGTTTGCATGCCTAGTCGTTTGAAATATGATAGAGTTCGAAGAAGGTTCAGAGTATTATTATTATCATTACTAATACTACTACTACTACTGTCATCATCAACAAGTGAACACAAAAATGCTACAGCAAGGGCATCAAGAAATGCACCACACAAAGTAATACAACAGCATTATGAAGATATAAACTATGGGAAGTCGATAAGTTAGAAAGAACAATAAGAATAGCATGGTTAGAAGGGCAGTTCAGTAAGGTACAGTCGAAACAAAATATTCACTACTTTCCAGCAGCAGAAGATAGGCGAAAGCTACAGCATGATCGCCACTGGTTTCGATTCTGAGCCATATCTGATAACATCACGAGTCACTGAGTTGCATGATCTCTCTGACTCCACCTATCCTTACAGCACACAGACGACTGTTGATGGGGATCCAGTGGAGTGGTGCAGCTTCGACCAGATGGCTTAGTTGTACAGGGATGCCATCGAGGGTGTTTGCCGATGCCAGAGGGTTGCTGGATAAGCGTGCTTGAAAGGTACTTGGTGTGTAGCTGACGGATGGGGAAGTAATTGGAAGGATTTCACTGTGATGGTGTATGTGGTTCTGTGGTATGCAGCAGCATGCATCGATAGGGAGGCTTTATAGAGTCGTAACTATACGTGCCTGTTGTCGGATCTACATGGAGATGTGAACGTTGAAGGTGGTGAGGTTAAACGGTGTTTTTGGTTTCAGGATATCTGTGTCAGATGTTGGACTGGAGGTGAGATGTATGAATGGTGGGAAGTGTTTGTCGACTGGGAACGGTACAGGGCGAGCTGTAGTGTGTGTAGTGGAGAGTAGGTGAGTGCAGTGCAGTGCAGTGCAGTGCAGTGAAGTGAAGTGAAGTGAAGAAGAAGACGAAAGGGGAAATTGTGATGCTAAAAACGTTCAATTGATATGTAAAAGCAATGAAACGAAATGATATCAATAAATTGAGTAGTCGGTTAGAAGTTTCTCAGTGTGGAGAGTTTTAGTATTGTGAGAAAGTTGAATGAAAGCTTTGAAATCTTCATTGTATATTGTCAATTCATATGTTGTTTGAGAGCTGGGATACTTCCTGGTTGGCCAGACCTAAGCAGGTGGTTGTCTTAGGGGGCCACTCTCCTAGCCGTTGACTTAAGGACTAATCTACAAGGCAGTAGAGAAACACCAGGAGCTGCATTTCCATGATTGCCAGTGACCAAATTAGGTTCACACACCGTTCATTCTATCTGAAACCTGGAGCTTATGAGCACCACTTAGTTGGGAATTAAGGTTTTCTAACTCCTCTCGATTAACCCTCATTATCCACCAATTCAATGATAAGCGCCGGACATTCTCTTGCCGCCTTCCATATCTGTGAAATTATTCCTGTGACGTGAGGACGGGGAATAGGACATCTTTGGCAGAGGCTGTGAATGCATGCCATAACATTTAGGGGCTCAGAGTATTTAAATAAAGAAGTAGCAGTAGTCCATGAAGTCTGATTGTTGGTCTGAACCATGTTGGAATGTTAAGACTGCATAGATGGGGACGTTATTTCAGCGTGAAACCATAGGAGCCAATGGTTGGATACCCTTAGTAACATTACTAAAAAATTGGTCACGATAGGGGAGATATATTCATTTTTTGACTACTAAAGTTTGAACATTTCTTGTTTCAACCTTCATTTTTGAAGTTAATTTTCTTCCCATACGCTTTGTTAAAGTTGATATCAGTTTTTTCCCCTCCAGTTGTTCTTTGGAGGTTACTTTGTAGTGTGGCAACTAAAACTGCTACATTTCTATGAGTTCTTTAATTTTGTCTATCTGAGCCTGAAATTTTCTTCTTGAAAAATATCTAGACATTATGTAGACGAGAATTTCTTTCCTTCACTAGGAAAGTAGCTATATTTAACTGCGTTTGTCGAGAACATTCTCATTATGAAGTTGTAGTTTTATTTATATCTCTATTCTTAAAGTGATTGTTTTATTTAAACTAGGCTCCTGTCTTTTTATGAACTGAGCTTTTCCAGGTAATGATTCCTTTTAAGCTAATATTTCATTTCTAAAAATCCTTGTCTTTACAGCGACTGGAACTCGTTTCCAAATTCCTTCTGGACAAGGAAATATATCTTCAACAACTCTCATACCGGTCACTTTTCTTGTTGATTCAGCAAGTGAATCAGATCAAATTTCTCAAATTCCTGTTTCATCAGTTGGATTACAGTTTGTTAGGACTGCAACGAAACAATCAGTTGTATGTGTAACTCCAAATTTATTTCCAGATGCTCAAACTTCTAATAATGGATTTGGTTCAGAAAATGTAAACACTTCGTACTATCCAGTAACTGATCATCTGTCTAAGCTGAATTATACATCTTCAAGTCAACCACTACCATTGTCCACATCTATAGATAGTTTATCATCTTGCAGTGAAACGCGATCTGCCCACCACATTCCTGTACAAAATTTGCTTGATAATCCAGTCATTTTATATTCACAAGTAGGTCGTACTGGCTCTCCATCGTCAACGACACTTCATCAAATTGAAGAAATGTGGTTAAGAATTCGACAGTTAAGGCGTAATATTGCTCAGGTAGTGTCACTTAGTAACCAATATCTGATGTTTATATATATATATATATATATATATATATATATATATATATATATATATATATACGTGCGTGTGCATCCGCGCTCATCCATATTTCTTGAGTAACATGAATGTATTGATCCATTGGAAAAAGAAAATTCTTCTCGAGGTATTTTTCAAAATATGAATCTGATAGTTGATTATTTGATCCTTATTTTGTTAAACAACAACAACAACAACAGTTAACTATGATGATTCCTGTGTTTGTTGTAAAAGAGTTGTATTTCGACTAAACTAAATAATAATTCAACACATCTGAGTATACTTTATAGTAGATTGAATTGCATTGATAACTTCGAAATCACTAGGTAGAGGTTACCAAGATTATATATATAACAACATAAGTGAGTGTAAAGTTAATTCGGATAGACTAAAGGTTTTCTTCTTCTTAAACTATGCATATGCATTGATACATTATTTCTGTCAGAGATATAGTGAAAAGCATGATAGCTCGAATAGTGGCAGGTTGCTGTATGAAATTGTGCAATAGATCCACATTTTTATGGTTTATCATACTTCTTGGATCTTCACAATAAAGTAGGCACGCAAGAATAAGATTATTGAGTTACTGACCAACACATATCTAAGTCTACTGGTATACATCAACTCAAATTGCGAATATCCAAAACTCAGTCGTCACTTAAGAACAGGTTGTTTGAAGCTGCGCGTGATTTGTGTTATCCGTCAATTTTAACCAGAGTTATGCGTGTTGCAAAATCCCTAAGGGTATGGAATTGAACTGATGACGTATGATGCTTTGTCGTTCCAGAATAACTATCAATTCAGCCTATTTGCTTTTTTACTTCTATGAAAATTTTAACCTCATATTGTGTTTACACTTTATGCTTTCTGTTTTAAAAACACGAAAATCTCACGACGCGATTCAGTATTCTTCGTATGTTGATGATTACTTTCAGCTGTGAGTACTTCCGGTTGTCGATTCAAAGCGTATCTAGGATGAATGTTTTGACTAAATCAGCTCATTCTCATAGGTAAAAGGCTTTCGCAATTGAACCAGCACAAAGTCAACTTAATTGTTTGAAGATAACTGATGGATAATTTACTCTGTGTAACTTATAGTACCGGTCTAATTCTGTCACGGCCATTCCGTTGAGCAATTACAAAGAATCGACAGTCTGAAAAATAACTCATTTTGGTGATTCTCGCCTTCCTGAAGCATAAAAGGTGCACTTTAAACTATTCACTAAATGTCCTGCATCACTTGGTAATTAGCACATACACAGTGTAAACCAGACTAGGATGTCATCCCAGTATCGTTTACAAAAGGTTTTACACCATGGGATTCACCTGATGATGTTATATATTTACTGTCTTAGTGGTAGAATAGTTTCAGATGGAAATGAATACAGTAAATCTAGCCAGACTGAAATCACAAACTACTCACCATATATATTCTGATGCCTTTTGAAAAATAAGTCTTAGGACTTGTTTAATAAGAATCTATCTTAAAATTGATCACTACTATTATTATTATTATTAGTCCCTTGGGTTCCTAGTGAAACAGAGGGCTTCAGTAGCACGTCTCCAGTGACCTCTGTTCTCTGAGATCTTTTGAACCTGGTTCCACGACAGCCCACAAGCTCTCATTTCTTCCTCGCATGACCTCCTCCATGTCACCCTCGGACGTCCAACTCGTCGCTTCCCATGGGGATTCCACTCGAGCAACTGGCCTGATGCGTGGTGTCCCCAGTTGGCCTTCTCAGTGCATGCCCAATCCATCTCCACTTCCTCCTGCATATTTGTTGGGTGATAGGTTCTTGGTTGGTTCGTTCCCAGAGCTCCTTGTTGCTTATTCTTTCTGGCCATCTGATCTTCAGTAGTGAGCCAGCGTAAGCAGTTGTTGATGAATGTCTGTAGTTTATTGGAAATCCCTTTCGTAACGCGCCAAGTCTTTGAGCCATACAGAAGTACTGACTTGACGTTGGTGTTGAAAATCTGTATGTTGTTCCGCATGCTGAGTGCAGAAGATCTCCACACTGGTTTCAGGCTAATGAAGGCCTGTCTTGCTGTTTTTCCGATTCTGACTTTGACATCCTCGTCTGTGCCGCCACCTGTAGTTGAAACAGTGCTGCCTAGGAGTGTGGGTGAAGGAGGTTACTTCCTTTAAGTTTCTCTCGTTGATGGTGATTGGAGTTTGTTGTTATTGGTGCGGTATCTTCACCACTTCTGTCTTCTCTATATTCACCTGAAGTCCCGTCTTCGCTGCCTCTTCTGTCAACTTGTTAGTTTTCGCCTGTAGATCTTCAAGTTTATGTGACATTAGGCACAAGTCATCGGCGAAATCCAAGTCTTCTAGGTTCTTTTCCGCAGTCCAGCCAGCGTATCCCCTCTTCTCGTTGCCTACTGTTTGCTGCATGATCCAGTCGACCACAATAAGGAATATCATGGGGAATAGTAGGCAACCTTGTTTCACTCCTGTCTTCACTTCAAAGGCATCACTGAGCTTCCCATTGTGGATTACTTGGCATGTGGCATCTTCATATAGTTGTTGAATGAGACGGATAAAGGTTTGCGGTACTCCGTAGTATTGAAGCAGTTTCCAAATTGCTTCTCGGTTGACGCTGTCAAAGGCCTTCTCAAAGTCGATGAAGTTGAGGTAGAGAGCTGATTGCCATTCTATGCTGTGTTCTATGATGATACGAAGCGTTGCTATTTGGTCTGCACATGATTTGTACTTCCCGAAGCCTGCCTGTTCCGGTCGTAGTTTTGAATCCAGTGCATCTTTAAGCCTCTCCAAGATGATGCGGCTTAATATTTTGTTTGGGGTGGGTGTGGACAGGAGAGTGATTCCGCGCCAGTTCTTGCAAACACTGAGGTCTCCTTTCTTCGGCAGTTTGACAAGGTAACCCTTCTTCCAATCGCCAGGTACCTTCTCTTCCTTCCACACCTTCTGGAATAGTGGTGTGGGAATGTCTGCTGTTGTCTCTGCATCTGTTCTCAGTGCTTCTGGCGGTATCCCATCTGGTCCTGCTGCTTTCCCACATTTCAGTAGCTTTATGGCGTTCAGGACTTCCATTTTTGTTGGAGGATTTATGTTCACTTGTAGTTCAGCGTCTGGGCTGTAGGTGGTATTTCTGGACGAAGTGCAGGTGGTGGTGTTGGTGGATTCAAGAGCTTCTTGAAGTGTTAGGCCCATTGTTTCCTCTGTTTCTCTTGTTTGGTAATTATATTCCCTTCATCATCTTTTGTTTTCTCGTGTGTTGATCTCTTCCCAGATATCAACCTGGTTATTTGATTCAATGTTGTCAGGTCTCTCCTACCAGCAGCGTGTTCTGCTTCACTTGCCAGTGTTTCGTAGAAGTGTCTTTTGTCTTTGCGTGCACTCTTCTTCACTTCTTTGTTCAGTGTTTTATACATTGTGCTCAGTTCCTCTTGTCGTTGAGCATCCTTGCACTGGTTTATCTTCTGCTTCACCATCCTCCTCTCCCTGCTCTATCAGCTTCCATGTGTCAGTCGAGATCCATTCCTTGTCTTCTTTCTTCTTCCTTCCTAATACGGCTGTTCAGGTTTCTTTCCACATCTCTTTCAAAGACTTCCAGTGTTCATCCACACAGGTTTCTTTGGGGATGTTCCTCGATATCTCCCATTTTGTCTTGATGGCTGCCGTGAAGATCTCCTTTGTAGTTTCATCCTTCAGTTTCCGAGTGTTGTACTTGAATTGAGGTCTATCACCAGCTTCCTTGAAGGCTTTTAACTTGATTTGGAAGGTTCCTTGCACTAGATAGTGAGTGGTCTGAGCCTACATCTGCTCCTCTTCTTGATCTTGTGTCCAGTAGACTGCGTCTCCACTTTCTTGAGATTGAGATAAAGTCGATCTGATTTTTAGTGTGTTCTTGTATCTGGTGAAATCCATGTCGCTTTGTGGATATCCTTGTGCCTGAACACACTGCCTCCAATTACCAAATCGCTGGATGCACAGAAATCTGCAAACAATTCTGCATTCTCGTTCATTTCACCGAGTGCTTCTCGACCCATGGTTAGTTCTCTTCCTGTGTTGTCCCCTCCCAGTTTGGCATTCATGTCGCCCCACCCATTAGAATTTTGATATCGCCAACTTGAGTGGTGTCTTGTCCAGTGTTGATTGAAATTGTCTGTAGAACTCCTCCTTTTTCTCTTGCTCTGCATTATTTGTAGGTGCATAGTGTAGCATTGTATGATTGTGACCTTCCTTCCTTTTGAGTTGAATCTTGCTGTCATGATTGTGGAGGAGATTGGTTCCCACTGCATGAGAGCCTTCGATGCTGTTGAGGACATCATGATAGCCACTCAATAACTCAGTGTGCTATGCTCGTGGTTGTCGTGTCGTCTGGGTGACAACATCGGAGTAGATTATTGATTCTCCAGTTGACAGTTTGGAGAGTCCACTCCCATTCCATCTGCTTTCGCAAATTCCAAGCACTTCAATGTGATACCTCTTCATCTCGTTTGCAATCTGGGCTGCCTTGGTAGGTTCAAACATCGTGTGGAAATTCCATGTCCCCACGCTTACTTTTGCTTTCATGGAGAGAAGAGAAGACACATCGGCCCGGCTAATTGGCTTTCTGAAGGCAGGCTTTCACCAACTGGCGTCATTTCGCCTCTCTGATTCCAGCGGGGAATAATTTTGTTTTTATTTTTTATATTTTGTTTGTGCTTTGAAGTTTGTTTAACGGGGTAGGGTTGCAAGCCTTATGCCCAACCTTCCCTCTTTACCCGGTCTTAGGACCGTCTAGTAGCTAGTGAACTAGTTAACCAGGCGAGGTTAAAGTTGATCACTATGTCATAATGTAATCTGTAGTATGGAGGGACGATATGCCCAAAGTCTTATGAGCTTGTTAGGAATGTGAATCAATGAAATGAATAATTAAGGCCGAAATTCTCAAAACTGTGAAGTGACAAGTCGGCTATAACAAGACTTTTCTTTATTCCCCAAGTCGCGAGCTTAGTACACTATAATTGCAACGAAATCGGGGAGTTTTACTACATTCAACAATGTTCATTCATGGATTCCGATTACATGGATAGCGTAGTTATTTTTATGCGTGACCATGGAGAAATGCAGACAAGTATCAGTCATCTAAAGATGAGCCCTGGAATCATTGGAGTGAAGGCTAATGACAAAGATAGTAAGTGATTTTCAAGGCGGAGCTCAGTATGAAGCATCAACCAATATACATGAGAAATAAAGCAACCAAGGGAAATTATCAACTCAGCAATCACCCTAACTGGATATTGAAGGAAGTGTGCGTAGTTCTACTCACTGAACCCTCCCTCTCCTAGGTCATTTGACGATTCTAGAGAGAGGGAGCGAGGATTGTAATTAATATTGAAATGTGCTGTATAAGATTAGGTAGTTTAATCTGTTGCACTTTTAGACTATAAAGCGTAAAAATGAGATTGTTGGGCAATGCCATCAGAAATTCAGTTATTTTGCAATCATACCGTTATGAAAGACTTGAACTTTTGTCGAACTTCAAGTCCCTGCTAACGTGCTCCATTTTGTAGCTAATTTACAGTATAGTTTTACCAAAACCTATATATCCACATGAAACGTTGCCCTTGTTATGATCATTAATTCACAACGTTCAGTTACTTCCTGCCTTGTCTTGTTCTCACTTTCTAGTGACTGCGTTAGGTTTCTGATCTGAGTGTTTAGGAACTGATTTACCATGCCATTGTCCGAGTTTTTATATCGAGTCATGTCGTACTCTCAAATAAGAACGGCACCAGCTAATATGGGATCAATTTAAATTTTCTTTAAATCACTGGAACATTGATTTACTAACGATGTTCGGTTTACTTGGTAGCATAACTCTCCAGGTTTTGTTTTGGTGCTTTCATACATATGTAGCATATTTATCTTAACAACTGAAGCATAGATTTGTATGAACTACTACTACTACAAAACTTGATTTGAACCCAGGGAGTCATGACGCATCCTCAGGTTGTAGAAGCCATGTTTCACAGAGGTAGAGCAGAAGTGGTTATACCGAAGCGTTGTCAAGCCGACCTTTTACGGTCGGACTAACGTGGTGACGTCGCTCAGTGTGGTTCAAATTGACGTATGCCACTCTGGCTTTCGACATGCGATTGGAAATTTCACCACTCACATAGGAACCCAGATACACGAAGTTTTCGACTATTTCCAACGGTTGACCAGCGAGAGTGAGTGCAGACACAGGCTACTGGGAATCTTGGAAAAGTGGTTTTCACTTCACTGGTGGAAAGCAGAAAGCATACCTACGGAGTCTAATCGCGAAGTGATTAAGTGGGACTTGATTAGGTTTTGTGTTATCGCACAGTAAGACGATATTGTCCGGATATTGAAGGTCGAATGACCGTTCTGTGGGTAGTGGATCTACAGCACGATCATATTATCTACAGAGGTGTCGCCCGAATGTAATGGATGGACGTGAAGTTAGAGAGGAATGGAGAAATGGGACAATCCTATGTAACTTCACTTTTGGTTTGGAAAAATGGGGACAGGTAATTGTATGCTGTTACTCTACGTGATTTGTTATTATATTAGGCTTTCAAGGTGATAATAAATTTCTCAGTTACGTCCCTTTCCAACAGACAATTGTAGAGTACAGCTCTGTGCAACGAATGGTAGGTATTCGTGATATGAAGATGCCGGATGATTGTTCGCCTGCACTGCGTGTGATGATGTTGAAGCATCTGGGGGATGGTAAACACATGATCTCTGCATCGACGACTTGAACGAAATCTTGCCTACTACTTGCGAATCATTTTGTCATGGGTTTTACAAAGTCTGGGAAGTGTGATGTCAGGTAATATTTTCGACATGAATGGTAATGGACTATAACCTCGATGATTGTCACGTACATTACGTGAACCTTTTAAAGGATGGGCACAGTGATGACGTCATCCGAGAGTGATGGAACACTGTCATTCTGCCATACCTTCCCAATCTATGTAGTCAGTTGTCTGACTGGAGTGGTTCCTGCATGGTTAAAAATAGTCGGGGGTAAGTTGTGTGAACTGGTTGTCTTGTGGGGTTTCAGAACGTGGTGTTCCCTATTGATCTCAACTTCGTTAGGTGTCAAGTGTTAGTGTTAGGTGACGACGGAACACGACACTGAAAGTGAGGTTGCCGGAGCAGTGGGGCAGCTGAAGTGGTTTTCGAAGTGCTCCATCCAGCGTTTCATGCGTCTTTGGAGATTGTTTATTGGAGTACCATCTACCTGACAGACCGTCCTACTGATGCCAGGCTTCTTACCTCCACTGACTCGGATGAACTGGAACAACTCGCGGCTATTGCTGGATGCATGTGTTGCTTCGATCTGACTTGCGGGTTCTGACCATGAAGCCTCACAGTCTGTGCATAAGTTTTGTGTAATCTTTGGTGTAAGAGACTTACGCAAAGCATTGTACTCGCTATGTGCTAGACTGGATGATTGGTTGGTTGGTTGGGTGTCATGAATTTGTATGGAGGTCGTAGAGACCCAGTGTTTATTGTGGGGACGTTCTTCAAAGTCGCACACGGCTTTACTCGTGATTTTCATGGGTTCGTGCAAGTGCGTCGAATACTCGACTACAGTTGGTGTAGAATCGGTGTCCATCCTTAAATTTGGCTCGTATCGTTATTTAGCTAGAATGTTAATTGCAACTAATTTTCTTGTATCGACCTGTTATGGACGATGATTTTGATGATGAGTGAATCGCAATATGAGGTTAGCACACACTGAAGTATGATCCTAGTCCAGACAAGTAGTTCATATGGAGCGGCAGTCATGTATGCACGTAGGCTATTGTTAGCTGATTGGAGTCTGATGTGTTTCAGTCCAGGGTTGAGTGGTGGAGGTAGGACGCGAAGTAGCACAACGGGGATGGGTGGTGTTGACTACAAATAGGTTGTGACGTGCGCAAAGCTGCAGAAGATGATCACCACTATCTGACCTGGAGCCAACTGATGCTCATTGGTCATACAAACGGCTGTCGTCTGATTCGATTCTAGACTCCTGACGTGTGCATTCAAGTCCCTTGGTAGCAGTACAATATCTGTTGAGCATTTTGGTTGATGAGGTGACTTAGTTGATGATGGAATTCATGGTTGGTTGGATGCGGGCTGTAATGCGTCGGAGGATAGGGAGAGATGAATAAGGGATATTGTTTCTCTTGCAGGTCACTTCTTGCCGTAGATGAACCTTCTAGCCTTACAGCACACAGACGACTGTTGATGGGGATCCAGTGGAGTGGTGCAGCTTCGACCAGATGGCTTAGTTGTACAGGGATGCCATCGAGGGTGTTTGCCGATGCCAGAGGGTTGCTGGATAAGCGTGCTTGAAAGGTACTTGGTGTGTGGCTGACGGATGGGGAAGTAATTGGAAGGATTTCACTGTGATGGTGTATGTGGTTCTGTGGTATGCAGCAGCATGCATCGATAGGGAGGCTTTGTAGAGTCGTAACTATACGTGCCTGTTGTCGGATCTACATGGAGATGTGAACGTTGAAGGTGGTGAGGTTAAACGGTGTTTTTGGTTTCAGGATATCTGTGTCAGATGTTGGACTGGAGGTGAGATGTATGAATGGTGGGAAGTGTTTGTCGACTGGGAACGGTACAGGGCGAGCTGTAGTGTGTGTAGTGGAGAGTAGGTGAGTGCAGTGCAGTGCAGTGCAGTGCAGTGAAGTGAAGTGAAGTGAAGAAGAAGACGAAAGGGGAAATTGTGATGCTAAAAACGTTCAATTGATATGTAAAAGCAATGAAACGAAATGATATCAATAAATTGAGTAGTCGGTTAGAAGTTTCTCAGTGTGGAGAGTTTTAGTATTGTGAGAAAGTTGAATGAAAGCTTTGAAATCTTCATTGTATATTGTCAATTCATATGTTGTTTGAGAGCTGGGATACCTCCGATGTTGCCAAACTGATACAGATCTGTACATGTGGTATGACGAGATTTTTTTGTGATGTCTAGATGATTAAGAAGGATGTTAACTTCTTCCTACCAAGCAGTTGGTCGAGTGGTTAGTGCGAAGATTTGCTATCCATTGAGATTCCTCTGCTTAGCATTTAGTCCGATGCCCATCAGTAGTGTTCGATAGGGCTGTCGTTCTGTGGTCTTTACACTCGCTTTTTATCTTTTGGTTTGTAAGTGTGAATCCCGCCCCACTTACTAAGGTTTGGTCAACTATGTAGTACCATCACTCTTCTCACAATGTGTGAATTATTAACTGGTGGATGAACATGGTTGTTGAAAGAGATTCATTTGGTTCATTCCATTACGTGTCGTATTACTCACTGCTTTTATTTCATGATTTCATCGGTAGCTATGAGATACTTTTTTCCGTTACCTAACAAGATCTGACTCCGTTGTAAGTGTTCATTTATACGATCATAAACGCATGATTAGGAAGGTGGTTTCATATACTCGGGGCTGAGAAAAGAACTAAAAATAATTTACGACTGATAATTGATAGACTTGGATCCTATTTCAACTTCCAAGGTCTATGCAGCTGGTTAGTATTATTAACTTACTTGAAGCTTGTGTCACACTAAGATGTGCTTGGTTGTTGAATTATATCATTAGTGTTTTGTCTTAAATTGTAGTCAACAACCTCACAATACATTTCAGTTGATGGTGAAACTGCATCAAATCCAGGGAATCTGGAACATTTGCAACAAGAACACAATCGTTTAGCAGTACTTTGTCGTTTACTTATCATAGAACGCCTTGATACTTTAGACGAGATGGATACAAATGACAAACAGAATTTGTAAGTTATGTATTCATATTGTACCTTGTTCATTATTATCCCACTAAGGCAACATACAACATTCCTTGTTACAATATACCTTAATATGTTACTCGTTGTTTTCTTTCGACCTCATTATTTTAGGTTTTTTTTTCATCAGTATTTGTTATTTTGAACTAAGTAGACAAACTTTAAAATATTGTTCATTCAATAATTTATGAGATGTTGTTTTTCTGAGGACTTTTCTCTTTTTTAACTTTGATTCGTTTTTGTGTTGTTTATTCAGCGTTTAGGTGTTTCTTAGTTTACCTCTAGGCAATGAACCACACACTTATTGTGTGAGGGCTAATGATACTACTGATCTGGCTGCGCAAACCTCGGTTGGCGGAGCTGTGTTAAAACCCTTGACCCACCTATTTGAAGTCAGTTGTTTAAACCAATGAGCGACAGCTCACCGCATTGAAAGAAATACTAAACTATCGCGGACCGCGCTTTAAATAAATGTAATTCTGATAATCTGTTGCTTGTAAATGAGCGCATTCACGCTATCTAACAGAAATGACAAGCAGATAATGCTATTCCTTGTTTCACAGTTTGTGAAGAGATATATGCTTCACTTTCTAGCTTTCTGGCTTCAATTATTAGATTTATGGGTATGTATTACTGAAAAGTTCAATAAATAGATGTAACAACTTCCCAACACTTTCTTGTTGTAATTATTTTATTATCTGATGAAAATCAACCCGTAATTTGGATACCACAGAGTTGATTTATGGATACGATGCAATCAATAACACTTTGTATTAAACTCAAAGAATAAGGGTTTTTATTTTGTAGTTTTTTCCCCATTCTTATCGGTGTTTAGAGCCTAGAAATTACACGAAGTAACTCAATCTGTAGATGCATTGTCATCATTTGTCTACATATTCTTACCTACTGGGAAATTCGATTACTTATCAGCTACCACTATGCAATTATTATCATTGATCTTGAGTTATTAATTGTTGGAAATAATGACTGTTGGCAATAGCTTTTAGCTCATTTCTATTCTAGATGGATAATGACCAAGTTAGCAATGCTTTTCTTTAGGTTATTATAAATTAGTATGCTGCTGCAGGACACTTCCACCTTTGGCTTGGAACTTTTATTGTCCATAGTATTTTTAGTAGACAAACATTATGATCGTGTCATTCTTGGTTCAAATGGCTAGTTTGTAAGTGATTCGATGACTGAATTAACGACAATCAATGTTACACTGATTGTTTTGCGTTCTGTAACTTCGTAGTCCACGTACTAAACTCTTATCTGCTTATTAAACACGCTCAAAACTACTTCAACTAGCTGGATAGTATAATCTCTTGTCCCCACAAAATAAATACGGTTATATATATAACATAGCAACTATGTACCTTTTGAAAATCCTATCTTTAAGGTCAGCACATTCTCAAATGAGAATACACATTACCAGTCAATAAACCATATTTTCTATGCGTATGTTTAATGTATCAATACATTTGTAGCGTGTTTATCTCACTTTAGTTCATTACATTGGATAACCTTAAATACGATTGTGACTCAGCGTTATGCGTATATTTCCATCTGAAGTAAATTAAGTCTATGCATTCAGGTTATCATTAGTGTAATTTGAATAATGATACAACATGAATGAAAAAGAATCTTAAACCTGTTCATTGCGACGTGTACATACATAGTTATCTTGTAGCAATATTCAAATTTATCTTATCCGATTATACCATCCTATCACTATGCTTCCATATGAGTGTCAAGGATCTGGAAATATTTCATGTCTCCATAGGGTGTACTTCCCACCTTGGAACTAAATAAGTGTGTTTCTTTGGAGTATTGGAATTGTATTTCCTTCATTGGGATTTTACAAATATATTTCATTTATGTATTTTCCTCATCTTTAATGGTAGGGAAGAATATTTCGAACAGAATCGGTTATTTCTGTCATGTTTAAACGTGTTTCTGGAAGAGATGTTTTAGAATTTCTGTTTTTATATGAAATAGAAAGAAGGCGTTTGATGATTCAACAGGTCTGTTCACATGGAAGTACGTGACTTACTGGTTGCTTGTTGACCGAAAACCTAAACTAATGAACCATAGCTTTATTGTAAAAAGGCGACTTGTTGAAATTCCCCCCCTTTTCCTGTGCAAATGGTTCCATTCACTTTGTTTTTCTATCTTATTGTCTAGCATCAAACTAAAAGACGATCAAAATCAATTTGTGTAGTTTGTTATATTAACATGATTTTTCACTTTTCATTTAACAATTTTCTGTTCTAAATAGTAATGTGTCTGTTTTACAGGATATATATATATATATATATATATATATATATATATATATATATATGAGATAAGTCCTAATAGTTCAAACTTAGATTGTGTGGTTGATGAGTATCCATGGTGTATTCAGTCAATTTAAGTTCTCATCTGTCAACCGTTGTTCCATGGATACGGATCCTGGGAAATGCACTTACCTGAAAAGTTAGCTGTATCTGATGAAGTTAGAATTTTGATATATATTGTCACTCACTTGGTGTGTTATCACGAAGGGTTATGAAGGAGTTATCAGTTAGACTCATTGGGTTGGGTTAACATTTCCATTGTACTACTGCCTGTACGGAAATTTTTATTTAGTTGACATGAGAATAGCGTCACCATTTGATGACCATTTTTCATTCCAGAACTTTCAGAGATGAACAAACTACTATATAGCTGAACTCTTGAGTGTTATACACGAGTAAGAATAAGTGTTATAATGTACTCATGAGTCATTAGAATGGTCTATCCACTTCAGAATATGTTGTGTTTCTATTGAGTTGCCGTGAGTACCAGATTTATTATCTACTGGATTACAATAACCTCCTTTATGTGATGAACGTATGCCGATTTGATTTTGAGGCAACCTAACTCTCTAAATTGAGTTTTGGTGCTTGTTGTGAAAGTTATGATTAACTTATACGCAAGTGAATTTCTAAAATAATTTCAGGGTCCAAATGAGAGATCACAGGTTTCAAAAACCGTCCCACTTTTGAGGTCATTAACGCTCACAAAATGGTTGTGACTCATTGTCGACTTTCAGAATGTTTATCAGATGGATCTCTGTCTGTCTCATATTCATATCTTGTAACGCAAATGGTATTCTTTATTTATCCTTTTTTTTCAGTCATGAATTGAAAAGTCCGTGTAGTTCAGATTTTAAAATTGAACGAAATCTGTTAACTTCTTACTTAAGAAGGCTTGGTGGTTCTTTGAACACAGATTCTGTGTCGTCCAGTACAACTTCATCTTTAACCGTAAATTCTATTACCAATACTCCTAGTTATGCTACCTCGGTTACACTGCAAACACCAGAAATTTCTGGTCATTCAGATTCGTATCCTATGAGACCAAATTCAAGATATGATGATCACAGGAGTATTGAAGTTACCGACAATACTAATTGTTATAATGATTTCAATAATAGGGAAGATGGAAAGTTGGATAATACTGATGTACTACTGAATCATCATCATTACAATAATGAAAAACCAGTTTATTCAAATTTACAAAATTCTCCTGTTTCTGGTCTCTCAAAAACCATATACATATGAGTGAGTGTAAATGAATTTTATTTTTATGTGTTATGCATAATCTCAATTTTTCATGTTTATTACATTCTGTGATGAGTTGGTCATTGAGAGTGAGTGTGTTTACCGTTCTATTGCTTCAAATTCTATTTAAATTCATTATGACCAACCTTGTAAGTATTATGTTTAAGTGAAATCATTATGAGTACTACACATTCCAAGTTATAATCTTCGGCCAAGTTTCATATGCATATACATTTTAGTGAGGCCATTCCTCCTGTGATATAGATAAAAAGATGAATGTGAGCTTTTGTTCGTTCATATTTTTCAACAAGTGTAACACTCAATTTAGGACGACACCGTGACTTTTGTTCAAATCGATAAGCAATGCCATTTAGATTTGTCCAGTTCTATGAACAAAATCTGGATTCGGTGATTACATCTATAGTGGTGGTCATACTTCAGAAGATCATTGTCGTAGACAAGTAATACGGTATCAATAACCGAAGTAAGATATAGGATAAATAGTGACATAAAGTATTTATGATTCGATGGAAGATGCATCTTTACCACCGGGATTAACTGTTTTCCACATGTATACATATATCCACTGGCCAAAAAGTATGCATTTCTGCACTTGATGTAAGTCAGCAACCAGTTATTCGGTGATGCAGTGATATAATGCTTTATGTTAGGTAAAGTAAAAACAAACACTTTTAATAAGTGCTTTAACCACCTCATCTTTTTATCGTAATTAATGTTTGTACTAAGTGATGATTGAAGGTGAGATGAAAGTGTGGACCTCAGTCGGACTCGAACCAGCGACCACCGGATTACCGACCTGGTGCTCTACAAAGGCTGGAATAAAATTCTGATCAACAGTCGGACCTCTTGGTTCAGTTGGTAGAGCACCGGGCCGGTAACCTGGTGGTTGCTGGTTCGAATCCGACCGTGGTCCAGATTCTCATCTCACCTCCAATCATCACCCAGTATAAATACTAGTCCGCTAAACTGCGACTATTTCAAATGGTCAAATGGTAATTACTGTTTCCAAAGCACACACACATACAGGGTGTATGCGGTCAAATATCTTGTGTAAATTTGTTGTGTTGCTTATTTTCAATGAATTTGTCTCAGGGTCGCACTGTGTAGAGCAAAGTGTACCTCTCAGGTTGAATTGAAGATGGTGATTATCATCACTTGGAACTCTACTTTTTAGTGTTTTTGATTCCCCGTCACTGGATGGTTCAATTGCAAACTTTTTATCGTCATCTGAAACAAATTGATCAACATCAGGATGCAAAAGGGAGTGGACTTTTAAAATATCTCCACAAGTTACAAAGCTGTTTGTTCTGATGATCTTGTCTGTCATCAGTTATCCTCAGAAGCTTTGTTATCGCCATGTGCACCTACACTCGTATTGATTGTTTTATTGACCTCATATCTGACCATATGACTGCATAACTCTTTCATTGGGTGATAGCTCAGGTCTATTTTAGACTATCTACTTGGAGAGTGACTTGAATATTATGCTTCTGAAAATATCACAATGAGAACACTACAAATGGTGTTCTCATCACGTTATTCAAGCTGTCAGCGTATAAAGTTTCTAAGAATACCAATATTGCTAGAGTTCCTTCCACCTAAGGTTTACACATTTTCCAAACCAAATTTGTTTATGTGGCTTCTAAAATGCAGTCATGTGAAGGACAACTTTTCCTGCTGTTTATTAACTTTTGGTTGTGAGTGCAATGGTTAAGAGGGCTCTCACTTTAGTCATTATACTGTCTTCCAAAGGTTATCTTGTAATTATTGTTAGTTTACCCCCTAAATACCTCTGCTAAGAACACTGTTATCCCACCTAAACAGTATTAAAACTCTGCATTTATGTCTATCATCGTTTTAGATTATGTGGAGTTTTGTGTTATGTGACAAAAAGTGATTGAAGATACGCAAATACAAAACTGTCCAATTGGACAGCACTCAACATCTGGTCCATTCCATTTCCATTTCCTAGTGTTAAACATGTCATCCTTTTGAAACTTTTCTAGATTTTACTTAAATCAGTACCTATGCCATCGGAAACTAGTTTTAAGTGTTTTATTTACACAATTATGGGGCAGCTGTTTCCAATCTGATGGTGTTCGAGATGTAAGTACATATGGGGCTTCACCATACTTAAGGTTGGGAATTAACGGTTGGTAGACCGACTGAGACTGCTACATCCCACGATTTTCACTCAGTGACCATCACGTTGAAAATAGGTTTTTATCATAAATTTACATCTGTTTGTATATTTTTCTAATCAGATTCGTGTTCGATTTAACGGACCAAGTATAATTCCACTTTGTTTATTTCTAATCGTGGAAAACATTGAGAATTTTAAATTCTATATGCATATTATCAATTCACCTGCTCTTGTGGAGCCAGGTATATTGGTCGTTCGATGCGACTGTTATCCAAAAGGGTTCAAGAGCACTATCCGACGTGGTTACAAAGAGGTAACAATGCGGTGATAAGGAGCGACATAATTTTAATTTCATCATGCACTATACAGATACGATATTATGCTCTCTATAACTAAAGGCAGTAATTTACTTTGCTTGCATTGAAGATTATGTGTAGAACGTAGATGAATCTAGTTA
Source organism: Heterobilharzia americana (assembly GCA_944470555.2). Taxonomy (NCBI): domain Eukaryota; kingdom Metazoa; phylum Platyhelminthes; class Trematoda; order Strigeidida; family Schistosomatidae; genus Heterobilharzia; species Heterobilharzia americana. The sequence continues at coordinate 64,165,196 of OX104134.1, forward strand.
TGCTACGAAAAGAAGCATTATTTAACTAAAAATAGTTTTTGGAAGAGAAAGAAATGCAATTTGGGTAGGCTAGTAAGAGTTCATGTTTATTTCAATAGTTTCTCTTCAGCTATTTACATGTTATTTCGAAAATTTAGCATACTGTGATCAGCAGTCACAATCGTAGAACTCCTTGTTTTGCAGATGATAGTAGTATGAAGTTATATGGAAAGTAGATTATTGTAGCTATGGTAAGATATACAGAGCTTGTTATAGCATACGTTTTCTCTAAAAGTTTGTTTTTCATCAGATTTTCTAATTTTTTGTTGTATACTCCCATTTTGTTTATTTCTGGCTAAACTGTGGACTGAATCTAGGGATGGCATGTTGTGTATCAATTTAAAGACATGAGTAACTTCTACCTGATAATATTTTTGTTCTTGTGCATTCACCGTCGCCCTCAACTACTGTTCAACGGAGGGACTTAATATTTGTTTCTCTTAGATTATTTCATCAGTTTTATCAAGCTGGTGTGATTAATGATGTCGTACTGGTTCATCCTCTGTAAAATTATTTATTTTTAATTCTTTCAAGAATTTTAATTACATACAAAAGTACCACACCTCAGTAATCTGTTACCATTTTGTGTAATAGGCTATGAAACATACTTTATGTGCGACAGAACTTGCTATATTTCCATGGTGGACTATGTTAAGACACAGTACTTGTCTAATGGTTCTTTTATCGGAGGCATAGACCAAAGACCCAGCGATCCAAGCATATATGTATGTACATCTATCATCTGTATATCATCAAAGTATATTAGATATTTGAAAACAAAGTTTTTTGCTACTCCATACTCTGTCTTTGAATCGAGAAAAAGTGCAAAAGCCACTCATGTATATATGTTCCTATTCTTAGATGCATAGAGGTTTCTAGATGTAGTCCGGTTGCTTTTTAATTTATTGAAAATCCAAACTTGGTACAACATGGACATCAATAAATGTGCTAAACAGAATAATATAATAACATTAGAAAAGGATAAAACTGTTATGGATGAACATGAAGAAAGCATTTAGCAGAACGAAAATGAAAATGGCTTATTAGAGAAGCGTTCATTGGAGGTAATTTTCATTTTACTTTTTGAAGTTTACGTGATATCATCTTAAGCCAGCTACTGAGTTACATGTAAATAGTGGTAATTTGATATTAGAGCTAATGAGATGACACTCACAACACATGTTTCGTCCACCAAAGCCGTTGTTTCAAGATGACCACTCAGTGTGATGATTTCCATCACTCGCAGATGAGCACTGCCTCAAAACTGACTTACATAGTAAATGCTGGCAGTCATTCAGAAACAACAGTAATCAAACACGCTAGGTTATTATTGATCATCCTCAACTCACATAAACCAGATCCTACAGGCATTCAGCAAAACTCCCCTCATCGTTACTTCGTAAATCCAGCATTCTACAACCAGGATAACGTCACAATGACGAAAAACGTGACCCATATTGAAGTATGCCGATTTAGTTCTCAATATACAAGAGAAAATCTCACCAGCCATTTCTACACTACAGATTACACAACTGCTAAGAACCAAAAGCGGTTAGCCTACTTCCAACAGTCACTGTGTCAAGGGTAAGTAGAACACCTACACGCTTCCATTAGCAGTCTTACACGTGTACTCTGAACTCCAGTGGTGCGAAGCACATGATATGACTACGCAAACTGACCACTAACTGATTCAGTGTGACTTCACTATCTGGCGTGTTGTAACACAGTGAAAAGACGTCCTCTATCATATCTACTGGCACAATCTAGTCACTTCCTTGACCACAGTCACACCTTCATCCTTAGAAAAAGGTGGGTGTTGTTTGACACCTTAGTACCCAGAGTTTTCTTCACACTTCCACGTCGTTATGTGGATCGGTACTAACGAATCATGGCACGAGAGAGATTGAGGATGAAGTTGTTGGGGCAATAGGTCAACTGCGTCGCTTTTCAATGTGTTCCACTCGGTGTTTTGGGCACCTTCGAAGGTTGCTGACTGGCTTATCATCAGCTTCACAAACTATCGTCCCACTGACTCCTGGTGATAGTTTGGAGTTGCTAGAACAGCTTTCCACAGTTAGCAGATTGTAGTCAACTACTTAGGTCTGCAGGCTAGGATTTGCATCACGAAATTTTGATGATAACATGTGATTTACGAGAAGTAATAGAAGTGTTCAACTTTACATGACAAAGATGGGTAATGAGTGTGATAAGCTCGTGAGTTCGGTAGGAATTCAACAGATACGTGTGATTGATGCTAAAAAGAATGAATAGGATGCATGTCTAAGACCTTCAGACTAGTGTATTCTATGTTGAAGGGACCAACTAGATGGTGGAGTTGTAGATCACAAAACGAACATTGGTTACGATACAAATGTTTTGCTTTTATGAATGGCATCAAGGTGTGAATTGATAGCTTTGAATGGAATATTATAATCTCGATGATGGCCTATTGTGTCAAGCATATCATCAGCTTATGATAAATGGTTAATTTTGCTTTCATTTTTAGGATTGTTGTCAGTCAACGTTTTGATCGTGTTTACTGATGAAGTATATTACACTGTATCATGAGATTGTCAGAGAATGTTTGTATTCGCGCTGGAGGGGAGTTGTGATTTTTCTCAGTACCTACAAGTTTGCGTTAAGTGTTGCGTATACCGTTTGTGGTTTATGTAGGCATTGTGATTTTCTCGTAAAACTATTTTTTAGCGTTTTCAGATTGGATGGATTCCACCTTTTTAATTTCAATGTTGTTTCTTTGTACCACTACTATTTTATATTGGACAAAATTTTTCCATATTTTCTACCATGATACTATACTTTTTTATTTATACTGTACTGATTAATTTATTGACAGATTTTTGTAGGAAGTATTACTGATTGTCTATGAAGGAAAGCTACTCATTCTGCTCCAAGTGCTTCGTTTAATGATCATAATACTGCAACTCAACCTAGTACACGTTTATATACCAAGCTTTGAGCTAGACTTCGTAACATTTGTATACTGTTATTAAATGACGAAGCTGGTAAATTTTGAATTCCATTTATATTTTTATGCATATGTTACAGTGCTGCTTTGGAACAACTGCCGTCTCCAATGACTACAGATATACTTTTCGAGTTATGGAACAGTGTTGTAGAAGACAATAATTCTGAACAATCCAAGTCGATCAATGTAGATTCATGTGATTCAGATATGACTGTAGATCTTGTCGAAGGAAATCATGGATTGTGTTCATCTCATTCACAGGCAAATGAGGCCAATATTACTACTAACACTACAAATATCGGTGACAATTCCAACTTCTATTCAGTTCCAAAATGTGATATTGAAAGTATGTTTCAGTTGGATTGTGTACCTTTTACATCTACTTCATTGAGTTTTATGTTTTTACACTTAAAAAAAAAGAAGGAAAAATAATGTCTTCACTGTATGATATATATCATACTGAAGCATGATATGATTGACCTGATAGTCATTGAATTTCAGATCAATTCAAGTTTTATGTATTCTCTTATTATGTGGTCAAATACCTAAGTTCACATCAAGACAGGCTTTTTTAAAATTACCATTTTATAGGGCATGTTTGTTTTTACCTAGTAATGGGTGTAATTCAGTACTTTCAACATTCAACTTTCAAGAATGGAGTTTTGATTTCAAATTCACTTTTATTCACCTCAGTTCCGGTATTTGGAAAATATCAACAATTCTAATTGCTTGTAAATAAATAGATAGATGTATGCTCATAGTCATTTGGTTACTTCCTATGTTTTTATCAAAGTTTATTGCAGTTGACACTACATATAACTCTAATTGAAGTAATGTTTAAGTATGCTTACTTAAGTTTGTTTCTACCCTTGAGTAGGTGAATCATATCTTTCTCTTTTATGATAACATACATTCTTTGTCTACATTCTTTGTCTTTTATCCACTTGGTAATCAGCTTCTATAAGTGTAGTATGTATCTTGCTAGACTGACTAACTGATGGATGAAATATGGTCACACTTTGGGAACTTTGAGCTAAGCTGAGAGATGCTTGGTGATTAAGGTCAATTTTAATCCGTTCTCAATGTTTATCTGACTGTAAACGTTTAATCTTATGGAGTTGAGTGTTTTATGCATTTCTTTGTGCACGCACAATCTACCGGCTTTATTCCATCCTTACTGTTTTCTTATGATTACTATCATTCATTGCAAACTGGATTTAAGGTACCCTAAAGTTCGGTAACGTGTTGTTTACTAGGCAATCTGAATAATTCTAGTGCTCATTGGTGACTAGCTTCAAGAAGTGATTCCCGAAGTTCAAACGAGAAGTCGTGACTGGTGAGGCCAACCAAGTCGAAAATGATGAAAACCGACCTGAAATCAATCAATAAATTTCTACAAAAGCCTGGACATTTTATGAAGTGAATTTATAAAATTCACTTCATAAAATCTTGGTGATCATGAAATCTATTTGAACAAAGATATCAAACGTGGTTCAAATTTGGAATTAGTGATGACTGTATCTCTTTAACAGTATCTATAGTGACAACTCTTGATCTTTTTCATGTCTAACCGATTCACACTCTTTTTCTTATGGTTATTTCTCTCATTTCTTTTGAATCAATATTCAATGTTTTCAGGAATAACTAAGTAGTAGTAGTAGTAGTTTTTGTAATTTTTAACATATTCGTTTCTACATTTTACTATTGTTTTCCGTAATAATAATATGCGCATTACCTAAACTACCATGATTAAGTACAAGTGATTGTATGTATGAATGTAATAAATGAATTATTTGTGTTCTTTTTTGTGTCGGTACAACTTGAATGTGTGATAAGCATATCTGCATTTTTCATATTCACTCTGAATTAATTATTCATACTTTTTGGGTGTTCTGAATAGTTCCATTTAGTTGTGAATGTGAATAAAACGGCGTTATGATCTAGTGTTTCACTATTCAACGATTTTATTTTACTTGTTATTCGTATTTATTGTGTACAATACAAATTTTGTGATGTATTTATCATTCACTCGCTGTATTTGTCATGCATCTAATATCATTAACAGTGCTCTTTTATAGATGATATAGGACATATTTAATGGTTTACTGATTTTCAGAGAAAAAATTGCTGAATGTATTTCAGTGATTCACCGTGTTAATATTTTTACAACAAATAGATATTCCAATGGCTGACAATAATGGAGTGGATTTCTCAAGGCAATTATGTCATACAGTTGGGAATCTTACTGGTGGTGTAAACAATTCCACTTCTTCATCACCTACCACTGCCGCCAGCAATACTATAGCCACCGTTCATTCTAGTGATAATTACTCAGCGATAAATGGGGCTGGAATTTCAGTTTCGTCATCAAGTGGTTTTCAAATACCCATTGTAAGTGATTAATTTTGAAAATTAATTTTCATTAGTTTTTAGATATAACTGTTTCTTATTATTTTCTGAGTAGCTTGCCAATTCAGAATAGAACGTTGAATTGTTATGTATCAGCTCTATTTATCCCGCTTCTTAATGGAATAATAAAGAAAACAAATTAACTGAACGGAATAAGTAGCAACTGTATGTTTAAAAATTCAGTGTTATTGCGATCCTAAGGGTGGTAATATCTAGGTCACCATGGCCTCCTTTATTCAAGCATGTTATCTAAGATGTTCATACTGCTTTTTCACCCTTACTGAAACCAACAAGAAACGGCTTACAGTCTTTTACAGGACTGATATCTTCAGACTATACTTGATATTTTTCAATGATTGTACTAATTGTCGCAACTCTTTAATTTTGCATAGATGCATTACTTCACCGACTAATATGCCTAGTATCCGAGAAGTAGTATGCCTAATTGCATCATTTCGCATCCAACGGTCCCAGTTTATGTGATGGAAGCCACAAAGGAATCTATTGTTCTAACACCCATAGCTTTGTTTAGACCTTAAACTTGGCTTTTCAGCTGTATATTAAACAGAAGTGTAGTGCTTTACCGAAATCATTGTTAGATGGGTTTAGTGAATGTCGACAGGAGTTTATGTATCTGTTTCACTATTTTGTTTGTGATCTAGTGCATGCTCTTAAGAGATGGTTCAATGTTCTCTTGATAGGTAGGAAAATGTATTGAATACATATTTTCAATGTCATGAAGACCTCTTACTTGTTCATGCACAATACAGCTTTTCAAACTGTTTGCCATTTTTCAGTCTACTAATAGGCATGCATATTCACCGTAATTACTCTTCATCTCTGTGATTGCCATCATAGGTCACCACCAGTTATAGGAAGATTAGAAATTGTGAAACACTTTCTTTAGTGTTTTGGGGATACATTTTTGAAGAGTATTCTTAGACTGGCGATCGACAAGTGTAGAATACTCGTGAGTTCTCAGTGGTTTCCTAATTCATGTCTTTTCGGGATAGGAACTTTCTTGGAGTTTTTATTGTACTAACTGTAGTGAATATTTCTCAAGTCTAATTTATAATGAATGGTTTGACATTTTTTTTTCTCCTTCTTTTTTTCCTTCTGTCTATATTTCAGCATCAACTGTTGAATAACTTGTCATCTTCTGTTTCTCATTCTCAAAACTTCGTGCTCCACCCAGTCTTTTACTCTCAGAACTCTGTACATCATTCCAGTCCAACTGTATCGAATAACCCTAGGAATGTATTGAATCCTCATTCCCAATTTGATCCAGTTTGGTCTGATGATACAAATATGTCACATGGAATTTTTAATTCAAAAGATGCTCCACACATATTGTCAACCAATAAACATGATACACTATTACCAAACTACACTGAACCGTCTAGTGTGTGCTCAATGAATTCTAGTTCAATGTCACAAACGTATACACCAGCTACAACTGAATTTGTAGATACGCTTTTCGGTTCGTTTGATGATTCTGGTTTAGTTGAATTAATGGATACAGCAGATTCCTCATCGATTGCATCATTTCCTGTTTCACTGGGTTTAAACTGTCAATTGGCACTTGATTGAGTTAATATTTTGAACGTCACAAATTGAGTCTACTGAACAGTTTTATTTCTCAGTTCTACGTTCTTACGTTGGAATATATCTTTTATTCCCATCTGCAGATAGACAGAAAAATTCTCGCTTCCTTATTTTCCCTAGGTTTAGTTTATGAATCCTAAATTTCCCACCTCTATCTGGTTTAGGCATCATTGTGTTCTCGATACGCTTTTTTCTTTCTCAAGCCCTTTTCGATCACAGTGCATTACCTACGAAGATAAAAATCCTCATTATTTTGACCGCTTATTTCTGTGGCGTTATTGATTACACGGACGAAGACAATAAAAGAGTAACAGGCTTACTTAATCTCCTTCATTTTATGCTTTTTCTTTGTAATATTTTCCTAATTGACTATACCGCTCTGCTGTTGCTGGTGATGACGTAATAGGATGTTCATTTATCTTTGTGTATATCCTACCAAATGGGAATGTAAAAAACGTTGTAAAAAAAAATCCTATTTATATTTCTTAAATCAACACCTAGACCCTAATGTAATTCAGCTGTGTTTATGTAGTTGAGTAAAACAAAACACTATCTTTTGGCTGTATATTGTACATTGAACGCCTATGTATGTACTGTTAGGAATTTAGGCTGTAATCCTCTTTTTAAAAAATCTATAATACCTACCTTTTTGTAATTATTTACTTCCTCCACGTTTTTTGTATATGATTGCAGTGGTTGTTATAATATTCGTATGCACGCGTACCTACCGCCTATTTCAATGAATTGCCAAATTACCAGCGCATATCTTTGCTGATTAATGTTCGCCAATTTTCTTTGTCAAAGAAAAACAACTTTTGCTCTACTAGTTCGCTGTTGGTGTTATTGCCACAGAAATTGAGAAAGAGAATACATTCTCAATGCATTACTTTTGTGTCTAAATGAATATTGCATCACCTCTTTCTATGTATGTATATGCATGTGTATTTACCAATTGTTTTTCTCTCTTTTTTCCGGTTGTTTATAGAATAGGCATCTTTTTTATTTTTATTCAAGGAAAGAGATATCATTCTAGCATTTTTTTGTTGTTGCTTATTTAGTACATTTTAATTTGCTCTCTGATTCAAATAATAGACTATTGAACAAGTTCAGAGTTTTTATTTGCTACTTCTATGGTTTCTTGCTTTCGTTGAGTGGCATTATTACTACCTACTGTTGCTTAGCTTTTGAACCAAATGACGCAGTGTATGTTGTGCGTGTGTACATGTTCAACTTTGTTATCAGTGAGCTTGCTGAGATGATCTAATAGAAAGTGGTTCTTTGTATAATGTGTAAAAACGGAGCTAGTAAGTTTGCAGAAAGACACTTCTTATGATTGTATTGTTTATCTTGCCTCTTTACTTCCACGTTTCATTTTCGTGCGTGTTTTGTGTACAATAGAGAGGGTGATCAGCATCTTTCCTTATTCACTTGATCCTCCTACCATCTATTATTATTATTATTATTATTATTATTATTATTATTATTATCGTTAGTGATAATGAAGTTAATAAATTGTTGTAGAGGAAATGTGAGAAGGACAAATCAGCTGATGGATTGTTAACTGCTTTTTTTTTATCTATTAGATTGCTTTCTCAACGAATAAATAATTATTGCGATTGAATTGTATTCTGCTTTATAAAACGAACATTTTGGATGGTGTAATTAGAAGACGAAGTTTATCTGAACAGTGTGATGTGTTTTGCTCAATACATTTCGAACAATCTGATCACAAATTCACTCGTCAATTCAATTTATATTCAACCGAAAAGTGGGAGGACAAATATAACAATTAAGATAATAGGAGATTAAAATTAAGAAAGATGAGAACAAACAAGAAGTTACATAGTTGATACTAATCTTGATAAGAAAACAAAGTTTACCAAGGTAGGTGTAGTGTAAGAACAAATTGTTTTTGTATACATAAATTACTGTTGTACAAATACGATAACTTTTTTGGTGAGCTATGTAAAGGAAAGCATCCTTTAGACGTACTGTCGATAACTATCACGCATTTCAATTTGTGTATGGCTATGGCTTCTGCAAATCTCAGAATACGTCCCCGAGAGTTTCTATTTGAAACTTTGAAAGCTGTTTGAACACTAACTTTGTGACCCGTTTCTATGATATGTTTAGCTATAGATGAAAAGGGTCGTCTCCCACCTGCGTTTATCACTGTTTCCTACTCCATTTGTTTTTGAAGCCATTTAAGTACATGTTCTCCCACCCTCAACTGCATGAGTCGACCACTCCTCCCGATGCTTTTGTGACCACACACACATGTA
>OX104134.1:64175016-64336694 GCA_944470555.2 Heterobilharzia americana
GAGAGGTCAGATGGAGTTACATACATTACTTTATTATTATCTAAACTTTAACACTCCATACAGGCCGAAAAGTGATATTTACTTGTTTGTTTCATAACTAGCAGGATCTTTGGCTGTTTTTAATGGAGTTTAGTGACATTCCGTCTGTACCACTCGGGACTCGTAAGGTCTTGTACATATTTTGAGAAGTATCAACGTGACGAAGCCTTCAAACTGGCTTCTCTCGTGTGAAACTTTTTAGTGTGAGAACGAAACATTTATCTATTTATTTGCTGTAGAAAAACTAAAATCATACCGGCAGTCGTGTTACAACTTGGTCTGAAGCCACATTATGAAGAGCTCAACTTTTCGGCATCGTCATATGCAGCATCGCTGCCCTCCGTTTTTGAGCCGTGTTTCACCTTCTCAATCTCACCGTCCAAGATTTATCAAACTCAAAGTTTGTGACCAATTGAATTTCCCGGCTCTGCCACGTGTATTGCTGACATGCATTCTTATCAGTTGCGTTCAACACAGTTTACAAAAATAAAGTGTCCTACCCTTCGTAACCTCCAGTGTTCATAATATGAATTGAAATTAACCGCGGGCTGCGCAGCCTGATTACTTCTAAGAAGATTCATCGCTGCAGGAAGTTACTTATAGGGGTTATACCCTGGTGATGTGAACAGTTGGTTTTAACTGAGTCGAAGGATGCCAAGAATTTAGCTGGTGGCAAAACTTGGAAGACCTCTGGGGCTCAAATCTTCATTGGAGTCGAACAGCGTTGAAGATTTTCAGTACCCCTTTTCGGAATGGCTCAGTCACACCAAGCTTTTTTGCATTAAGTTCGGTAGATCTTTCAACAATCGGTACTGATGACCTACAAGACCTTTCCCCCGCATGGTCTGCTTCGCTTGTGGACACGTCAATAACGCTTCTACCTGCTTACGCCACGACCTCGCTCCTACATTTGATCAATGTCTTACTCATTGGCCGATCACCGATGACAAGCTCAAAATAACTTGTAACTGATTGTTCACGAACATACAAAACTTTTGTGTCACGAAACGATTTATTTCTGGACATTTCTGACTGCTGATTTTTCTTCGAAACCACCGTGTGTTTTTGGTGTATCAACAGCCACTACATTCCTTCCCTTCCTTTATGCATGCATCTTGTTTAGAACTATTGGGATCGCTGGCTATGGGGGCCAGCCGGTTGTCTACACTAAGTTATGTTGTGATGTCGTTCGTTTGAATGACACTTACCGGGGTGCTGATAAGACTCGGTCATCTATTCAACTTTCTGATTCAACTTCTTTGTTATTCCTGTGCGAATCTGGCTTAAGTGCTGAACTCCTCCCGAAGATTTTATGAATGTGTTTCGGTTAACCTTCAGCTGCATGACCACTGGTGGCGAATCCCATACACATGCGCTTAGTTGCGTGCGCTTTAAAGCTTCTGTTTCTCATGATTTCGCACTGCTTTCAATATGTGAATGCACGGTTTCGCCGACTGACTCTTAACACTGGCTGTACGCGCAGATGGTCCCGTATCAACTTGCCTAGCCTCGTCTACTCAACCGACCTACACGACGAAACGTGCATATGACAGAATGAAGTATGGTGCTTATTGTCCTCATCTTGTAGCAACTTGAACAATATGTATATAGCTAAATCTCATTACCGTAACACACCTAAACGTATGGATTTGAAGCGAACAGTTTCGAACGAAATGATGAGACAGTTAGCAGTGATGGATCTCACTCAACTATAAGTCACACATAAATGGACTACAAATCGGTGGAAAGCCATTGAACCGGGCCACGCAATAATATTGCAGTTCGAGCCGCAGTTAAAATAACTTCCCAATAAATAAACTGATAAGGTCAGTGACAACCACTTGATATTTATTCTTTCATTTTTCTGCTGGCATAACATCGTTTAGTTAGCTTAGTTGCCAAGTGCACTTGAAGCCCATGGTCGAAGTAAAACAGTCATCGAGGCAGCCTAGGTGATATAAAATCTTATATCCGCTGGGGACATTCTTCTACCTTCAATCTATGAGGTTACCTATGATTTTGGTTAAGTCGAAGCAGAGATGCCGTTGTGGCGGTTTTGGGCATAAAGTCTAAGTAAAAAGGATGGATCTCCTCGATATGAAGTGACCATGAGAAATAATTTGTGCTAGAAACGTCATCCGGTAAGCGGTACCGTATCGCTCAGTGTCACATCAAACAAACAAACCTAACGTGGCAACATATTACCCATACTCAAAGACCCACATAGGCAGTAACCAAGTCCTTGATAATGATACCAGGTACAGTGTGGCCAGTGTTATATTCCTAGAATCTGCAAATGATGGCTTACGGTTTAAAAACACCGCGATGCTGATAAAAATAATAAAATACGCGGATAACGATAAAGACAGGCCGCCTACCGTGCAGTAAGCTGTTTAACCCCCCACCATACGCCCAGCATCCTCTCTTCTCTTGGGATAACAACAACCATCTCCTACCACCTCTTTCTGTTACCATATGTATGCATACTCAGGCCCATACTGGCCCTAAAATGCAAAAAGAAGCCACTATCCCCGGATATCTGTAGTACGCCTTAAGCTAGAACGTGAGGGGCAAGCCGTATAAAAACTGCAGAAGTATTCCAAAAGTGCGGTAACGAACTATGTAGTCCCTCGTTCCCCGTGTCCTGTTAACACACTTTTGTCTTTGATACCGTCTACCCAAACTCCAAGATAACTAACGCCACCTCTTGTGCCTCTGCGTCTCTCTTTCCTGTCCGATCGACGGATTATGACGCAAGTCGTACCGACGCATACTCAGCACTGAAATAAATCTGGCATTTCTACCAGAGGCCCCAGAATCATTGTTCCTCACCGCCCAGAGATACAAAGTCAGGAAGCAGGTCCTACCATAACTCATGTTGCCCTCCCCGATTTTCCCGATTCTACGTTGGATTACGTGCCTTACAAACCGTGCTTTCCTTGGGTGCACTCGGCGCATAAAATAACGGTTGTCACCATCGTAAGTCTGTATACATGGTAATCTCGTCTGTTATTATTCCATTTTAGTTTTCGTATTACGTGTCTCTCGCAGTGAAACGGCATTTTATGTGGAACAAAATTTATGTTTCGCCGCCATGCGAAGACGGTAACACACCTTCAGGAAATATTTGACATAGTTTTCTCCCCCTTGTTATACTAGAAGAACAACCCCTCGTATATCTAAAAAGGGTGTTGAGGTACTCTAAATGAATATTATCCACGTTGATTTGATCGAGGAAGATTCGGTTACCATCCATCCAACCACCTGAGCAACCCCCTGGTAACATCACCCTGTTATCTCATGGTGTTCAATCTCATGTGTAGATGTAACCAAGCGTTTCCGTAGATTCTTTTTCCCATTAGGATCTACTGGTAATGCATTAGCTGAACATCTGGACTTGGGCAGCCCAACCGGCCTAGATAGATTACTCGAACCTAGGTATCTGGCCCCAAGAATATTGCAAGAGTCCTGGCAAATTAAATCATTTCACTCTCCCGCATCAATAGGACCTGTCCAAAGAACGTTCTTTGTTTCCGTTTGTCGTAGTTAGGTATCGTGCACGCAGTTATACTGACTACCTTTCACGAAGAGTAGTTTCAGCCGGGATCTGTTCCGTAAATAATTAATCTTCACGGAATACATTCTTCTTTCCACGACTATAAGAGTCTCGGTGAATGAGTGTCATAATAGAAGATTGTCTAGATCCTTGAAAGAGACTCAAAATCCCTGAAGTCCCCCACAAACACTCACTAGGTTCTGAATTTCTTTTTTGTGCATTTAGGCAAAAGATTGCTTGGAAAGACAAAATTGATAAGGGATAGCCCTCCGGAAATTTGTCTGAGAACAGTCAAGACCTCTGTAAACAGGTGTAGGCCAATGTGGATTGTAGGAATTTCGATGAGCACTTTGCAATTTTGGTATTGCGGCCTTTCTTATTTTCTGAAGAACTTTGCCGCCATAAAGGCCGGGCTCCGAAGTTTGTTGTTCAAGTGTCCACAGGTACATGATAGCGTCAGAAAAAATAACATGGATCTTGCGCGAGTGACTTTAGTCAAGCATTTCTTGGTCAAGTAAAAGCAAGAACAACTGTAACTTCTCATTGAAACGCACAGGTTTTGTCTAAGTAGTTGACACTATCCTTAATTAAAGCCTAACGGCGTGATTTAAACTCCTCGGAAGTCGTTTTGGAGTGATTGGCCGAGCGTAGGCATTAAGCTCACCCTATTACACCCTATTTACTCATTCACTATTGTGAGAGCGAGCCATCTCATTGATATTCAAGGGCGGCGGAAAGAATACAACCAGTCGAAGATTTATTGCTCGACCAACTGCACTCCTTCAGCCGCTAGAAAGTCTGATAGCTGATGGCACTTAAGAATTCCTCAATGAAAATTGTGCCATTCACTCCACCCAACACAGTTTAAGGTAGGAAAAGCTGTCTGATATCAACTTGCTGACAACTCGGGATATTTGGGCAACCAGCTGAGACAATAAGCCAGATGTCCACCTCACCTTTTTTTAACCCAGTCACTATTGTTATTATTAGTCCCTTGGGTTCCTAATGGAACATAGGGCTTCAGTAGCACGTCTCCAGTGGACTCTGTTCTCCGAAATCTTTTGAACCTGGCTCCAAGATTCCCCACAAGCTCTCATTTCCTCCTCGCACGACCTCCTCCATGTCACCCTCGGACGTCCAACTCGTCGCTTCCCATGGGGATTCCACTTGAGCGACTGGCCTGACGCGTGATGTCCCCAGTCGGCCTTCTCAGTGCACGCCCAATCCATCTCCACTTCCTTCCACCGCATATTTGTTCAGTGATAGGTTCTTGGTTGGTTCGTTCCCAGAGCTCCTTGTTGCTTATTCTTTCTGGCCATCTGATCTTCAGTAGTGAGCCAGCGTAAGCAGTTGCTGATGAATGTCTGTACTTTATTGGAAATCCCTTTCGTGACGCGCCAAGTCTCTGAGCCATACAGAAGCACTGACTTGACGTTGGTGTTGAAATTCCGGATGTTGTTCATGCTTTATGCTGAGTGCAGAAGATCTCTACACTGGTTTCAGGCTAATGAATGCCTGTCTTGCTTTGCCGATTCTGACTTTGACATCCTCGTCTGTGCCTGTGTCGCCCGTAGTTGAAACAGTGCTTCCTAGATAGGTGAAGGAGGTTACTTCCTTTAAGTTTCTCCCGTTCGTGGTGACTGGAGTTTGTTGTTGTTGTTGGTGGTGAGGTATCTTCATCGCTTCTGTCTTTATATTCACTTGAAGTCCCGTCTTCGCTACCCTGCCTCTTCAGTCAACTTGTTAGTTTCCGCCTGTAGGTCTTCAAGTTTATGTGACATCATACACAAGTCATCGGCGAAATCCAGATCTTCTAGGTTCTTTTCTGCAGTCCAGCGTATCCCCTTCTTCTCACAGCTCCCCACTGTTTGCTGCATGATCCAGTCGACCACAATCAGGAATATCATGGGGAATAGTAGGCAACCTCGTTTCACTCCTGTCTTCACTTCACTGCAAAAGCATCACTGAGCTTCCCATTGTGAATTACTTGGCATGTGGCATCTTCATATAGTTGTTGAATGAGGCTGATAAAAGTTTGCGGTACTCCGTAGTAATGAAACAGTTCCGAATTACTTCTCGGTCGACGCTGTCAAAGGCCTTCTCAAAGTCAATAAAGTTGTGGTGGAGAGTTGACTGCCATTCTAAACTCTGTTCTATGACGATGCGAAGCGCTGCAATTTGGTCTGCACATGATTTGTACTCCCTGAAGCCTGCCTGTTCCGGTCGTAGTTTTGAATCCAGTGTATCCTTTAGCCTCTCCAGAATGAGGCGGCTTAATATTTTGCCTGGTGTGGGTGGACAGGAGAGTGATTCCGTGCCAGTTCTTGCAAACACTGAGGTCTCCCTTCTTCGACAGTTTGACAAGGTAACCCTTCTTCCAATCTACTGGCAGGTACCTTCTCTTCCTTCCACACCTTCTGCAATAGTGGTGCTGTGTGAGCATGGCCGCTGTTGTCTCTGCATCTGTTTTTAGTGCTTCTGGCGGAATTCCATCTGGTCCTGCTGCTTTCCCACATTTCAGTAGCTTTATGGCGTTCAGGACTTCCATTTTCGTTGGAGGATTTATGTTCACTTGTAATTCTGTGGCTGGGCTGCAGGTGGTTTTTCTGGACGAAGTGCAGGTGGTGGTCGATTCAAGAGCTCCTTGAAGTGGTCAGCCCATTGTTTCCTTTGTTTCTCTTCTTTGGTAATAATATTCCCTTCATCATCTTTTGTTTTCTCGTGTGTTGACCTCTCCCCAGATAGCAACCTGGTTATTTAATACAAAGTCATCAAGTCTCTCTTACCTGCAGCCTGTTCCGCTTCACTTGCCAGTGTGTCGTAGAAGTGTCTTTTGTCTTTCCACTCACTCTTCTTCACTTTTTGTCCAGTGTTTTATACACTGTACTCAGTTCCTCTTTTCATCGTTCGTGCTTGTACTGGTTTATCTTCTGCTTCACCATCCTTCTCTCCCTATCAGCCACCAACCACAAATTCTTCACACTTTTCAGATGGACACAGTTGTCAGACCAGGGAGGGAAAGCCGCCTGTTAAAAATCTTGTATTTGATGAACCGCGATGATCTACCGGGATGAGCTAGCTGGCCGCTGGATAGGGAATGAGGAAGGAAACTTAACACATTTACATGCTGAGTGAAGCGGGTGCCTGACTATTTATCTTCGGCTTCGCGGGTCCGTTAAAACCTCGGAAGTTGGCGTACGTTGATACTGGGGAGGGTGATATGGCATATGCTTTAAATTTCACCAAACCTTAAGCTTCTTATTCCGGAGAATTGTTTGCGTCACAGCCCCCAAGCCAATGGCTTTAGGGAATTATTTGCATCTAATAACACCGTGTTGAGCATGTCTTACCACTCCCACACACATGCAGTCCTCTTCACTTTTCTAGGGTAGCATTTAGAGGATACTATCGTACTTTTTCTCCAGTCTTCACTTTAAACTGGTACTTTGCATTGTCGTTTATATACATTCTGCTTTTTCTGTCTTTCATCTCACATTGGTCTTTTCTCTAAAATCATAGCCTTACATATGCTATCCCCTTAGCTTTAGGCCACTACAGAGGCAAGAGTTACATTAAAGATAGTCGATGTTCCCTATATGCGGACCACAAAGAGAAATAGCCTGAAATAAACTCAGTCTTCAGGGTTAATCGCAGAAAGGTAGGAAAGAATCCAGCAATCAGCAAAGGAGTGGATACCTTGTGCTTCTTGAATACTGAGGTGTTTTGACTCTCCTGCATTCCACTTGGAAGTAACCATATATAGGCTTTCCCAGTCGGATACCTCCTCTGCGAAAGTGACAGTTTTACTGGAAAAAAAGTTTTGCTACGGTGCGTACAGTCCTCAGTCAGTCATTGCCATCACTCTCCAAATGGAAAACTGTGTGGTAGGTCCAGGTGTCTTGACCAGCTGCTGTAGTTGAGGTTGCTGCATCGGTAGTTCTACTTATCCCACTCGATCATGCACCTCAAACCTGTGGGAAGTCTTTGACATTCGTCCGTGTCGTACAACTGGGCAGTCCTAGGTAAGGTTGACAACTTACCTTATCTATCATTGAGTTTCTACGTTTCACTTGATACAACCATCTGTGTCTAGCCCATTTATATCCCCTACTGGTCACCTGTGGAAATGAGTAACAACCGGGTCCTAGCCAAATCTGGTCTCAGGAACATCTCAGGCAAAGCATCACCGCAGCTAATAACTTCCTTATCCTTGGTAGTAACCAGAATTGGAGGCAACAGGCTTAATGCCGCCGTAAAAGATCACGGGTCTACCTCAGGAGGACGGTTGCAACAACCACTTCCTGGGAAAAATCGAATTTCTGTCCCTTTATGCCCTTGTGCTGTAGTCCAACGAGGAGCATGTCCTTCCGGTACCACCAGCCCAAACCCTAGCCTGCACGTGCAGTCCACCACTGAGAGACGAAAGAGAAGGAAAAAGTCTTTGACTAAACCTTCTAGTCAGAGTGACGACTGTCACTTGTGTGGTCCCACCGTAGCCAAGAGGGATGCTGCCTCTGAGTGCAACATCCGCATTAAATGGGTACGTAGCCAGTGTGATGAGGACATACCGGGCCAACATTACGCTTTTGTGGCATGTAACACATGCACGTAGTTCTGGTGCATCTACCCACAGCGCCGTATAAGGCCACTCTTTTCTACAGGCTCGTTTACGGAGGTCGTAACCGACACCACAGAGACGACTGCGATGCCGACACCCACACAGACCACTACCTCACGTCCAAGTGACAAGGTGTCAGCACCATTTCCCGGACAGTCAGACCTGTGAATAGTCCAAAAAGACTCAAATGACGACGAGGCACGCGACCAACCACATTAGTCCCTAACCCTGAGGTCACTTTAACGGCTATCCTCACCGTACACTGGGAAAAATGGGTCACAGTGGAAAAGATACACCGTTCTCATAGAAACCCAGTCACAGTGCACGAAAACAGAGGAGCTGATGACAGATACAATTCCATCACCCTATTTAACGTCTCTGTGTGCCATGATAGCCTTCTTGAGAACAGAGACTAACGACAGTGGCGAACGGTACGCACTATGCTAGGACTGTGCGGCTTAGGAACAAAGCCATGCCGGCTGTACAAACGCAACTATTCACCTCAGGGAAAGCCCCCACCGATGAGAGTGACCCTGACACACGCACTAGCCATCAACCGGTCATCCAGCATTGGACCCAGGCCAAACTGGCCGTGGTCAGCGAGAACAGTATCTCCGAGGCACGCCGCACGCTGAAACCAACAACCATGGTTGTCCACAGCACACCGGAACTAACAACCGGCACAATGGTAGAGAAGTGTGCTCACAACGCCCAGCAACGGCAGTGTTTATCAGCCAGGATGGGGTTAAATGGGAAGGCGGCGGTGGCGGTCAGCAGACTGCCACGTCCCTCACATTTGACGACAATGACATCACCCAGGCTGATGGCTATTGACTTTGGCTGTCAAGAGCTTTTAACCAAAGTGTTGCAAACCCGGTACACGATAAAAGACGACATCAGCTGGGGCAATCGCTGCTGCGAAAGCGGACCTTGGATACTGAGACAGCAGCAAACGTAAGCCCTGCCTGGTGCTGAAGTCACCATCGCTGTTAGCAGGCAACATGTCCAAACTTGCCCAGACCCAATGAAACCCCAGAAACCGCCGTGGGAAGAAACGTGACTGGGCTGGTTACGCTGGAGCTGGCTGTCCTACAGCAGGTTTCGCCACTGCGCACGACCGCCTTCAATCTGCCACCACCAAGATACCCTATGTTGTTAAAACATCTGGAGTATCTTTAAAGTAATGTGAAGGGGCTTAGAAGTTAGGTGGGGGAATCGTGATCTCTCTGTTCTTACCTTGCTACAAAGATCATAACACTAACAGAAACATGGTTATCACTGAATAATAGTGACATCGAAACTGGTGTAGACGGTATGTGTTTGTTCAGGAGAGATGGGGAGTTTAAGAAAGAAGGTGGAGTAGCAATGTTTATAAGTGACCACCTTAAAAGCGAACGGACAACTGAAAATTTACTTTTAGTGCTCCCAGACCCCATCTGGTGTCACTTTACGGATGGACTCACTAAGTGCCTGGTATGGGGATTTACAGAACTCCTACTAGAAACGTGGACGTAACCGACAGCTACTGTAGGTGATATCCGAAGTGACGTCCATGGAACATGACCAAGTCATTATAGCCGGCGACATTAACGCTCCAACTCTCAATCTCGGGCAGGACAGGGGAACCTTAAGCCGAAGGTTCTACCGAAACCTACTCAGCACCATCAGGTAGGCTGAACTGCATGAGAATGTTGGCGATGGCGCTCGCTGGGGGTCGGATGGAAAGCAGTTCAGACAGAAATACCTTTTACCAACGATTACCTGCTGGCTGAGAATCTTCAGGTTCAAACCCCCTTTGGCAGCGGCGATCACGGCGTGGCAGTGTTCGATCTGGTACTCAGCGAACAACCGTCATGGAAGGGATCTCTCGCTTGTCTTCGCTACAGCAAGGCAAACTACGTGGCGAGGAGCCAAGATTTGCCAACAGCACTATAACTTCAAGAATGGAGTAACCTTTCGACTGATCAACATTGGAGTCAGTTAGAAATACCGTCCAGAGGGCCATCTCTGAAAACATACCAGTGATTATGGTAATATTGAGGAAGCGCACCTCATGGCTAAAGAAAAGCACTGAACGCCTTTTAAAAGCGAAGAGGAAAGCATGGAGTAAGTGGACGATCTCCAGAAGAGAGTCTTGCCGTACCGCGTATATGGCCCTAAGAAATCGATGCAACATCAAAGTGAGGGGAGACAGGAGGTCTTCCCGGGCGAACCTTGCCCAGGAGCTCGAGGCGAACCCCAAAACCTATATAGATTTATGCCAGGTAGAAAACCCACCGGCTAGGGGGCTTGTGTCCTGGGGGTCTGATCGGAGAGAACCTCTCCGAACATGTGATTGCCGAAGCTCTTAGCGTCACATTCGATGCGCAAATGGACACTTCCCCATTGAACCAAAAGTGCCAACCGCCTGGCTAACATTCAGCACCACCAACTGCAGCAGAGTTGTCTGGAATATAGGTAACTCCTGCTGTGGTCCTAGAAAAGCCATCAAAGCCCTGCGCAGGAAAATCACCAGGGTGCGATGACATCCGACCGGCTGTGCTGAAGTAATGAGCAGATGCCTTATGCGGTCCGCTGGATAATCTGTTTCAACACTCCTTAGACAATCACATGCTTCCACGACAGCGGAAATATGCTATTCTGTCTTCTATCTGTCAAGGGAGGAGACGGGCAGAGCCTAAAGTGCCATCGACCCACAGCCGTTCTACCAATGGTGTCAAAAGTAATGGAGAGCCCAGTGGACGACTATGTCAGAGGGTACTTGGAAAAGGGGAGAACACCAAGTAATGGTTACAGAAAAGGTAGGTCCCGCACCTCAAACATTCTGGCTGCAGGTACCAAGTGGACGGCATGCTGGGATCCCCGAATTCCTGTCCATGTTATTCTCCTGGATTCTGCTAAGGCCTTCGACACAGCCCTGCACACCACTCTTATTCACAAAATATCAAGGTTAGTCATCAAGGAACAAGCGCCCTCCTAGTTGCTGGACTATTTAAACGGCGGACAGTTCAGCACAAGAGACAATAGAGTTCGCTGGACTTGGAAGGCATCATCATTTGGTGTATCAAAAGGAGCGATTCTGGGCCCGCAGCTATTCCTTCTTTTTGTGAACTACCTCCCACTGAGTCTCAGCCCCTTAGT
Source organism: Heterobilharzia americana (assembly GCA_944470555.2). Lineage (NCBI taxonomy): Eukaryota > Metazoa > Platyhelminthes > Trematoda > Strigeidida > Schistosomatidae > Heterobilharzia > Heterobilharzia americana. Next base: position 64,186,371 of record OX104134.1, read on the forward strand.
TTCACCCTACGCTGATGATGTTAAGTTATGGAGAGCTGTGACGTCGGAAACGGAATCAGGTGGGCTGCAACGCGACTTCAGATTACCTTGTACTTCCCTATAGACGTCCCCCCCCCAAGCACCGTCTCCCATTAATGTAACTGCTATCTCTATTCCCATCCGTCCTATAAAGTTATCTACTCCTCTTCCCACTGTGCTCCCTTTATCTCAATCTTCTTTTTCCCTCTTTTTTCTCTCCTTCTGCTATTCATTTTTTCTCCCTTGACTTCTCTGGACATACTTTCCATCTCCTTTTCACAACCAGTCCGACCAATCGTCTCCTGGTACGACACTTTAGGAACCCATATGTACTGCAGTCCTTGGAGGAAAAAAAGCAAACAACAATCCCTACAAACTTAACCAACGCTCAACCGCCCGTCGGGCTAACCAGAGCTACATCAGTCGAGTGGTAGACCTACTGCATCGGAATCCACCAAAGACCTGGAACCGTTCCACAAGACCCAGAAGCGAGCTCAAAGAAATCAATTGGTTTACACTGGCTTGTAAAAAATATTATATCGGAAACGAAAGAAACCCAGCCTCAAAACTTAGTCGCAGGAGTTCAGAACTGCTACATAAAACACTACAACACTTGTGGATAACTGTTAGACTCACATCTACGCTAGCCACAAATATATTGAATATTGGAAAAATTAAAAAAAATTGAGTAGTGACGTGTTTCGCTCGTCTCTCAGCTTTTGGATTTTTCCACAATGAAAAACTCCCACTTGCAATACTCAATCTAAAAACATCGAACGTTTGCAGCACTTCTGTCCGTCCACGCACCTCACCCCTGCGCATTCGTCAGCTCACTCCTCAACAGTTGAAAATTGGCATTATTATTCCTTTGAACCAACCGGTCTACCTCCTGTCAGTGGTTCTTGGGCGTTTCAACTGCCAAACTGCCTTAGCTCTCGGTTCTCCTCGGAGGTCATTCCCCAGGAAATATCTTTCCTGGTTATACATACGCATCTGGAGCTTACGGTTAAACTCGTTGGTCAAGAGCAGAGGATCAAGTGACAAGTGTCTGAAGGTGAGCCAACATAAATTATCTTCCCTTTTCTATTCTGTCCTTTTCCTGCATTCAGTCTTCAACCCTCTTATTGTTGTTAACTACTTGTTTTCCCAAGAAGTTTATATCATAGCGACATGTCTGCCCAAAACGCTAGGTCTGAAGCTTTGACACGGATAACGCGGTCGTGCACAAAAACGGCCAGTAACACCCTAAACAACACACTAGTCTGTACTAGAAGACAAACAGAGGTAGGGCAGAACATCGAACTTCTGAAGAAGTGGCCAACCCATGTTTCTAGAATTCCAGTAGCCATCAGACAGGTGACACAGAGAAGCACTAGCCCGTCACAAACTAGTCCTATCTTGAGCAAGGATCATACCATGCCTGAACATAGAAGACGACGTAAAAGGCTTCAGAACAAGGCAGCCACAAGCAGTTCGCCACAATCCGTAGCACCTTATTCATGGAAGGAAGGCTGTATTACGACACCCGATGGCTGCAGTGTTTGCACCAAAGTTGTTTCGGTAGTCGATGAGGCATTTGCATGCAACCTGTGTCAACGATGGGTGCATTGCCACTGCGATACCAAAGTCCCCCGACAATACTATAAGCTGATGAAGAGACAACCATGCAAGTGGTTCTGGTACATCTGTCCAGAGTGCAGGAAAATGCCCGCACTCCGCACAGAAAGCCTGAAGGAGATGCTCTCCGCCACGCAAAAGCTACCAGCATCCTCGAATAAGGTAGGGTTAACACCAAAGGATAACACAGAGAGACCTGGAAACAGACCTAGAGCTCCAGCTGTGGGCACGCCATCTCGCGTGGGGACCATATTAGGTCAAGTCTCCATACCCCCACCCGGCCCCAGGGGACGTCAAGCGCATGGCCAAAGACATCGACCGCCGAAGCCTCTACGAAACCCATTCCGAACACCCCACACACCGTGACTGAGAAACAACCAGTGGAATTACTCAAACCCATTGGTAAGTCGGGCGTGCCACCCACAACGAACCCAGGTCACAGGAGGACCAACTCGATCATTTTGTTCAACGTCGATGTATCGACAGACTCATTGTTGGTCGAGAGGGAACAATTTGACAGCCGAATGTGGACCGACTACTGTCAGATGCTGGGACTCCCTCCCCTCCCTGCAACTTTGTGTCGCCTTTCTCGAGGAAGCCATGCACCCCGAGATAAGCCACCCCCTTTACGTGTGTCCCTAAATACCGCCAAAGAGGCTGAAGACACACTCCTTCTCTCGCGACAACCGGACGTTGTTAATGCCTGTAAAATTCGGGCCAGGCCTGACAAGCCATGGTCAGTAAGAGAGGAGGAGAGAAAGTCAGCGGTTGGAAATCCCAACAGAAACAACACTATAGTTGTACATGGGATTCCAGAATTGCCAAGTGACAGCTCGGTCAAAGATCGGTACTTTCACGACGTCCAACAATGGCAATGGCTCTCAACCAAAGTTGGTCTCAACAGTATACCGGCCAACAGCGTCAGTAGACTGCCAAGGCCAGCGCACCTGAAGACCATACCCAATCCCAGACTACTTGCCGTCCAGTTCGACTCATATGCCTCCCTCACAGACGTTCTGCACGCATGGTATAATGCGAAAGATCGCATGGGTGGCTCAATACGTATATGTGAAAGTAAGCCTAGACCCACAAGGCAAGAGGAGAGACGGCAACCACCAAGACCTCTGGAGTCAGTGGTCGTCACACAGGCGCTGACCAGTGAGTTAGATACATCAAGTAAAGAAGCCACCACTGCTACAGCCCCCACCCAAGTTAAGAACAAAACACAAAAAAACGGAACAATGCCAGTCCTATGAGGACTGGCGAGGCTAAAATCAACCACGTAAGCGCTCATCCCGCGAAAATACACATCCAGACCTCCCCTCTCATCAGGTACACTCTAATATGTATGTACAGCAACGTTAGGGGGCTAAGAGGGAAGGTAGCAAAAATGAGGACGCTGCGTGAACATCAGCACTACGACATCATATTCATCACCGAATCCTGGCTCTCATCGGACATCTCCGACGAAGAGATGCGTGTTGCTGGCATGGAACTCTTCCGCAGGGACAGGGAACATAGAGCAGGAGGGGGAGTGGCTATCTACGCAAACTCCTGTTTAAAGGCAAGGATGGTTAGCGATACGGCCTTAACCCAGCTCCCAGAGTCTCTATGGTGCTACTTCACTCTCTTCTTTATTCTCTCTTCATTCCTTTACCACTACCTTACTATTCTCTTCCAGGTACCTACACAGACAGGAGTCATGGCAGTTCTCTAAACTTCCCAGCAACCCGTAGCTCCCTAATCACTCTACAAATTACAACCTACTAACCCACAAAACATCCACCTCACCGAAGCTAAAAGCAAGAAAGCAGAGGGGATTTCCTCGTCCACTGCAGGAGTAAACCGAACAACTGGAACCAAGCCCTAAGAACTAGACGCGAGAGATCAAAAACTACTAGTTTTCTACGCTCGCACTATCAATATTGGATATTGGATATTGGATACACTCAAGGGCAGATCGAGGTCAATGTTGATGATACACAGAGTTACCGCGAGACTTCGCACATCATTTTTTATGGTAGACTTACTTTCCTATGCCAGTTCCCGCTTATCAGGAGTGTTTCTTTTTTTGGCAGGTCGTTATATAGCAAAGTTGTATCGGCTGTAAATGAAATAATATACTTGTGGTATAAGGCAGCTGTCTTACGGATGCTATTACTAGTACTCTCATGGTTCCAGAAAGTGTAAATTTATTTGAGTGTTGCTTTTTTTTTTAGCCCATTTGATAAGGACTAAAATTTTCAAAAAAGAGGAAATGAAAAGGGAGCCATAACATAAAGTGGATATTAAAGTGAAACGTTTTCAGCAATGCGTAAGTCGAAAGGAAATAGGTAAAATGGGTTTAGAGGTCACAAAAAGGGTTTGAAGCACAAATCCACGATGTAGGGCGAATTCTGAGTTAATCCCCCTTATTTGGTTGCCTTAGGAAATCACGTGTTGTGTCCAAAATCTCCTGATTTGCTGTGAGTATGTTACAGAGGTAGCAAAGTCCTCAGGTACTTCCTGAATATTGATTGTCCAATGTATTACGACTCGGTCTTCAAGCAGAGCAACATGATAGTCGGAGTCATATGCCGTAATCCCAATTGCCAAGTAAACGATTTTGTGCTAAACTGCTTGCAAAGGTGGGGTACTAACAATAAGTACCTAGTTTTTAGAGACTTGAATTATCATTATGTTAACTGAGAGGAACTGGTGACTACAGGCTCATGTAACTGCTTTAATATTGACTTGCTGCTAGCCATTCCCGAGTATTCCATGATACAAAATATGGTGGAACCAAGTACAGACCCTCAGTACTGGATCTAGTATTCACACACTAGGACGAGGATCTGTTACGTACAGCGCCTCCGATTTCTTGTGTGTAGTGATCACACTTATTATTTCTATATTTAAAACGTATGACCTAGTATAACTACCCTCCTTCGGCCCCAGTGTATGGCGCGCAAAGGTCGTCAATTAGGAACACTGCAGACTGGTCTGTCGACACATTGAACTGTTGAACAGGCTTGAGAGAAATTAAAGTCCACACTCGATAGCATCATATCTTTTATCTTTTAGTATACACCATGGAGACCTACCCATAGGCCTTGGATAGACGGTCCTACCCAAAAGCTCGTAAGGTGAGAAGGCGCTATTGGAACTCATATATTTAGACACTATATAACACGTTTAAATTAGAGCATCATAAAGGTGGAAAACTTTGCAACAGCCATCACTAAGCGTATTGGGTATCAAGTGCAACCAGTGTATGATTGTATGAACTGTTCTAAAAGATTACACATATTTTAGGTGCTGGAATGAAAGGTACAACGGGATGCCCACTCTAATTTTCAATGGGAACTAAAAAGTAATAGCTGATTTGGACACAAAAAAGGCTGGAAAAATATCAAAGTACTTCAGCGAAGTATTTCCAGTTGACAACAATATACAGGTATTGACCACTGTCAAGACGGACGTCTTCCTGATTTTGGAGGATAGGGAGACTGTCCAATGGCCTAAAGCCTGTTAAATCACCTCATTACACTCTAGGCCGCTACTAGCTCTGGTTAATCTTATTCATGACCCACTCACAGGGATATTTAATGTCTGTCTCATGCTCAGCTACCTAGAGTTTGGAAGGATACGGTGGTTTTTCCCCTTTTCAAGTATGGCAGCAAGCAACTATTTACGAACAATCTACTGGTTAATCTTACTTGCATAGTAGTTAAAGTCTTAAGAAAAAAGTAATTTGGCTAAACTTCTGAAGCATGTGGAAACATATTACTGACTGACAAAACCAACACAGAACCTATTTAATATAAGTGTAAAACTTGGGCACTGTTGTAAGCTGTTATTCCCTATTAGATTTGTTGATTTGATGCACAGCACACAGTGATACAGTATTGTTTACTTGATGACGTTTCGAGCATAAATTATTACCCATAATTATATCCATGTAATCACATTAATTTCGACATCTGATTTTTATAGCCCTGTCATCTCATATTCTGTTCTTATTGATAGTAAAATTTCCCATATCTCTGGTTGCATCATTCCCACTACATATGTTGAGTGTTGATTTGACGAACAAAGATTCAGCAATCAATCTCTCCACCTAATTATAGTGGTTTTATCTCACCCTATTGTGTGGTTGTGTTAATGCATGCAATTCAATAGCCGAGTTTTTTCTTCTAGATTATTGATGTTATTGAGGTCTTTCGTTCTATATTTAGCTGAATTCCTATGTTCCGCTGATCTAATTGACTTCAACCGGCTAGTTTGACCTATGTACTTGACCTCGCAATCATTGCGTATAGTTTGGTAGAGGAGATTATTTTGCTTAATTGGATTTATCGGATCCTTAGGCCAACAAAGCTTATCTCTGAATGAGTTTGTAGGTTTAAATGCCACACTAATTCCAGCCTTGTTGAGAGTCCTACGTGAAGTTTCTAATGCTCTTTCCTTATATGGTAACATCATAGAAGCTTTAAAATTATTTCTGCTTGTGTTGTCGCTATTATTTGTATTCGTATCACTGTTATCATTTTGTTTCCTAGCTGTTCGTACGAATTTCTTAATGAACGGTAGGGGATAATAATTAATTATTAATGCTTCTTTTGTGTTTCAATTGCTTGTTTAAGTCCTTACGCACCGATATCTTAGTTCTATGAGTAAGCTCTGAGTAACTTTATTTGCTTTCTGACTGCCTCCAGTGCCATATTGGTTTTTGTTTTGGCATGAAGACTCGTTGCACCGAAACTAACTATTTTTTCATCCTCTTCTACGTGCGTTTCATTGAGTCTTAGTTTAAACTCGTAAGAATTGAATACTTCAGGATTTGAATGGTTCCCAATAGGAAATAATATTGATGTTGAGTACTTTGATAGTTAATATGTTGGGGGTATTTTGGAAGTCAACATGGTTTATGAATCTTAATAGTACCGTAAACTCTACTAGGGTTATTAGTTTTCGGCATTTAATCCAACCATCTAGACTCAGTCCGCACACCAGGTTGGCTGTAGATTTTATTTTTTGCACGATAGTGCCTTGAAGTTTCTTGATCTTTTCATATGGTAGTGTTTGAATATGTTTGTCAAATTGACGAACGGACATTTTGTATCCAAGCTGAGATTTCGTCAGCAATCAACCCGTTTGAGCTGATTCAACTTCTCAAGTAAGTTAAGTGGTCGACGCATTCCACCACTTCACTCTTTATCACTAAACTGGGAGTGGTTACAGCAGACCAGTCCTGGAGCATCATCTTACATTTGGCAGGTATCGGTGAAACGCATGCCGAACATGCTCAGAATTTTGCTCACCGCATCCAGAAGACCGCTGTATTTTATCAGCGTCTCCATCTAGCAAGATAACCTCTAGGGAGTCGGTCAATCTCTGTGGTCAGGCATACCTAATGTTATATCAATTAGTATATCTATGACAAAGTTAAATAAGAACGGTGACAGTAAAGCTCCCTGGCGGATACCACGGCTGCGTGAGTTCGAGTAGAGAGCTTTGATAAACATTGCATACTTGCTCAGTACTCCTTTCACAGTCAGATACTACCATAATACCTCACGGTCGACAGAGTCGAATGCCACCTTCAGGTTAAAAACATTGGAAATGTCGGTCACCGGTAAGTACGCCTGTGTTCCCGGACGTATCAGAGGGGGAAAATAGGATTGATGCACCTCGTCTAACTATGTCTGAAGTCTGGCTGGTTTTCCCGAGTTTGCTGTTCTCAAGCTCCAGTTAGGCATTGGATAACTATGGACGCTGGGATGTTGGACACAGTATTAAGCAAACGAAATCCTCTACGGTTGTCACTAAAACATTTCTTTTCCTTCTTGTAGACTGGAATGACCAGAGAAGTACACCAGTCTGACGCACCACCTCTTATTAACGTATATTTCCTAGTACATTGAAGTAGTTTCCTACCTCCATTCCTAAAAACTTCAGATGGCAAACTAACAAGTTCTGCTGCTGTCTCGCATCTTTTCAGGTTCGATACAGTCTTCTCATCTTCAAGGACAGTTGAGAGACAGAGCTACTGCAGCGTTGATCTGGGGCATTTGAACTGTGCTTCAAAGTATAGTGTTCCGCCCAACGTTCTAGTCGACTGTCTTGGGGATTTATCAGCGTCCCATCCTGCGTGGCGATGGTTTCAATAATCATAATCTTTCCAGCATCCTTAATAAGCCCAAATAGTTGCGCGCTGTTACCTAACGCTAATGTCTTCTCCATCTCCCTCGTTTTCGTCACCCACTACTGCTCGCGGTTGACGCGAAGACTCAGTCCACTTACGTTTGAGTTGCTTTCGCTCTTCATCATGATTATACCCAGCTGAAATCGATCTTCTTGCAAAAATACACGAGCCAGTACTAGTGCGTGGTTGGAGTTTGAACAGGTATTCCAGAAAAAGCAGCACTCCACCAATTCCCTCCGACAATCTTTTACAACAATGTGATCTATCCATGTCCATCTTTGGTTTGAAGTCGGCAGACACTATGTGAGACAATGTCTCTCCTTATGCCTAAAGTTAGTGCTGACCAGAAACAAGTGATTGTTGGAACAAAATTGACACACGATCACCGCTGTCGGTTCATTGGCTTGGGATTCCGTAAATACTGTCAAGATGCCTTTCCGATTTGCTCAGCTCAGCTTCCCTACTTGGGCGTTAAAGTCACCTGCTATTATGACTACATTTGAACATTTTGCTTTGTGTAGCAAAACTGACAGCTTTTCATAGAATTAATCCTTTGCATGATCCGAACTCCAGTCTATGGTTGCGTAGGCGGAGATCATGAATAGGCGTCGCCTCATTTCACGATCCCTTCTAGTGTCTTACAGATCGCTTCAGTCGAACAGCATATAGATGACTGTTTAGTGATGTCCATTCAAAAAGTGTAGTAATTTACACCAGAACGGTAACTGCTTTTCATCTTACCACTATCCGATAGACCTTTCTGGCGTGCTACGACCCCGACCGATAGCTGCTACCTTGATGTGGTGGTCGGGCTTGCATATCACAGTAACCCAACGAGTTATGATGGCGGAACACTTGTTTCTTCGAGGTCTTACCATACCAGAAAGGTCAGTTGAACAGTGGTTAGACGAAAAGCATTTACCATTGTGGTGTAAATTACTACACTATGATGGGGGTCTGAAGGCCAAGTCGTACTGCTGTGACAACAGTAAGGTGTTTCCCTTGGATGACCAGCAGTGCCATGCTGATGTCATCTTCTCAGTGGAAGGGGGGCGGGGTTAGAAAAGGTCGGCCACAAAAATAACACTCCACTATGCCCCACGGTCTGCCGGATAGGCAGTGTTAGTTCATTCGTCTGATCTTTTTCGACCATCTGGCCCCAAAACAACCATACACAAAAGGCTGGGTGTGACAGGCCTCAAGCAGATGTCCGATGGGCTCTGCGGTCACACAAATCTCTTTCAGGTACCTTAAGAAGAAATAGCCTTCCACGGTGTGGGCAGCCGGGAAGTGTCAACCGCCCTCACAACTCTGTCAGCACCCAAGTTTCTTCTGACTGCTATCCTCCTCCTCCATCATTACCTTCTAATCTTCCTTCACGTCTCTTAATTAATGATGCTGCATCATCTTCAATTTCTCCTACCTCTGCAGCCTTCGACAACGATCTGAGTCCACAGAACAGCATCCCTGGTCTCCTTAAACCACGCTCCAAATTACATATTGGAGCCTTCAATGTCCGCACCCTCCGTCAAATTGGCCAACAGGCTTCGTTGGCAAAGACTCTAGCAACTCGGGCATGGATGTGTGCTGTGTTTGTGAGACACGCATACAGGACCCAAGTGTGGTTATTCACCTGACCTCTCCTGACCAATCTGGTGAATCTGCAAAATTCACCCTTCGAGTTTCTGGAGATTCGATAGCTAGCTCTCGTGGTCTTGCAGGTGTAGGTATAGCATTAAGCACCAGGGCAGAAAACTCACTACTAGACTGGATCCCAGTTGATAGTCGCCTCTGCGCTATGAGGCTGAACGGCACAGTGAGAACTAAAAGGAATAGTGAGACTCGCCGTTGTCTCTTTGTAATCTCTGCTTACGCACCCACTGACTGTAGTTCGGATGAAGTGAAGGACGAGTTCTACCATAAACTGTCTAACCTCCTCTCGAAAGCCAAACGTTCGGACGTAGTGGTTGTTGCAGGTGACCTCAACGCACAGGTGGGTAGACTGAGTGAGGCAGAAAGGCACTTAGGTGGCACTTTCGGAATCCCAGCTGAACGTACAGATAACGGTGATCGCCTATTACAACTATGCTCAGATAACCGCCTATTTTTAGCCAGCACAAATTTCAGACATAAAGAAAGGCACTGTCTGACCTGGCGTCCACCGAGCTCGACTCAGCGATGGACACAGATAGACCACATTGCTATTAGTCATCGCTGGAGAGGATCGGTGGAAGACTGCCGCTCCTTCTGGAGTACGTGTTTGGACAGCGATCATGCGTTGGTCCGAGCACGTATATGCCTGCGTCTCAATGGACGTAGAAAAAATTTGGCAACAAAACCACTACGAGTTCTGCTGGACAACGAAAACACCAAAGCCGTGTTCAGTGAGAAGTTGGCTAGGCAGTTATCGGAACAAAAGACTGTCACTCATCCAGAAGAAGCTTGGTGCCATCTTCAGTCTACTGTAAAAGCAGCACTGGAGACTGTAGCCGACTCCAAGATAATGGCTAAAAAGAGCCAGTGGATATCAGCAGCTTCTTCCAAACTAATGGATGCACGTGAATGCATCCCTGCAGGCTCTGAGTACAATGAAGAGCGAGCGCAACTTAAAAATAAACTGACGAAAAGTCTGCGCAACGATCGTGAACAGTGGTGGGCAGCAAAGGCTAAAGAGATGGAAAAGGCAGCGGCGATCGGTAACAGTAGACAGTTATTTAGACTTATTAAGGAGACTGGGGGGAAATGGTCAACAACAGTTAGTGAGGTTATAGCGGAGAAGGACGGATCTGCGATTCACTCGCAGGGAAGGCGACTGGGACGATGGGCAGAACACTTTGAGGAACAGTTTAACTGGCCTCCAGCCACCATTGCGCTGCCCGCTATCCAGTCGGACCCTGAATGGGACATAGAGACAGGTCCCCCAACACTAGAAGAAGTTGAGAAAGCGGTAGGTAGCCTGAAACGGGAAGGGCAGCAGGACCAGACGGACTACCTGCTGAGGTATACAAGAATGGTGGTAGAGTTCTCTTAGTCAGGCTAACGGAAGTGTTAGCCAGTATATGGGAATCAAATACGATCCCCTCCGACTGGTCTAAGTCACTGATCATCCCAGTCTTCAAGAAAGGCGAGAAGTCCTCTTGTGATAACCACAGAGGAATCAGCCTGACAAACATAGTGTCTAAGATCCTAAGTTCTATAATTCTCCGACGCCTGAGTGGAGCTCGGGAACAGCAAGCCCGAGAAAACCAGGCAGGCTTTAGACCTGGCCGTGGATGTATCGACCAAATATTCACACTGCGCCAGGTCCTGGAACATAGGCATGCTTACAGACGCCCGACAATAGCTGTATTTCTCGACCTGAAGGCGGCATTTGACTCCGTTGATCGAGAAGTCTTATGGCAGTGTCTGTCACTGAAAGGCGTGCCTAGTAAGTACATCACCTTATTGAAAGCTCTCTACTCGAACACTTGTGGGCATGTTAGAGCCTATGGTGAGTTGTCCAGGGAGCTATACTCATCAAGTGGTGTCCGTCAAGGATGCCCACTATCCCCATTCTTATTTAATTTTATCATAGATATTCTTATGGAGGTTTCCCTCTCGTCACCTAATTACAAAGACGTTGACCCGATCACAGGTGAATTTTCCTTAGATCTAGAATATGCAGATGACATAGTCCTGTTAGGTGAAGACGCTGACAAGATGCAGAGTCTTCTGAACACTTTGAGTGGGAATTTGAGAATGTTTGGGATGCGATTTTCACCACCCAAATGCAAATTTTTGCTCCAGGACTGGTCTTCAGCGGTACCGCGGTTAACAATAGAGAGTGAAGTGGTTGAGTGTGTTGACCACTTCACTTACCTGGGAAGTAGGATCAACCCGGTGGGTTAGTTGCCGATGAGATTTCTGCACGGATACAAAAGGCTCGATTGGCTTTTGCCAATTTGCGCCACCTATGGCGCCGCCGTGATATTCGTTTGTCTATTAAGGGTCGCGTGTACTGCACAGCAGTCCGCTCTGTTCTACTGTATGGCTGTGAAACATGGCCATTGAAAGTGGAAGACATGAGAAGGTTTCAGGTGTTTGACCACCGTTGCCTTCGTAGTATAGGACGTATTCCGTGGTGTCACCATGTGAGTAATGCAGAAGTTAGGTGTAGAGTTTTGGGAGAAGAGGTAAGTCAGTCGACGAGGTTGTGAACCTTCATCGACTGAGATGGTTGGGACACGTACTACGTATGCCTAGTCACCGATTGCCTCGTCACACAATGTTGGCTGAGGTGGGTTCAGGCTGGAAAAAGGCCCGAGGTGGCCAGACTAAAACATGGCACCAATGTATGAAGTCTCTGACTGTTGGTTTAAGCCATGTAGGACGATGCAGACTAGGTGGTTGGGGTCCACGGGACAAGAGGAACCAGTGGTTGGAGACCCTAGGTGATATGGCTCAGAACCGAAGTCAGTGGCGCAGATGTATACACACATTATCCTCATCTTAACAACGCTATACCGAATCTAACCGTTTGTCATTCTTCCTTCCTCTCTTTTCATACCTTATGTTTCTTTTGACTGAGTTTTCTCTTCTTCATCTTACACCTCACTGTCTTTTTACTTGATTCGGTGATATGAGGTGTGGCAACTCGAACCGTTACGCAGGAATTCCTGATCCTATGTTGATTTTGATGGATGAATAAAGGGAACAAGAGTTCCAGCCAGCATAACTCGTTGGGTCACTGTAATATGCAAATCTGACCACTACATCAAGGTAGCAGCTATCGGTCGGGGAATGGAAAGAATGAACATCATTATCGGAAATTACCCAATATACAAAACTCATTGTGAGCTCTGGCATGACCACGGGCTCTCGTGTACAGAGCCTTCAACTGAGTGGTATACTTGCGCAGGATCCCTTTCACTGGGGGATTCTTCCGTAATATCTCTCGTTAGACGGGTCGAATACTCCCTTCAGTTCGAGAAACACAGCTAGTTGTGGCTGTCGATAAGCCCGCCTGTGTTCCAGAACCCGTCTGGAGGGGTGAGTATCTGGTTGATGCATCCACGACCAGGTCTAAATGTTCGTTGAATCTTTAAGTGAATCATTTAAATATCCTCTCAATCAAGAAGTGGCCAATCCTTAGAATTTAGGTTGTATTACGTCAGTCTTCAAATGAAGTCAACGAGACAATCCAAAGGATTACAAGTTGGTGGTTTTATTAATCCATACCTACCAAAGCAGTTGAGGTCGTTCTCCTGTAGTGCATTAAAAAATCATCATATATTGATCTTTGCACCCATGGATTTAGTAAAGGGTATTCTCGAAGTAGCTATTCGGGTATTTCTTACCGTCAAGGCGAATTGATATTATTCGTGTAAACTTTTCTAAAGTGTTTAGTCGGGATAGCTACGACTGCCCTATTGATAAACCAGAGCTGATTGGGATCAAGTCAACCCTCGTCAACATTTTGGCATTATATTAACGTGGCCGTTTATTAAAAGTCCTGTGTTTGAAGACAGAATGTTCTGGCGGAGTTCCCTAGGACTGACTATTGACGCCTCTTTGTTTTATAATAAACATACTCGACTTGACTCAGCAGGTTTCTTCCAAGATTCTCCTATTCTCTGACGACGGAAATTAAAGAGAGAAATCAAATGTCAGGGAGATATAGTCTTTATTACAGGACTATTTGGCAAAGTTTCTCGACTGGGTGAGAATCCATTGACTTGTAATTAATCCTTAAAAATGCAAGCTGGTACTTCAAAGGCATGACGTATGTCTTACCTATAACCTTAATAACGCATAACTAAAAGTACCACTTATGGGTAGGATTTAGGTGTTGTTGTTCCTCAAAACCTAAAATCCTATGCTGAGACAAAATGCATTTTGTGCGAACATGACGCTAGTCACCCAGATGGGTTTTCGGACAAGTCGATCGCAGATGATTCCACAAGATTTTCAACAGCTTCATACAACACCTAGAGTTTGAGACCATAGTCCTTACACTTCATTGCAAACAGGAAACATGCATCTGAAACAGATTCAAAGGACATCGACCAAATTTGTCCTAGGACTAAGCTTAAAACACAACGAACAACTGGTAGCGCCTGAAATATATATTCCCTGGAATACAAGACTAAGAGACGGTTTGTTAGTGACATTTAATTTAGTAAACACATCTGGAAACCCAATTTATCACTTACTCGAACTAATTTGCAGCACTAGTCTTAGAGGATATACACAGAAGCTGTGTTATTGAGCGTGTAAACGTGGCTGTTAATAGCTGACTAATATACTACTACGTTTGCTACTGTTCTTTGAATCGTTATCCATGTCTTTTGTTTTTCTCTAAAAATTCATCGACATTAGTGTGATTAACATGATTTTATTGTGAACATTTAGTGTATGTAAATTCACATGATTCAAACTAACGCTCAATGGAACTTATGTAATAATGGAGTGCGAGAGATTACCAGAAGGCGTCGTCATTTCTGAACAGCTTATTCAAACGTCGAAATTTCTACAATCCTTCCGAGATAAGTCACTTTTCACAGATGTCATTTTATGTGCTGGTGAAGAAGAACTTCCTTGCCACAAAGCAGTACTAGCTGCTAGTTCCGCATATTTCTTTGTAAGTTTTCAGAGAATCAGTATTCCTCTAAGTCTGTTTTATAGTTTTGGGTCCTTATAACAGTTTTAAAAATTCCAGTGTGTTAATTAATGTGTAACAAGGTTAATGAGTTTGTTGATTGAGTTCGATTATTCTCCATACAATGCATTATCAAAAATGTCAATTTTAATAAACTTTGGATTAATTCTGTTGGATTTTAGCTAATGAAAGTGTAGACAAATCATTATTTCATCAAATCTGGTAAATGAATTGTATATTTTTAAAATAGGCATCAGTTAAAATGGTTTGGTATTGCACTGAAGATTTCAGATGATTACAAGCAACCAACTGGGAGCTTTGAACTTATCGGGACGGACTTCTAAGTAAGGTTAAACCTCCGAGAGACTGGTGTTTAAGATTCTCACCTGTATAATTCATCATTTTAGTTAGCGTTATCACTAACCTATTAAGACTGCCTCCGAATACCTAATATCAATAAAGTGCACTAGGATGTTAAGCGATTTAAATTAGTGAACACACTACACCTGTTCGATAGAATGCATCCAGCACTCAGAAGTAGCCAAGTAACGTTGATTAATTTCCACTAAGCCATAGGTCAATCGAATTCAATCATATAAGTGAATACTAGTCGTCCAAAATGCTCAGGACCAAGTCTCTGAGTGCAACGCCAGTGACCGGTTTTTAATTTTTCAAGGAGTATGCGGTCACTCCAACCTAGGTCACTAGTTACTAGCTGATCCTAAGCCCGGATAAAGAAGGAAGGTTGGGCATAGGGCTAGCAACCCTACCCCGGAAAATAAATCCAACTGCTACGAAAACTTCAAAGCACAAAGAAAACATAAAAAATAAAAATAGACTTATTCCTCGCCGGAATCGGGGAGACGAAATGACCGGTTGGTGAAGGCCTTCGGGAAACCAATTGTTGGATCCGTCTTCTCTTCTCTCGATGAAAGCGAAAGTAAACATGGGGACATGGAATATCCGAACCATGTATAAACCTATCAAGACTGCTCAGATTGCCGAAGAGATGAGAAGGTATGACATAAAACTGCTTGGAATCTGCGAAAGTAGGTGGAATGGAAGTGAACCCTCTAAACTCTTGACTGGAAAAGAGTCAATAATCTGCTCCGGTATTGTCACCCACACAACAACCATGAGCACACTGAGTTCTTGAATGGCTATCATGATTTCCCCAACAGCATCGAAGGCGCTCATGCAGTCGGAACCAATTTCCTCCAGGATCATGACAGTAAGATTCAAATCAAAAGGAAAGAAAGTTACAACCATACAATCCTACGCTACACATCTACAAATAATGCAGATCAGGAGAAAAGGGAGGAATTCTACAGACAACTGTGATCAGTACTGGACAAGGTCCCACCCCAGTTGGCGACATCAAAATTCTAATGGGTGGGGTGACATGAATGCCAAACTGCGAACGGATAATACAGGAGGAGAACTCATCATCGGTTGAGAAGCACTCGGTGAAAAATAAGTGAGAATGGAGAACTGTTTACAGACTTCCGCGCATTCAACGATTTAATGATTGGTGGCAGTGTGTACAAACACAAGAATATTCACAAACCGACATGGATTTCACCAGGCACACTAAAAATCAAATCGACTTCATCTCAATGTGAAGAAAGTGGAGACGCAGGCTACTGGACACAATATCAGATCAAGAAGGGGGAGCAGATTTAGGTTCAGACTACTCACCATCTAGTGCAAGGAACCTTCCAAATCAAGTTGAGAGCCTTCAAAGAAGCTGTTGATGATGGACCACAGTTCAAGTTCAACACCCAGAACAGAAAGTGAACTGAAGGACGAAACTATAAAGGACATCTTCACGTTAGGTATCAGGACAAAATGGGAGACACTGAGCAATATCCCTGAAGAATCGGTCGTGGAAGAATACTGGAACGCTTTGAAAGGGAAAGTGAACGTAGAGAAGACAGAGATGATGAAGATACCCAACCAACAACAACAAGCGCCAATAACCATTAACGGGGGAAACCTGAAGAAAGTAGTCTCTTTCACCTACCTAGGCAGGGAGCTTCGTTTCAAATACAGGCGGCGGAACAGATAAGGATATCAAAGCCAGGATCGAAAAAGCAAGACAGGCCTTCCTGCAATAATCCGAAATCAGTGTGGAGATCTACTGCAATGCACTCAGCATAAAGAACAAATCCGAATTTTCAACACCAACGTCAAGTCATACTTCTAAGTGATGGTTCAGAGGCTTGGCGCGTCACGAAAAGCATTTCCAACAAACTACAGACATACATCATCAACAGCTGCCTACGCTCGTTGCTGAAGATCAGACGACCAGAAAGAATAAGCAACAAGGAACTTTGGCCTGGCAACTAACCAACAAACCAAGAACCTATCGTCAACAAATATTCAGAAGAAAGTGGAGATGAATTGGATTGGACATACACTAAGAAGACGGTTTGGGGGCAACATGCACCAGGCCAGGCCCTCGAGTGGAATCCGTGGGGGAACGACGAGTTGGGCGTCTGAGGGTGACATGGAGGAGATCATGTGAAGAAGAAATGAAAGGTTGTGGGCAGTCGTGAAGCCAGGTTCAAAAGACCGCTGAAAACAGGGTGGAATGGAGATGTGCTATTGAAGCCTTATGTTCCACTAGGAACTCAAGGGACAAATAATAATAATAATAATAATAATAATAATAATAATAATAATAATAATAATAATAATGCGGTCACTTCGAATCGTAGATGTGTTTGGTTTATGAGTACCAACAAGTAACAAACCTAGATTCAAAAACATTCAACTATCCAATGGCATGCACTCATTGCAGTGCAGTCGTTTAATATAGAAAGGGTGAATTCAGAAAGATGGAAATCTCAATGAACGATGCAATAGTTGTAAATATCACTTGAATAACATCTATAAAGATAGTGATCATATTCATAAATTGTGTACAAAATTTTGAATAACCAAGTTCATAATGAGCTAAACAGTAAAATTTTCGGTTGCTAAACATTGAAGACTGAGTAGTTAGCCAGACTATTGTCTTTCTAAAGAATCAACTTAAATATGCTGTAGACATACAAGTTTTATTCATCATATTAATTATAGTTTAACACTCAGATTTGGTTGAGATGCAGAGAAATTAACTGAAATCTAAAATTATTGCAAACCACCAACTAATTACAGGTTTATGTACTGTATTGTAAACCAATGTGTAAAGGCTAGTAATGCCAATCGCTAACTCTAAATGTCAGTAGTTAGAGCAAGGTTTGGATTCGATTAGCGGGACTCACTTAAGTCGGTTGCTGTACAATTACACCAACTGCTACATGGTGTCTGAAAACAATTTTTTTCAATAGGTTGTTCCAAAATGTTTGTAGGAAAAATCAAGAAGATACCTTCAAACTCTTCAAGAGTACAATGTAAGCGAAGTTATTCCTACCGATGACTACTCAGCATATACTGTTTATTTTAATTAAAGTGTCAATTAGCTGGACACTTACTCATCGACGAAGCATTACATTTTGCGCCGAAACGTCTGCACACACAAAAAAGTTTCCAAATAAAAATTAAGTGCTTTAGTCATGCATTATGCTTTTTAAAATCGGTATTGTTTATTAAAAGGTTGAGCACCTTCAGTTTTAAAATTAGTGATCATGCAGTTCTGTGAACCGTTCACCATATTGAGAAATTATAGAGTTTTAGGATATGTCAACGAAAGTTGAATGACCCTCCTCAGATATTGGAAATAACCGTCATGAATTCCACCTCAGGTTGTGTGTTCAAACGTGGCTCCTATCAGTTAGCTGGTAATTTTACTGATGTCATGAGTTTGTCTTAACTTAATTTTGGTTAGTCAAAAGCAACTACCAAGTTCCCTTAAAGTAATAAGTTACGTGTCACATGAACAAAGCTTTGAAGGATAAGCTAAGGGAATGAATTTGGTCTTTCGAACAAACCATTTGAAACCGAAATAGTTTATATATAATCTACAAACCTAACATTTGACTGGTAATGTACATCATTACAGCTATTATGTTTGATGAAGCGAAAGTAAACTGAGGTTCACTGTACTAACTTGTGCAAACCAGTTGTTTTGCTTGTATTCTAAATAATTTCTTTCAGAATTTGTTGATTTTTAGCATGTTTTTATCAAATTTATATTTCGTTGATGTTTATTCATCTTGATGAAGTAATATTGAAAGTACATAGATTATACAGTGATCAATGTACTTTATGTGAGTTATAAGACTTTATTTAGAATTGCAATCTACTCATACAAGGTTTATTTTTCAGACTTTTGGAAATATTCAGTCTTTGTAACAAGATTATAAATGCTATTTAAAGTTTTCACAAGGTTCGATTTCTGTAAATAGAGGTCTCGGATCGATCATAAAATGTATAGAGAAGAAAATAGTGTATATCTTACTCAACGTTTTGTATATTTGCTAATAGTATAAATAGGAATATATAAAGGATATTCGAAACAAAAAAACAAAGTCTTGCCCAGTAGTGCCTCATATCAATTTGTCATGGTCGACGACAGTACGATAAGACCGAGTAAATCGAAGAAGAATATATTCAGATGAGAAAGAATATATCGGTGAACTTGAAATAAATAAATAAAATGACCAAAAGTGACAGATTTTATAAGTGAAGTCTAGGAATGTAGCTTTTTATTATTAAAGTATATTTCTGAGTTGTCGTTTCGCATGCTGCTTTTGTAGGTTAACTCACAGAATCTCGGACTAAGGTTGTCCGATTTTTCTTCTCTTCTTATGGTTGGGGCCTATAAGCATTCCAAATAATGTTTCCCTTCATTGTGTTTTGTAGTTAGAGTATATTGTATCTGTTAATTTTACACTACATTCTAACTTAAAGAATTCCTCACTGGATGGTTCGTCTTTACTCTGACTATATTATGGAAAGTTATATGATGTCTGTTGATCTTGTAATCTCCCTATCATATGTGACTTTATTTTTTTCATTTGTTATACAGGCAATGTTTTCATCTCCTTATAAGGAACAGCAAACATCTCGTGTTACGTTAGATTATATATCACCTTGGGCTCTTCGTCGTCTTCTTGATTTCGTTTACCTTGGAATTTTAGAGATAACAGAGGCGACAGTACAAGATGTCTTCCTAGCTGCTAGTTTACTTGATTATCCGGTAGCTGTTAAAGCTTGTGTTGAGTTCATGAAAAGTCATTTGGATATTACAAATTGTTTAGGCATTGAAGCGTTAGCTGAAATGCACAATCTCACAGATTTAGCTCAATCATCACACAAGTTAGCTGTGGAGAATTTTTCAAGGTAAGATATATTTGATTACTTCACTGACAATTGAACAGTTTATGAATAGTTTTCTCAAACCTGCAATTATCATTTTGAGACCAGTCTAGTTTCTTTTCTATCGTTTGCTACATTTGTTATGATATTAGCATCTTTTCAATGTATTAAAGTATATTATGTAGTTAACATTTTTAGTCTTATCGGATAAAGTGGAAAGGACGGTTAATCAAAGAAATTGGTTCCAGTGTATGTTTAGTGCCATACACGGCACAACTATCACAGGTGATAAGAACTGTATTGCCCAGTTGAGTAATCTGAATCCCTCACTTCCACTAATTTTCTCTTCTTTAGGATGTTCAATTTATCAGTTCGGGGAGATGTAAACATATCAATGACAGATAGTGGCTAGCAGCGGAATTCAGGACGCACGTTTCGTCCTTTTTAGGACCCGTCAGTTAGATGTGCCTGCCTCGCACTGAGCGATGTTGTTCCCACTGGGACTGGAAGTCAGGACCGATTGCTTTAAACAACACTAAGTTATGATAGCCACTTCCTGTGCGACGGGTATAGTTTTAGTACTGTTGCGCAGGAGCCTTTATACCAATTACAGACCGACGGGATAATACAAACAACAACATTAAATGTAAACATGGTTTTAGGAATAACACTAATAATGCACAAAACTGTCATGTAATAGTATTTCTTAAACCTACCTAGACTATGATCCATCCGGATAAGCATCTCTAATGGTGAATAGACCGGGATGTGGTAGAAATCCAAGTGGTCTCTGACTGATGATCAGAGTTTTGTAGAGGAGTGTAGACTTCCTGGTTACCATTTTCAAAAGGTTATGAATTAGTAGTTAAAGATCCTCAGTAATGTGTTTCACGGTTAGGCACATTAGAGCGAACACATTCACTCCTTTTCATCGTTCAAGTTCTAAACAGTGTTTTTCTCCCACCCTTTTCATATCATTCTTCATATTCATAACACTGTTTCGTTTGTGCTCTGTTCTTTTACGAAGCGTGAGAACATAAAGTGTTCCTATTTTGTTTGATATTACCAGAGCCGTAAAATTGATTGCATTAGTTATCATTGATTTGAACCGTCTAGGTAGGTTCGAGTCCCCTGGATAGTGTTGGCAAGATAATGGAGGTCCTTAGCGTAATACTCTGAATGAAATGGTTCTAAAACGATTAGATGTATTCATTATTTCCCTCCAAACTGTAAACACTAATATACACATATACATATGTTTCCTGCTTTTGTTTCTCTCGTCAAGTTTGTCGTAGCTTATATCGATTCACTCTTATACGGCGTTCTGAGTTCATTTATGATTTTTGTTTTAAGTGTATGACCATGACCTTTTATTCACTTATAAGTCAAAGGATTTTCGTGAATCGATTCAATACATCCAAATAAAAACGTGCTATGGAAAGACAGTAATTTGTACTTAATATTAGTTCATCTGTAAATCATTTGTAATTTATAAATTTGATGTTAGAACCCTCTATACATTCAGTATACTTGCTTTACCTTTATCAGTAAACCCATCAGCTACGTTTGAGCATACCGTATGGCTCCTAAATCTCTGTAGTCAGAAAAAAGCTTCTAACTCTTAATCCTTTTTAATCTTCTTAGAACTATTCAACCATAGATTTACCAATAGGTAAATGGTTTGTAAATTTAGGAAAAGAATAGCTTCAGTCCTATGTTCTTCTAACTCGAATTTCTAATATCGTCGCTTAATACAAAATCATGCTTCTGCTAACAATAGTATAGACATTGTCGATTCCCACTAGTTATTGAGTAAGTACACTCCCTATTGATATAATTGTCATACAGTATACTTTAAATATTACCGTATAAAATCTTGACAGATTAAAAAGGATAAGGGGGGGGGGTCTCACTGAATTTCACCATATTCCCCACTTATTATATGACACTAGAAGTTCATTCCTTACTCGTGGATATCGAAAAAACTATCGCTAAGATGCTGAGAGCTAACTTAGTATATGAGGCACCATGAGAAATCATCAGTATGCAATACATATTTGTATTCTGTGGAAATTGTTTATTATGACGTTTTGGGTAAACGTAAACTAGTGCATACGGTTAAATAATTTGTCACTAGCTCTGGAGGTTTGCGTTCGTTTGTACAAAAGCTGCTACAGAAACGGAGTTATATTATATTGAGACATAATCTGTTTTCGAATTATCGTGATACTTCATGAAGATAACGTGTCGAGTTGATTACCTGACCCACTGGAAAAAAGTGGGACATTGTACAATAATACATTGATTCAACTCGCTCACTCAACAGCTGAGTTAGATGCAACTGCTGCAAGTATGTTTCCCCGTAACAGAAAAATAAAAAGGAGCGACAAGAAAAGTTCTGGAACAAAACAATTTTCACAATTTGGAGGCAGATGAAAAAGGGATTTGACTATTCTACTTGGATCGGTCAGTTAAGATCTCTAAGAATCAATTTTATAATAATTAATACTGCCGCCTAACTAGTCTACAGTTTCCTACACGACGGAAGTTTACAAGCATTTACTTCTTGACAGCATGTCATGTTAATTTTTCTATGTTCAAGCTTTTTGGCTGGTTATTTTTAGCAGTTGGCTTTCAACCAGGGGATCACGCGTTCAATTGTCATCCCATCTACCAGGGTTTTAAGAAGCTAGACAGTATCATTAACTCTTACACAATGTGTGTGGCTAGTTATCCACGTGATTGCTGAGAGATTATATCGAACGTCGAAATAAGTAGGAACTGGGTATACGCAGCATATTCTAACTAGTACTATCTCACTTTCTGTGAAACTGATTTTCATCTTAGTATTGTCGCTTGTATTATCCCATCGTTGATTGGACCTGATTGATCGGTCTCTATTGGCTTATAAGCTTCTGCGCGGATGCCTCGACATGGTCTGTGTATAATCATATATTAATGATGGATAATGGCTAGCAGTGGAATCTAGGACGCCCGTTTCGTCCCGTTTGGGACACGTCAGCTGGATGTATCTGCCTCCCAGTGGGTGTTGCTTTTCCCACCGGGACTCGGACTCGAACTGCTGGCCACTATCCATCACTACTATAATTAGAACACTGATAATATCAAGGGATCCACGCAGAAGCCTGTATACCGATCAATTTGGTCCAGTCAACGATGAGATAATACAAACAACAACACTAAAACTATACCCGTCACACAAGAAGTGGCTATTGTGGCTCAGTAGTCTAGTGGATAACGCTCTAGCATTTGAAGCGACCGGTCCCGAGTTCGAGTCCCAGTGGGAACAACAGCACTCATTGGGAGGCAGGTACATCCAGCTGACGAGACCCAACTAGGACAGAACATGCTTCCTGGATTCCACTGCTAGCCACTATCCATGATTAACGATTCCCACCTGCTTAAAATTCTACACCTAATCAGGAAGATATTTGTCGCATACTTTAAATGGTTGTGCCCTATGTTTTATGGAGATTACGAGTAAATTTGTTCGTCTTCGTATTTCATCCTACTCTTTGTTCTTGTTTCAGTTGTGCACTGAAATAAAGGGTATAGTTTAGCCCTTAATGCTCATTGGTATTATATATCGTGTAAGTTAGCTACTATGAGTTAGTTATTATGGATTTGTACCGAAGTTTTCTTAGGGATTGATTGTTTACGTATAGTTGAGATGAGCGAAATAAAGTGAAATACCTAGGTATTCTCAATTTGACTGTGCCTGCTATAGGCCGTACATAAAACAGGTCGTGTTAACTAGATTCTTATCACCCTGTTACATTGTTTGCACTCAATTTATTTTGCATAGAAAATATGTTTTAATATGAGTGGATATCCTTAATACAGGTAAGAAAAGAAATGAACAAGGAAACTTCTTTCTAATTATCATACCAACACAAACATTTTGTCCATTTGTCTATCTTCGTCTCATTAAATTGTGTGTTCTTTTCACGCATAGTTTTTGTCTCGCAAGTGTAGATACTTAAAAGTTGTATGAATTATTTACTAAGTTAACAGATAGAATTTTCATAATTCACACTATACATGCTGACAGCTGTCATAAACTCATGTATTTATTTTCTTTGGTGCATACTTTTATAGGTTTGTAAATATATTCATGAGATGTTCGTAGGCCTTAGTGCATAAATTAGTACTTTTGTTAAGACGCAAAATGAATTCAATCTGTACTAAAGAGTTTAATAAAGTTCAACTTTCGAATACACCGTTTTTACACTGAACATATACAGAAGCGGTTTTACAAGTTTGACGAGTTACAGTTGTGCATAGTTAACTAATTTTGAGAGTGGGGTGGGGGTGTATGTGACGTTTGAAACATAATCTGCTGATGTAGTTGTCGAATGGATTATCGTTAGCTCTCTCGTGGCGCAATTGTTAGGTACTAGCAAAATAATATCCAATAGGTTTCTCATTTTACGTGTTGAACCATAAGCAAATAGTCTGAATGCTCAATCAAAATCACTAAACAAGAATTGTATGTTTTGCCAGCTTCTGCATTATTTTGTTTCGGTTTAGTACTCCACTGACTTGGGAGTCACATAACTGTGTTTCACATTGTTCCAACCAATATGTTTATGATATTTTGGACTGGCATCTTTTGACATATTCTCATTTCCCTCTAAACCTATTCAATCACTGAAGTTTATTTTTTTAATCTGAACTTGCTCATCTTCTGGTTAATCTGTAATAAATACTTTGATGCATTTGTAAATCCAGATATTCATTAACTAACGCACTACTGTGAAACTATTCATTCCGTAATGTTGATCTCGAAACCAGTTATTTGTCACTCTTCAAACCTTTTCACCACATCATGTTCCCTAGCTTAAAAACAGTCTACTTAAATGGTGGGTCTGTCGTGCAACTAGCGGAGTATAGTGGGTTTAAACTAGTTTAAAAAACTTTCATCGATGGTGTGAAAATGGAGATTTTTTCTGTACGGTAACTAATATAACTTATATACAACTTTTCAAAAATCCAGTCTGCTTTGCTGGTAAATGACAGCGAACGGAAGACCCAAGTCTAGGTTAATTAACTCCTAACATCTTACACCTTGGATGAACTGATAACTCACACTCCTCTGTACACCCCTCAGGTGATAACGAAGGACGCGAAAATCTTTGGACCTCAGTTGAATGAGGCTGATATATATATATATATATATATATATATATATATTATATATATATATATATATATATATATATATATATATGCATAGTACATTGTTAGCTCGGTACATAGTATATGCGTAGTACAATAATCACCTAATTGAAACCAAGGAGGAAAGGCATACTTGGTATTTAGAGTAGAAAGAGCGACTGACATGATATAAAGAACTAACGGAGAAACTCGAATTCCAATCTCAGAAAAAATACAGTCGCTACCTACATTCGAGGCGAAAAACATTATGCATAACTGTGTGGGGGAGATGAAAGAAAATATGTATCTACTCTTTTCTGTTTTCTCAACAGTCCAATAGGTGTATTCACAACATTTTAATTTTCAGAATTGAATATATCATTGTAAATTTAAACATTTCATTCATAACCTTCACAGCTTACTGCTAGAATCCAATGAATGGGTTACTTTACCTATTTCAACTGTAATTTCATATATATCTTCAGATGAATTAGATGTACCTTCTGAACAGGTAAGTTATGTTCCACCATCAATATTGTATATACACAAAGTGGGTACTGTATTTTGTATGTTTTAATATGTAGCAAATTCTGAATATATTTTGTACTTAATATATGTAGATAGTATGCTATAGTGGATATTAAATGTTGTTGATCGGATCATCTGAGGTAGCTTTTGTCAGCAAACTGTTTGCAGCGTAGGCAGACAATGATTTAAGTTGAAACGAAAATCTATATGACAGTGAAATCTAAAATAGATATTTTATTCATCTTGGTAACTAGCAGTAGTAGCAGTCCTATTTGGAACTCGTCAGCTGGATGAACCTGCACCCCAGTGAGTAATGCCGTTCCCACTGAGACTCGAACGCATTATTCATCGCTTCAAACATCAAAACGTTATCCACTGGGGTATTAGAGGTCGAGTACTTCGACCCTGTATAGAAACGAGAAATTACAAGTATCAAACTTCGAAATAGGTAATTTAATATTACTGACTTCAGTGCTCTTCTGGATTAGTCTTGAGATGCAATATGCAGCCAGACTTCCATTCCACCTATACCACTGAAAGTTTCCTGTTGTTATAGTGTAAACTAGTCGTCTATAACTGCCCGTTCTTCATCCTATTATTTTTCTGACCTAGCCTCAACCTAATCCAATCGATATTAGAAACCGATGATCATGTTTATGTAGAACCAAAGACTGAATGGTTCCAAAATTTCTTTTGTGTAACTGACCAGAGTATATTTTTGTTTGTGTGGATAGTTGTAGTTTCGTACGTCCTAATTCAAGGCTGGATACTCTACAATGTTAAGTGTCGTTCTTGTGTTACTCAAGTATGAGAGATTACTGTGATTACTCGGTGCGCATATGCATGCGATTTAACCGTAATTGCAAGACTGAGGCCATTTATTGATATATTTTGTAACTTTTATTTGTGTCATGTAAATCGTAGTAAAAATTTGGTGTTTTGTAGCTTGAAGATGATTATGATCTGTAAATGTACTCATTTTATAAGCTTCAAAGTTATCTCTAAATGCTTGTGAAGTTCTTACTGAACTTGCTAGGTTATATTTTCTCTAACCATGGTTTTCGATAACGTCCTTACTTATCTTACATGTTCGAAGGTAAGGTTTCATTAAGAATGACCCAATTTTTAAACAGGGTTTAACAGACAGCTTCGCACTGTTCATTGACGAATCACTTCCGAGATGAAGCTCTCGAAGTTTCTGTATGAAGGCATGATGTATGAAACACAAGTATTCGGCTGTGAAACCAAGTATTCATCGATGGTACCAGTCCTAAATCAATGTAGAAGGACTATGAAGGATCCTGATACCAGGCTACGCCTATTCATGATCTCCGCCTACGCAACCATAGACTGGAGTTCGGATCATGCAAAGGATTAATTCTATGAAAAGCTGTCAGTTTTGCTACACAAAGCAAAATGTTCAAATGTAGTCATAATAGCAGGTGACTTTAACGCCCAAGTAGGGAAGCTGAGCTGAGCAAATCGGAAAGGCATCTTGACAGTATTTACGGAATCCCAAGCCAATGAACCGACAGCGGTGATCGTGTGTCAATTTTGTTCCAACAATCACTTGTTTCTGGTCAGGCATAAGGAGAGACATTGTCTCACATGGTGTCTGCCGACTTTAAACCAAAGATGGACATGGATAGATCACATTGTTGTAAAAGATTGTCGGAGGGAATTGGTGGAGTGCTGCTTTTTCTGGAATACCTGTTCAAACTCCAACCACGCACTAGTACTGGCTCGTGTATGTCTGCGCCTTACTGGTCGCAGGATTCTGGTGACGGTTGGGCCTATCTATGATCGATTGGAAGATGAGAACGCCAAGTCCAAATTTACTTGAATATGATGGCAATGCTCGTCACAAAGAAATCTGGCCTTGCGTGACATTAAGTTTGCGGTTGAAACAGTGGTAAAGACTGTTGATTTGAGCCATATGGGGCGATGCAGACTGGGTGGTGGGATCCGTGGGAGAAGGGAAACCAGTGGTTGGAGACTCTAGGTGATATGGCTGGGAAGCTATTTCAGTGGCGCAGATGTATACACACATTATCCTCATCTTAACGATGCTTTACCGAATCTCACCATTTTGTCATTCTTCCTTCCTCTCTTTTCATACTTTATATTTCTTTTGACTGAGTTTTCTCTTCTTCATCTTGCACCTCACTGTCTTTTTACTTGATTTGGTGATATGAGGTGTGGCAACTCGAACCTTTACGCAGTAATGCCTGATCCTATGTTGACATTGATGACGATGAAAGACAGATGGTAACCTACACCCAATGATTAGAAAACGTCACTGGATTTCCGCGACGTCACCCGAACTGGTTGGTGCGACAAGACTGATTTCTGCTGGCTGTGACCACGATGAAGAGCTAATGGAACGTAGACGTAAATTGACCAAGTCTTCGCAATGCTCACTAGAAGTGGTGGGCAGTGAAAGCGAGAGAGATGTAGAAGACATCAGGGGTAGGTAACACTCTGAAACTACTTATGGCTATTAAGGATGCCGGCCAGAAGATGATAGTTAATGAAACCATTACCGCACAGGATGGGACGCTGATAACCTACCAGGACAGGCAGCAAGAACTTTGGGAAGAATGCTACACTTTGAAGCATGGTTCAACTCACCCACAGTAATGCTTTGATTGCCTGACATCCAGCCTGAATCTGAATGGGACGCTGTTGTTAGTCTTCCCACTCTCCTTAGAGCTCAAAAGGTTGTATAGAACCTGAAACAATGCAAAGCAGCAGCAGGGTCTGACAGTTTGCCACCTGACGTTTTCAAGGATAGAGGTAAGAAATTACTTCATAAAGTGACTGAATTACTAGGAATTGGAGGTAGTGCCATCGAGCTGGTGTACTTCTCTAATCATCCCGTTCTAAAAGAAAGGTGAAAAATCTTCTTGTGACGACCATAGGGGAATTATTTTAGCCGAAGTTGTTTTCAAGATATTGGTTCTATAGATCTCCGATACCTAACTAGAGCTCGAGAACAGCGAAATCGAGAAAGCCAGCCAGGTTTCAGACAGAGTTGGACGAGGGCGCATTGGTCATATTTTTACCCTCTGACAGATTCTGGAACACAGGCTTACTTATGGCGGCCGACACTTGCTATGTTTTTTAACCTAAAGAGGGCATCCGACTCTGTTGACCGTGAGGTGCTGTTTCAGTTTCTGACTGTGAAGTGAGTACCGAGCAAGCATAAAGTGCCTATCAAAGCTCTCTACTCGAACTCATGTAAGGACTTACGGAGGATTGTCATGTAGATGAACGATAATTCGTGGTGTCCACCAGGGATGTCCACTGTCACCGTTCTTATTTAACTTCGTCATAGACGTGCTAGTAGACAATAACACTAGGTACATCTGATTTCACAGAGATTGACCGACTCCCTGGAGGTCATCTGGTTGACTATATTGTGAAGACGATGACAAAATACAGGGTCTTCGGGATGCGTTGAGCGAAATTCGGCGCGAGTTTCACTAACACCTGCCAAATGTAAGATGATGCTCCAGTACTGGTCTGCTGTAACCACTCCCAGTTTGATGATAAGGATCGAAGTGGTGGAGTTGCTGATGAAATCTCAGCTCGAATACAGGAGACTTGTTTGGCACTGACCAGCGTGCGTCATCTGTCACGAGATATCCAATTATCTATCAACGGACGATAGTATACTGCGCTGCATTCCGTTCTGTTCTGTTTTATGGCTGTGAGACATCTCCGTTAAGAGTGAAAGATAAGAAGCTGTTATTAGTTTATATCACAGGTATCTTCGTAGCATTGCTTGCATTTGGTGGAATCACTGTGTGAGCAACGTTGAGGTTAGAAGGGTACTAGGCGAGACGTGCAAGTCGATTGATGGGGTTATGAACCTTCATCATCTGAGTCTGCTTAGACAGGTATTGCGCATGTCGAGCCACCGCCTTCCTCGACGTGGCATACTAGGGGGAGTTGGATTAGAGTTAGGGTTCATGGTACCCAGGCCAAGATGTGGCATCAGTCGATGAAATCTCTTACTTTTGGTCTGAGTCCTGGGGCGCGATACACACTGCCTGGTTGGAGTCCTGGAGACGATAGCAATCAGTGGTTGAGGACTCTTGGTAACATTAGTGGAAGTCGGTCGGAGTGACACAGATATACTCAGTCCTTATCGTCTTCCAAAGCTTTAATATTCGCACTATCCGTTATCTTCACATCGTTTATACTCTTGCACTACTTCATCTACTTTGATATCACCCTTTTTCTATCCATCTGCTTTTTGTGTACTACTGTGAAGTGTGGGAAATTGATCCGATGCACTTGTATGTGAGGTTCTACTTTGGATTTTTCAGTCAGTTAGTCGGTCACCATTTAATGAAAGTTGTGGGAAACAGTGTCAAAAGTTGGAGTTAGGTGGAGTGACTTGCAAACTATAATACCCAAAACCACTGCTTTAATTTCAGAAGGGGATCAGTGTGGCTGCCTACGGCTCAATTAATTTCCTTTTTTTTTTAGCTGAAAATATATTAACTGCAGGTAGAGTTTCCCAAATAGATTTGAATCAGTCTCAACCTGTTGCATGCACAGAAATCTATCTAGACAATTTGGTGAGAAGGTACACTCTGTGGTTTGATTTCCTGTCACTTTTTATTCTACTATTATTGTTGATAGACTGTTCATCCTTATATGTGTACAGCTGATGGTTTTATTCTTTTATTAAATTATATTTCAGTTTGTATGGGATGCTTGTATTAATTGGATTGACCAAGTACCTGAGACACGAATTGTTTACCTGCCTCAATTATTATCACACATCCGTTTGAAGTATCTGGATAAAGAGATGTTGGAGATTCAGTTACAAGAAAATCCACTAATTATTGTAAGAATGCTTTATATATATATATATATATATATATATATATATATATATATATATATATATATATATATATATATATGCATAGTTTTCAGTTCTCTCTTATTCTGAGTAATGTGCATTTCATATTAGGCCATAATTTCTTGAAATTTAAACTGAACTTTTCATGTCCAGTTTTTGTGTCAATATCTCACAGCAGTACATCAAGGTAGGACACACCAAGATAAAAGGTAGGAAAACAAGGAAGAGACTAATAGAGAGTAGTTAAAGGTCATTCAGAGAGTAATAAGGGATTCAACAGTTACGAAATTTAGCTGAATATTAAGCTGAATATAGTGCGTGGATAAACCTACACCACATCACCTAGAATCTCCAGCCACCAATTTCGGTTATCGTGCGGTTTATAACCGCGAAGTCGACTATTCTCTACGTAGCTCAGATGACCCATCAGAGGCTATAGACTGATGCTCTGTTTTAATCTGGCCACCTCCAACTTTTTTCTAACCTGAATTTACTTCAGCTTTGTGCTATGCGGCAGATAGTGACTAAACATGAGTCACTTGTGTTACCACTATCTGAGTCAATGAAGGTTCGCAACCTCATTAGCTGACTTACCTCTTTTACCTAAATTTATGAAGCTGACTTCTGCGTTACTGGGTGTTGTGACTTCTCAAGTAAGGGAAGTGGTTAGTGCTCTAACTACTTCACTCCCTATTGTTGGGTGGGGCACTGGTGAGGGTCAGTCGTGGAGCGACGATTCGCGCTTAGGCGGTAGGAAACGCATCCCAAACATTCTCGAAATTCCCCTCAAGGGGACCACAAGATTCTGCATCTTGGCAGCATCTTCATTTAACAGGACAATGTTATTTAAGTACTGTGAGTTTTCTAAGCAGTTTCCTGTGACTGTATCGAATCTTGTATGGTCAGACGAAAAGAAGGTGAAACCTCCATAACCAAGTGCATGACAGAGAATGGAAATCCTTTAGTGACACCATTAAATGTACATAACTCACTTCATACCTTTCCATCGCCCCTAACGCGCCTACTGGTGTCCTAATAGTGAGCAGTAGACTATCTGATGGTATTTTAAACTGTTTCTCGAAGTTTTCTACCCAACATTCCAGTTGACTCTAATCAGGGTTAATCACAGGCCCAACATTCTACTCATCATCTCACGAACCACCATGCTTTTTGCCTGTCTCTTTAGTTGGTTTAAGTAAATATATAATGGTACTCGTGGTCGACGCCTCTTTTTTCTCCTTCAGCTTCTCCACCCACTACTAGTCAAGATCTTTGGGAGACAACTCTCTGTCAGTCTACGGTCTAGCTTATCCTTCACTAATCTTCTTGCTCGAAGACTTTGTTCATGTGCACCTACTCATGTACAAAAAGGCACTGAGACCCACTGACACTTGTTAAAAATTTTCTGAGAGCCAGTCACCGTCTCTAAGGCTGCTTATACAGAAAAGTCAATGCGATACCAGAATACATAAATATTAATGATATTGTTCGGTTCCCTTAATAACCTAGGCAGTTCACCTTTAAAACCAGTATACCACTTTTAAATTGACTTTGCTTTTAGAATAGTCCACCCGTAACCACTGCAAGCTATGGATGGCCAAGGTAGACATGATCGCACAAACACCTGATAAGTGCAAAAACACGGAAATAAGTTGTTACCAAAACTGCCAACTTATAGTCATAGATCAGGACCGTACCACAACCTTCGTGATAAATCTACAAAACTGTTAAACGCTACCTATCTATCGCTGTTGAAACTCTGCGTTCATATGACCTTCGCAACATACCACCAGTGACTGCTTATGTAGACTGACATTTAGACTAATTTCATTACTGATCGTGGTGTGTTTTCATGAGTGCGTTCGCATGGACCCAGTGATACAGATAAAGCTGGTGAGATTGGTTAACTTCCTCTCAATGAGAATCACTTATTGTCTTTATGGCAGACAGTAGCAGGCCTCTTCAGGATAAGTTCAGTAACGCTATCATATTCCAATAACTGGGTGGTCAGTTGGTCTTTAGAAGTGACTTAAGGATCGTCACTATTGAAGTTAGTTCAGAACAGTCTGCACTAAGGTGTAGACATTTGTATACTCAGACTATAATGCTTTGTGACTGTTGAATTATTATATTATTTATTTATTAGTCCCTTGGGTTCGTAATGGAACATAGGGCTTCATTGACTGTTGAAAGGTGTAGCAAATTTAATATGCGGGGAGCACGAGTCCTTCAACGACCCTCCAGAGACATAACTGATAGTGTTATCGTCTCTCTGTGTCGAGTGCTCGTTCAGTTGAGGTTGTTGTACTCTGTGTCAGTGTCTCTCCTAATGTCTAAGTTTCGTGCTGGTGAAAAATACGCGGTTGTCTGAGCACAGTTATAGCAAGCGATTGTAAGTATTAGTTTGTCTGACGCATTACGAAAGTGCCAGTCAAGTGTCTTTCCGTCTGGTTTTACCTACATTTACCTACACTGGAGTTACCGGCTAGGAAAACCACATGTGAACTTTTGACTTTCACAGCTTTTGTAAGAACTCACCTTTTCCTTAACTTGAGTTACAGCCCGTGAGTTTGTAAGGGAGATTAGAAAAAGAGAACGGTGAGTTTCACTGTTCTGTTTAGTCCCCACTGCAGGATTCAATCGAACAGCATAGGAGATCCAGTGTAGCATTGTGGTCGCTGCCTTAAGACGTAGCACTATGCCTACATCTGCACAAGATCATAAAAAGTAACCATGGAGTCTGGAGAATATCGACAAGTGGATTTTGCAGATTCACCAAATTGATTGACTACAACTAAGTCTTGTATCCGTTCCTTCTACACACGACACATGTCCATGACTTGGGATGCTAGAGTTTCGAGTATAAAGGTTGTCGGATTTGAAGTAGGGTGTTGACGGTGAGAGGTACGATAAGTAGATTGAAGCGTGGCTTGAGGAGATGAGGGATGCAGTTCTGTGAACTGGAATTGTTATCAAAGGTTTTGGAGCTGTAAGAAGTTAGGGTTGATGTATGCTTTTAAACTGAGAGATGTGAGGAAAGCTAAGGTAAATATGAAGAAGGTCGGTAACGAGCTAAGGGGACTTGAGTGGCGACGGAGTTATGAGAACAGTTGACACTTGTAGGGTGCCTACGACCTGGAGGGAGGGTTATTTCTTCTTGAGGTATGTGTAAGAGAAACTGGATTAGTTCTGCTTGGTCACGGAGCCCAAGGGACATGTGTTTGAGGCCGGTCACACACGGCCTTTTCGGATATTTGAGATTGAAATGTGATTGCGTTGAATCCAGCTATAAAACCCATACGACCGGTACTGGAAGTCCGCAAGTCGGGAAGGAGTGTGACATTTTTTTTGAGCGACCTTCGTTATCGTATAACAAGACTATAGGATTCACGTTATACTGTGAGTCGACCGAGAACTCTACTCCGACGAGTTGAACCGTTTTAGAGTAAGACAAGATTAGGGTGACTTGGATAAACGCATGCCTATGATGAAATTAACTGAGAGTGAATTGAGTGGACATCTTTGTCAGACACCACTCGAAGTAGACAAGTCAGCAGACCCCGGATACTAGACTGTAACAGGACTACTTGTTTTCGAGTATGAAGCCTTCAGTAGTGTGACATACTTACTGGATGTAGGTTTCAGCGATAGACACTGGTGTGAGGCCAGTCAATGGATGGAGTGGAATACCGCCTCTAGGTTAAGGAATACAACTGTTGTGAAGCACCGGTAATTGTATTCGGAGATCTGGCAGGGGGTAAAGATCTAATGGATATGCCTATGACTGGAGGACCACAGGATTATTCCTCTCCTTTCTTGAAGACTAGGACCATCAGCAACTAAGAGGAGCCAGAGGTGATGATATCCGATAGTCCTTGAGTCAGTCGAGGTTGCAATCTTGGATCGGCGTCATTGAATACATCTAATACTAGCCTATTATGGGTAGTTGCCTTTCTTCTTTTCAGGTTATCAACGGCCTTCCCAACTTCGACAATACTTGAAGGTCTTATATCACTTTTTTAGACTACCGCTGGATAGCGAACAACTGAAGGGTAACTAGAAGTGAGTTGAACTGTCCCCTGAATTGTTCTGTCCATCGTCCCTCGTGCAAGTGAACTACTGACCTCTTCTTATGTGGTTTCATGTGACTCATCATGAATTTTGTATGTTAGTCTTCTTGATAAGTCTAAACAACTGTCGGTTATTCCTTGCCTTACGTTTTTGGTTCTCTACGCTGATTTGGACATAATTTTTGACCGGAGATGTCTTCTTAGGACTTTTCACGTTTATTGGAATCATGGTATAGGTTTTTTAAGGTGTGTCTAGTGCTTTTAGATAAGGACGACAATTGAGTCGGTCAGGCTGTGAACCTTCACTGACTGACGTGTGTTGAGTGTGTTCGGCTCATGCCTAGTCAGTGGCTCTTTCTATGCATATTGATTACCTAAGTAGATTTTGGTGAGAATAAGCTTATTGGTGTTCAGGGTGAGGTATGTTTTCTCTCAATATGTTCTTTTGCTTGTGACCTGAGGGATGAAGGTGACTGTAGGCTTCCCAGATTGGTGATCCGCCTAACAGTCTAATTCGGTGGTTAGATATTTTAGGTTATGCGGATGGAAATCGATGTGAGTGGTGCAGGTGTGTCCACACTTTACCTTCATCGTAATTGAAATACTGATTTTCGATGTTTAATTTTTCGTTGTTGTTCTCTCAGTGACCATTTACTGTTCTCACTTTCCTACTTGTTTCTCTCTGTCATATGGAGTCAGTTTTTTCGGCTGCAGCGGGTGTTGATGCTTAAATTCTACATTAGTTTATTATGCCGGTGGCGAATAGCCTGGAGTGTGCTGAGCAATAGGCGGTGATTGGAGACTTTCTTAATGTCGCTGAATCGATTTCCCTAACTTAGCTATATGGATGCGATATTTCCTAGTCTTGATCACCTTACTGTCATTTTGTCTTATTTCGTTAATGCTTATGCTGATATTATTTTTTTTCACTTTTCCATCTTTCCTTTTTTTGGCGCTGACGTGTCTACTTGAACTCATACTCAAATATGCCATGTCTTTTGTTGACAATTGAGATAATTTTATTCGTATTAGAGTAGTTTTTGAGCACTGATACAGTATAATGCTGTTTCTTTCTAGATGTGCATAGCGAGAAAGCGCTATTTATTCACTGTTTGACAGATTTCATCGATAGTTTTACATGGTTTAAATTTAGTAAGTTTTATAAAGAAACTAAGGAACTGATTCAATTCTTTGACTCCTCCATGAGTTGTCGGTCTTGTG
Organism: Heterobilharzia americana; assembly: GCA_944470555.2. Taxonomy (NCBI): domain Eukaryota; kingdom Metazoa; phylum Platyhelminthes; class Trematoda; order Strigeidida; family Schistosomatidae; genus Heterobilharzia; species Heterobilharzia americana. Next base: position 64,221,971 of record OX104134.1, read on the forward strand.
GTTAAATCTTGCACGTATAGTCCTACGCGTTTTGAAGGGAATCTGGAAAATATGATTTTTGGAGCTTTTAGAATATTTTGATAGGTTATTGTTATGGTAGTGAATAACAGCGGAGTTCAAATAAGCAGTTTATTTCATCAATGTTGTTAATTTTATTGATTAGACTACTGTCGAAATATATTTGTATTCTTCAATAACTAAGATATATTCACCTACTTTATTTTAGGAATGCAAGAATGCACAGAACATTTTAAAGTATTTTCTCCATGAAGATGTCAGTAAAAGCGATGATACTACCGGTGCATTTATCAACACTTTACCTCCTCGTCCTGCTACACTAAAACGGCCAACATTGGTCGTCTTAGGTGGCCTCAACACGTGCATTTTAAACTGTATGCAATCCTTCTCCCCGTCCAGAACGGTATGGCAAACGTGTCCCTCTATGCCTGTAGATAGTTTAGCATGGTTCTCTGTAGCTGTCATAGCAAATACTCTATTTGTAATCGGTGGTATTAAGGTGAGTTCATATTTTTTTCGAAATGATTATAGAACTAGTGTATTCTTTAAAAAATTGTCATTTTTTAAAAAGACGTGTCTCTGAGAAGTTAGTTATTACTTGAAAGCCTTATACTAAAATACGTCACGTTGAGTGAAGGCGAACAGCCACCTGTCTCCATTATTCCAAATCAATGGTGGGGTTTGCCCAACTTCACCATTGATAACATTCTTTAGGCAGCCTCGAAGGAGGTGGGTTGTGGTGATTGTAGTATTGACTTGTCATCAAATGAAAGATGTTCCCAGTCCGGCGATATTGTTTTACTGTGCGACAACATACAGGGAATCCAAGTAGCATTAGTGAAGTTAGCGAATACTAACCGTAAGTATGGTATATGCTTCGCATCATTGACGTGCTCAGTGCTTTTATGAGATTAGGAGCTTGTGTCTGCAGTCACTTCCGGTAGCGAATTGCCGGAAGTCGTCGAAAAGTTTGTGTAACTGGGTTGTTATTTGAGTGCTATGGAAGGTACAGCTGTTGAGATTTCCAATCGTTTGACGGGAGCCGGAGTGGCACACGCTAATATGTATCAACTTTAGCACTGTCATGACGCTAACCTGGATGTAAGAGATCGGGTTCGTGCAGTTTTCCTCAACGCCTGTGGAAAATAGCCTCTCAGAGCTGAATATTTTCGATGACTATGCGTTTTGGATAAGCGTTGTCTCTTCAGGATTGATTGCATCCGGTTAAAACACCATGTAAACAATTTTGAGGTGATATACTGTATGTCTTTATATGACTGTAGGTGCCACTCACTAAGTGTAGTAATCTTGAAGCATTGGCTTTGGTGGCTCGAAAATGCAATACGCATGTCGTCCTAGAGGCTACCATCCCTCTTACTGTTTGCTCACTGTGGGGCTGGTTTGAAGAAGCGGAAAGGTAGTCAGTGTATAAATTGACGCCATAGTTGTGTTTAGTTAGTTTCTGCAGGTGCTAACTGACTACCTGAATGCAATCCCAGTCCAAGAGAACATATATCATCCCAGTAGAAAGAGACGATCACGGAGATGGTTCAGAATGGAAGCCAGAAGTGATCATACTGCTGCTTCTATGACTGAAAAGTAAAAGAAAGGCAATGAAAGCCTCTTTGGATTTATCCTTAGGATGGCTTCTTTTTAACCACCCACTTCTGTGTTTATTTATTTAAATTACCTTATTTCTCTCCCCTAATGTTACCTTATTGTTTTGTACGGTGTATCTCTAGATGCCACCAACTTTGTTTTAATACATTGCTAAAGATGGTCAACAGGAGACCTTAAACTGTAAATTTCCTACCTACCGTCTTTTATATCCATTTTATATCTAATACTTTGAAAAACTTGTGTTGTTTCTGAGATCGTAATCCTAATAATTTGCGTAACTAATCAGATATTTACACCTGGACAGTTCATGCAGTTACCATCTTTTAACTGACTGTTTGAAAAAGTCCTTCATTGAACCTGCGTTCATTAATTTCATCATATTTGTGATGTTTTTCCTCTTATTAGGTATCCACAACTTTTCCATTTCAGTTGGTTCATTAGATATATCACATAGTGCAACAGTATTATTTACTGAATTTTGGCTTCCGTCTGTGAAAATCATGTGAGCTTATTGATTAGTCTCCGGGTATGAAGACCAGTAAATAAGACTGTTTCACTGTATGATAAAACAACTAAAATGGAATTGCATTCTCTCAAATGTATCCAAGTTTTTTCTCTGATATTAATCTACAATTATTCACTATGGTTCTGTCGCTTGTTGGCTTAGGCATAATAATTTCATCCCAGTGGGTTGTGATTCCGAGTACCATTCAATTAGTGAAATTTGACTAACCACATAAATTGCATACAGTATAATAAATAAGCCTGTGCATGATTTCTGATTTTTATACTATTTCATTCGAAATTATAAGGCTTTTACTAAGAACTTACCTTGATATAATGTCAAGAAATCCATAAGAACTCTAAACGTTTTAGTATATTTATTTGCTGTAAAGTTGTCAATGGATATTCATCTGATTGTATCTTATCTTGGAATTTGATTCTTGTATACATCCTACATCTATATTGGTTAGATTAGCGACCGTACAAATCATCAAAATGATATTGATTTGTCAACAATAGCTGAAAAATCATTTTATTAAATGGGGTAAATGACTGTTACACTGTCCATATAAAAGGAAAACGTTCGATCAGACTTTGTTTATTTATAGATCATGACTTTTTCTTAATTCCTGAAATATAAATGATATTAGAGCTTTTTAGTGATTCAGGTTTTCTCGATCTTTTCTTTTATAGGCAGGTACACTCATGGATACAGTCTATGCATATTCCCCGGTTCGATCTTCTTGGAGTCAGCGAAAGTGCATGTTGCAAGCACGAGCTAGACATTCTTCTGTCTCTGTTGGTAGTCGATATATTTTTGTATTTGGCGGTGTTACAATGTCTACAAATTCCAGTCATCAACAGCCTTCAACAAATCGTGTAATTATGAATGAATTTCAAGAAATGAATTTTTTTACAAATAGATTAAATCATAATTCTTCATATTTATCACCTTACAATCCCAATCTTCCGGTAACTGAATTAGACATTCCAACTTTAAAGTTTGAGAAAACTATTATTCGTTATGATATATGCAGTGATACATGGATCACTGTTGGGGAGACAGATAATCCACGTTTAGAATCTCATGTTGTCTTAGTTAATGATTCGAACGACAATACAAGTTCCACCTTACAGTCATCTGATATACTATATGAAACGGATGCTGACCAACAGAATTCACTACTTTCTGATTTATCAGGTATTAATTCACTTCACCTACTGAATCTAATGTGAATTAAGCATTCTTCACTGTAATGATTGTCTTTAAATGAATAGTTTTCATTGTGCACAAAATATGTGAACATTCAACGATTTGACTGTTGTTTCAACAGGATTTCAGCTAGTGAGACTGTGAAACTCAGCTATGTACAAATTTACTTGCTGACATATAAGGCACACGCTTTCTGTTACGCTTTATGATTCTAACTGGTTTTGCAGGTGGAAGCAGATAGAGCGACTCTCGTTGCTTAAAAACAGATTGCCTTACCTAGCGAATCAGACCCTATTTTCCATCAGGAGTCGTTGCATCATTCGGTGGAGGTTAGGAAAATCGAAGCAGATGGAAAAAGCACCAGTATCAGATGACACTCCTACCATTAATAAATAAACTAGCACGAAAGCATGATTATCAGTCGTAAAGTCATCAAGAATTACAGGTATCTACTAACTGCTCATCACAAACAGACAGTCAACCTACAACCTCCCATTTCAGTGCATTGGTTCAACTCGCTACACTTTAGAGTAACATTGTAGAACAAGTCGGCACTAAAAGAATGGAGGTATAAAAGTAGACAAAGGTGCATTGGAGAATAACGAATTAGAAATTTGAGATTCGCTCAAGCCTTAGATATGAGAGTGAATACATCTGTGACACTGCGACCAATTCCCAGTAATATTACATAAGGTTTCCAACCAAGCAGTCAACGTTTCCCTATTTTGTTCAGACTGGCATTCGCAGATTTCACGTACTTCTACCGTGACTTGGTCTGGTCAATATAAAAAGTTTCCTAACCTCACTAGTCGAAAGTCGCACGTTAAGGTAAGTAGGCATACGCTAAACATATCCAATCCACCTCAGTCAGTGAAGATTCACAGCCTCATCAATTCAATTGCCTTCCTCATGTAGTAACAATTGCTTCACCTCAACATGCTTATGCAGTGATTCCACTATATGTGAGAATTGTTCTGAAGAAATCTACGGTCAAATAACTAGTCTGTTCATGTCTTCCATATTCAAAGGCCATTTATCACAGCCGCATAACGAGATAGAGGGGACTGGAGCGCAACATACTCGTCCTTTAACATGTAATCGGACATCTCCCTAAAGTCAGAGATGTCGTTAGTTGGCGAATGCTTAACCGACCTTCTGTATCCGAGCTGAAAGTTCGTCAGCAACCAACCTAATTGGCCTGATGCGAATTCTCAGGGTTGCGGTTCTCTGGTTTAGGTTCTTGACTTTCACAGGTTTCAACCTTGCTCCGTCTACCGAGGATTCAGGACTAACATTATCAATACCCCTGACACAATAGATGTGGCTCCCCACCAACCACACTGATGTACACGCGGTTGTTGTGTGCATTTTCATATGAAATCATGGGTAAGTGAAGTGGTCAACGCATTCTACAATTCTAATCCTAATCATTAATATGGAAGTGGCTACAGACTAGTCCTAGAGTATCTTCATATTGCAATAGACAGGTGCGAACGCGAGGCAAACACACTCTGATTTCTGCTTTAAGTGTTCAGAAGACACTACATACTTCACGATAGTACATAAAGAACAAATGGATCTTAAAAGACTGATGTCAAAGTAGATGAAGGTGGATGGGAGGAGAGGGAATTTAAAAATTCAGGTTAATGAAAACACTCAAGCTTTAGAAGACATCGAAGAGTGAATATATCTGCACGATTGTGGTCGATTTTCAGTCATCTCACCAAGAGTCTTCAGACATTGATTCCCATCATCTCAGCACCATAGTCAGGTAGTTAACACCTCTATACACAACTCAGACTAACAGTTAGGGATTTCATGGATTGGTGCCATGTCTTACTCTCACTTCTGTTAGCCTTCTTCCAGTATTATCCAGCATTTTGCTTCGTCAGCATCTTCACCTAACAAGACAATATCGTCTGCATACTCCAAGTCAACCACATGCCTTTCAGGGAGTAGATCAGTCACTAAGACGTCAAAAGTACCTAATGTTATGTCCATTAGCACATCTAATACGAAATTAAATATAAACGGTGACAGTGGGCATCTCTGGCGAACACTACCAAATGTCATCAATTCTGATGACAACTCTCCATAAGCCACCTACACGACTGTGTGAGTTCGAGTAGAGAGCTTTGATAAGGACTTTATGGTTGTTCGGTACTCCCTTAACAGTCAGACACTGCCATAACACCTGACAGTCGACAGAGTTGCATGCCTTCTTCGCGTCACGAGACAAGGCAAATGTTGTTTGCCGGTAAGTATGCCTGTATTCCAAAACCTGTCGGAGGACGAAAATATAATCTGTGTCCTCGTTTAATTCTGTCTGAAACCAGCCTAGTTTTTTTGAGTTCGCTGTTCTTGAGCTCTACTGAAGTATCGGATAACTATGGATCTTGGATACAATATTAGTCAAACTAAATCCCGTATGGTTGTCACAGGAAGACTTCTCATAGACTAGGATGATCAGAGAAGTAGACCATATTAACGGCACTACCAATGATTCCCAAACACTACGTGGTATATTTGTCACTATAATTGGCGATTTCGTACCCCATCCTTGAAAACTTCTGGTGGAAAACTCTCAGGTCCTGCTAACTTGCATCGTCTTAGGTTCGACACAGACTTCTTAACTTGATGGAGAGTCATGGAAGGGACATCCACGTGCAACTGAAGGGTTTCTGTGTACCACTTGAACTTTGCTTCAAAGTATAGTGTTCCACCCAACGTTCTAGCCACCTGTCCTGAGAGGTTATCAGCGTCGCATTCTTCTCGGTGACGGTCTGACTAACCATCGTTTTCTTGATAGTATCCATAATAAGCCTGACCAATTACCGTGTTACCTAACGTTGATGCCTTATTCATCTCTCGCCACCCATCGCTGCTGGAGTACAGAAAGCCGGTTAAGCATTTGCCAACTAACGACATCTCTGACTTTAGGAGATGACCGATCACGTGTTAAAGGACGAGTAAGTTGCGCTCCAGTCCCCTCTATCTCGTTATGCGGTTGTGATATGTGGCCGTTGAATATCAATAATATCAACATAGGACCAGCCATTACTGCGTGACGGTCTGAGTTGCCACACTTCATATCAGTACATCAAGTAAAAAGGCAGTGAGGTGCAAGATGAAGGCAATAAAATTCAGTCATAAGAAATATAAATTATGAAAAGATGAAGGAAGAATGATAAAATGGTGAGATTCGGTATAGCGTCATTAAGATGAGGATGCTGTGTGTATACATTTGCGCTACTGACATCGGTTCTGAGCCATATGGAAGACATGAATAGATTAGTTATTTGACCGTAGATTTCTTCAGAACAATTCTCACATATAGTGGAATCACTGCATAAGCATGTTGAGGTGAAGCAATTGTTACTACATGAGGAAGGCAATTGAATTGATGAGGCTGTGAATCTTCACTGACTGAGGTGGATTGGATATGTTTAGCCCATGTCTAGCCCTTGCCTCTCTCTCTCTCTACATATATATATATATATATATATAATTAACTTGAATAAATTTCAGCTGGAATACGTTTATTGGTGTTCAGGATGAGACGTGTTTTCTCTCAATATGTTCTTTTGCTTGTGACCTGAGGGATGAAGGTGACTGTAGGCTTCCCAAATTGGTGATCCGCCTAATAGCCGAATTCGGTGGTTACATATTTTAGGTTATGCAGATGGAAATCGATGTGAGTAGTGCAGGTGTGTCCACACTTTACCTTCATCGTAATTGAAATACTGATTTTCGATGTTTAATTTTTCGTTGACGCTTTACTGTTTTCACTTTAGTTCTTATTTATGTGCTTTTAATTTTATTTTGATGTGCTACAGTGAGATGCGTCAACATTTTGTGTTACTGAGTAACGTTTAGTCCGTAATCCTTTTTGTTGGACTAAATTTTTCAATCTTTCAGGTAATCATTATTCTATAGGTTTGATATAATTTTCCCTATGATGTGAAAGTTGTGTTTTGCGGAAATAGTGCTTTACTTCCATATTAGATTTTCTATGTAATGTAGCTCAGTTATGAAGTATTATTTGCTGGATGATGTTTTGATCACTTAATGTGTCTGTGCCTTGTATCAGATAAGCAATTTTTTATATGGAAGCACACTCCCGCAGTGCGGAAATGTTACTCTTACATTAGGGCGTTACTTTTCACGACAATTCGAGAAATTCCAAAGGAGGATGTGGCAATTCTCGTGGTTTCATTGAGTGTTCTTTGTGCTTCCTTTCTTTCAAAGTCGCATACTGTGTTATGGATGTTGAAGGCAGCTGTGTGTCATAAGATATGAGCTTTTATGGAAGGGTATTTTATCAAGTAAGTTCGTTACTACTACTCTACTAGTGTCTATTGATGTGCAAACATGTTAGCATCATGTAAATGTATTTACTTACGATATCACTCGATAGTTGTTTGACATTCATGCTTATTCATTGAATTAGTTTCATTGGTTTTCTCAATGCTATTTGTTTATTTAATGATAATTATTTATGCAACTTTTATTTTAGATGCAGCAATCTCAGAAAATATTGCCAACCAGAGTAGCCAGATTATTAAAACGCATAAAAGAAACAATTCTGCAAATATGAATATGGAGCGTGTTTTTGTCGAAATCGGTGGGATTACTGAATTACAACCGCATGGAACTGATCAAGTTGCTTTTTATCGTTTACGTTCAGATTATACAATCTTTTGTACTGCTGATTACATCAAACTGCCACAACAGTTTCGTTATGTAAACTGTTGTGTACATCCTGTGAGTATTACCCAATTTTTTGGAGTATCTTAAAGTTTAATTCTGTGGTTCTCAACTTATGGAATAAGATTTTTGGTTGTGTTTTTTTATTTGAGCAATCATGTAATAGATGCAATTAAAGACTGCGAATCTGAATATTTGCTTTATTGCTTAGATTACAGTTCGTTTACTGAAATCGAAACCTTACTCCTGCCTATTTTGGTATGTTTCAACTTTCATGTCATTTATATTTCGGATAAATTTGTTGGATTCCTGACATTTTTTATGTATCTACATAAACTAGAATTTAAATTGAATCTATGCATTTTGCGTTTTCTCTGGAAATCCATTAAGCTTACCACCTAGGTCGAGGTTACCAGTTAAGGGATAATTATCATTCACGTCATATTATATTCATATTCACCTGAACTAAGCAAGCACGTCTGACAGAAAGGTGTTTAAAGATCTCGGACAGTAGTGGATTTGTTCAAATTGCGTCGCTTCTTAGCAGTACAGTAAGATAAAATAAAAGGTGAGAAAAATGATCCTAATTATTCAGAATGTGAGCGTTAATGGGTAGCAATTAAGTACGCATCGAACAATAAAATGTCCAATATTTAAAGGAACATAAAAGGGTGGATGCATCCGTACTGTTTCGGCTGATCTAAAACCATCTCCTCTAGGGTCGTCAACCATTAAACCGTAACTTTTTTCTTCATCTAAAAAGCTTATAGGTGGCTGAGTTCAACAGTCAGTGATACTATAGACTGATTACATGTACTATTCTGATCCTACTGTCTTTTTTCCAGCCTAATGTTACCCCATTCAATAGGGTGTCGATATGTTGCTGGTGAATTGTAAGTAGAGTCGACCTACTTAACCACAACATGACTAATAATTTTCCTATTAGATAATTTCTGTCACCGATGAAATAGAAATAAATCTATGAGATTCATATCTCGGCGCACTACTCGTTAGAAGAACACAGGTAAACAATAATGTGATCTTCGTTGTTTGAAACCTGTTAATTAAATTTATACAACCTCTGGAAAATGTCAACATCATAGACATGGTGTCAATCCATATAACCTCTGTTTACGATCTGCTCTGAGTGTAGACTATCTAGTTGGAGTCCTCAAGACGCATGGAAACTCTTTATGATATGGTTCAAAAGCGATTATAATCGCTTCTGTCGTTCTTGAAATTTATCCATTGGTTCTCTCTCTTCCAATATACTCTTTTCTACTTTAATAACACTCTTATCTACCTCCCTTTTTTCATGCTGCTTTGGAATGCGGTAACTTGAACTAATTCACGTTTATGCCAGGTTATTCGTCCATTTCTTGGTTGTATTGTGTTCTCTGAGCTGGGTTGTTTAATCGTGAAGCTTTCATCGTCTTTCTAGACGACATCATCAGGACCAAAATTCAGTATGAAGTGAGCTGTCAATATCTCTCCGTGAGTGACTTAGTAGTTTTGTCAGGGCAAGCTACTAAGTCACTCACGGAGAGATATTGACAGCTCACTTCATACTGAATTTTGGTCCTGATGATGTCGTCTAGAAAGACGATGAAAGCTTCACGATTAAACAACCCAGCTCAGAGAACACAATACAACCGAGATCATCCACCTGAGCTACAAATATTCTCCACTATTTATACGTCGATTTGTCTGTCAGTATGTGCTCCTCAGCCATATTCATCTGTCTTTCGACTTTATGTTTTTTAGTAGTAATTATATAATATTATATCAGTCACTTATCTTTACCAAATTTTCTGAACGTATACTAACGTATTTTTCTGCTTGTAGGATAGCAATTTACTTTACATATTTTGGGAGTCAACAAGTGAACTATCGGTTTTAGATCTTCGTCGTCATACACTCCGTCCATTAGCACCATTAATTTCCTCTTCAACTATTTCTGCAAATGAAGCACGAGTTCATGCGGGACTTACATGGATTGGAGAATTTCTTTATGTGGTTGGAGGCTTTAGTGAGTTTGTTGGTGATGATCGACGTCCTACCGCTCCACGAGATGATATTCATTGTTATGATCCAACATCAAACACTTGGTATGTATTTCATCATTTTTAATGTATAGTTATATTTTACTATATGAGTCGAATAACATTTAACTATAGCTTCTTGTTGTTGTTTTTCAACAGGTCACTTATAAAGGTTTTGAACACAACAGTCCCTCGAGCTATCTTCGGTTGTGTATGCCTCAATATGTGATAGATACGATATTATTTGCATGAATTTTCTGTCCTCTTATACTTCCGGTTTATCTTCCGATTATTGTTGTTGCTTATTATTTCTATGAATAACAAAGTTTTATTCCTTTTTGTATAACTATTACCTTCCAATGTGATATTTCTGAAACTGCTCTGATGAAATGGATACTGAATTACTTTTCGTTATTTTACATCTGTGCTTTTATCCATATGATATTCTTCTGTTCGTCTACTTGTGACGAATTATTCCTTCATGTCAGTTATATTTCCCGCTGGTTCGGGTTTTACATTTTGTTTTCCAGGTGTTACTAGAAGTATTATAATCATCAGAATATTATATAAAAGGATTGCATTTACACTGTAATAATTATTATCCCTGTGTGTTATTCTTTTTCACACCAGTTTTACTTCACACCAAAATATGCCTGTATGCATGTCGATGGATTTCTAAAATATCTTCAATTACGTATTGGTGCTTGTTTGCTATCAATCAATGAGCAGTATTTTATGCAACCAGCTAACATTCAATCACTGTACATTTTTCATCAAATGGACAATTATTCGAAAACCACCAACAAGTCGCTTAGATTAGCTAAATGTACAACTTCATGATCTAGATACTGTATGAAAAAGATTGAAGCCTGAGTAGTGATGTTGACTATACCGAAATTTAACGGTATTAAAGTGCTTCTCGAGGATAACCATCATTTTTAACCAATTCTACCTTTGCTTTTTTGAACGAGAGAAAAAGGTATATTACTCTCTCACTTCACGCATTTTCAGTGTTTTCTGTAAAGAGTATGAACCTAACACAATCAAATCTCAAACGCCTTCAAAATGACTGCATATGACTGACCTCAAGCAGTTTTCCTTTGTACTCTTCAGTCATGCGCTCAAGCTAATAGTGCTACTCAAACTAGTCAAATTTCTTTTTATGATGCACCAGAAAAAAGTGGTACCTCAGGTTACAGATGGCTAGGCAGCAGCAACCATGCCTATAATTTTATTTCTACTCGGGTCCTTGCTGGTTACTATCAACTTTCTGCTTTCTTGACTTCTAACTTTTCCTCACATTTCTCTGCTAGTAAGTGTATACTGTCTTCAACTCCTACTAGTTATGCAATATATGATTGTAATTGAAGTTTAGAGAGTAGTCTACAGGTCTTTTGAAACTACTCTCCAAAATGCAGTTTGATAAAAAGCCTCACTAGCCAGAACTCTAACTTATCGGAAGATCTACATACGCTATGCTTTTGAGATACGCAGGTGTGGCTGTTCACTTGACCTCATCTGGTCGGTACAGTGCATCTGAAAAATCCATCCTTCACGTTTCTGAAAACTCGACTACTTCATAATGGTGTAAGTATAGCCTCAAAATTATCTTCTTGATTGAGACCTAGGCGACAGTTGCATGTATGCTGTTGTACTAAATGGTATAAGAAGGACTTCGAAGAGTAGTGACACACCATTATCTTTTTTTATCTCCGTTCACGAACTTTAACTTGACCGTTACCGATGACAACCCAGCGATGGACACAGTCTATTTCACTACTACTTATGGTTTAAGAGCGTCACTGAAGACTCTTTCTCCGTCTGCATTGCATACTTAGATAGTAATAACGCATTTTTTGAGTACGCAAATGCCTGAAACTTGGTCGTAATTCAACGGAAAACCTGACAGGTGTCATCTCAGAGCTATAGACCTGAACATCTGTAGTTGTGCTACAGTCTGTAACAAGGTACTCCCTAAAGTGTCTACATCGACCCTTAAGCATTATCATGAAGTGCTTATTTAGCCCTCTTCTTATTTGAATTTATGGAGAATGGTCTCGCAGAAAAACCCCTGGTGACTCAAAGTCTGCAGTTAGTCTAGCTGTTCCTGCAGGATTGGTGTGAACCGATATCCCATCCAGGACTAAACAGTGAATTTACTGACCACTTCAGTGAGCCTTATTTTATTAAGTGCCTGTGAAATATGTGCAGAACTCTAGGTATTTGACTACTGTTGCTTGGATTAACTCGCTAATGTCTAACGAAAATAACATAAGAGCAGTGCAGAGGTTGGGTGTAGAATAGCAGTCCAACTTTCATCCAGTAAGGTGGTTGGGATATGTGCCAGCCTAGCCAGTAATGTTGTATGAACACAATATCGGTCCATGAAGTAAGACTGTCTTCCCAGTGGTTTTGGAAACGTAGGCTTCTTGGTTGGTGTCCATGAGACATCTGAAACCGACAACTGGAGGCTTTATATGGTAAGGTTCAAAACGTGTCACAGTGGAGTAAATGCTTGTAGTCAATTTGTTCACCAATAAGATACCGTGACATATCTTTACTTGTTTTGTGAAAACTGATATTACTTCCACGTAGTTTTTTTCTCTTGTTAACTTCCACCTTAATGTATTTATGTGAAGTGTGACAGATTGAAATAATGCGTAAACAAAATAAGTCTAGTGATCGCAAAATAGAGTAACTCAAAAAGCAGTTGCGGTTAGCAGAATCGGACTTTGAATATTCTGTGTTCACAAGTTTTATTGCTCATCAATGAAATTGTGTTTGCTCGGTAAAGAAAAGTAGTAAGGAGAGTTAAAAGCAACGACATGGCTCAGAGCTGGTCACAGTAGTGCAGAGGCATTCTTGCTTCATATTAACAGTTACACCACACTCCATGGCTCGCTAAACCCCTTTTATTTTTGTTGCATGGCTTTATACGACTTTTCTCGTAATAGCTCCTCTTCTTTGTTGTTGTCTGCGACGGCTTTGATTATTACACTGTAATGACAGGACCCTTGTCGATATTGACTGACCAATTGAAGTAAATTTGGAGTTTTTAGTTACGTAGGTTAGAGTTACGCTTATTAGCATAGCTAATCACTAAGTTGATTTTATTTGGTATAGGTGGCCTGAAATGTAAAATAGTTCTTGGCAGTAGGCCATCCCGATCGTATGCATACGCAAAATTGTAGAATATAAATAGTTGATAAGCTTCGTGTATAATTCATTTCTTAAGTCTCTATATATATTATTTGACAAATAGAAGCCGAACGTTTCCCATCAACTAGAAGCGAGTGACCATATGAAGATGGTTTGTGTTTCTGATCATTTTAAACACCTGTTGTAATAAGCCAATGTTTGAAGAAACTTCGCCGTAAATTGAAAAGATTGTATGTCTACAATGGGACACCAATAGGCAGACTAAATAAACGTAGGTCTTCGCACACAAGTGCATCGCTCCAGGTTACCTTACTTCACGATACTGCGCAAAGAACAAGTGGATATTAAAAAACTGACATCAAAGTAGATGAAGGTGGATGGGAGAAGAGGGAATTTAAAATTCAGGTTAGTGAAAACACTCAAGCTTTAGAAGACGTCAAAGAGCGAATACATTTGCACGATTGTGGTCGATTTTCAGTCATTTCACCGAGTCCTCAACCACTAAATCCTGCCGTCTTGGCAATCCCAGGCAGTCTACACGGCTCAGATAAACAGTTAGGGATTTCATGGACTGGTGCTGCCTTAATCTCGCTTCCCTTAGCCTTCTCCTAACACACTCCAACTCCTACCACTATTGCTCGTCGAGGTAGGCGGTGGTTGAGCATATGGAGTACATGTTCAAACTACCTGAGTCGAAGAAGGATTCACATTCACGTCGAGTAACTTGACTTTCTTCCCTAGTGCTCTTCTTTTAAACCCGACACTGCTCACACAGTATTTCACTATGCACGAGCAATGATACGAAGACAGCTATGATCAAAGATGTATAACCGCTTCATATCTACTGTTAACGGCGAAGCCTCACAGCCATATAACAGGACAGAACGGACTACAGTGCAGTATACTCGTCTTTTAATAGGTAGTCAGATATCTCACCACTCCGCGCCAGAGAAGATGGAAATTAGCAACTGCCAAACGAACCTTATATATGCGAGATGAGATTTCATCAAGAAACAGCCCATTCACGGTGACGCCAGTAGGTGAAATGGTCGCGGCATCCCACCATTCCTTAACCTGGAAGTAAATGCAGACCAGACTTGCAGGATCACCTGACATTTTACAAGCCAACTAGATGACCTCCATGGAGTAGACCAATCCCTGTGGAGTTAAAAGAACCTAATGTTATGTCCATTAGCACATCTAATACGAAATTAAATATAAACGGTGACAGTGGGCATCTCTGGCGAACACTACCAAATGTCATCAATTCTGATGACAACTCTCCATAAGCCACCTACACGACTGTGTGAGTTCGAGTAGAGAGCTTTGATAAGGACTTTATGGTTGTTCGGTACTCCCTTAACAGTCAGACACTGCCATAACACCTGACAGTCGACAGAGTTGCATGCCTTCTTCGCGTCACGAGACAAGGCAAATGTTGTTTGCCGGTAAGTATGCCTGTATTCCAGAAGATGTCGGAGAGTAAAAATGTGATCGATGTAACCCCGTCTAATCCTGAAAACCACCTGGTTTTCCGAGTCCCACTGAGGCGTCGGATAACTATGGACCCAATTATAAGTCAAACTAGTTACCCTATGATTGCCATAGCAAGACTTATTTCACTTGTTATAGACTAGGATGATCAGAGAAGTAGACAAGTTTAATGGCACTACCTCTGATTCCCATACATTACGTGATACCTCGATCGATCTAATCAGAATTTCCTACCTCAATCCTTGGAAAAGTCAGGTGGGAAACTGTCACATCCTGCTGCTTTGCATCGTTTCAGGTTCCAAACACATTTCTTAATTTCAAGGAGAGTTGAAGGACCGACATCTACGTCCTATTCCGGTTCAGGCTGGGTGTCGGACAACCGAGGCGTTGCTGTGTGCCATTTGAACTGTCAGTTTGACCGCCCACTGATACTAGCAAGCTAGAAAAGCGTTTACGCATCGATTAACTTAGAATACTGTCCAGCAACAGAATTCGCAAGTGGCTCTGAGTAAGCAGCATATATCACATAGGATTGTGATGTCTATAAATCATATTTTCTCGTACAATAGAGCATATGATTAATATCTATAAAGAAACGTAAAAGGCAGAATAAGCAGGTACTGGGTTACTTTACCTCAGTGAAACATGCCTTCACCTTTATCACTATTTCAGTTCCTTTGAATGCTTTAATTTCAGTTTTCTTATTTCAACTGAACAATAAAAATGGCGCAATTGAGATTTTCTGTGATTTTAATGTTACATATGAGGGAAAAAACAGTTTTCTAGATATAACACGTGATTCTCCACTTCATCCTTCCTAAAAAAAAGTGATCGACACAAAGGGAAGGGCATTTATGCACTCCATTTGACACATGCTTTGATTTCAGGTTGATTTGCATTTGTCTGCGCTGCTGGTGTACATTTTAATCACAAAGGTACTGTTAACTGCTCATTCCACTTAGCCACAAATGTATGTGTAAATCCTGACTAGAAGAATCCTATATTGGATTATTCTAGAAGATATCTCTCAAAAAACTTCAGTGGTGTCTCTCAAAATCAGACGAACTCAACACACTAGTTCTTCTTACAACCTATCATCTGAACTCAGTAGAATCTGTGATCTCCATTAACAGATTGTAACTAGATGGAACATTTAGATTCATTTCTAGGTTACGAACTAATAAACTGGATAGCAGTCTGCTTTTTTCAGAACCTTGTAGTTATGTACCACTGAGACATAGAGAAATCATCTAAATATATAACAGTATTTGGCAGCGAATGCACTTCGGCTATAAAATGCTTACTTCATGTTTTATAAGATGGAAATCATGAAATCAATGCGAATGTAAAGCCTTACTTATAGTGAGTCTAATATGCGTTATATACTGAAGTGATATCGAAAGAAAAACGGATTATTAAACGTCACAATTGCGCGTTATCCACAATAGTTAGTTATACTGTATGAGTTGAAGAGCATTTTGTATTCTTTCTTTATACTCATTGAAAAATTCCTTTTTTACCGTCTGAAACGTACTGTTTGCCACATTGAAAACCGTTAGCTTTATCATTAACATTTTCGGTATAGGTTCCTTATTTGGTCACATGAAGATTCAATTTTAATTGATTATCTTTTTCTGTTCTTATCATGAATATAACGATCTTCTAAAAAGCAGATTCGAATTCGGCCAAAACCTAAGCCTTCTGACACTCAACTATGATTATTGACGCATTCTATTCCGAAACTTCTTGTTTTACACAATTTTTGAATTCCCAGCAATCGTAATTAAATATAAATCAACTATCGTTTGGTGTTTGTCGATTACATACGCACTAACTTTCAGACAAAATTAACTACTCTAGCTTTTCAAAGCCGGTAAAATTTCAAGTTATTCTAAATGATACTACTACCTCGCTTGGTTAACTAGTTCACCAGTTACTAGCCGGTCCTAAGCCCGGGTAAAGAGGGAAGGTTGGGCATAGGGCTAGCAACCCTACCCCGTAAAACAACCACTAAAGGAACTTCAAAGCACAAATAAAATATAAAAAATAAAAACAAAATTATTCCTCGCTGGAATCGGAGAGGCGAAAGAACGCCGGTTAGTGAAAGCCTGCCTTCGGGAAGCCAATTGGCCGATGTGTCTTCTCTCGATGAAAGCGAAGGTAAACGTGGGGACATAGAATGTCCGCAGCATGTTTGAACATAGCAAGGCTGCCCAGATTGCAAAAGAGATGAGAAGGTATCTCACTGAAGTGTTAGGAATTTGCGAAAGTAGATGGAATGGAAATGGACTCTTCAAACTGCCAACTAGAGAATCAGTAATCTACCCAGGCGACAACCATGAGCACACTGAGGGAATGGCTATCATGATGTCCCCAACAGCATCGGAGGCTCTCATGCAGTGGGAACCAATCTCCTCCACGGTCATAACAGCAAGATTTAGCTCGAAAGGAATGATACAGTGCTACACACCTACAAATAATGCAGATCAATAGAGGAACGAGGAATTCTACGGGCAACTGCAGTCAGCACTGAAAAAGATCCCACCCCAGTTGGCGATATCAAAATTCTAATGGGCGACATGAATGCCAAACTTGGAGTGGACAACATAGGAAGAGAACCATGGGTCGAGAAGTGCTCGGTGAAATGAACTAGAATGGGGAATTGTTTGCAGAAATCTGAACATTAAACGATTTGGTGATTGGAGTCAGGCAGTGTGTTCAAGCACAAGGATATCCACAAAGAGACATGGATTTCACCAGACACCGGGACACACTAAAAATCAGATCGACTTTATCTCAATCTGAAGAAAGTGGAGACGCAGTCTACTGGACACAAGATCAAGAAGAGGAGCAGATGTAGGTTCACACCACTCACTGTCTAGTGCAAGGAACCTTCAAAATCAAGTTGAAAACTTTCAAAGAAGTTAGTGATAGACCACAGTTCAAGTACGAACTTCGCCTGGTTAACTAGTTTACTAGTTACTAGCCGGTCCTAAGCCCGGGTAAAGAGGGAAGGTTGGGCATAGGGCTAGCAACCCTACCCCGTAAAACAAATCTAACCGCTAAAGAAACTTCAAAGCACAAACAAAATATAAAAAATGAAAACAAACTTATTCCCCGCTGGAATCGGAGAGGCGAAATGACGCCAGTTGGTGAAAGCCTTCGGGAAGCCAATTGGCCGATGTGTCTTCTCTCGATGAAAGCGAAAGTAAACGTGGGGACATGGAATGTCCGCACGATGTTTGAACCCAGTAAGGCAGCCCAGATTGCAAAGGAGATGAGAAGGTATAACATCGAAGTGCTTGGGATTTGCGAAAGCAGATGGAATGGGAGTGGACTCTCCAAACTGTCAACTGGAGAATCAATAATCTACTCCGGTCACCCAGACGCCAACCACGAGCACACTGAGGGAGTGGCTATCATGATGTCCTCAAGAGCATCGAAGGCTCTCATGCAGTGGGAACCAATCTCCTCCAGGATCATGACAGCAAGATTCAACTCAAAAGGAAGAAAGGTCACAATCATACAATGTTATGCACCTACAAATAATGCAGAGCAAGAGAAAAAGGAGGAATTCTACAGACAACTTCAATCAACACTGGACAAGACGTCAGTTGGCGATATCAAAATTCTAATGGGCGACATGAATGCCAAACTGGGAGGGGACAACACGGGAAGAGAACTAACCATGGGTCGAGAGGCGCTAGGTGAAATGAATGAGAATGGAGAATTGTTTGCAGAATTCTGTGCATTCAACGATTTGGTGATTGGAGGCAGTGTGTTCAGGCACAAGGATATCCACAAAGCGACATGGACTTCACCAGATGGACACACTAAAAATCAAATCGACTTTATCTCAATCTCAAGAAAATGGAGACGCAGTCTACTTAACACAAGGTCAAGAAGAGGAGCAGATGTAGGTTCAGACCACTATCTAGTGCAAGGAACCTTCCAAATCAAGTTAAAAGCCTTCAAGGAAGCTGGTGATAGACCTCAATTCAAGTACAACACTCGGAAACTGAAGGATGAAACTACAAAGGAGATCTTCAAGGCAGCCATCAAGACAAAATGGGAGAATCGAGCGACATCCCTGAAGAAACCTGTGTGGAAGAACACTGGAAGTCTTTGAAAGCTATGTGGAAAGAAACCTGCACAACAGTATTAGGAAGGAAGAAGAAAGAAGACAAGGAATGGATCTCGACGGATACCTGGAAGCTGATAGAGGAGAGGAGGATGGTGAAGCAGAAGATAAACCAGTGCAAGGATGCTCAACGACAAGAGGAACTGAGCACAATGTATAAAACACTGGACAAAGAAGTGAAGAAGAGTGCACGCAAAGACAAAAGACACTTCTACAAACACTGGCAAGTGAAGCAGAACAGGCTGCAGGTAAGAGAGACCTGACGACATTGTATCAAATAACCAGGTTGCTATCAGGGAAGAGACCAACACAGATGAAACCAATAAAAGATGAAGAAGGAAATTTAATTACAAAAGAAGAGAAACAGAGGAAACGATGGGCCGACCACTTCAAGAAGCTCTTGAATCGACCACCACCTGCACTTCGTCCAGAAATACCACCTGCAGCCGCTGAATTACAAGTGAACATAAATCCCCCAACGAAAATGGAAGTCCTGAACGCCATAAAGCTACTGAAATGCGGGAAAGCAGCAGGACCAGATGGAATACCGCCAGAAGCACTGAGAACAGATGCAGAGACAACAGCGGACATGCTCACACCACTATTGCAGAAGGTGTGGAAGGAAGAGAAGGTACCTGACGATTGGAAGAAGGGTTACCTTGTCAAACTGCCGAAGAAGGGAGACCTCAGTGCTTGCAAGAACTGGCGCGGAATCACTCTCCTGTCCACCCCAAGTAAAATATTAAGCCGCATCATCCTGGAGAGGCTTAAAGACGCACTGGATTCAAAACTGCGACCGGAACAGGCAGGCTTCAGGAAGTACAAATCATGTGCAGACCAAATTGCAACGCTTCGTATCATCATAGAACAGAGCGTAGAATGGCAATCAGCTCTATACCTCAACTTCATCGACTTTGAGAAGGCCTTTGACAGCGTCGACCGAGAAGTAATTTGGAAACTGCTTCAATACTACGGAGTACCGCAAACCTTTATCCGCCTCATTCAACAACTATATGAAGATGCCACATGCCAAGTAATCCACAATGGGAAGCTCAGTGATGCCTTTGAAGTGAAGACAGGAGTGAAACAAGGTTGCCTACTATCCCCCATGATATTCCTTATTGTGGTGGACTGGATCATGCAGCAAACAGTAGGCAGCGAGAAGAGGGGGATACACTGGACGACGGAAAAGAACCTAGAAGACTTGGATTTCGCCGATGACTTATGCCTAATGTCACATAAACTTGAAGATCTGCAGGCAAAAACTAACAAGTTGACAGAAGAGGCAGCTAAGACGGGACTTCAGGTGAATATAGAGAAGACAGAAGTGATGAAGATACCGCACCACCACCATCAACAACAACAACAAACTCCAATCACCGTCAACGGGAGAAACTTGAAGGAAGTAACCTCCTTCACTTATCTAGGAAGCACTGTTTCAACTACAGGCGGGACGGACGAGGACGTCAAAGTCAGAATCGGAAAAGCAAGACAGGCGTTCATTAGCCTGAAACCAGTGTGGAGATCTTCTGCACTCAGCATGCGGAACAAGATACGGATTTTCAACACCAACGTCAAGTCAGTGCTCTTGTATGGCTCAGAGACTTGGCGCGTCACGAAAGGCATTTCCAATAAACTACAGACATTCATCAACAACTGCTTACGCTCGCTGCTGAAGATCAGATGGCCAGAAAAAATAAGCAACAAGGAACTCTGGGAACGAACCAACCAAGAACCTATCACGCAACAAATATGCAGGAAGAAGTGGAGATGGATTGGCCATGCACTGAGAAGGCCGACTGAGGACATCACGCGTCAGGCCCTCGAGTGGAATCCCCATGGGAAGCGACGAGTTGGACGTCCGAGGGTGACATGGAGGAGGTCATGCGAGGAGGAAATGAGAGCTTCTGGGCTGTCGTGGAACCAGGTTCAAAAGATCTCAGAGAACAGAGGTCACTGGAGGCGTGCTACTGAAGCCCTATGTTCCACTAGGAACCCAAGGGACTAATAATAATAATAATAATAATAATATAATACAGTTCAAGTACAACACTCGGAAACTGAAGGACGAAACTACAAAGGACATCTTCACGTCAGCCATCAAGATAAAATGGGAGATATCGAGCAATATCCCTGAAGAAACCTGTGTGGAAGAACACTGGAACTGTTTGACAGCTATGTGGAAAGAAACCTGCATAACCGTATTAGGAAGGAAGAAGAAAGAAGATAAGGAATGGATTTCGACTGACACATGGAAGCTGATAGAGCAGGGAGGGGTGGATGGTGAAGCAGAAGATAAACCAGTGCAGGGATGAACAACGAGAAGAGGAACTGAGTACAATGTATAAAACACTGGACAAAAAAGTGAAGAAGAGTGCACGCAAAGACAAAAGACACTTCTACGACACACTTGCAAGTGAAGTAGAACAGGCTGCTGGTAGGAGAGACCTGGAAAATTGTATCAAATAACCAGGTTACTATCTGTGAGGGAAAAGATCAACACAGATGAAACCAATAAAATATGATGAAGGAAATATAATTAACAAAGAAGAGAAACAAAGAAAACGATGGACTGACCACTTTAAAAAGCTCTTGAATCGACCACCACCTGCACTTCGTCCAGATATACCACCTGCGGCCACAGAATTACAAGTCAACATAAATCTTTCAACCAAAGTCGAAATCCTGAGCGCCATAAAACTACTGAAATGCGGGAAAGCAGCAGGACCGGATGGAATCCCTCCAGAAGCACTGAAAACAGACGCAGAGACAACAGCATACATGTTCACACCACTATTGCAGAAAGTCTGGAAGGAAGGGAAGGTACCTGCCGATTGATTGGAAGAAGGGTTACCTTGTCAAACTCCCGAAGAAGGGCGACCTAAGTTTTTGCAAGAACTGGCGCGGAATCACGCTCCTGTCCACCCCAAGCAAAATATTAAGCCGCATCATCTTGGAGAGACTGAAGGATGCACTGGATTCAAAACTACGACCGGAACAGGCAGGCTTCAGGAAGTACAAATCATGTGCTGACCAAATTGCAACGCTTAGCATCATCATAGAACAAAGTATAGAGTGGCAGTCAACTGGATCTTCAACTCAACTTCATTGTCTTTGAAAAGGCCTTCGACAGCGTCGACCTAAAAGTAATTTGGCAGTTGCTTCAACGTTACAGAATACCACAAACCTTTATCAATCTCATTCAACAACTATATGAAGACACCACATGCAAAGTAATTCACAATGGGAAGTTCAGTCATGCCTTTGAAGTGAAGACAGGAGTGAAACAAGGTTGCCTACTATCACCCATGATATTCCTGATTGTAGTAGACTGGATCATGCATCAAACAGTGAGGAGAGAGAAGATGGGCATACGCTGGCTGAACCGATGAGAAGACCCTAGAAGATTTGGATTTCGCCGATGACTTGTGTCTGATGTCGCACAAACTTGAAGATCTACAGGCGAAAACTAACAAGTTGACAGAAGAGGCGAGGCAGCGAAGGGAGACGGGACTTCAAGTGAACGTAGAGAAGATAGAGGTGATGAAGATACCCAACCAACAACACCACCAACAACAACAAGCTCCAATCACCATCAACGGGAGAAACTTAAAGGAAGTAGTTTCCTTCACCTATGCAGGCAGCACTGTTTCAACTACAGGCGGCACAGACGAGGACATCAAAGTCAGTCAGGATCGGCAAAGCAAGACAGGCGTTCATTATCCTGAAACCAGTGTGGAGATCTTCTGCACTGCACTCAGCATGTGGAACAAGATCCGGATTTTCAACACTAATGTCAAGTCAGTGCTTCTATATGGTTCAGAGACTTGGCGAGTCACGATAAGCATTTCCAACAAACTACAGATATTCATCAACAACTGCCTACGCTCACCTGATACTGAAGATCAGATGGCCAGAAAGGATAAACATCAAGGAACTCTGGCAACGAACCAACCATGAACCTATTGCTCAACAAATATGCATTGGAAGGAAGTGTAGATGGATTGGGCATACACTGAGAAGGCCGACTGGGGACATCACGTGCCAGGCCAGGCCAGTCCCTCGAGTGTAACCCAGATGGGAAGTGACGAGTTGGGCGTCCGAGACGGGGGTGATATGGAGGAGATCGTGAGAGGAGGAAATGAGAGCTTCTGGGTTGTCATGGAACCAGGTTCAAAAGTTTGCAGAGAACAGAGTGCAATGGAGACGTGCTCCTGAAGCCCTATGTCCCATTAGGAACCCAAGCGACAAATAATAATGATAATAAAATGATACTACTGATCAATATACAGTAGCACAAGAATGAATAAATATTTTTTATTCACCAGATATTAAGTCTAATGGATTTCGAAGATGGTTATGTACATGTTATTCTACTCAATAAATTGTGTTACTATTTACGTTGCTGAAAACACCATTTTATTATCACAAAAGTAGTTGAATTTTTAATGCAGAACCCTGTGGTTAGTAAGTGTTCACTAATTTAAAGGTTTGTTCGCATATATATTCTCATATATATTCTCATATATATATATATATATATATATATATATATATATATATATATATACACATATATATATATATATGAGAATATTCCGGATCAATTACTGCTTTGTCATGTGACTACCACAATGGCAGAAAGTTACATGAAACTGTCTATCAGTTCGCCAGGGCTTATAGGAAAAGTGGGTTCCATTGAATTTCGAATTCAATGTGTTAGTCACAGTTTAACCGTAAGAAAGAAGGAGAAACGTAAAATAAGCGTTGAGATAAAATAAATTAGACCGTTATTCGAATAAGTGTACTTAATGGAAACTTGTCAGCCTTTAGTCTTCTCACATACAATTAAATTCTTTTTCTGTTTGGGTCATCATGATGATTATTTTGACTTTAAAATGAAGCTCCAATAAATATGACTCTGATTTACATGTTAAGATTCATTAATGCAAAACAACGAACAAGGTTTATATATATTTCGACATCGTGGTATTAAAAATTCACTAGTGTTGTTTTGGTGAGTATATTACTAGCAGGGATATCTTTTTTTAGGCTTCGAAATTAGTTGGCTGACGTACTTCGTCGATCGCGACGTCCCGTGGCAGCTTCTCTAAAAAACGAGTGCGCGCTAAGTAAGCACGTCAATCTGCTGAAGGTCATGCATTTGACCATTCATGAATGTAATAAGGTACATGGTGAGACGCTCGGTGAGTTGCATACGTTAAGCTATGTTTTCCTAGAATATCTACCCTCAACATTTTTGCTTAACCTTATCACAGATATAACTATGGAGATCTTACCTCTCTTGTTTAAGATTTCAAGGACTGACTAGCTGGAATAAAATATTTAGGCTGACCAAAAGAACGCACATGACATAGTCCTACCAAATGAAGATGCTAGAAAAATGAGGTATTCTAAATACCACACGTGACATTTACGATGTGTTTCTCAAATCCCGATTGCAAACTATTGCTTAAGGACTGATCAACGTTGGGCGCATTGACCATTACTTTACCTGGCAGGCTTAAACGTCACATCATTCCACAAAGTCCTCAAACTATGAATTAACCAATACGGCTTCCAGGTTCGAGTTTGTATGATAACTGGAACCGCTAATTGAAGGCTGCTGACAATATGACTCAGTGGAACAGACAGACAGAATAAACGTAGAACCTCGCACACAGTAGTATACAAAGAACAGACGAATAGGATAGGAGTGATATCAAAGTGGAAAAAGTTGTGTGAAAGAATAAACGATTTGAAGATAATGATTAGTTCAAATATTCAAGCTTTGGGAGATGTCAAGGAGTGAATACATTTGCGCCATGACCGATTTTCAACCATGCCACCAACTGGCCCCAACCACTGATTCCTTTCGTCTCAAGCCACAAACAGGGTGTCTACATCTCCCCACATGGCTGAAACCAACAGTCACGTACTTCATCGAGTGGTGCTACATCTTGGTCTTGCCGCCCTGAATCCTGTTCCAACGTAATCCAACTTCCCCTAGCATGGCACGTCAAGGTAGGCAGTGACTCAGTATGCGCAGTACATGTCTAAAACATGTCAGACGATGAAGGCTGAAGGCCTCATCAATCGACTTACCTAGTACCCTTCGCCTGACCTCAACATAGCTCACACGGTGATTACACCACTCGCGAGCAACTGTACGAAGACACCTGTGATCAAAACCCTGTAACCGCTTCATATCTTCTACTTTTAACCGCTATATCTCACAGACGTATAACAGGACAGAATGAACTGCAGCTCAGTATACTCGTTTCATAATAGATTGTTGGATATCTCGCCAGTGTGTGCCACAGATGATGCAAGTTGGCAGGTGTCAGACGGCCCTTCTATATCCGAGCTAAGATTTCTTCAGCAACCAACCCTCTCGAGCTGGTCAAGCTCTCCAAGTGAAGTGGTAGATATATTCCATTACTCCACTTCCTATCATTAAACTAGAAGTAGTTTCAGACCAGTCATGGAGCACCGCCTTATATTTGACAGGTGCGAAACGCATACCAAAGACATTCAGATTTCCGCTCAATGCGTTCAAAAGACCCTGCATTTTGTTAGCGTCTTCATCTAGCAGGGCAATATCGTATGCATACTTCAAGTCAGCCAGATGACTGCTATGTAGTAGATCAGTCCCTGTAAAATCAGACCTTCCTAAGTTTACTTCCATTAGTACGTCTATGACGAAGTTAAGTAAGAGCTGTGACAGCGGGCCTCCCTGGCGGACACTACTAGTTGTCATCAGTTCACATAACAACTCTCCATAAGCCCCTACACGGCTGCATGAGTTCGAGTAAACAGCTTTAGTTAGCGTTATATACTTGCTGAGTACCCTTCTCAGTCAGATACTGCCACAACACCTCACGATCAACAGAGCCAAATACTGCCTTCAGGTAGAGAAATGACAAGTGTCGGCAATCGGCCAGTAGGTACGGATGCGTTCCAGGACCTATCGGAGGGTGAAAACATGACCAGTACCAATGATTATCCACCCAACTTTATCAAAAAATGTTTATCAGTAGGACAGAAGACAGAGTAACTGCCTCAAGACTACCCTACATCCAAGATACCTCAAAAACAGTCAATCGACTACTTCGTCGTTTTTGAATCAGAGTAGCACACCAACCAACGAAATCACTACACACCTATTGTACAAACCAAAAAACCCAATGCCAGAAGAAGACAGGGCAAATATAGTCAATAAAATCAATTCCGAAAATTGTGCACAGCGTTATGCTGGTCAATCTAGCCGTCGGATCGCTCAAAGAATTCATGCACACCAACTAGCAGTAAAGCGACATGACGCAGCCTATTTGTTTTCAATGCATGTAGACAATCGCAATCACTAATTCGACTAGGAGGATGTGGAAATACTTCAAAGAGCATATTCGAAAAGTGCAGGAGAATTTCTAGAGGCACGATATTCAAAAGAAATGTCAGTCAACAGACATGGATATAGACACAATCCATAATCTCCAAAGGAAGAAAACAGTCTTCCATCAACCAAGGGCAAGTTGACCGAACAAAACAATAATGATGCACAGTGTGAAAACAATAAACAGGACAATTTCACTCCAACAAAGAATATTTAATGACATGATTAAAGGAAATTTGAGGTCAAATAGGTTAAGGTGCGATAAAACATTTCTCCTCAAACTTACAACTAGACAACACTCAATGTCAATAAAAATACTATCTAAAAATTCGTGTAGTATTCGAATATGCCTCAGTTCTTTATAAAGTTAGTGCTGAAGATGTCACTAAACCTATTGACGAAACGTTCAGAACAAATTGCCAAAGCTCAGAGAACACCAAACCACCATGATGGATGCACCCACGTACAGGTCTTAAACCTGCCTGGTTTTCTCGAGTTTGCTCTTCTCGAGCTCCACTTAAGCGTCGGATATCTGTGAACACTACGATCTTGGACATAATACCACTCAAAAAAATCTCCCCATGTTTGTCACAGCAAGACTTATTTCACTTCTTATAGACTAGGATGATCAGAGAAGTAGACAAGTTTAATGGCACTACCTCTGATTCCCATACATTACGTGATACCTCGATCGATCTAATCAGAATTTCCTACCTCAATCCTTGGAAAAGTCAGGTGGGAAACTGTCACATCCTGCTGCTTTGCATCGTTTCAGGTTCCAAACACATTTCTTAATTTCAAGGAGAGTTGAAGGACCGACATCTACGTCCTATTCCGGTTCAGGCAGGGTGTCGGACAACCGAGGCGTTGCTATGTGCCACTTGAACTGTGCTTCAAAGTGTAGTGTTCCACCCAATGTTCGAACAGCCTATCGTGCGGGGCTATCAGCTTTCCCTTCTGTGCCGTGATGGTTTCACCGACCATCATTTACTTCTAGCCAGTATCTTTATTAAGCTTAAATAACTGCCAGGTGTTACCTAACGCTGATGCCATCTCAATCCCTCTCGCTTTCGCCACCCACCACTGCTGGCGATTTTGGTGAAGACTTTTGGTCAATTTACGTCAAGGTTGCGTTCGCTCTTCACTGTGGTCAGATCTAGTTGGAATTAGTCTTCTTGCACCAATCAGTTCAGATGATGTTGCAGAAATTCAATGCTATCTTTTAACCAACTGTCTTTATCGATGCTTCCACAGAGGAGTGAATATCACGCCACGTTTCCTCAGGATGATCATTGCTGTCAAGATAAATGCTTACTAATTAAATACGTCCTTGGCATCCTCATCTTCCAATCTAGCACAGGCACGCTTTACTATCACCAGTTTCCCGCGACCAATAAGGCGCAGACATACAAGCTCGTACTGACGCGTGGTCCGACTCCAAACTGGTGCTCCAGAAACAGCGGCAATCTCCCCCCCATCCATTCCAACCATGTTTTGCGGCAATATGACCTATCTGTGTCCATCGTTGGTTTAATGTCGGAGGACGCCATGTGGTATAGTATCGCTCCTCATGCTTTACGTTCATGTTATCCAGAAATAAGTGATTGTAGGAACGAAAGTGCATTAAACGATAACTGTTATCGGTTCGTTGGTATGAGTTTCCGTAGGTACCTCCGATATGCCTTTCTGGTTGGCTCAGCTTCCCTGCTTGAGCGTTAAAGTCGCCTGGTATTTTAACTACATCTAAACATTTAGTTTTCTGTGGGAAAATTGAAATCTTTTTATAGAATTCATCCGAACCACAGTCTGTGGGTGCGTAGGCGAAAATTACGAATAGACATCGGTTGGTCTCACGACCCTTCCTAGTTCTTACAGATCCATTCAGAGTTTTGACTGGTATACAGCCGGAAAGTGAGCTTTCCGCTCTTTAGCGAGTCCGTTTGGTCTTGGGATTCTCTTATGGTAAATCCTGAGGCCTCACTACTAGGGTCAGTTGAGGTCGACTTAATAACCACACTCGGATCCTGTATACGTACTTCAGAGACACACGACACATCAATGGATCGAGATTCCGATTCGGCATTGACTTCGGACGTTGAAAGCTCCTACATGAAGTCCATGGCAGATTCTTAAGAGATTGAGTGAGGTTTCGATGGCTGTGACTGTTGGGAATGGTCACACAGTGAGGTGGGGAGAGCGTAAGAGGCTTAATATTAGTATCAGAAGGTAAAGGCAAAGGCGGAGACAGAGTTGAGGACAATAGGTCATGTTTAGTTGGATGCTGCATAGTACTGGAAGCCTGCGGGCGGTCGTCACTTCCCGGTTGCCTATAAGGTGGAAGGCTAGTTCTCCTTTAAGTACCACAGAGCTTATGGAATTTCTACTCGAGGCCTGTCACGCATAACCTTTTGCGGGTTGTGGCTTTGAGATTTAGTTGCTTTAACTTCGGAGAGAGAAAACCAACACTGCCGGGACCGAAAGAACATAAGGCAGGAAGGAGTGTGCTATTTTTAGAGCGTAAGTCTTCTCTCTTTTCCCACTGGGAAGGCAGCATCAGCGTGGCACTGCTGGTCATCTGTTCTTTACTGTTGCCACACCCCATCCAGCCGGACAACTTCGCTCTCAGACCCCCATCATAGTGTAGCAATTTACACTTCAACGGTAACTGCCTTTCGTCTATCCAACAGATTCAGAGCTAGAATTAAATTTCAGTACTCGTCAAGTTAGATCTGACCACATTTTCGGAGAAGCATATTCTTATAAGCACCATCCAAGTTAGGAAAACAGTTTATGGGTTGGAACAGGATAATGCATCGACCGACATAGTTGAACCAGAATCGCTGAAGATGAGAATACTTCGAATTCATTGCAGTTATATCCATGGTTTGTTACTGCGTGTTGGAATTACATTAGTCTTTTAAGGTATGAACACGATACAGACTTAAGTCGACTCTGTGAATACGGACTATGCAATAAATAACGAACTTGAAAAAATTTAGGGTCTAACAGCAGCTACGTTCACTATGATTAAAGTTTGGGAGTTACTTGAAATCCTAAAACAAGACAACCGTTTACGCTGTACTGACTAACTTATCACCTACGCTTCCTTCAGCGATCCATCACGTTCATACGTATGTACAGTGAACTATTTTGTTACGCTGCTTATACTGGTAGACTAGTAACACTTATTTCTTTCTCTCGGAGAAACATCAGAAGTAAATTAGATAAAACAACTATTACAAAACAAAACTACTGGTAAATTCCGTCCTAAAGACATTTTCCCTAGAAAAGTATCCACTCAGTGTGCTAGGTTTCAGGTGAATCATTCTTCGTTTTTTATCTAGAAGCTTGTAAACTCTTAATCCACTGAATAAATGTGAATACGTCTAAAAATCTACCCTAAACGCTTCTAAACAGTTGACTCACCAGTGACATCACAGCCAAAAACAACTCTGATGATAAAATTCAGAAGAACAAAGTACGAACGTGACTAGACAGATATATTAGTGAATAAAAATGAATCAAATTATTGCAAGCAGCGATGGATGAGGACGAAGTATGAGAAATCAAAGCATATTAGTATACAATGAACACACTCATCTAAACTATAAGACAGTTGCCGTTTATAGACACCCATCTATACTTAAGGAATGGTAGCAGTGCAGAACGTGAGGTATATAAAGACCAGAACATCACATTGGTGAAGGGTCATCAGAATAATTTGTGGTCTGGACTTGTGGAGAGGAAATCCATATTATTCCAATGCAGAATACATAATCACTTGCTTTAGGACCTTTGTTTGACTTGTTTCCCGAATTTCTCCAGCCAAGAACATCTCATCGACAACACTGTAAACCTTGTAAAAGTTGAATACCAAATCTAGTTCACACACATTGTGGAACAGTTCATTAAGTACCTCCACAAAATTATGAATTGCTTCTAAATACGCAAGACTGTTATCCATAAGGTCTATACACATACAAAAATATAATCCGGCATAACGACGGTATACTATTTTAAAGTTGCGAACTCAACAAAGTTTGTGTGCTTAGCATCCCTTACAGTGACTAAAGCATGCACTTCTTCGATTAACTTTTGCTTTTCTTCATCATCGAGATTCATATACCACTTCGCTAGGCGAGTTTTCCCTGCTCTATTCTGTATTAGTATGAATCTGATCATAACGGCCTTGAAAGCGTATACGCCTCCTTAACCCGAAATCCAATGTTTGTTGGTTTCGGCAAGCTCGTTTCTGGGACAGGTAGAGCGGTTTTAGGTCTTTTTTTGATTCCTAAACCTCAGTGACTTCAGGTGGTAATTAGTGGAATTTGGTTCAAGTGTTTGTTGACGAAGTAGGAAAAGTTTTACCTTAACTGATTTCCGCGTCTAGAATCAGTGAACAATCAGTTCCTATGAATGTTAACCTACATCTTACGTAGGTGGTCAATTCGAAATTTAAAGCGTTCGGATGGAATTGCTTAAATCACTTCCACGTGGGGACCAATCCAGGATTTGCCAACTCTTGGAAGTCAAAGTTGTGCCTGATACCCAATCTGTTTGTTTCAGGCTAACTTTCTGGGTTTTACCATTAATATTGGTGCTACAAATAAGGTCGATTAGGTGACGTAGAGCGTGTCCAGGGTGCTTCCCACTGATTTCGTCATGCTCGCGTCTACGTCTTGTGCGACAGTCTCAGGTACTGATGCAGTAGGTTTTATGCCCGTCTGCGGGTTGGATGTTGGTCAAATTTGTAGGGGTTGTAAGATTTCCCAACAGACTGCTGCGTAGATGGGTGCCTGAAATGTCCTGTCACCAGACGGTTGGTGGGACTGGTCGTAAAAAAGATAGAAAGGGTGAAAAGTCTAGCGAAAACAAGGGAGAGGAAGTGGGAAGATCTAAGCTAAAAAGAAGCAGGCTGAAAGCAATGAAGAAATCTAGGCAGATTCATGGAAGATGAAAATGAGAACTGTAACAAGGCGAGCCTCAATAAATAGCGTAAGACCAGAGATTCAGAGCAAGGAGAAGGAACAGGTAGTATTATAGGGGGATAATGTAAGCGGGAATCGTAACGTTATTAGTTAGGGTGTTGTAAATGGAGATGAGAAGTCTAACTGGAGAGCAAAAGGCTGAGTCAAGTTTGCGATGTCAATGACGGTACAGAAAATTCTCTATAGAGTTTACCGCGCTGGAATATGGGTAACTGATTAGGAGTATTGATCTAGCCAGTATCCAAGCTGGATAAGTCCAGACCATGTGTCCCTGCGTGGCTGTCCAACCTCTTCTTGAAGCCATCGGCAGGTGGAAAAACAGCCGCCCTTCCAGGTAATGTGTCTCGGTAGCCTCAGACTCATAAAGAGGAAAAGTGTGGAGACATTAGGGCTTCCGCCTTCCGGTGAGTGATTCTCCCTAAAAATCTCCAAGAACTGCCAGAGTGGTTGGTCAGTGGCACCTCACTATTCAGGTGACTTGGATTGCTCGGCATTCTGTAAGGTGTTATCAAGTCGAAGCGTAACCTGCGGCAGTTAAGAGAGTAAAGCCCTAGGCCTTCAGACTGTCCCCCTGGAGTTTTCGGCGTATTCCCACAACACCCGTTGTTGCTCACCTCTGGACTTTCTCCGTGAGGTTCACATCCTTTTTCAGGTTTGACGTGCAGTGACTCTGTTGGCCTCTAAGTCGGTCGGCGCATTGGTCTTGTAGAGCTCTAGAAACGATCCTCGGTTGAGGGCTGCTAGTTGTCTGCGGTGCAGTAATGCGCGGTCTCTTTGGCATCTCCTGGATATTTGGAGCTAATGTCTAGCTTCCCAGTCAGCATTAGTCCCAGGTCTCTCTCGGTAGTCATGTGGAAAAGATGGGCACCAGAGATAGAGCAGGATATTTTTTACCATCCGTGAGGGCACAGAAACACAGTATGGCATTCATTCACGTTAAATGCTGGTCGTCTGATATTCCTCCACCCTTCAAGCAATCTGAGGTCACGTTGTAGTGCGCTTGATTCCGTTTCAGACACCACAGCACTCCGTAACTCAACGTTGTTGGCGTAAATTAGACCCAGGGAGCTGATACTCGACGTTAGGCCATTCACAAAAACAGGGAAAAGCAGCGGCCCAGAATCACTTCCTGTGATATAGCAGGCGGCTATGCTATCCTAGTCGAGCAAACCAAGTTAACTTTTATTCGGACTTCTCTTGCGGTTAAGCAGTCCTGGGGCAGGGATGGCACCTTACTAATAGTGATAGTTGTAAACTCTCAGATTCTCTTTACTCAAAACTCTTTGCGTGTCGTTCATCTGAAAGGGAAAAGATCAAGCGAATAAAACTTTATCCACATGCTACAAAATATGAAAACCCTACGATACCGTATTTAGCTCGTCTACCGTGCGATGAAGAAAGCACCAGAAGTGAACCAACCAACCAACTTCTGTTCTGAAGGCAAACTAATTGATGATGAGCATGTTGCTATTTATGTACTATGGACCTAGTTGCGAAAGTTGTTATCTACCCAAATAAACTGTTCATTTGGATAATGCAATTAGAAGACGTAGATTATCTGAAAAATGTGATGTATTAGCGCTATAAATTTCGAACAATCTGACCACAAATTTACTTGTTAAGGCATTATATATGAAAACTGGAAGTGGGGGAAGGACACATATGACATAAAGGGATTCAATAATGAGAAAGACAATGAGAAGAATAAAAGATAAGGCTTCAAGACAATCTTAGTAATACGATAAAATAAGCACTACCAAGGTAGACTTAATGTAAGGACAAACTGTTAAGTATACGCCCCTGACAGTTTCTGTACAAAATTGTAAAGGCTGTTTTGATATCAATTCTGTGACTCTTATCAACGATATGTTTTGCAATGGATGATGATGGTTGTCTGCCATCTGCGCTTATCAATGTTTGTGAATCCGGCTGCTTTCGTAGCCACTTTAGAACATGTTCCCCTACCCTCAAGTGCATATCACGATTCGTCCTCCCTATATATGTTTGTCCACACACACATGTAGATTTATAAACGCAGTGGGATGTGACACAATCGTTTATCAGCGTTGAGGTCTAGGTAGCTGCAGGTGTTTGGTCTTCTCAACTACGATAAGCTTATTATTGTGTACTGATAAAGTTCATTTCACATTTGAAGATGGACATTTTCGACAAATAGGTGGTGTGGCTATGGGAATTCCTTTAGGACCATTGTTAGCTGATATTTACACGTCACACATTGAAGGCTTGACAGGCGATCTCATCAATAAATTTACTCTTCATAAAAGATATGTTGGTGCTATAATCGTGATATGTGATAAGCATGAAGATGCGACATGTTTGTTAGAAAGACTTAACAACGTACAATACAACATAAACCTGACATGTGAAGAAGAGAAAGGAGACCATCTGTCGTTCTTGGATATACTCTTAAGTCGTAGGAATGACGGTTCAATAAAACGGTCGATCCACAGGAAACCTACTTGGACAGGTCAGTATTTAAGTTTCCATAGCATTTGTCCTGCCCAATATAAGCGAGGTTTGGTAACTCGTCTATTTCAAAGGATCGAGCGTATTTATACGGAGGACTCAATGGATGATGATATCAAAAAACTAATTGGAACATTAGTGGAAAATGGATATCCATTGAAGTTCATAAACCGCTGCAAAAAGCAGCGAGGATTCAAACCTGATCTGTACTCTGTTTCGAAGAAATGCGTGTACATCGCGTTACCATACAGAGGAGAATCTAATAGCATAATATTAAAACGAAGGTTAACGTCTGCTGTTAGCAAACCGCACTATGCAGCTAAGCTTGTCGTAGTTGAGAAGACCAAACACCTGCAGCTACCTAGACCTCAACGCTGATAAACGATTGTGTCACATCCCACTGCGTTTATAAATCTACATGTGTGTGTGGACAAACATATATAGGGAGGACGAATCGTGATATGCACTTGAGGGTAGGGGAACATGTTCTAAAGTGGCTACGAAAGCAGCCGGATTCACAAACATTGATAAGCGCAGATGGCAGACAACCATCATCATCCATTGCAAAACATATCGTTGATAAGAGTCACAGAATTGATATCAAAACAGCCTTTACAATTTTGTACAGAAACTGTCAGGGGCGTATACTTAACAGTTTGTCCTTACATTAAGTCTACCTTGGTAGTGCTTATTTTATCGTATTACTAAGATTGTCTTGAAGCCTTATCTTTTATTCTTCTCATTGTCTTTCTCATTATTGAATCCCTTTATGTCATATGTGTCCTTCCCCCACTTCCAGTTTTCATATATAATGCCTTAACAAGTAAATTTGTGGTCAGATTGTTCGAAATTTATAGCGCTAATACATCACATTTTTCAGATAATCTACGTCTTCTAATTACATTATCCGAATTCATAAAAGGGACTAACTTTTTCAAGCTGCGCATTGTCGAGGAAGTTGTAGATAGAGTGAACATTGTCTTTTTTATTCACCCCATATCTATTTTGTTGTGGCATGAATACGTGTACTCTATCTTTCCATTAATGCTGTTTGATGTGCTGAAGATTCTATGGCGTATCCGGGAAATAGCTTTCAGAATAAGCCCACTGTTATCATTATTACTGCTGATACCCAAGATTGCTATTTTTGTGGGCGAATGGCGTGTGAAGCCATACCAGTAGCCCCGGGAAAACCCAGGGAACCTGCATAAATAAGGACTTGGAAGTTCCAGCATCCCGTCTGGTGTTCACTGGCTGACAGAAAATTTGAGGCGCAGGACCTGCTCTTTCGGAAACCGCGCTGAGCATCACCTAGTGCTTCCTTTTTGTCCATGACGTCCATGGTCGACTGGCAAGTGCTTAAAATATCGTAAGCCATGAATAGTTACCTCTTAGTCTTGTACATTCCAGGCGACATAGATCAAACGCTATTAGCTGTTCCCTAGATGTTTCAAACCCAAGTCTTCAGACATACTTGGTCGCCTACCTCTGGTGGAATCCAGACCCAATTCCTTTCAGGCAGAAGAAGAGTATAGGCTATAGTCTTGGACTTCAGGTGAGGTGGTGTGCGGCTTTCGAAAATTCCGCGGAAGGACTTACATCCGGACCAACTTGGAGTTACTGACAGCAGTTTTCCACGAATTGCGGTCCTGTAATAGTCGGCATGAGATTTTAAGTCTGGCTGGACTAGCCTTCCCCGAACCCCCCTCATTCTGCGCACCACGCCGCCGAAACTATACACGCACTGTGCATCACATTCTGAGCGTAGGACCCTGCATCTTTAGGGTTAACTACAAGCCCACCACTGATCACCAGGCTTTGAAGTTGGGCTAATTCTTTTTAGAGAGAGACGCTTTATACCTGACTTCTGATTTCTCCCGGTAGTTTCACGTCACCAACAAAGGGGGATTTCAGCATGTGCCTGCTGAGGCAAGTCGTAAATATGTATCTTGGAAAGCCTGGTATTTCTAGGACTGATCCCTGAGGAACTCTAGTTGAACACTGCCCCTTCAAGCGTAGAAATGGTTACCCGAGCTCTAGATAAGTAGACAACCAGTCGATGAACGGTGGTTAGAATTCAATGAACCTTAAGTTGTCAATAAGTTGGCCGTGATTGATACTGTCAAAGGCTCCAGAAAAGTTTAGATAACTAATATCGATTTTTCGCTTTGAAGTTCGATAGTGCTAGTTCATCGGTGGATGATGGTAGACAAGTTAACAATACAAGACCTGCCTTTTCCAAATTCTTTCTGGCAGCATGTCAAAAAGTTAATCGTCAAGGGATAATAATGGTTAATTCCTGAATTTATGGGTACACATCATCTTCGCAGACACGGCTATAACATTCAGTGGTGAAAACCTTCGGTAATGTTTCTTAGGATCTCTTTCTTTATTTCAGGTGGCGGAAATCCAAAGTCTGAGAGAAAGAAGGTTTTACATCACATGCAAATGGTGCAGTTTAAATGAAATGTTGAATTTTTGTTATGCTCTTAGGTTATCTGGTAGAAACGAAAGTCATGTATGGTGAAAATGTTAAAGCATCATTTAAAAAAGAAGGGGAATCTATTCAGCGGCGTCATTCTCGAAAGGAAGTAATGCTGGCCAAACTACTGCAGCTATTTCATTTGAAGGATCATGTGCATTAAGAGAAGTACCACGGTAGATTCAACGCACTATTCAAATGACATGCACCTCCAGGTTCATTGAAAGGTCCAGATATGCTGCATGGACAATAGTAAGCAACATTGACAACAATATATCACCTTTCTGATGAAACGCCTGACCTCTGTTTGATAATGCTAAGTTAAACACGCTTTTGACACAGCCGCCATGACAGTTTACACCGGGCCTGGTAGCTCGGTGAAAAGTGGCCAGGTTCCGCCGTATTTTGAGGTCCAGCCAATGATTCCGCACCTGCAGATAAGGTTGCAGGTATTTAGGAATTGTCCTGGTGTGAACTTGACACCTTGCGAAGTCATGCCAAGATACCGATGCGTTCCAGTCAACTGGCCAGAAGGTAGATTACGAGCAACGTGCAAC
The DNA here is from genome assembly GCA_944470555.2 of Heterobilharzia americana. NCBI lineage: Eukaryota > Metazoa > Platyhelminthes > Trematoda > Strigeidida > Schistosomatidae > Heterobilharzia > Heterobilharzia americana. The sequence goes on from OX104134.1 coordinate 64,258,776, forward strand.
GTAACACGACGGCGGGCTAAATGGTGAGGATGCTTTACCGGGTGCCTTCAGCCCAGCGAGTCCAGTTAAACTATGAGGGCCAACACCACTGCGGAATTTCGTCGAACCCTGAGCAACTGATTCTGGTGAAGTGTGTGACGCTACAGCTACTTCCCAGCATTTCTGTATGCCACTTACAGCCACGGCTGACGGATTGGCGCCAGGCCTCCGTCTGAAGTAAAACATTGCAGTAAGTGCATGATTCATTGTAACACCTGATGAAGAAGTGTCAAAAGGCTTCATGGAAGGACCCTCATGTGATGCCATTAGGACGTTTATCACGGGTTGCACGAGTGCGGAGGAACTGCTTATAGACAGATGCAGTGATATTTAAGAAGAGTACTGATGAAGCGCTGTATTTCCAATCTGATTGCAGATTTTCAAGATTCCACTTGCAGAAGAAATAGAGTAAATGGGTGGTCCCTCAGTCCATCATAAACTAGCAACGACATAACTTTCGGAGGGTGTGGGTATCAGCGTCGCCGCTTTGCATCAATTTGTTGGCCTCCACTGAAGCCTGGGGTAATATAGCCTGACTTCTGGGGGCTGAGCGCTTTCTCGGAACTTACGAAATCCTTAGATAACCTGCCGAAAAGTTCAGCCAATAATAGTGCTCGTTCCTGCAAAACCGAGGCATTTATTTTGTACGAGCCCAGAGAAGTACATTTTGTGAACAGTAGCAGTTTGCGCTTTACTGACTCGATACCCAAGCCAACGTCCTACATGTTTGGTGGCATGCTCGATATCTCACGAGTAAGCGGTCGGTGATGAAAAGCTTGCTAATCCGGATCAGCCCCGTCACCATCGCCACTAGTCAGCCCACTGGGCCCTAATAATTGGAAGGCTCCCACTTCAAACCGTTTAAGCGATGCAGCTTAACAGAACTCGCTTTTCGGATCAGAAATGGATGTGTTGATAAGCCTGAACTAATGCCATTGCCGGTCCGCTATTAGTGGCTTCATGTGAATATTCTTCGTCTGTTCAAGTAGTCTGTGCGTGGGTTCTATAGTACCCTCCTGTGTCCAATCCAGTAGTGCACCTTAAACTCACATGTTTATGAGCATAGTTTATCACTCAAGTTGACTTGAAGCACTCTGGTGTTGAGGGCGGACCAGAGTGACCAGTAGAATGGGCGATTTTCTCGAACAATAATTTTCGATGGGTATCTACACCCTGCCATATATGGTCGGCTTCCCATTCTATCCGCTCCGGTGGCGTCTGAAGAGGTGGAGTGCTTAGTGGCCTACAGTTCCACTGACACCCCTCCGACGGATGGACTAGTTTGGCCATGGAGACGCAGTGGAAGCCAATAACAGCGTGACCTCTCTTACCCAAAGGGGGGAGGGTGCTAGGTCATCCATCACGAATTATTGGCTTATACACTCGTAGCCTAAGTGATTCGGGATTTGAGTCCCTCCCACAGTGTTACTGATCTCTCACCTAAAGCAAATTTTAGTTCGCCAATCAGGTTGAAGTATTGGGTTTCATTTCATTTGTCGCTCAAGCTAGGCGCATGATCTAATAGGTTAACTGTAAGTAGGCTAAAATCTCCGAGTATTGGAATGTGTATGTGCCTCAGTTTCAGAAAGTAGCCAACTACTGCTAACGTGTACAACTTCTAGGCAACTTCTGCAGGTGGCTTCCCGTGGATGGCCCCTACTAAGCACCTGGTAGACTTGGAAAGCTTGATTGAGCACCAGACGGCCCATTCAAAGGAGTCTCATAATTCAGTGTGGATTTGGTTGATCGTTAGAAAAGAACCAGCTGGAACTGTTATCCCACCCCTTTAAAAAACTTCGCGTCGCTGCGGAGGCGCTCGGTGTTGGAAACGGCCAGCTCTTGATCGGAAATCTCAAGAGAAACCCATGTCTCAATAACATCTATATTATAAGCATGATTGCCCTACTCAGTTCCCGTAGTTCACAGAGTTTATTCGACGAACGCCATGCACTTGTACACTTCCCATTTTAAGCGAAACCTCTGACAACCCTATATTTTTAAAGATGCTGGCCAAATCTTCAAGCCCAGGAACAGCAAAACTCGTCTAAGTGTGGCCAGAATCCAATAATCTTGGCCTGAACGCGGGAAATAGCTAGGCGGTGCCAACTGACGTGAATCTGACTAGTTCCTGCGTTCTACTGTATAGCTTCCTAACTTCCGCGAGTGACGCACAGTCAAAGGTTGGATCGAAATATCAAAACACGGTTTGTAGTAATTCAATAGTAGATTCGTAACAAAATCTGTGGTACTATCAAAGCAACAATAAGTTATGTCAAATTACAAAAATACCTCAACAGTGCAGTTGGGTAACTATACAGTCCAAAACGTTCTCGGGTACAAATACGTACTACACGGTAAAAACTGGTTAAAAAATACAACTGTTAAATACCTGTCGGTCAATAGGAATATTCCCGGCAAAAGGGATCAAAACTCTGTCTATAGGAATCAAATCAACAAACAAACGTTCCCAGTAGACAGTCAAAAGACAAACAGTCAAATCACTGCACAACCGTAAGTTGAACCAAAACAAAATGTCGTGCGCAGTAAAACAACATCACCTTATCAACAGTCCAGCGTCACATAATAGGAAAGTGAAACACTCACAATAAGTCTCAAACATACAAAGGCAAACACCGAGTGTAAAGTCAAATAAGACAGTTAAACAAGCAAATAACATTACACCGGCGAGGGTCAAAGGTACACCATCCACAACGAGGGTAAAAATGTTAAAATAAATGTCAATAAAAACAAATAAGGGTGATCGGGAGGGATTTTCAGATCATTCTTCCGTTACACATCTTTGGAAGCCTGGTAAGGTAGCCCTTCTTCCAATCAATCGGCAGGTACCTTCCCTCCCTTCCAGACCTTCTGCAATAGTGGTGTGAGCATGCATGCTGTTGTCTGTGCATCTGTTTTCAGTGCTTCTGGTGGAATTCTATCTGGTCCTGCTGCTTTCCCTGCTTTCAGTAACTTTATGGCGTTCAGGACCTACTTTGTCGAGGAGTCTGTGTTCACTGGTAGTTCTGTAAGTGGGCTGCAGGTGGTATTTCTGGACGAGTTGCAGGTGGGAGTGGTGGAAGTGGTTGATTCAAGAGTTTTTGGAAGTGGTCAGCCCATCGTTTCCTTTGTTTCTCCCCTTTGGTGATAATTTAGTTTCCTTCACTATCTTTCACTGGTTTCTTCTGTGTTGATCTCTTCCCAGATAGTAACTTGGTTGTTTGGTACGATGTTGTCAGGTGTCTGTTTCTCCTACCTGCAGCCTGTTCTGCTTCAATTGCCAGTGTGTCGCAGAAGTGACTTTTGTCTTTGTGCGCCCTCTTCTTCACTTCTTTGTCCAGTGCAGTGTTTTATATGTCGTATTCAGTTGCTGTTTTCGTTGTTCGTCGCTACACTGCACTGCACTGCACTGCTCTGGTTCATCTTCTGTTCCACCATCTTCCTCTCCCTGCCCTATCGGGTTCCATGTATCCGTCGAGATCCATTCCTTATCTTGTTTTTTCTTCCTTCCTAACACTGTTATTCAGGTTTCTTTCCTCGTCTCTTTCAAAGAGTTCCGATATCCTTTCACACATGTTTCTTCACGGATGTTGATTGATGTCTCCTATTTTGTCCTGATGCCTGACGTGTATATACCCTTTGTAGTTTCCTCCTTCATTTCAGTTTTCGTCCCGGGTGTTGAACTTGAACTGTGGTCTGTCACCAGCTTCTGTGAAGGCTTTCAAATTGATTTTGGAGGTTCCGTGCACTAGATAGTGAGTGGTGTTAACCACCGATATCTGCCCCTTCTTGATCTTGTGTGCAGTAGGCTGCCTCTCCACTTTCTTCATGTTGAGATGAGGTCGGTTCGACTTTTAGTGGGTCCTGGTGCCTGGTGATATCCATGTCGCTCGCTTTGTGAATATCCTTATGTTTGTACACGCTGTCTCCAATCACCAAATCATTAAATGCACAGAAATCTGCGGACAGTTCTCCATTCTCACTCGTTCCTCTGAGTGTCTCTCGACCCAAGATGAGCCCTCTTCCTGCGTTGTCCGTTCCCAGTTTGGCGCCCATGTCACCCCACCCATTAGAATTTTGATGTTGCCATCTTCGGTGGGATCCTGTTCATTACTGGTTGCAGCTGTCTATGGAATTCCTCCTCCTTCTCTTGATCCGCATTATTTGTAGATGCCTGGCGTGGGATTGTATGATTGTGACTTCCGTTCCTTTTCATTTGAATCTTGACGCCATGATCATGACCTTGATAGTGGAGGAGATTGGTTCCGACTGCATGAGAGGCCTCGATGCTGTTGGGGACATCATGGTGGCCACTCGAAAACTCAGTTTGCTCGTGGTTGTTGTATGAGTGATAATATCGGAGTAGGTTATTGACTCTTTTCCAGCTAAGAGTTTAGAGAGTTCACTTCCATTCCATCTACTTTCGCAGATTCCAAGCAGTTTTATGCCATGCCTTCCCACCCCTCTCGCAATCTGGGCGGCCTTGCTAGGTCCATACATGGTGCGGACATTCCGTGTCCCCATGTTTACTTTCGCTTCAATCTAGAGAAGGAAGACAGATCGGCAAATTGGCTTCCCGAAGGCTTTCGCCAACCGGCTTCATTTAGCTTCCCCGATTCCAGTGAGGAATAAGTTTGTCTTTATTTTTTATATTTTCTTTGTGCTTTGAAGTTTCTTCAGAGATTGAATTGATTTTCCGGGGTAGGGCGTCTATCCCTATGCCCAACCTTCCCTCTTTATCCGGGCTTAGGACCGGCTAGTAACTAGTGAACTAGTTAACCAGGCAGGGTTCCTAATTCACCATCGCGAAGAATAGATGTTGCAAATATGACCACCCCAAACGCTTCCTTGCCCAGCTTAACCGCCCTCAACCCCTGATAGCTCATGCAGTTATGCGGGATTTCAAAAGGAAAAAACCACATGTGCAGTATGAAAGACGAAACAATGTTTTCTCGGTGGGCAACGACCATGCAGTCAAAGCTTATCTTCGATCACATGAATGCACTTCCAGAGAATTCACAGGGTGTCAATATTCCTTTGAATGCATATTTAAGACACATTTAGGGTATCCTGGTCTGATAGGCCCGTCGTGCTTCGTAGTTGTCTATCTGAAATTTGTGGTCAGTCTTGTTCCTAGACAGTGCCAAGTTTGAACCTGGCCGAGGGTTTCTGACATATCACCCAGTATGTTGGTGGTTCTTTTCTTCGAAACTGTGCAGACAAAACCTCAATGAAATACGCGATACAAGACTAAGTTACCATTGTATATCGGAGAAATTTGGGGACGAACGTGCAGTGGGTGTTGCAATCAGTGTCAATGAATTCTGCGTGGGAGTTCTTGACGCTTGAAGCAAGTGATCTACTTCGGTACTATTTTTCTGTATCACTAGCTTACACTGCAATGATTCGGTCATCCTAACACGTCCTCAAAGACTGCCATATCCGAAGCCTTTCGGATGAGGATATGGCCGTATTAAGACTAAAGTGCACCAAAACGTCCGTAAGTGCTGCATGAAATATGCCCTCGGTATTATTTGACTTGTACTTCCAACCCATTGGTCATGGCAATGGGGTTGATATTCGTCACCGAATAAGGAACTAAACTGCGAACGATGTCGCGCATGAGTCCGGCGATGGTGAGTACTTAGAGCTGATCACTGGAACACAAAATTGAATCCATCTGAGGCCCCCTACTTACGGATGGACACTTTTAGTGCATAAAATACACATTATGATGCTGAAAGATGGCGTTTTGATGATTGAATCGTGTTCATATTACTTGAAAAGATGAAATTAGCACAGGTAAAGGAAAACATCGACAAAAATGTAGTCAGGCGTGTGCAGCTTTAAACCGTGCAGAGCAAGATGATTGTTGTATTCACAGGCAGCCAAACGAAGTGACTACTGCCTCTCAGTTTGAGATGGCAGGATGCCGGTTTCCCTGTAACGTACTGCATTAATTTTCCCCTGAGGGCAATCAGTAATTGAGAAACCAGTGTAAAAATTGAAAGTACTTATTAAAAGCACACTGTTAAAGACGGTGCCAAAGCGTACCAAGTATTTCTGGAGTAGTGAATTCCATAGCACAATACAACCGATCGAGTTTTAGGATGTCACCACTAGGACGTAAAACGTCTGAAGCATGTACGTTATTCGGCCTTCCTATTTCAGTTGAAAATAGTGCTTCTAAAATGCAGTTTACACTCCATTTCGTTGCAGTTAACAGTTTCCGTGGGCAAATGTTATACGCCTTAAGCGAGCACACTATCAGTCGGTGAGTTGGAACGCAGCGCGTCGTGAGTAGATTAGTAGATATGTAAGTGCTAGTTTGTGCCACTACTCGCAAAATTTAAATCTCGTGTGACCAAGTTAGCATGCGCCCCATTTTACGTTAAATCAGAATTTTGTAGCAGTTTGCATATTTTGGCCTTTCCACCACACCTTCAATACAACTCAGGAACAAAGGTTCTCTTACATGCAGATGCTTTTATTATACATGAACCAAGTCTGCGGTTTTGGGAAGCCTCTAACGTGAAGAGTGTTTCCAACGTAAATATTCGCTGACTTCACCCATCTTCTGCTATTTTACCTGATGTATCTCGATGCTCAACATCTTTTGTCTTAGGCTGATTTAAGCATCTGTTGTATGCTATACAAAATTCCCTACACAGATCTTAAGAAGAATGGAATATAGTGCATTTGGAAATAAAAAATGCGTTGTTTGCAGTCCCTGACAATTTGTAATGCTTCCGTGATTCACACCACAAGTATTTCTCACTTCTTCCTGAGTTGTCGGTGAAACTCTGATGAAGAAGTCTTCATGGTTTATCATACTGTCCCTCTCCACCCACCCGGAAATATACACCCCCATATGACCTCCAGAATCATTCACCTATGATAACGATTGACAGTTCCAGTAAGCAGGTCAAACACAAAGTCCTCAGGGTCTGTGCTTCATGTGAGATGTTTCGGTTGGTATCTTCGGGAGATGAGTTGTAGGCATGAGTCTAAGGAGTGTGCTCTTGGATACGAACATCTTCTGGTGCCAAAAGTTTGAGACATACTTCCGAGTTGGGCCATCACTTTTAGGTAGTGTCGAAACCACAGTTATACTGTGTTACATCGTGAATGTGTCTATCAGGGAAGAAAAAGGCATACGCAAGTGGATGTGAAGTGATTTACAGTGTACCCATGCCAGTGAGTAATAAAATATGAACAGGAAAATAAGAAAGAGAACTCATGCGGGTGCTGGGATATTTACGCAAAATCTGGTTTCGCAGTATTGGGTCATGCTTTTCCTGAAGGCCAAATGAGGGCTCAGGATAGACCATCCAGTTTATTTAGATCAAGGAGCCATGACGGATGGTCATGTGAGTTTCTGCCTCGCGAAGATCCCTAATTAATTGATCGGTACCAATTTAGTTGATTCATTGGATGTGTCGCGCACTGGAGTACAGTCATATCAAGATGTAACTACAGACCATAGATTCACGTCCGAAACGTGATCCGGCAAATAATACTGCTCCAGTCTGTGACGCATATACGCGCACATGCTGCATCCTACCATGGTGCCCGAAATCTACTTTTATAGTCCATGGGCGGCCTTCGGCTCACACAATTTAGTTTTCTTCAACATGTTAGCCGCCCACTTGTGATTCCTTTCCACTCACAGGGGTCATTTACCTCAGTGGTTCAATCTAATTTTGATCTGCCAAGTGTTGACTGTGGAGGTCTTGGGCCTCCTGAGGTAATGGCTACCATAGTGGCGACCGTGCCCAAAGGTCAGCAGTTAGACCTTCGAGTGTTCACTTTATGTTTTCGGTAGAATTACTAGGTAAGGCTGACACATCTTTTGAGGCGTGATAAGTACCAGTAGCTCACTGAAGGGCCAGAGAAAATCGGGAGTAGTTACCCGCCCTAAATCAACCATTTCGTTAAACATGTTGTACCCTTCTCAGACAAGTGGTTCTTGTACCTCCTACTTTCAGCTGAGGGCCAGTGTAATTCTGCCCCCATGCGCCCTACTTAGTTTTTTGCTGATTTTCTTACAATCTAATTTCATCTGATCGCCATCAGAAAGCTGATAAAATTTATTTGTTTATGGCATGTAATCTCAATCCCCACCTACTCTGAAGCTAGAGAACACAGGTGCTACATGTTTTTATGATGGAACATCCCAGCGAAACAAGTATGCAAAAATGTACAAGTTTAACAACCGGGAGTATTGTCCTTGCATAAACAAAAGGCCAAGGCTTATATTTTGACATTATATGCATTACCTGGAGAAAAATAAAGTTTGAAGCCATTAATTCCATCTTTGCACCTTGTGCACTTTGCCCAGAACAATGACGGAAAGTTAATAGTTAATGAGGGAATGTGTGCAAAAGCTATCTATTTATTGTATCTCATTGATGAATTTAGAAAGATGTAATTCACGTGTGTTATGAGTAAATGCGTGTTTTACTTCCACATTAATAACCTAACATGAAGGAAACCAGATTAAGGGCATCACGACTTTGATGTGTCAAAAACTACGAGATTTCGCGGGTCGCGAAAGCTACAGAATGCACGTCATTAAAATCCATTAAAAAAAGAAGTTCCTGCTAGTTATGAAACGGAGAATAAAATATACAGCTTCAGCGTATACAGAGAGTTAAAGTATTGGCAGTGATAATTTTTATCCTCATAAAACGGAATTAACATGAGAGATACCAGCTTACAAGCATCGCGAAATTGACAATCCTTGAAAGTTTACAAACTGGTATTTAGCATCGAATAGCCCACATATCAAGTCATTGATGTGCATAATCTTAGTAAAACTTGTTATAATTCATGAGACAGACATAGATTTTCATCTCCCATCCAAGTGCACCTTCACCCTCTTCCCCACAACCTGACCTCTGAACAGTTAGGTTAGGTCGCTTCACCAATTAACTTTTGTAGTCAGTACGATTAACTCAGCCATGTATATATCATGACTGATATACTTCCACACAGCAATTTTGCCCATTTGTTTTTGGTTCGGCCCGCTGCCTGCCTTCGTTATTAATTTTTCTGCTCCACGCAACCGGTCATTCGTTCGTACGGAATCACAATAGTCGCAACCGTCAGCGCATATCATCACAACTTCGTGAAGAACGCACAAGGTTCAAGGTCATGGCTGCACTCCCCGCCATACCTTGAATAATATTTGATGGTTCCAACGATGGCTAAATAAATCCTGACTACCAACTGAACGTGGTTTAACCTGCCGAACAGATACGTTGACGGTTGGCCATTTGTTGTTTGCTAAAAATTGACGTTCTTTCTCCAACTTCATCTCTTATGTGCCTCAAATAACGATGTCTAATGTGTTGCTTGTTATTGCGTACCCAAAGAGTTCATATCACCAATGTGGTCAAACCTGTAAGCTGGTTTGTTTTCCTGTAGCTTAGGTTGCGTGCAATTTATGTATATATATGTATATGTATATATATGATTTCGACATAATTGTCCGACGCTACAACCGTGCACGGTGCATCTAGAGGTGTGCATCGTCCTTCCTTTCCTTTAGCCTCCCAAAAAACACTCGCTGTCTCACCCACCTACCACCAGGCTGATTAGTCAGCAATCTATGTGGCCTAATACGAACACTGGCACGTGAATGCTTGCATTATCGACCCTCGAAGTGCATTGGCACACGATCGCCACGCCTCAGCGATTTCAACTACCTGACAGGTGTTGCCAACACGTCCACGCAGATCCTGTGGGACCTCTTTCAGCATCCAAAGGCTTCAATCATATACTAACAGGTAACCATCATTTCGCTAAATGGACCGTCGTCTGCGCCATAAGTTGTACTTCAGCTGGGAATATTGCCTCCGTTTATCTTGACCGCTGGGCTTCAAACTTCAGTGTGTCCAACACACTCACTTCGAACTTAGGCTCACCAATCTAGCAAATCTTTTTCTAAAAGTTTTCCCGACTCTTTGGAGTAAATCGTGTAAGAATTGAAGCATACCATCCAACAGCCAATGGTCTTGTGGAGAAATTTCACCGATTACTCAAAGGCTGGCTGATGGTACTGGACGACAGTACTGAATGGAGATAGCTTCTTCACGTCATTCGGCCTGTAATCGGATCCACACGAGAGAAGACCTGGATAGACCTCAGCTCAGGTAGTACATGGAAAGAACTTGGTTTTATCAGAGTACATAGTAGGCTCATAGAATGCACCTGGAGCTGATATTTCTACTTTTGCTGAACGACTCACTCAGTGTATGTCGCTCCTACGGTCTACACCACCCATCACTAGTATTAATCGAGAACAGCTGGATTAAGAACTGATTTCCTGCAAATTTGCTTTTGCCCGGATTGACAGAGTTAGAAAAGGTTTGCAACCTTCATTTGGGGAGCCTTTTGAGGTAATTAGTTGAACTGAGAAATACTTTACAGTAGACAGGCATAACGAGCAAGAAAAGGTGGCCCTCGATTGCCTAAAGCCAGCTCCCTTAGCTGACGAAGTTGAAGTGAACCAGGCACCACCTTAGAGTAAACCGTCGTCTGCCAGCACGCCATCACTGATCATCTTCAGCATACAGACCCCTACCATTCCTTAGTGCAGTACATGCAGCCGTCGACAAATAACCAAACCCGAACGACAAGTACAGTTCATTGACCGATTTTTCACTTTTTCTAGTCCTACATATTTGTCATTTTATATCAAGTTTGCTAATGAATATACGTGCCGGCTATCATTATATACGGTGCATGCTTGTAACACTGCACAACTCCTTTATACAAACATATATCACATTTTACGGTTGTCCATAAACCTTTTAAATGTGTGGCCACTCAAACAACTATGATCACCACTCATAATTGTCCGCACTGATTTTGGTCTCCCGATGATTCAGTCTGAACATGTACATATTTTATCCAGATACACTTTTGTTCTGGCCTAGCGTGCGTAACTTTTCTTTCTCCCAGACAGTCCCTCTCAACTTTCGGAGAGCAGAACCGTATGGAGACCGAATAAGACTGTTTATTCCCTATTCAAACTAAAAATGATGTTTCTTTTTCATAACTGCTCACATATTTTGCACATTCTTTTTAATGCTTGTAAAAACGAACGTTGTTTATCTGTACAATTTAAAATTGGAATTTTCGTCCTTTAGCGGCGTCACTTTCTTTCTGATTTCAAACCTGGAAATATTGTGCACTTCCATCAGTTTCGACTTCTACCTCCTTTAATCACTGTCTGACCTGGAAACTCATTGCTTTTCGCTGGATTTTGCAGGAACTCTCATCCCACCTCCAAGTGACACGGCAATCAAGCGGCCAATGTCGACTCTGGAGCGCTAATACGTATCGTTTTCCGAACTACGTCTTGGTGGACGGCACCAGAGGTAACATTCAGGTGACCAACTGGTGACCATTACAGTGATACTACTATGTTGTATTATAGCTCATGACCCTTTGCATATGTGTGTAATAGTATCAATTTTAGTTACTTATACTTGACTTGACATTTTGGCTTTCCTGAAAAATACTTTGAAAAGCACCAAAAACTACGCTGCGGATAAAGAGCAACAAAGTGAAAAATGTATGCGAAGGCTTTTCTAGGAATTCCAAGCTTCTTTCAGGGGATAATGCCTCACTTCATGGCAAAGTGCAAAGCTAAGAGATAGTAAAATGCTGAAGGTTATGAATACGCCTCTGAATAAGAAGAAAATACTGACATAGAGGGGTGGGGTAACATGAGTCCAATTATGCAGAGTAAAAGAGCGTGATACGGAAACGTAACCAAGGGGAACCAGGATTAGGCGGTTTCAGTAACTCAAAAAAGCGCAGTCTAACACCGTTTGGAGACAGGCAAGTGGGCCCTTCACCAGATTTTGTCCAGGTAACCGCGATATGCGGTTATACATAGGAGAAGAGACTGCAAGATACACAGAGTATTTCCCGTCCCCAAATCAAGAGGTTTCACAAATACCCACCCATTTCTACTCTGGAGTTGTTGCCACTTTCAATACCCTGTAGACACCGAGGTCTTGCACAGTAATTTTCGAGTGGTTCTATTGTAAGGAATCCATCTTTTGCGCTTTCCTCGTGCTTTCGGATTTTGGCAATCTGGCTACCATACAGATACATTTTTCGCCTGCAAATTAAAGTATCCACCCATATGTGTTATCTGCTAACTGTTGCTGTCATTTTCTCTGCAACTGTTGGTTGCATATCTCTGGTTTTTCATCAATACGTGAACTTTGGTCTGGACTTCAGTGCTCTTCACTGTTTGACGGGAAGTTGTAGCATCTTGCTGCTTTGTCTACCAGTTCGCTGCAAAAGCTGAGGTTGATAGACAACCAACAACTTTAATCTGTGTTGCAAATAAGTCTCTAATCTCGCCATTTTACCGTCAGACATTAAATGTTTGCTTTTTACGTCCATGCCCTGCAGCCCTAAAATGAGTAACGTTGTTGCTGCTGTAAACAAACCAGTACATAAAGCTAAGAAGTCAAAAGTTTCTAATCCGTCACCAGGGTCTGAAAATGGCTTACTTACTAATGGCCCCCCTGTCGATCTGTCTGGCGTCATGACTGACTTATGTGATGGTGTTTTTACGAACAGGCGTAATATTGTTGACAACAGTAATGCGATTGCTGATATTCAGCGTAAACTAGACCGTCTTACACCTCTGGTTTGCCTACCCAACCATACAACAGACTTATAAGTGGATAACCTTTTCAAGTGTGAAACATTGGTGAACTCTGTGGTCACTGAAGCCAGCAAACGATTGACTTCGCCGCACAACCCCATTGTCTTCAATGTCCTTGATGGTTTCCCATTAAGACGTGTTAAAAATTATCTCCTCCAAGCCTGTGGTTTGCATGAATCTGTTTGCACAGTCCGGCGTCTCAGGAAGGGCATTAGTAAATACCCCTGTCCAATATTATTCCAGTTTAGCTCACTCCTTGATGCGAGGCACTTTTGCGGCCCATGGAGATCTGTAAGACTCTTAAGAAGCTGTGAGAATGTTAGGGCACTTCCAGATCCTACCTCATGTCAAAGGCGGACAGGTGTTTCGAAGCCCTCTGAAGTCCCTTTGGAAACTTCATCAAAACCAATGGCCACCCGAAGCATACTGGTGCACAGGAGTCAACTTCTCACGACAGATGACATTGTAAGTGTAGACCAAAAAAGGCTGACCGAGCACATTGTTGCAAGTACATCAGTTGCTACTGTTTCACCACCCAAGATGGTAGTAAACACCGAAACTGAAGGCCAAACCTAAGCCAGTTAGGCAGATTTATTCTCAGACGATGTTGATGTGGATGGCCACGGTAATGATACGTCCGATATGCACCTGATTCCCCTGAGTTTACCGACGAAACCTGCATCACCCAGGTGCAGTTACGCTGACAAGCCTTTACCGCCTCCAAATATTATGTTGACCCCAAGTTGTATTGACAATGCGAAGTCACAAAGTGCTATCTTTCGAAAGTCTAAACCTAAAAGTCCTAGCTCGAGTATACCGCCAAAGCTAATGGCACAGAAAAGTTTTAGCCAGCACCGTAATAATTATTTTCAGACTGTTAAACCTAATGGTTATAACGCCACTCGAAGAGCCACCCCGTTTCCTTAAGCAGACGCATTCATGATGTCCACCGATGTGACACCAAGCACTGTGGCACCCTCACTAGCCAACAGAAAAGTAGGATTCACATACCAGGGTGGTAAAAAGAAAGGGAACATGCGTAGGAATGTTCGGAACACAAGTGCCTCCCATAGTCATGAGGACAAGGGCTACAGGAGAAACGATAGGTTTTTCTGCTCATACCAATCCAAACAACACTCAAAACCAATGCATGCTCGTACTAGTACAACGACATCGCCTCCTAGTTGGAGGCCTGCTGTTCAGATGCAGCCTGTGATACTGGCTCCCCAACATATTGCACCCTACCCCCCCCCCCATACAAAAATGAAACCACAGATTTACTTGGCTCATTTCCGCGGACACCCATACCCAGGGCTCATTCTGAAAACCCGAATTTTCGTGGACTTTAAAAATTACTAGCGCCTTTTGCCTTTCAGATGGTGACTCTGTCGAATCAGCTCCTTTCGACCCTAGCTCGCAATCGCCACAGTGGTGGGGAAGATGTTATGCCGACCTGGCATCCTCCCGGTTCATATACAGTGAGTCAGCTCCTAAAACAACAAAGGATTATATTAGTAGTAGCCCAGTAGTATCTTATTCCTCTATTATGTCCCCGAAATTAAATTTTACGCCACGTTTCGCACTAACACAGTTCCACCTAACCCGCGAGAAAAAGCCTTCCGAAAACAGGTTCGGGTGCTACTGCTTATCCAATTCTTTAACCTTCTGTCTGATTAACGCTCGTTCCTTAGCAAAAGAATAGGTGGGTTCACTGTGTTGTCGAGTATGTCCAACCCCTGCCTAATATTTATCACTGGAGCTTGGTGTACTCCGGACACTCCTGATGGTGATGTCTCTGTCGACGATTATGCTCTGTTTAGGGGAGATAGATATAATGGTAGAGGTGGTGGTTGCATCACTTATATGAGGCCCGACATTGCTGCGACAAACTGTATTACTTCAGAGCTCAATTCTCCTAGTGACTCAGTGTGGGTTGTGGCGAAGTTTCCAAATGCTATAACTATCCTATTAGAATGTATCTACCGTCCACTTGCTCTACTGTAGATTATGACGACAGGCTTGCAGAAGTGTTCACCCACGTACAACACTGCCCTACTCTATGAAACTTATATGCGGTGACCTTAATATGCCTGACATCAAGTGGCAGACACTTAATTCTCCTAGGAGGTCTGATAACTTTATTAATGTGTTGGATTCTGGAGGATGGCGCCAACATGTAATGCAACCAACTAGACATAATAGCACACTTGACCCAGTTTTCACGAATGGATTATTGCCTTTCACTCTTCAAGTTGGTCCAGAATTCCCAGGCAGCGATCACAGAGTAGTGTTTAGTGACTTCCGATTATCTTCCAGAAATACGTTAGCTCCCAGGTCAAAAACAACCACAGTTAGACGATATAAAATACCATCTGGGAGGAGATACAACACGTGTTGCGGTGCTTGGACTGGGGTTCTTATTTCACCAGTAGCTCAACCCATGAACTAAGTGACATCTTCTACAGTTCCATGAATGTAATTCACGATCATATTGCTCCGGAGGTGTCAGTATTTTTTAGAAAGCCGAAAGTGAATTTCATCCCTGAAAATGTACGCATCAGCATGCGCAGACATGCCAGAAATTTCTATCGATCTAATGACTTTTCATCCCTTGTCTCATTAGAAATTGCCCATGAGAACTTCAAATCAAATAAGTTACTGAAGGCAATCAAGCAAGAAACTAGCTGTAACGCACAAACAGGCAATGTTCAATCATTAGTGAGAATTCTAAAATCCCGTGCAAACTTGCCTAGAGTTACTCCCAGTAGTCCGATCATTGATGGGGATATTCTTTATGATGACCCAAGCAAGATCTGTGAGCTGCTTAGTAAACGTTATGCAAGCTGCTTCACGCACGAAGATAGTGTACTAAACATACAAATGCCCATTTCACCACATCATTCACCAAGTAATGTTTCCTTTACACAGAGAAAGATAGGTGATGCAGTTGCTTCACTAAAGGACTCATATTCTGCCACACCCGATGGAATTCCGTCTGTTCTCCTTAAGAAGGGTGGTGAAGACATGCCGTTGATCCTCATGAAGCTATCCCTAATATCCGTTACTGAGGCATGCTACCCTGACTGCTGGAAGCTGTCTTACACATCTCCCAAGTATAAATCTGGGCCGACGTCAGACTTTCAAAATTATCGTCCCATAAATATTACATCTGTGGTCTGTCGTATCATGGAGAAGGTGGTTGTGCAAGAAATCAATGATTACGTGGCTGTGCATCAGCTACTCCCCCCTATGCAGCGTGGTTTCTTAAGAGATAGTTCGTGTAGTACATGCTTACTGGATTATTTTGAGGAGGTCACCTGCAGACGAGATGAAGATCTTTTCGTAACTGCTCTATTTTTTAACTTCAAAAAAGCATTTGACAAAGTGCCTCATAATCGGTTAATTCTTAAGCTTCAATCATTTGGAATTGGTGACCCTCTATTATCGTGGATAAGCTCATTCCTTGTGCAGCGTATTCAAATAGTAAAGTTCAGTCACACCTATTCCTCCCCACAGCCTATTTTGAGTGGCGTCATTCAAGGCAGTGTGCTGGGACTCTTACTCTTCCTCCTTTACATAAATGATATTTCTAACGTGATAAAATATGGTAAACCCCACCTGTTTGCTGACTACTTAAAAATTGTGTATAGCTTTCCCCACTCATCGCTAAGTCAGGGTTTTAATAGAATCCAGGGAGACCCGACGAATTCGTTCGCTTGGAGTGGAGTCAACTCTAGTAAATGTTGAATTCTCTGTTACAATAACTCTTATCCAGACGTCAGTTTACACCTTGGCGTTTCTGTGCTGCGATCTTATAACTCAGTATGTGATTTAGGTATTAGGTATTCTCGAAACTTAACGCTTGCGGAATATGCCCAGTCCCTTGCCTCCAAGTGAAGGCGCTCAGTTAGCCTTTTGCTTGAACACATCCATATCACCGAGGCTAGACCGCTTTTATTTAAGGAAATGATCCACCCAGTACTTGAATATGGCACAATCATCCTCAAAAATACGTTGGCTTCGGATAGGATACTAATTCAGAATGTTCAAAGAAAGTTTACCCGCTATGTACTGGGCCGTCACGACGAACTTGATTATGAGGGAAGGTGTAAGAAATTAAAACATTGACCCACTTTGGCTAAAACGCCTTAAACTCAACCCTAACCTATTTTTCCGCCTTTTGCATGGCATTATTCACACCTGTTGCGCTCCTACTTTTAAGCCTATGTCCTCATATAGTCTGTGCAATCGTGAATGCTCTGTGTCTGTAGAAAAGAACCGCCCCAAACTCAGGTCACGATCCTTTATGTTACAGTAAAGCAAGTTATGGAATAAGCTTCCACATTTTATTCTCTCTTGCATGTCTGCATTTCGGTTTTGACGTCTACTCGGATATCTATAAGTTTCTTGATATTCATATTATATCCACAAACACGAAGCATATTGGAGCAATAGGCACAATGGTCAAGCCATTGCGTCCACTGTGAACGTACTCAGACCTCTAAATGTAAGAACCGGTTTCATCGAAGCCCTCCAGTTCCTTCAATGCAGATGGCTTTACGATTGTATACAAGGCGTGGATATTGGGTCCTTTCAGCATAATGACCTTAAGGAATACCGTTTACCCCTCAAAGCCACTACGGTAAAACCCCCTCCAAAAACATTTAAGGACCTTACGATGGAAGGACTGTGTCGTTGACTTCACATGCATGCATGAAAATGTACATGGAGTCCGGATAAATAAAAAAGGACAGGGACTTCTCACTTCTCTACGTTTGGTAACGTAGTAATTTCTCCTTCCATATCTGCTCGTGCTTCTTCTTTCTTTTCCCATTTGCAGAAACAGCTGCAAGTCGACACTTGACATTTAAATTCAGTCTGTACATGATTACTTTATGGGAATAATACATGCTCATTGACGCCAATAATCGTTGGACTGCTCCCGCTCTTTCGCAAATTCTGGACCATCCTCAAACTTAACTCACCTACTGGTCATGATTCTTCTTGCGACAAACCGTCTGACCATTCTCAATAGTATTAGCAGCAGAGACATCCTGAACAGGTGATTAAACCAGAAACAAATTTACCTATTGGCTCAGGACGCCACTTAACTGCAATGGCTCAACACTACACATTTTCCAGCACTCTGTACCAACAGACCTTTTCATATGAAACTTACTATGCATCAAATACACTTCTCGAGTCATGCCGCCTACGCTAATACAATAGGTACCCAAAGTCTATGTATAAATACTGCCACTTGGACTATTGACTGTTTCAACATCTACTTTCATCCAATACAGCAAGTATTCCCAGCAGAATTAATCTATATCACCTTTAAAAGTAACATAGTGACCAGGAAATGCACTGATACAGCCATACACGTTGGTCATATAACTGTGGATAGTTTATTGATACTCCAGATTGCATAGATGGGTCCTTTGTGGTTGGCAAAGCTGAAAACTGGGGATCATTCTAAGTAATAAACTGTTGTGCTACTAATTAGCAAACTATGCGAATGGACCAACAACGTTGGTTGGTTGTAACGCGAACTTTGAACACTGCACGCTGTTGATATTGATAATGGAGCTTGTCTGTGAGAAGAGAGATGACAATCCATATCCGTCTCATGAATTTCAGCAAATTTTAATAAGATTATGTACTCTTATAACTTGATGTGTAAATTATTTAATACTAGATACCAGTTCGTAAACTTTCAAAAATTATGAATTTGACGATGCTTGTAAACTGGTATCCCTCGTGTTAGACCCTTTCAATGAAGACAATATTTATTGTTATCCAAACTCTGACACTGTGTACTCTGTAAAGTAATATTTTCTTGTTCCTACCATAACTAGCAGGATCATCGACAGTTTTTAATTGAGTTTAATAACATTCCGTCTATACCACTCAGGGCTCAAGCTTTGTAGATATTTTGAAAAGTACAAAAGTGATAAAGCCTGTAAACTGACTTCTCTCATGTTGAAACGTTTTTCACGTGAGGATAAAACATTTATTATGATTAATTATCTAAAAACAGACCATAGATATGATCTGAGCCAAAAAGCGAGTGGACAGAAAAGAACTACTAAGAACGGGTAAGATAAGCCTATTCAGGTTAGGCTGTAGAATGCGGCGAAGGGAGTGCAACGAAATGGAGTGTAAACTGCATTTTAGAAGCACTATTTTCAACTGAAATAGGAAGGCCGAATAACGTACATGCTTCAGACGTTTTACGTCCTAGTGGTGACATCCTAAAACTCGATCGGTTGTATTGTGCTATGGAATTCACTACTCCAGAAATACTTGGTACGCTTTGGCACCGTCTTTAACAGTGTGCTTTTAATAAGTACTTTCAATTTTTACACTGGTTTCTCAATTACTGATTGCCCTCAGGGGAAAATTAATGCAGTACGTTACAGGGAAACCGGCATCCTGCCATCTCAAACTGAGAGGCAGTAGTCACTTCGTTTGGCTGCCTGTGAATACAACAATCATCTTGCTCTGCACGGTTTAAAGCTGCACACGCCTGACTACATTTTTGTCGATGTTTTCCTTTACCTGTGCTAATTTCATCTTTTCAAGTAATATGAACACGATTCAATCATCAAAACGCCATCTTTCAGCATCATAATGTGTATTTTATGCACTAAAAGTGTCCATCCGTAAGTAGGGGGCCTCAGATGGATTCAATTTTGTGTTCCAGTGATCAGCTCTAAGTACTCACCATCGCCGGACTCATGCGCGACATCGTTCGCAGTTTAGTTCCTTATTCGGTGACGAATATCAACCCCATTGCCATGACCAATGGGTTGGAAGTACAAGTCAAATAATACCGAGGGCATATTTCATGCAGCACTTACGGACGTTTTGGTGCACTTTAGTCTTAATACGGCCATATCCTCATCCGAAAGGCTTCGGATATGGCAGTCTTTGAGGACGTGTTAGGATGACCGAATCATTGCAGTGTAAGCTAGTGATACAGAAAAATAGTACCGAAGTAGATCACTTGCTTCAAGCGTCAAGAACTCCCACGCAGAATTCATTGACACTGATTGCAACACCCACTGCACGTTCGTCCCCAAATTTCTCCGATATACAATGGTAACTTAGTCTTGTATCGCGTATTTCATTGAGGTTTTGTCTGCACAGTTTCGAAGAAAAGAACCACCAACATACTGGGTGATATGTCAGAAACCCTCGGCCAGGTTCAAACTTGGCACTGTCTAGGAACAAGACTGACCACAAATTTCAGATAGACAACTACGAAGCACGACGGGCCTATCAGACCAGGATACCCTAAATGTGTCTTAAATATGCATTCAAAGGAATATTGACACCCTGTGAATTCTCTGGAAGTGCATTCATGTGATCGAAGATAAGCTTTGACTGCATGGTCGTTGCCCACCGAGAAAACATTGTTTCGTCTTTCATACTGCACATGTGGTTTTTTCCTTTTGAAATCCCGCATAACTGCATGAGCTATCAGGGGTTGAGGGCGGTTAAGCTGGGCAAGGAAGCGTTTGGGGTGGTCATATTTGCAACATCTATTCTTCGCGATGGTGAATTAGGAACCCTGCCTGGTTAACTAGTTCACTAGTTACTAGCCGGTCCTAAGCCCGGATAAAGAGGGAAGGTTGGGCATAGGGATAGACGCCCTACCCCGGAAAATCAATTCAATCTCTGAAGAAACTTCAAAGCACAAAGAAAATATAAAAAATAAAGACAAACTTATTCCTCACTGGAATCGGGGAAGCTAAATGAAGCCGGTTGGCGAAAGCCTTCGGGAAGCCAATTTGCCGATCTGTCTTCTCTTCTCTAGATTGAAGCGAAAGTAAACATGGGGACACGGAATGTCCGCACCATGTATGGACCTAGCAAGGCCGCCCAGATTGCGAGAGGGGTGGGAAGGCATGGCATAAAACTGCTTGGAATCTGCGAAAGTAGATGGAATGGAAGTGAACTCTCTAAACTCTTAGCTGGAAAAGAGTCAATAACCTACTCCGATATTATCACTCATACAACAACCACGAGCAAACTGAGTTTTCGAGTGGCCACCATGATGTCCCCAACAGCATCGAGGCCTCTCATGCAGTCGGAACCAATCTCCTCCACTATCAAGGTCATGATCATGGCGTCAAGATTCAAATGAAAAGGAACGGAAGTCACAATCATACAATCCCACGCCAGGCATCTACAAATAATGCGGATCAAGAGAAGGAGGAGGAATTCCATAGACAGCTGCAACCAGTAATGAACAGGATCCCACCGAAGATGGCAACATCAAAATTCTAATGGGTGGGGTGACATGGGCGCCAAACTGGGAACGGACAACGCAGGAAGAGGGCTCATCTTGGGTCGAGAGACACTCAGAGGAACGAGTGAGAATGGAGAACTGTCCGCAGATTTCTGTGCATTTAATGATTTGGTGATTGGAGACAGCGTGTACAAACATAAGGATATTCACAAAGCGAGCGACATGGATATCACCAGGCACCAGGACCCACTAAAAGTCGAACCGACCTCATCTCAACATGAAGAAAGTGGAGAGGCAGCCTACTGCACACAAGATCAAGAAGGGGCAGATATCGGTGGTTAACACCACTCACTATCTAGTGCACGGAACCTCCAAAATCAATTTGAAAGCCTTCACAGAAGCTGGTGACAGACCACAGTTCAAGTTCAACACCCGGGACGAAAACTGAAATGAAGGAGGAAACTACAAAGGGTATATACACGTCAGGCATCAGGACAAAATAGGAGACATCAATCAACATCCGTGAAGAAACATGTGTGGATGAACACTGGAACTCTTTGAAAGAGACGAGGAAAGAAACCTGAATAACAGTGTTAGGAAGGAAGAAAAAACAAGATAAGGAATGGATCTCGACGGATACATGGAACCCGATAGGGCAGGGAGAGGAAGATGGTGGAACAGAAGATGAACCAGTGCAGTGCAGTGCAGTGCAGTGCAGTGCAGTGTAGCGACGAACAACGAAAACAGCAACTGAATACGACATATAAAACACTGCACTGGACAAAGAAGTGAAGAAGAGGGCGCACAAAGACAAAAGTCACTTCTGCGACACACTGGCAATTGAAGCAGAACAGGCTGCAGGTAGGAGAGACAGACACCTGACAACATCGTACCAAACAACCAAGTTACTATCTGGGAAGAGATCAACACAGAAGAAACCAGTGAAAGATAGTGAAGGAAACTAAATTATCACCAAAGGGGAGAAACAAAGGAAACGATGGGCTGACCACTTCCAAAAACTCTTGAATCAACCACTTCCACCACTCCCACCTGCAACTCGTCCAGAAATACCACCTGCAGCCCACTTACAGAACTATCAGTGAACACAGACTCCTCGACAAAGCAGGTCCTGAACGCCATAAAGTTACTGAAAGCAGGGAAAGCAGCAGGACCAGATAGAATTCCACCAGAAGCACTGAAAACAGATGCACAGACAACAGCATGCATGCTCACACCACTATTGCAGAAGGTCTGGAAGGGAGGGAAGGTACCTGCCGATTGATTGGAAGAAGGGCTACCTTACCAGGCTTCCAAAGAAGGGCGACCTAAGTCTTCGCAAGAACTGGCGAGGAATCATGCTCCTGTCCACCCAAAACAAGCAAAACATTAGGCCGCATCATCTTGGAGAGTCTAAAATATGCGCTGGATTCAAAAGTACGACCGGAACAGGCTGGTTGGTTTTGAGGAAGATTTGCATTGCGCCGATGGTGATTTATGTCTAAAGTCCTGTCGCACAAACTCGAACGTCTACAGGTCAAACCTAACGAGTTTGGGGAAGAAGCGATGTAGCGAAGACGGAGCTTCTCTCAGGTGAACATAGAGAAAACAGAGGTGATGGAGGCACCCAACCATCACGACCACCACCACCAACAACAACAAGAGCAAGCACCAATCACCATCAACGGAAGAAATCTAAAGGAAGTTGTTTCTTCTATCTACTGCTTAGGCAGTATCGGTTCAACTACAGGTGGCGGAAGAGATGAGATATCAAAGTCAGGATCGGGAAGACAGCAAGCCAGGCCTTCCTGCATTAATCTGAAATCAGTCAGTGTGGAGATCTACTGCACTGCACTCAACATAAAGTGTGAACAAGATCCTAACTCTCAACACTAATGTCAAGTCAGTGCCTCGATGTGATGGTTGAGAGACTTGGTGCGTCATGAAAGGCATTTCCAACGAACCACAGATACATCAACAGCTGCCTACGCTGGCTCGATACTGAAGATCAAATGGCCAGAAAGAATAAGCAACAAGGAAATCACTGTGGCAACGAACCAACCGAAAACCTGTCACCCAACAAATATGAAGAGGAAAGTGGAGATGGATTGGATCAGGCATACACTGAGAAGGCAGTTTAGGGACGTCACGCTCCAGACCAGGCCCTCGATTTGAAGCCGTAATGGGGAACGACGAGTTGGGCGTTTGAGGGCGACATAGAGGGGATCGTGTGAGGAAGAACTGAATGCTCGTGGGCAGTCGTGGAGCTAGACTGAAAAAACGGTAGAGAACAGAACGTATTCGTGACTTTCTACTGAAGGCGTTCTTCCCACTTGGAACGCAAGGGACTGGTGATGTTAAAATATAATTTTGACGAAACTCTTCGTGTCATCGGCTGTGGTATCGCAACTTGCTGGATTCACCTACTCCTCAGGTCTGATCTGTCTAAACGACTTTTTTCAACACCATGGACCTGAACAACTATTGCGTGTTGCGTGACACCATACAAAACTTCCTAACGGAAGCACACAATCCAAAGTCACGGCTGGATTACCCGCTTGACCTCGAAGATCACTGAACGGCTCAGAAAGTGGCTAAATATTTCCTGTTTTCGGACTGAGCTCGTTTCGGTCTGATGAATAACTATTTTGATGTTTATATATTTTATTCTGTTATCTGCGAAGCATTAACGTTCTTTCTCTGAACCCGTTTTCTACGTGCTATGAATAATGGTGTCTGACGTATTGCTTGATATATATATATATATATATATATATATATATATATATATATATATTGACATAACAGTCAGTTCACATCACCAAAATTATCAGGCTTGTAAACTAGTTTGTTTTCATGCAACTTGTGTTGTACGAAATATAGTATTATTAATGCCGGCCCCAAGCCTTCCCGCCGGTTCATCATAGTATTTAAATCTAGTTTCATCCGCTATCTGTGAAACAGCTCAAGCTCATCGGATATTGCCGTGCTCTCAGCTACAATCATACTCAACGTCTGAAATGCCTTGTCGAGGACCAACCACTACTGCCAGGTTGCTGCTCATAACGAGTGATGATTTTCGCACTAATCTTCACTTCTTTTGTGTTTTGAAACGGTATTTACCTAAAATTTGTGAACAGTGATATCCTAACTCACTGAGAACAATAGCATTCAGATATTGCCTGTACCTGTGACGTGGATTTGTACACCTCATCATCCGAAATAAATCAGTACTACTGTTGGACCTATTGGCACTTATGATTGAAGCCAATCGAACCCCTCGCGGAAACAAGTTTGCCCCGAGATTTCATTTCACCCCAAGCAGGAGGACCAGGGCTACCTAGATAAATATTCATCAACACCAAAGATGTTGAAGAAGTACTGTTGGCATCTCAGGTACTTACTACAAAAGACGGACTAAGAATTCTGTCGTACATTTGAAGCTTGAGAGGCATAAAAAAACAAAGATCTCATGGACAGTTGGGTAGCCTACTTTCTGAGTAGGAGGTTGATGGTCTGAGAAGTTTCTGAGAGGATATGACTGGCAGAGTTTTGCCACGATAACCATGGCTTGAAATTATTAAACACGTGTAAACTATAAGGGTGTAATTACATAAAATCTGTCACATGTTGATAAAACGAGGGAGAACCCTAAACAATGGTAAACCAAGCCATTGTTGTGGACGGGGTAGCTACGTTGGAACCTTTCCGAGCCAGTGGACATCATTTGTCAGTTGAAACACCAAGGTATTGAAAAACGTTTGGTAAAGGCGACCCGACTGGCATCATTGTACAACAACCAGTCGTTTTTAAGTAGTCATCCAGTCTGCAGGCTGTTGCAGGGGTTCAGGCAACGTACGTTTTTTGGCGGATGTTCTTTCACCTAGTATGAACCTTTGCTGTTTCAGCTACGTCTTCCTGTATTCACTATATGATGCACTGCTGCACGTTCAGGGGCCAACTTCGTCTGCCCTACTATTTGCTCGTGGTCTTGTTAACCCGTCTAACGATAGGTTGAAGACATTCTAAAACAATGCTGTGTGCTTGATGATTACTTGACATCTGAATGGTTAAGACAATTAAAAAGGGAGTAAGTCGATGAAATATATTCCACTTAGCATTGCCCAGAATTTCAGCATGTCGTCTGTATTTGTGCTTTCGAGCTGTATGCTTCCGGCAAACTATAATGCGGGGGATCCAGTCTTTGTGAATACCTTTTAGCCTGCTTGTGAGAACCTTCTACACACGTTCTGGCACTCTTGCAAGGGGCGAGTACTTGCCATTTGAGTGCTGTAGACCACAGATACTTTCTGTTCATCCAATGGTAGTTGAGCCATTCACCCACATACCTGTACAATCTACAGATGAGTCTGTATTAACGACAGAACCAGAAAAATTACACTACCACATGTATTACCTCTCAGTGTATTTACATGGGGCTAACTGATTTAAAAACCCTTCAACGATTGCATTTTTCGTCTGAAAACCTCACAATTACTACAAGTCTTTCGGAATTGACTTTTACACCAGGCACGGAACACAGGACTCATACAGACAATGTTCGCCTACTTGTGTGGTTACTTGCATGGCTGATATTTCAGCTTGTGCACAATCCGTAAGAGACTTTTGTGTCTTTTCGTATTCACCCTTATATCTGGAAAACTGCCCAGTATCCGTATGAAATCTCTTCTGAATTATTTTCTAGTTCGCGAAAACATTATCGGATGCTGACGACCGAAATCGCCAGGGAAGACCAGTTGAAGCAATCGATATCTGCCTCATAAATCATCATAGTGAAACATTACCCCATTCTGTTTGAGTAAGCTGAATCCGTTTCAGCTGCCTCCGGGTATTTCTAGTACTGCTCCGTCTGTTCATCAGTGAAGCAAATTCTTGACGACGTCCTGTAATTACCTTTCTCCTAATAGGATACACTTGACTTTTCATTTTGCCCTCATGAAGTTCACTAACTGAGGTGGTATCCCACTGTCTGATCAACAGCACATTGTAGATGCAAAACCACTTTCCAACTTCCAATTTCTAAAATCATTTACTGCAACGACTTCATTCAGTTCACTCTGACATGTTGATTAACTCATGTATCGATGGCGACCGTTGTAAAAACAGTTTCAGATTCTGCCTCTCTTCCCCTGTTCGTCGTCTGCTCCAAGCAACAAGTGCCATAAGTGACTTCGTACAAGGGTGATTATACACCATTATGTAGCATCGAAAGGCATGTTCGTTCAGGTCAGTGTACATGAAAACACTGAAGGAAAGCTTCGAAACTTCACCCTCAGAATCTCCTCATTAACAGAAGGGATTATGGTTTCAGAGTCAGTGCCACACCAAAAAAGCGTGCTTGAAATGACTGCCACTCCATTCTTCGCTTTCCAGTGGATACAGTGAGAATGAGTAACCCGAGTTCATCGTAAAACACATTCGTCACAACTCTTCCTGTAGCTAATTAACTATATCCTCCAAGACTTCCCAGACACCACCGCTTGAAATGCATCAGCTAAGTCTACTGGCACTGCAATATATTTGGAAGCCCGGGATGTGTTAGTTAGAAGTATGGATTAGTCAGCAAAAGATGACAGCAGTAGAACTCACTAGCAAGCGAAACACAACGGATTTGATATTTTACCGCGGACATTGATGATAAATGGCCTAGTTTACTTCACTTGGAGGTTTTGTTACCTTTATAAATGACCTCGCTGCCACCTACATCGTGTACTCACGATTAGGGGGCTGCTGGTCTAAAATGTCTGGATATTATACTCAGTGGCCAACGAAAGTCCCTTTCCTCTAGGAGGACCTATTTTCAGTCCTGAAATACACGGGCGAAAACCTGCACCCTTCAACATACGAAGGTGTAAGTCGACAGTAGGTAAATTGGGATCCACATGCTGCGAAAGACAGAGTCTATCATCGCTTTGTGACCCACAAGTTCTGAAAAGTCCTGAAGTTCTTTTCTGGAACATCGGAAGGATTGATGTCCCACCTATTCAAAACAGTACATCGACTAGGTATTCACCCAGACTTAGTTGACGAATAGTTTCCTTTGTCTTCCTGACTAGAGAACTATGCTGCTATCCTGAGGTGAGTACAAAAGACGACCATGGGGAAAGTGTTTGAACTACAACACAAATTATACCTCCAACACTCAGTCGCTGTAATGTGATAGGGTAGAATTCAAAGGAATGCTATCATAGTGTATCACAACGTCCATAATTCCCTTCTTCCCAACAGATCCTCCTTACTTTTTAGTCGGAAGCCTGTCGTGGAGCTTATCCACTTATAGTCGTGGAAGAAGAATCCATGCTAATTTCCTCGCATAAACTATAAACTTCTAAATCTCATGAGTAAAGAGTGTTACAGTCCCTTTTCCTATGACCTTCAGAAAGCCACTAAGAGTCACTTAATTTCTTTCGATGCAGATAGCCTGTACACGAGAAGCTACGCTTCGTTCTAAACACCCTGGGTTACAGCACTACCAAAAGAGACCAGTTAAATAATTATTTTCCTTGGTACCTCTAAGTTTTTTTCTAACCTGGAGTAACCTCTGATCATCCGAAGCTAAGAACTTCCTCCAGTTACTTGGATGTAGAATGTGAGGAATCATCGTCCGCAACTTCGGCAACATGAAGTTTGCTGTAGGTGAAAGTAATGAGTACTATTGCTTTAATGTCAACCTATTTCTTATCAAAATGTTGATTCCGTTGCCTATCCATGTACGCAACGATGGAAAGTAGGCAGCTTTAAATTGCTTCCCAGTGGATATTTCGAAAGTTTGCTTTAACTAAATACATTGAACACAAAACTAGCGCATAACTGAATAGCCTCTCAAAAATAGCTGTTTCAAGACGAAATCCTGCGTGAAAGTAAGATCTTTTTTTATGACTTTCATTATTGTGACTGTGAACTAGAATGTTGAAAGAGTGATTCTATTAAGCATTATTACTTCATCCTTGCTTGCGTTCATAGGCATGCGGTGGATTTGCTTGGAAAACCGCGCGCCCAACATGAACAGACTTTAGGTGGTGCTAACTTGCATCATTATAAAATGAAACAAACTGTAAATGAGGAACCTAATGTTTACTCAGTATGAAAACGTAGTTTTAAAGCTATCCAAAGTTGTTTTCTTTCGAATTTATTTAAAGTTGTATACTGTTTTGGCAACCACTGGGCAGTGTATTATACTTCATCTTTCGACTGTCAAAAAAAAACTGAACTTTGGATGGTTTTTTATTGTACTCACTTGAACATATGTCCGCTTTTGACCACTTCATTAATTTTTTGAAGGTCTTAGTAACCTTCGTAAACTTAGTACTAATGCTACTATGTTGCTGAACGTTTTGTCAATGTTAGGCATCTGTAATTACTCGCCTTATATAACTGTTAAATTGTGTATCACCAGAAATTGTGTGAATGTTCTCATTGCGGACATTGTCTTTCGGGACTCGATGTCAGTGTAACTCCTCTTTTGATTTTCCATCCACGTAAAGATTTTCAAGTTGGATTGCTCTTGCCATAACCATATCTGCAAATATATTCCCTTCCACTGGGTTTCAGCACACTGACTTTTCCAGGCAGTGATTTTGGTTGTGGCAAGATTATTTTGTTGTATATATGTGTGGTGCATTGCCACTGGTATCTGCTTAAGTATTTTGTCAGCTTGCCACCACTTGCTTTGCTGGTTTCAGAGGATATTTGTCTAGCCTGAGGTACGTCAGTGCCGTAGATGTATTCTTAGTCTTCATCAATCTGACGGCCTTTTTACCACAAGGAAAAACGAAAAGTCAGCGCTAACTGGTGTTAGAATATATAGGTAACTTCTATCTCCGACATCTGATTTATCTTGATTGTTTTACTCTGCGGTACTAAGTTCATGAATTTTACTGTTGCTCTCCTAACTTCCTGTGTTGTTACTCAAAACTCATCGCTAGTGAGTTGTCAGTGCAGCTGTTTCCGGTTGTCACTTCCCCCAACCGGCGGGTCATGGGTTCGAACCCTCTCCACCTACCAAAGTTTGGCGAGCCTGATAGTATCATTAGCTCCAACACAAATGTGCTTCATTGTCTATTGCATGAACGGTCTCGTGATTGCTTAGCGCATTTCGTTTCGATATCAAAACCAGTACTGTCTTAACTTTTATTGGATCCTTTCCTATCACTGAACGTCTTTCTGTCAAGATTTTACAAATGTGTGTATTACGTTTTTAAAAGACAAATAAGCTACTAGAAATTCTTATTAGCCCTGTAAACATGAAGACGTCATGCATTCAGTATTTTCCCTATTGTTCTTAGCAGTTGGATCGTAGTTTTATTGCAAGTTAGATTCAACTTTCCCTAGACTGGCAGATGGTGTTTGCAAAGTATAGGATGTGCACAGTGTGACCGTTTCGTTTTGTTGGCAAGTAGTGACAGCACGCCATGTGGTAGGCAGCGGCTTGGCATGCGCAGCACTTTTCAAAGCCACCTCAATCTTTTAGTGCTCACAAATTTATACTCGAACTTACCCGTTTTGTCTAGTAACATTCGCCTAACCTCGATATTATTCATATAGTGCTTCCATCTTAAGTGAGAAATGATGCGAAGGCCCCTGTGGTTAGAAAATGTTAGTCTTTTCATATCTACTTTGAATATCCATTTCTCACAGCCGTATTACAGGACAGAACGAATTGTAATGGAGCATATCCGTCTTTGGTTAGATGATTGGACATCTTGCCAATCGGCGCCAGAGATGAAGCAAGTTGGCAAACGCCACACATATCTTCTGTATGTTTGCTGAGATTTCGTCAACAACTAGCCCCTTGGGCTGTTGCAACTCCCCAAGTAAGTGAAGTGGTCGACACACTCCACATTCCCTATCCTGAAACTGAGAATGGTTGCAGACTAGTCTTGGAGCACCATCCTACATTTGACAGATACCAGCGAAGGCATACCGAACATACTCAGGTTTCTGCTCAATGCGTTCAGAATACCTCGTATTTCTTCAGCGTCTTCATCTAGCAGGATAATATCATCTGTATACCCCAAGTCAACCAGATGACTTCCATGTAGTAGGTCAGTCCCTGCAAAGTCAGACATTTCTAAGGTTGTGTCTATTAGTAGGTCTATGACTAAGTTAAGTAGGAACGATGACAGTGGACATCCCTGGCGGCACCTAACTGTCGTCAAAACAAATGACCTCTTCATAAGTTCCTACAGCTTCATGATTGGCATTAGCATTTTCAGTTCACACTGGACAAGATTATATGGTTATATATCTGGAATCTTTGTTTACGGAGTTAAAGTTGGTTTATATAAAACGCACATTTTTCAACTTTGTTTTTCAGGTTGACAATATTGTAGGCAGACGAGTTCGACGGGGTCGTGTTGAATACCGTGTTAGGTGGAAAGGATTTACTCCCGATCAAGATTCTTGGGAACCCTTTACAAGCCTTCGAGAGCCGTGCCTTCCACTAATTCACGACTTCCACATTCGTCATCGCAAGCTCTACCAAAAGAAAAAGCGTTTTTCTCACCCTTTTGTTGCTTATAGTAAGCCTCCCGGACGTGCTTCGAATGAGTTACTTGATATATCTATGCAATTTGAAAAGGACAGCGATGATCTGACTGCAGATAAAAGTAGCATCTCTTCTACCAAAAGCCAACCTCCTCCTCGCTCCTTCAAAAAAGTTATGGAAAGCATTGCTATAGAACCAGCCTCACGACGATCTGCACCAAGCTCGATAGATCTGCATTCTCCTAACTCTTATCTATCACACTCAACAGTTGATCCCAGTCACTCACCCTCTCTTCTGAATTCTGAACCAGATGTTCCCCACTTACCACTAGTTTCTGATTCAACTACCTCTTCGAACACTCTGACATCCAACTGTTCCAGTAATATTGTAAACTCAGATACGAATTGGCTTCCGTGTACAGTTTCTGACTCATCGAGTACTGAACTATCTAATTCCGGTTTAAGCAGATTTAAAATTGGTAGGAAGGTTGCTAGAGACAAAGTATTTATTCCAAAACGATCTAGAGACGATTTTGTTAATACTCCACCACCATTACAAAAAGCTAACTCATTGACGGTTTCATGAGTCCTAACACTTCTAAGCTTAAGAAAAAGAAAACCCCTTCAAAAAATGATTCTTCCAAAAAAACAAATCAGGAATTACCAACCAGCAAAGCATTGTGAAGAGGGACAAAAGTGTAGATAGCCTTGCCGCAGCTAGTGCTCAAGAAGGTTCTCCCTTCGTAAACACACGTAAATCTGTTACAATTATGCTAAAGGCATCTCCTACTCATGAATTTCAAAGCACCACGTCTCTTCAATACTCCTCACCTAATGCCAAACCTCTTCCTGATGTTACTAAACCTGTTTGCAAAAAACGCGCTCAAGTACCCGTTGTAAGCCCAAAGAGAGAGCCGGATAATTCTGAATTTCAGCCAAGATGTGAAGAAAAATCGCTTATCTCCAATTCTGTCATATCAAAGGTGCTGAGTGTTGTTGTTCACCTTAGAGAATCACGGAGACGGCCAATACAAGAGGTGGTCCTGGCTCTTTGTCAGAAGCATCACGATATTTCCGAAGACGTTGTTCTATCCTCTTTGGACATCTTAGTGTCACGCGGTCATTTGCATCGTGTAGAATCTGACAAGGGTATATCGTATCGTTCTAATCCTTTCGTTGTGGCTCGAGGTGACTTAAAACCTGCAACTCTGTCAGCTAAAATCAAAGCCAAATACACTGGTGGAGCTAATGAGCGACGGTCCAAAGTTGCGTCTTCTGTTCTAGTCGGGTCTAAGCGACCACACTCTGAGAGATCATCGAATCACTGCCAGTCCAAAGTTGCACGGAACGATCCTACAACTAATACTTACCAACGCTATAGTCGGAGGTCTGCAACAAAAAGTTTAATAGCTTCTGATAGTTCTGCCCCAAATTGTTCTTGCAATTCAGATATAAATGAAAAGATTTACTTTAATCAGTCTTCAGTTATTGTAGACAATATGCAAATGAATCGAGATCATGTTCATCCGGATAAGGGTGACTACTTGGCGAGCATAAAGTCGCCATCACGTGAGTTGTTTACCTCTTTCACTTACTTTTTTTCCAACTTCTCTTTCATTACAGCACTAATTATGAATTTCTGACTAAATGCAGCATCCTAGGGCTTCATGTTTCCGTAAATTATATGTTTAGTGTAGCGAATATATCCTGACCGATAGCTGCTTCTCTGACGTGTTGGTCGAGCATGCATATAACAACCACCCAACGAGCTACGCTTATAGGAACATTTGTTTCTTGAAATCCTGTCATACCAGAAAGGTTTGTTGGATATTGGCAAGACAAAAAGAAACTACCGTTATAGTGTAAATAGCTGTGCTAGTACGGCGTTTTGAGGGTGAAGTTGTACTGCTGGCTGGGTGGGGATGTAACAGCAGTGTGGTGTTTCCCACGGACGACCAGCAGTTCATACAGGCGCCACCTTCTCTATGAGAAGAGGCTTAAAAAGCTTCGGTCCACTGACTTGTTGTCTTCATGCTGTGAACAACCGCGGAGTGTCAACCACTCTCACAACTCTATCAACTCTGTAGTTCCGTCAGATCAATGCTAGCCTTCCACAATGTCGTTCTCTGACCTTACATAACCTCACGCTTCTCGGTCAACATTCCAGAGTAATCTTTTATTTGTAGCTGCTCTGATGCCCTTCATGACGATACCAATGCACAACAGCATCCATGGTCTCGTACAATCGCGCTCTAAATTACAAATAGAAGCTTCCGATGTCCCTACCCTACCTAAAATCGACTGGTAAGCTTCGCTGAAAGGAAATCTGGAATGTCACGTCATGAATTGGCTGTATTTTTGAAACAAGCATACATATCCAGGGGGCGGTCAATTAGTAAACCTCATGCGGCGAAAAAGGTGAATCTGTCAGCAGATCTCAGCAGTTTCTCGTGAATTGAGAGATGTACGTGAACTCACTGCTGCGAACCGAGACTCCGGGCACAATGGGAAGCGGAAGCAACCCGAGTGTAGACTGACAAGAATTGTACTCAACGACCGCGAGCAGTGATGAGTAGCGATGTCTGAATCGATGCCAAAGACAATGGTGATAGTTTAGCAGTAGACACTTATTTTAACTGATCCAGCTAAGTGAGATGAAGCAGTCAGTAATTAGTAATGCGTCTGTGTGCTATCCAATGGGGCACTGGGTTATACAAAGTCGGGAAAGCTGTAAGTAAAGACAGAAGCGAGGAAGAGTAGTGGGACCAGATGGAGTAGTAAGAGAGGTGTTTAAAGACTTTGG
Source organism: Heterobilharzia americana (assembly GCA_944470555.2). NCBI lineage: Eukaryota > Metazoa > Platyhelminthes > Trematoda > Strigeidida > Schistosomatidae > Heterobilharzia > Heterobilharzia americana. The sequence goes on from OX104134.1 coordinate 64,292,073, forward strand.
TAGGAGATTTTTAGTCAAGTTAGCAGGTGTTAACTGGTGTGTAGGAATCGGATGTGATCGCCTCTGACTAGTCTCAACCGTTGATTGTCCCAGTCGTCAAGATAAGCGGAACGTTCTCCTCTGATAACTACAGTAGAATCAGCATGACGAAGATAGTGTCTGAGATTCTGTGGTCTATAATCAGTAGACGTCTGAGTGGAGTTCAAGAGAAGAAAAGTTGAGGAAGTTAGAGTTTTCATAGCTGACGGTGGATGTACCGACCAGATCTCGACACTTCACCGGTTCGAGGTACACTAACAGACGGCTGACAATAACCGTATTTCTCGACCTGAGGACGTCATTCGACTGCGTTTGTCGAGAGGTCTTATATTGGCTTCTCTGACTGAACAGGTTGTTGGGTTAAATACATCACTTTTTGTAGAAGGCTTTGGATTGGCTGATTTGTTGGGATTGTATTGCATATATGTAGTTATGAGGTGAGTTGTGTCTGTCAAGGCTGTTTACTTCGGCCATTCGTCCTTAGTTTTGTCATGGACGTGTCTATGTAGGTCTTGGTTTCATCGTCGTGGTTTACAGGGATTGATCTTCTCACAGGAGACTTTTCAGTGAACGTATTATGTGTAATTGATGTGTTGTGGTTAGATAAAGACGTTGATAAGGCTATCTTCCCTTTTTGTTTATGTTTCAACCTGTGGGTCAGTGGTTTCAAGAGATTACTATCAACCATTGGGTCACTGGTCCAAGCCCCACTCTACCTAGCGAGGTTTAGGCAATTAGGTTGTATCACTAGCCTTCATACAAGAAGTGTGCCTCATTGCCTACTGCATAAATGTATACAAGGTGGGTGAGTTCATTTCATATATGTTTCAATTTGGTAACTTCTGCCTTGGTGTGCTTATACGAGGTGTGGTAGCAAGGCCTGTTACGCCATAGTTAGGTGGTACTTTAATTTTGGAAGGATTGCACATGACTGTTCATCTGCACTTCAAAATGTTTTAATTCATGGAATGATTTCTTCAATAATTTTGTGGTTAAAAACTGTAGGTTACTTTGCGCTGTATGTAAAGGGAGTAGTCTCCGCTTTAAAGTAAAATATTTATAATCAGCCACCTTTTTTAATTTTCTTATAAGGATTTGGAAATTGGTTCTATCCAGACAAATTTGTGAAAACCCTAACAATACGCAGAGTATGGTTTATACAGTAATACTTTTAGCTTTTGTCTCCCTAAAGATGTAATTTAACGGATTAAGACTTTTATATCAATGGTGGTTTGAACATGTATTACACATAGACACTGATTGCCTCACCACTAAAGCTGGATTGGGATTATTTATTCCAAGGGGTAGGGATCAAGTGACCAAAATGTGCTATAAATTTATGAAGTCTGTGTTCATCTGTCATGTGTTGGAAAATGTATTATTTTGATTTAAGACCACATGACAATCAAAATCCATAGTTAAAGATTCTCAGATACGTTGGTTGAAGTGTATCTCAATAGTTCAGATATATCTAGGCCTTTTCTTCAGCTTAATCGTAATACCGCTTATGTCTACTTTCTTGATCGCGTATCGTCTTTATCTCATAGTTTTTTTTACAGTTACACATATTTGCCTTCCCTCCAGTCAGTTGATATAGCTTGATGTACTGATGTTAAGTCTGGTACTGTAAAGCATTGCACACCTGTTTTAAGTTCTGTTTTGCATACCTATTTTAGTATCTTGTATACGTGATAAGTCACTACCAAAATATGCTATCAGTAATTGCGGGATTCTTAACGGAAATTATTTTTAAGATGACTTAAATCGTTAATTTGCCCAAATGGTTTAGTATTATGATTATTTCGAAATATCTGAAGGGATTTGATCAAATTGCACTCAAAACAGGTATCGGCTCTCACAGTTACTTTGATCTGATAAAAAATTAATGCTCGTTTGTGTGAATGAACTTCAACAATAAAAAGATGCATTGTGCAGACAGCATTCTCAGTGGTCATACTGATGTCCATTAAATCATTTGGTGTGAATGTTTTGTTTTCTCACTGGTGTTATAATTAGAATTTGTTCATTGGTTCCATCTGGTTGTGCAGTCTACATTTTAGACAATCCTCAATGCAAAAAGAGTCACAAATTCCATCAGATAATTATTCACTTTCACAGTATCCAAGTTTTACTCTTTCCTTAAAAAGCCGAAATAATATTTTTTATGAACTTAAATACTCTTTCACAACTTAATTATTCCTATTTTTGCACACTTTTGCTATTCTTATCAATTTTTGTTGAACATTTTTCGCTGACTTGTGAGTCATATAGGTTTTTCATTTTTTAAAACAGATGAACTTCAGCAAGGTACAAAGATATTTATTGTACCTCCTGCTAGCCCACTGAATGAAGCCACTTTTGAAAGTCAAATGAATAATTTACCCTGCCATCGCACTGAACAGGTATACTAACTTACATGCATTCCTTTGACTTACATTTTAGAAATCTGTTTTTATCGTATTTGACTATGGAGATTGCGAAAATGTATATTTACAATTATTAAAAATGTCCCCTTCATTGCAATTTACCTTCTGGCAAACTTATTAGGATGAAGGAACAACGGTTGTATTGTAAAGATTTCTGATTCCGGTAGAATTCTACCAAGTATGTGTCTTGAAATTTTCCTCAAAGGAATTCACAAAAGAAATATATATCACTTGGTTAGAGGCGATTGGCAGGAAGCCCTGGACGTAGGTTTTGTGCTTGGTTGCACTCATCAGAAAGGCGCATCTACTTCCTTGAGTGAACTGATTTCCCCTCTGAAATTGAACCCGTGTTACTGAATGATGCCATCAGCGTCAGCACCATTGAACTACTCTGGCCGCGATCCACTTTCTATACGACTGAATTAGATACGTCGATTGGTACTTGGTGAGCAATAAATTCCACCTTGTGTAGTCCTAACTGCTGACCGATTTCTTTTGATCTTATATATATATTATATATATATATATATATATATATATATATATATATATATATATATATATATATATATATACGACTAGGCAGTACTGTATAGCGGTCCAAGTTGCCACACCTCATATCACCACATCAAGTGACAATGCAATATGATGAAAGATGAAGAAGTTAAAAGGAAAGCAGTCACAAGTGTCAGAAAAGTGGGAAAAGATAGCACGCGGGAATGAGACGGCAGTGACATTCAATTGGTGTGTGTGTGTGTGTGTGTATGTGTGTGTGTGTGATGTATGTGTACGTCTGCGCCAATGAGATCGACTGTGATCTATACAACCTAGAGTTTCGAATCACCACAACCAGAAATCCAGGTTTCTCCACACACTTCAGACCAACAGTCAAAGACTTCATTGACTGCTGCCAACTTCTGTCCGGTAACCTTTAACCTTTTTCTAGTCTGAACACCAGCTAACAGTGGGCTATGAGACGGACCAGACATGCATAGCACATGTATCAGTCACCTGAGTCGATGAAAATTCACAGCCTCATCAACTGACTTCCTCATCTCCCTGAATCTCTGCACATGACCGATAGCTGCTACCTTGACGTAGTAGTCGGGCTTGTATATCACAATGACCTAACAAAAAGCAGTTACCATCACAGTGTATATTGCTTACACTATGATGCGGATCTGAGGGCGAAGTCGTACTGCTGCTAGCTGGTGAAATGTGACACAGTAAGGTGTTTCCTTTGGATAGCCAGCGGTGCCACGCTGATGCAGCTTACCCTATGGGAAGGAGAGGTGAGAAAAGGTCGGTCCTAAAATAGCACCAATGTCTGCAACAGAGATAAATATTCAGATTCAAAAGCAAAAAGCCAGTATCTCAAAATTACCGAAAGGCCGTATGTGACCGGCCTCAAGTAGATGTCCCATGAGCTCTTCGGCGACGCAAATCTTATTTTCTTTCAGATACCTTACAAAAAAATATCCTTCCACGGTGTGAGCAGCAGGCAAGTGTCAACCACTGGCATGCTTGCAGTAGAAGCCAAGAACCAATCAAACAACCTATCCTCCACATCCCTGACTCCTCCTTTGCCTTCACCTCCTGATACTAGTATTAGGCCACTTACACCTTCCCCAACCTTCTGCGACCATTGCGAATTATCAAAACCCCATTCCTAGTCACCCAAGACCTCGCTATCGTTTTCCTATAAAAGCCTTCAACGTCCTAACTCTGTCAAATGGGACAGCAAGAATCGCTCGCCAAAACTCTGGAACCCCTAATGATTGATGTGTACTGTGTCTCTGAGACACATACAAAATGAGTGTTTTTGCCAAATTGATCTCACTTGGTCATCGTTGTGAATCTTCAAACCCAGTACCATTGCTTCAAATACATCCCACTCTCACTCTGAGAATACTGTTAACGACACAAGTCACCAAATCACCATCTCTAGTCAAAACGGACAAAATGATCCCTAGTAGAACTGTGTTCATCCGGCTGTATATGTATGCTATAACACGTACATAGAACTTGAGTGTGGTTATTCACTTGACCTCGTCTGTCAGATGTGATGAATCTGCATAGGTCACTTTTCGAGTATCCAGAGATTCAATGGATAAGTTCCCGTGGACTCGCTGTCGTAGGCATGGCATTGAGCTGTAGAACAGAAAGTGAGTTTCTCGACTGGATATCAGTCAATGGCCATCTGTGAGCTGTTCGACTGAATGGATTTGTAAAAGCTAGGAAGGATTGTGAAACTAGACGATACCTATTCGTAATTTTCGTCTACGCACCCACCGACTGTAGTTCGGACGATGCAAAGGATGAATTCTACGAAAAGCTGACGGTCTTGCTACAGAAAGCAAAACGTTCGGACATAATCATAATGGCAGGTGGGTGACTTTAACGCTGAAGCACAGAAGCTGAGCTGAGCCAATCGGAAAAGCATCTTGGGGTATTAACGAAATCCCAAGCCAACGAACTGACAACGGTGGTCGTCCGTTGTAATTTTGTCCCAACAATCACTTGTTTCTGGTCAGCACTGGTTTTAAGCTTAAGGAGGGATACTGTCTCACATCCGTCTACCGAAATGAGATCAACAATGCACACGGATAGATCGCATCGGTATAAGCTGTCGTTGGATTGGATCAGTGAACAATTATCGTTCTTCTTGGAGAATAATCTGGGCTATGATCACGCGCTAGTACGGGCCCGTGTTTTCTGCACCTTATTGTTCACAGGAAGATGAGAACATCAAGTACGCATTTAGAGAGAAGTTAACTTGGCATTTATCTGAACATGACCATAATGGTTATCCTGGGGAAACCTAGCATGTTGTGATAGTAAGTCTGCTGTTAAAACAGTGGTAAAGGTAGTTGATAACCCATCCCCGACGGTTAGCAAACCACATTGGATTTCCGCAACGTCATCCGAACCGATTGATGCGAGAAGGGTGATTCAATCTGGTTTTCTTCGCGATGATCCAAAGAGACTCAGATGTAAATGCAGTGGTAGGTGACGAAAGCTAGAGATGATACCAGCGTTGGGTAACACCGGTAACTATTTAGGCTTATTAAGTTTACCGGGAACAAGAAGACTATGGTCAGTGAAACCATCATCGAAAAGGATGTGACACCAACGACTGAGGACAGGTGGTTAGAACGTAGGACAGAATACTACACTTTGAAGTACAGTCAACTGGCTTACAGCAACGCTTCAGTTGCTGACATCCAGTCTGAACTAAAATGGGACGTAGATATTGGTGCCCCAACTTTCCTTGAAGTTGAGAATGATGTTTGGAACCTGGGACGATGCAAAGCAGCAGGACGTTTCCAAGGAATGAGGTAGGAAATAGCTGATTAGATTGATGGAGTTACTGCTTGGGTATGGGGATCAGGTAATGCCATCAGACTGGTCTACTTCTTTGATCATCGTAGTCTGTAATAAGTGAGATAAGTCTTCCTGTGCCACTCAACTGCCTTCCCATATAGCCTATAATACCCACTTGCACAGTGAAATCATCACCGAACTATTGACTTTCAGTAGGAGGATAGACAGTTTTCGGTAGAAACCCATCCTTGACTTCATATAAGTTACAATCAATCAGTGCGTAAGCGGAGATTACAAAGAGACGACAGCGAGTTGTACCAATCTCTTTACTTCTAGCTGTACCATTCGGTTTATCAGAACAGAAGAGACTGTCAACTGAGATCCAGTCCGACATTATCCCTGTTGCATTAGGATTTGGCGTCATGCCCACACTCGCAAGGCCGTGCGCATGGCGGTGGAATTTCCTTTGATATGTTGGTGGATGTGAGGCTGTGGTGTGGTTGTGTTAACGGTTACGTATTCGATGATTAAACCATCTGAGAATTTAACTAGTATGGTGAGTTGGTTGATATCTTACATGCTCTTGCTTGCTTTTTGTACACTGAGGATAATAACCGTTTTGTTTTCCTGATTATGATTTATTAATTTAGTCTGGTCAGGGTTCTGTAATACTGCAAGTTCTCTATCTGGATATTCTTTTCAAAATCCTGGAATTCCTCAAATTGCTGATTCGAGACGCAGCAATCGTCAAATGATTAACCATAGATTTCGATCATTTGTGTAAAGAAAAATGTACAGGGTAGATTTACAGAAGTTTGGTTACAGTCACCCGGTTCTTCTTTTAAAAATGCATTTACCATTCAGGTAATTTATTGTCTTTGTCTTTTTTACTATCATGAGCATTGTCTTAAAATATTTATCCTTCTCTAGTTGCTGGCGTTGTTGTTAATCCATAGTCTTCTATTTTTTAGTTAAAAGACTGGGAATTATTAAACTTTTCCAAATTGAACTTAAGGTTTATATGTAAATTCTTTGGCTCTTGGTATTTTTGTAAGAATCAGCTTCATAAATATTCGAAAGCCGATGAGCAGCGTGTAAATATCAAGTTAAGGGAATGCCTACAAAATCCGTGCTACTAGAATAGCCCATGCCCAGCAGTTTCAGTTAGCACTTTATCCTATTAAAACATAGTACTATCAGTTCTTGTAATAACTGGGTTTTGTACTCATATATTGAAATACAATAGTTGTTACTGTATACTCTCAATCTTGCATAGCCTGGGCTTTTTTGAATTAAGTGACTTGTCTTCCCGTGAAACTATCAGGTGCTATTGAATTTCCTCCTTTTCGGCCTCCTACGTTTGCGAATATAGGGGTTATAGTTTTGACTCTAATGCTTTTATGAGATATAGCTGTAGGCCTGTTGCTTTATATAGTGCTCTGTGATATAAAAACCTCATATCATGACTGCTATCGAAATAGATTGAAAAACGTAAGAGAAAAACTTGGGCAATATGATAGAGTATAATTCCGTATTAGACTGCTTATTTGATATAGCATACGGTGACAGTATAGTTTACTGGATGACGTTTGGAGCAGAATTTATTGCTGATATTCACATCAAAGTAATCATACTATTTTCTAAATTCCTTTATATAGTTCAACAGTCCATTCATTTATTTTCATAGTAGTAAAATTTCCCAGATATCTTCAATTTAAGACGAGTCATTCCTGTTACATGTGTTAGGTGTGAATTCAATGAACGAAGATTCTGTGATCAATCTTTCCCTCCACCTAGCTATATTGAATTTTAGAATGGTCACCCTGTCCCACCTTATAGTGTGATTACGGGTCAGTGCATGCCGAACGACAGTTGTTTTTCTCTAAATCACATATCTGAGTAAGGTCTATCATTGTATGTTTCGCTAAATTTTTGTGTTTTGCTATTTTTAACTGACTCAGATCGACTGCCTTGACGTATATACTTGATCTCACAATCATTCCATTGTATTTGATACATTAAGTTATTTTTCCTAATTGGCTGTACTGGATCTTTTAGCCTACAAAGTTTCTCTTTGAACGAGTTTGTGGATTTAAATGCCACCCTAATCCCAGCATTGTTAAGAATTCTGCGTAAAATTTCCGATATGCCTTCTTGATACGGAAACACTATACAAGATTTAAATTCCCTCTTAGAAATGTTGCAATCACTACCAACATTATCACTCCTGTTATCAGTCGTGATAAATCCTGTTGCTGAATTTAGCTGGAGGCGTATTTATTTTGAAATAATGCTTTGAGTTTTACGCTTTTTTTTGCCTGACTACTGAATCCTTTCAAGTAATAAGTTTTTGCTTTTGAAATCAACACTTAACTGTAGTAGGTGTAGTAAATCGCATACGATAACAGCAATAGTAACAGTCCCATTGCACTTTCTTCCTTTCCTTCTGCTAAATATTTACTTACATCGTTGAATGTTATTTATTGTTATTATTATTTGTCTTCTTGGTTCCTAGTGGAACATAGGGCTTCAGTGGCACACCGCCATTTCACTCTCTTCTGTAGTCTTTTTAACCTGGTTCTACAACTACCCACGACCTTTCATTTCTTCTTCACACCATCTCCAACATGTCGCCCTCAAACGCCCAACTCGTCGTTCCCCATTACGGCTTCAAATCGAGGGCCTGGTCTGGAGCGTGACGTCCCTAAACTGCCTTCTCAGTGTATGCCTGATCCAATCCATCTCCACTTTCCTCTTCATATTTGTTGGGTGACAGGTTTTCGGTTGGTTCGTTGCCACAGTGATTTCCTTGTTGCTTATTCTTTCTGGCCATTTGATCTTCAGTATCGAGCCAGCGTAGGCAGCTGTTGATGTATCTGTGGTTCGTTGGAAATGCCTTTCATGACGCACCAAGTCTCTCAACCATCACATCGAGGCACTGACTTGACATTAGTGTTGAGAGTTAGGATCTTGTTCACACTTTATGTTGAGTGCAGTGCAGTAGATCTCCACACTGACTGATTTCAGATTAATGCAGGAAGGCCTGGCTTGCTGTCTTCCCGATCCTGACTTTGATATCTCATCTCTTCCGCCACCTGTAGTTGAACCGATACTGCCTAAGCAGTAGATAGAAGAAACAACTTCCTTTAGATTTCTTCCGTTGATGGTGATTGGTGCTTGCTCTTGTTGTTGTTGGTGGTGGTGGTCGTGATGGTTGGGTGCCTCCATCACCTCTGTTTTCTCTATGTTCACCTGAGAGAAGCTCCGTCTTCGCTACATCGCTTCTTCCCCAAACTCGTTAGGTTTGACCTGTAGACGTTCGAGTTTGTGCGACAGGACTTTAGACATAAATCACCATCGGCGCAATGCAAATCTTCCTCAAAACCAACCAGCCTGTTCCGGTCGTACTTTTGAATCCAGCGCATAGTTTAGTCTCTCCAAGATGATGCGGCCTAATGTTTTGCTTGTTTTGGGTGGACAGGAGCATGATTCCTCGCCAGTTCTTGCGAAGACTTAGGTCGCCCTTCTTTGGAAGCCTGGTAAGGTAGCCCTTCTTCCAATCAATCGGCAGGTACCTTCCCTCCCTTCCAGACCTTCTGCAATAGTGGTGTGAGCATGCATGCTGTTGTCTGTGCATCTGTTTTCAGTGCTTCTGGTGGAATTCTATCTGGTCCTGCTGCTTTCCCTGCTTTCAGTAACTTTATGGCGTTCAGGACCTGCTTTGTCGAGGAGTCTGTGTTCACTGATAGTTCTGTAAGTGGGCTGCAGGTGGTATTTCTGGACGAGTTGCAGGTGGGAGTGGTGGAAGTGGTTGATTCAAGAGTTTTTGGAAGTGGTCAGCCCATCGTTTCCTTTGTTTCTCCCCTTTGGTGATAATTTAGTTTCCTTCACTATCTTTCACTGGTTTCTTCTGTGTTGATCTCTTCCCAGATAGTAACTTGGTTGTTTGGTACGATGTTGTCAGGTGTCTGTTTCTCCTACCTGCAGCCTGTTCTGCTTCAATTGCCAGTGTGTCGCAGAAGTGACTTTTGTCTTTGTGCGCCCTCTTCTTCACTTCTTTGTCCAGTGCAGTGTTTTATATGTCGTATTCAGTTGCTGTTTTCGTTGTTCGTCGCTACACTGCACTGCACTGCACTGCACTGCACTGCACTGCTCTGGTTCATCTTCTGTTCCACCATCTTCCTCTCCCTGCCCTATCGGGTTCCATGTATCCGTCGAGATCCATTCCTTATCTTGTTTTTTCTTCCTTCCTAACACTGTTATTCAGGTTTCTTTCCTCGTCTCTTTCAAAGAGTTCCAGTGTTCATCCACACATGTTTCTTCACGGATGTTGATTGATGTCTCCTATTTTGTCCTGATGCCTGACGTGTATATACCCTTTGTAGTTTCCTCCTTCATTTCAGTTTTCGTCCCGGGTGTTGAACTTGAACTGTGGTCTGTCACCAGCTTCTGTGAAGGCTTTCAAATTGATTTTGGAGGTTCCGTGCACTAGATAGTGAGTGGTGTTAACCACCGATATCTGCCCCTTCTTGATCTTGTGTGCAGTAGGCTGCCTCTCCACTTTCTTCATGTTGAGATGAGGTCGGTTCGACTTTTAGTGGGTCCTGGTGCCTGGTGATATCCATGTCGCTCGCTTTGTGAATATCCTTATGTTTGTACACGCTGTCTCCAATCACCAAATCATTAAATGCACAGAAATCTGCGGACAGTTCTCCATTCTCACTCGTTCCTCTGAGTGTCTCTCGACCCAAGATGAGCCCTCTTCCTGCGTTGTCCGTTCCCAGTTTGGCGCCCATGTCACCCCACCCATTAGAATTTTGATGTTGCCATCTTCGGTGGGATCCTGTTCATTACTGGTTGCAGCTGTCTATGGAATTCCTCCTCCTTCTCTTGATCCGCATTATTTGTAGATGCCTGGCGTGGGATTGTATGATTGTGACTTCCGTTCCTTTTCATTTGAATCTTGACGCCATGATCATGACCTTGATAGTGGAGGAGATTGGTTCCGACTGCATGAGAGGCCTCGATGCTGTTGGGGACATCATGGTGGCCACTCGAAAACTCAGTTTGCTCGTGGTTGTTGTATGAGTGATAATATCGGAGTAGGTTATTGACTCTTTTCCAGCTAAGAGTTTAGAGAGTTCACTTCCATTCCATCTACTTTCGCAGATTCCAAGCAGTTTTATGCCATGCCTTCCCACCCCTCTCGCAATCTGGGCGGCCTTGCTAGGTCCATACATGGTGCGGACATTCCGTGTCCCCATGTTTACTTTCGCTTCAATCTAGAGAAGAGAAGACAGATCGGCAAATTGGCTTCCCGAAGGCTTTCGCCAACCGGCTTCATTTAGCTTCCCCGATTCCAGTGAGGAATAAGTTTGTCTTTATTTTTTATATTTTCTTTGTGCTTTGAAGTTTCTTCAGAGATTGAATTGATTTTCCGGGGTAGGGCGTCTATCCCTATGCCCAACCTTCCCTCTTTATCCGGGCTTAGGACCGGCTAGTAACTAGTGAACTAGTTAACCAGGCAGGGTTCCTAATTCACCATCGCGAAGAATAGATGTTGCAAATATGACCACCCCAAACGCTTCCTTGCCCAGCTTAACCGCCCTCAACCCCTGATAGCTCATGCAGTTATGCGGGATTTCAAAAGGAAAAAACCACATGTGCAGTATGAAAGACGAAACAATGTTTTCTCGGTGGGCAACGACCATGCAGTCAAAGCTTATCTTCGATCACATGAATGCACTTCCAGAGAATTCACAGGGTGTCAATATTCCTTTGAATGCATATTTAAGACACATTTAGGGTATCCTGGTCTGATAGGCCCGTCGTGCTTCGTAGTTGTCTATCTGAAATTTGTGGTCAGTCTTGTTCCTAGACAGTGCCAAGTTTGAACCTGGCCGAGGGTTTCTGACATATCACCCAGTATGTTGGTGGTTCTTTTCTTCGAAACTGTGCAGACAAAACCTCAATGAAATACGCGATACAAGACTAAGTTACCATTGTATATCGGAGAAATTTGGGGACGAACGTGCAGTGGGTGTTGCAATCAGTGTCAATGAATTCTGCGTGGGAGTTCTTGACGCTTGAAGCAAGTGATCTACTTCGGTACTATTTTTCTGTATCACTAGCTTACACTGCAATGATTCGGTCATCCTAACACGTCCTCAAAGACTGCCATATCCGAAGCCTTTCGGATGAGGATATGGCCGTATTAAGACTAAAGTGCACCAAAACGTCCGTAAGTACTGCATGAAATATGCCCCCGGTATTATTTGACTTGTACTTTCAACCCATTGGTCATGGTAATGCGGTTGATATTTGTCACCGAATAAGGAACTAAACTTCGAATGATGTCGCGCATGAGTCCGGCGATGGTGAGTACTTAAAGCTGTTCTGCTTCAATTGCCAGTGTGTCGTAGAAGTGACTTTTGTCTTTGTGCGCCCTCTTCTTCACTTCTTTGTCCAGTGCAGTGTTTTATATGTCGTATTCAGTTGCTGTTTTCGTTGTTCATCGCTACACTGCACTGCACTGCACTGCTCTGGTTCATCTTCTGTTCCACCATCTTCCTCTCCCTGCCCTATCGGGTTCCATGTATCCGTCGAGATCCATTCCTTATCTTGTTTTTTTCTTCCTTCCTAACACTGTTATTCAGGTTTCTTTCCTCGTCTCTTTCAAAGAGTTCCGATATCCTTTCACACATGTTTCTTCACGGATGTTGATTGATGTCTCCTATTTTGTCCTGATGCCTGACGTGTATATACCCTTTGTAGTTTCCTCCTTCATTTTAGTTTCGTCCCGGCTGTTGGTATTAGGAATAGGTTGATTTTTATTTGTTGTGTTTTCTTTGTCTTCTGAAGATTGTTTAGCGATTGGATTGGTTTTCCGGGTAGGGTTTCTTTCCCTATGCCCAATCTTCCCTCTTTCACCGGGCTCTGGACCGGCTACTGACTTTGGCGAGGTTGTGAGTTTTAGTGCAGGCAATTTCTGTCACTCTTAGTAGCCGTTTTAATTTCTTGTGAAGTGGCAAGTTATCCCATTCACGGGTTAGGTTTTCATTTAATCAACCGAACTGGATTATTGTGGCATATTTAATACCATTTTTCATAGTCAAAACGTCGCAAAATCTTTATGGAGTCGTCTGCTTTGACTCCCTAGGTCGTGGGTCATAGGTTCAAACAGCAATCCATACACATGAGATTCGAGCAATCACATAGCTTTACAAATAGGAAAAATTAACGTAGAACTTCGCACACCAGTGCATTGGTCCAATTTGCCTTAATTCACAGTATCATACAAGGTTCAGACGGATCGAATAAGAGTGATATCAAAGTAGAGAAGGTTGTATGAGAGAATAAGCAATTTGAAGATAGAGGCTGTTGACAATTTCAGCCTTTAGAAGGCATCAACAAGTGTATATATCTGCACCACTTTCAGCCGTGTCACCAAGTGTCTTCAACTTCTGAGTAATCGTCTCATGGACCCCAGCCACTTAGTCTACATCTTCCCACACGACTCACACCGACAGTCACGGACTTCATAGACTGGCTACCCTGAATCCTCTTCTAACCTAGTCCAACTTTCCCCAGTATGGCACATAGAGGTAGGAGGTAACTCAGAACGCGTAACACTTGTCCAGCCCATCTCAGTCGACTAAGGTTCACAACCTCATCAATCAACTTGCCAGTCTTGCCTAGTATCCTTTGACTTACTTCAACATTACTCACACGGTGATTCCACCAAGCCCAAGCAATGTTACGAAGACACAAATGATCAAAACTCTGTAACCGCTTCATGTCTTCTGCTTTCAATGGCCATGTTCCCAAGTTTATAAGAAGACATAACGAACTGGAGCGTAATATTCTCGTCCTTTGATAGATAATGAGATACTTCACCAGTTGGTGTGACAGATGACGCAAGTTGGCAAACGCCACACATATCTTCTGTATGTGTGCTGAGATTTCGTCAACAACTAGCCCCTTGGGCTGTTGCAACTCCCCAAGTAAGTGAAGTGGTCGACACACTCCACATTCCCTATCCTGAAACTGAGAATGGTTGCAGACTAGTCTTGGAGCACCATCCTACATTTGACAGATACCAGCGAAGGCATACCGAACATACTCAGGTTTCTGCTCAATGCGTCCAGAATACCCCGTATTTCTTCAGCGTCTTTACCTGGCAGGATAATATCATCTGTATACCCCAAGTCAACCAGATGACTTCCATGTAGTAGGTCAGTCCCTGCAAAGTCAGACATTCCTATGGTTGTATCCATTAGTAGGTCTATGACTAAGTTAAGTAGGAACGATGACAGTGGACATCTCTGGAGAACAGCACTAGTTGTCGTCGATTCTCAAGACAATTCTCCATAAGCCCCCGTACATGGTTGCTTGAGTTCGAGTAAAAACTGAAATGAGATTGAAACACATTAGGGAATCGTTTAGTGAAACACTAGACCGATATTATGGAGGCGATTGACCTTTTCACCACTACTGTTGTCAGTGTTTCCATTTCTCATGTTAATTTTCTTTCTGTTTACTGATGTGATGTATGGCATTCTTGAGTGATCCGTAGTTTTCCTCTGTTGGGATTATCAACCACTCTTCTGAGTTAAACTCGGTTTCTTATATTTATAAAATATACCTTTGGAGTTTAGGTTTCTTCGCATCTTTTTCACCTTATTTGCTGCGTTTGTGATGGCCGCTTTACTGCTTTCTTCTACCTTCAAAATGCTGTTTAATTTGTTTTCCTGAAGAGCATTTTGAGGGTACAGATATTTCTCACTGTTCAGTTGATGTAAATTTCCTCAATCAAATTGCTTTCTTCTTAGTATAAGTGCGCAGAGAATTGCATGACATATTCGTTGGTTAACGCAGCCAGATTCATGTCAATAATTTCTTATGTTGTTTCATAACAAGTTGTGTATACTTTAATCGGAAGTCGAATGCTGTGCAGTTTTTTCAGTAATTGAATTCGCCAACCCTGTATAGTTAATACTGATGCTAATTTTTTTTTATGCCTATAGTAGTAAAGGATTCTTTGGTTGACTTTTGAAGTGTTTATTTGTTTGATATTTTCAAGGTTCTCGAAGAATTAACTATTGTTCTGAATCGAGTAACTTGTGACCCAAGCCGTCTAATCATGATTTCGGGATCTGGAACTGTGTTCAGTTCTGGAATCGATTTAACTACTATTACAGGTGATCTCCTTAGGAGTGCATTTATTGATCCACCTTCGTGTAATTCTTCTCATAGTTCATCATCAAGTTCAAGTAATGCATGCACTTCACACAATTCAAGCAATAATCAAAAAAATGGGACTGACAGTTCTAAGCCACTTGTTCCAAGTCAAACAAATTGCTCATGTCCTCATTCAAGTTGCGATTTTAATTCTTCCTCTCAAAAGAATGTAAATAGCATTCATTCGTATTTTTGTTCGTCTCATAATCCTGCAAATATCGAACGCCTTGTTGCAGCTTTAAGATCCTTTCTGTTAACTTTGATT
The DNA here is from genome assembly GCA_944470555.2 of Heterobilharzia americana. Lineage (NCBI taxonomy): Eukaryota > Metazoa > Platyhelminthes > Trematoda > Strigeidida > Schistosomatidae > Heterobilharzia > Heterobilharzia americana. The sequence goes on from OX104134.1 coordinate 64,307,367, forward strand.
TCATTTCCTAAGCCAGTTGTAGTTGGTGTAAATGGTCCAGCTATGGGGCTAGCTGTTGCTATGTTGCCTTTGTGTGACATTGTTTACGTCAGTGATTCAGCCACTTTTTGTATGCCGTATACCAAACTTGGTCAGATTCCAGAAGGAGCATCCACTTTTACTCTAAGCAATCTCATTGGTATGCCTTTGGTAAGCTACGTTTCAATATATTTTGCATGAAATATCTTTCAAAATATCATTTGGGTTGCTTTTTTTGTAAGTTGGTTTTCTAAAGTAAATATTTCGGAATGGGATTTTGTGTTCTGGCCAAATGCCAAACCTCTTCCTGATGTTACTAAACCTGTTTGCAAAAAACGCGCTCAAGTACCCGTTGTAAGCCCAAAGAGAGAGCCGGATAATTCTGAATTTCAGCCAAGATGTGAAGAAAAATCGCTTATCTCCAATTCTGTCATATCAAAGGTGCTGAGTGTTGTTGTTCACCTTAGAGAATCACGGAGACGGCCAATACAAGAGGTGGTCCTGGCTCTTTGTCAGAAGCATCACGATATTTCCGAAGACGTTGTTCTATCCTCTTTGGACATCTTAGTGTCACGCGGTCATTTGCATCGTGTAGAATCTGACAAGGGTATATCGTATCGTTCTAATCCTTTCGTTGTGGCTCGAGGTGACTTAAAACCTGCAACTCTGTCAGCTAAAATCAAAGCCAAATACACTGGTGGAGCTAATGAGCGACGGTCCAAAGTTGCGTCTTCTGTTCTAGTCGGGTCTAAGCGACCACACTCTGAGAGATCATCGAATCACTGCCAGTCCAAAGTTGCACGGAACGATCCTACAACTAATACTTACCAACGCTATAGTCGGAGGTCTGCAACAAAAAGTTTAATAGCTTCTGATAGTTCTGCCCCAAATTGTTCTTGCAATTCAGATATAAATGAAAAGATTTACTTTAATCAGTCTTCAGTTATTGTAGACAATATGCAAATGAATCGAGATCATGTTCATCCGGATAAGGGTGACTACTTGGCGAGCATAAAGTCGCCATCACGTGAGTTGTTTACCTCTTTCACTTACTTTTTTTCCAACTTCTCTTTCATTACAGCACTAATTATGAATTTCTGACTAAATGCAGCATCCTAGGGCTTCATGTTTCCGTAAATTACATGTTTAGTGTAGCGAATATATCCTGACCGATAGCTGCTTCTCTGACGTGTTGGTCGAGCATGCATATAACAACCACCCAACGAGCTACGCTTATAGGAACATTTGTTCTTGAAATCCTGTCATACCAGAAAGGTTTGTTGGATATTGGCAAGACAAAAAGAAACTACCGTTATAGTGTAAATAGCTGTGCTAGTACGGCGTTTTGAGGGTGAAGTTGTACTGCTGGCTGGGTGGGGATGTAACAGCAGTGTGGTGTTTCCCACGGACGACCAGCAGTTCATACAGGCGCCACCTTCTCTATGAGAAGAGGCTTAAAAAGCTTCGGTCCACTGACTTGTTGTCTTCATGCTGTGAACAACCGCGGAGTGTCAACCACTCTCACAACTCTATCAACTCTGTAGTTCCGTCAGATCAATGCTAGCCTTCCACAATGTCGTTCTCTGACCTTACATAACCTCACGCTTCTCGGTCAACATTCCAGAGTAATCTTTTATTTGTAGCTGCTCTGATGCCCTTCATGACGATACCAATGCACAACAGCATCCATGGTCTCGTACAATCGCGCTCTAAATTACAAATAGAAGCTTCCGATGTCCCTACCCTACCTAAAATCGACTGGTAAGCTTCGCTGAAAGGAAATCTGGAATGTCACGTCATGAATTGGCTGTATTTTTGAAACAAGCATACATATCCAGGGGGCGGTCAATTAGTAAACCTCATGCGGCGAAAAAGGTGAATCTGTCAGCAGATCTCAGCAGTTTCTCGTGAATTGAGAGATGTACGTGAACTCACTGCTGCGAACCGAGACTCCGGGCACAATGGGAAGCGGAAGCAACCCGAGTGTAGACTGACAAGAATTGTACTCAACGACCGCGAGCAGTGATGAGTAGCGATGTCTGAATCGATGCCAAAGACAATGGTGATAGTTTAGCAGTAGACACTTATTTTAACTGATCCAGCTAAGTGAGATGAAGCAGTCAGTAATTAGTAATGCGTCTGTGTGCTATCCAATGGGGCACTGGGTTATACAAAGTCGGGAAAGCTGTAAGTAAAGACAGAAGCGAGGAAGAGTAGTGGGACCAGATGGAGTAGTAAGAGAGGTGTTTAAAGACTTTGGTAGGAGATTTTTAGTCAAGTTAGCAGGTGTTAACTGGTGTGTAGGAATCGGATGTGATCGCCTCTGACTAGTCTCAACCGTTGATTGTCCCAGTCGTCAAGATAAGCGGAACGTTCTCCTCTGATAACTACAGTAGAATCAGCATGACGAAGATAGTGTCTGAGATTCTGTGGTCTATAATCAGTAGACGTCTGAGTGGAGTTCAAGAGAAGAAAAGTTGAGGAAGTTAGAGTTTTCATAGCTGACGGTGGATGTACCGACCAGATCTCGACACTTCACCGGTTCGAGGTACACTAACAGACGGCTGACAATAACCGTATTTCTCGACCTGAGGACGTCATTCGACTGCGTTTGTCGAGAGGTCTTATATTGGCTTCTCTGACTGAACAGGTTGTTGGGTTAAATACATCACTTTTTGTAGAAGGCTTTGGATTGGCTGATTTGTTGGGATTGTATTGCATATATGTAGTTATGAGGTGAGTTGTGTCTGTCAAGGCTGTTTACTTCGGCCATTCGTCCTTAGTTTTGTCATGGACGTGTCTATGTAGGTCTTGGTTTCATCGTCGTGGTTTATAGGGATTGATCTTCTCACAGGAGACTTTTCAGTGAACGTATTATGTGTAATTGATGTGTTGTGGTTAGGTGAAGACACTGAGAAATGCATAGTCTCTTGAGCAGGTTGACTGCAGGTTCGGAATTCCGGATGCTTTTCACTCTCCTCCTCCCCCCCCCTCATTCTCATCGTGATCTTCATGTCTAATTTCTTTATTGTTCCATTCTTTTTCTATGCCACTCGACTACTTCTCCTTTTCGTATGTTTCTGCTTGGTGCCTTCTGCCTGGATGTGCTGATGTGAGGTGTTTGAACATGATCTGCTCAGAATACGTAGACCACACTTTTTTCCTAAGTGATTTGCTTCTTGAGTGTGCCTTTTGTCACTAAATGGCCGTCCCTCCCATTCCAATTATTTTGTGACTGTTTGTGTTTAGTGTCTCAACAAATTTGAAATCCCACACCTTAGATTTCGAAAGCATATTGTTCATTGTTTGATGGCTTTCTGTGAAATAACTGAAAATCAGAAATGTCCACGTATTTGAAAGCTTGAATGTTTTCACTTACCTTGATTATCAGTGTTTCTTTCTCCATACGCTTTCGTCTTTTTTGATAAGAGTCTCTTTTTCAACAACTTGTTTTTTGCATGCTACTGTGTAGCCTGGCAACTTGAACCAATGCTCAGCTAGAAGAGGCTTCAGGTTTATTTTTTTGTCTATCTGTCCTCTTCATCTCTTAGTTATAGTGATGCCTCCACTTTGATTCGCACTGAAGGTGGTTGGTATCTCGACATGTGGAAACCCCAAGCCGTATCAGTCGTTGAGGTTCCCTGTTAAGAATTTCCCCACATCTATCGCAGTTACTCCAGTACATACAAACACTACTGCAAGGTCACCTATGATCAACACCTGTGGGGTCTTCATATCTTCCACCATTAACGACCTCTCACAGCCGTGGAGTGGGATGGAGCAGACTGTTGTTTGTTTGTCCTTTAATAGATAGTTAGATGCCTCACCGGCGTAAGAAATGATGTCAGTACCATCAAAATAAAATTACAAGCAATTCTTAAGCACCCACGCATATGCAACCATGATTAAGGCATATCTAACAACGTTGGTGAAATTGGTGCTTCATCTGCTATTCAAACTTAGGCGATGCAAGCATACATGTAAAAATATTGTAACTAAGCTCGACTCCAAAGCACTGATGGCGTTGACTTTCTAAATGTAATTCACCAAATCAAATAGAAATCCGTTAGCACTGTAAACTAGACGATCAGACAGTAATAACGATTGCTTTAACGATCGATGTGGTTCTGAACTTAGTGTAACAAGTTGTTGGATATCTTAAATCTCTTCCAGAACATAATGACAAATTCTGCAGCTTTGGAATACAACATCTGCTTTCTAGCTACTTGGACTTTTTCTCCCAGTTGTCATTGTCATTAAAGTAAGCCTAGTAAAGAAGCTAATTAGACGTTTGCTATTCTTAGTATTATGATTGGGACACAAACTCGCTACATGGTCATCAAGAGATGTGGCTTAAAAAATAATATAACGATACCAAGAAAACGCATAATGAAAGAAAAACGGAGACAAAAACAGAAAGACATAATTCAACAGGCAGCTCCAGCGATCATCATCGACATAGGACCAGGGATACCGCATAACGGTCCAAGTTGCCACACCTCCTTTCAGCTTATCAAGTAACAAAGCAATAAGATGAAAGATGAAGAATTGGTCAAGAGGAGTAGAAAGCAGTAAAAGAGACAAAGGACAAATGAGGAAATGATGAGATCAGCATGACGATGAAGACCAAGATAATGTATGCATACATCTGCACCGTGTCACCTAAGGTCTTCAACCATCGGTTTGTGTTGTCATGTGTATCCCAACCGGCCAGTCTGCATTTCCCTACATGGCTCAGATCAACAGCCAAAGACTTCATGGAGTACTGCCAGTTTCTAGTTCAGTCGCCCTTAACCTTTTTCCAGTCTGAACACACTTCAGCTGGCAGTGCACGACGAGGCGGATAGAGACTAGATATGCATAGCACATGAGTTAGTCAGTCAGTCACCTGAGTCGATGAAGCTTTACAACCTCATCAACTGACTTAATGCTGGTCGAACATCTCAGTCCTCATTTCTTCCACCTTCAATGGGCACTTAGTAGGTGATCAGATATCACGGTGGGACCATTGATGGTATAAGTTGTTGAAAGCCAATCAATACCGTTGGGTCCGTCCAGAGATTTCATCGATCACTGACCTACCAGGGTTGATCCGACTTCGTAGGGAGGGGAAGTGGTCAACGCACTCAACTGTTTCACTCTCCACTATTGTATAGTGCACCGACGTTGGATTCGAAGAAGGACTCTCTACTTCCGGTTTTTGTTTCTATAATAGAAGAAACGAGGAAGCTGTAACATGATCGTTGTTGATTTCGATTTTAAACCATGCCAACTTTTGTCTCATGATCTCCCGGAACTCATACAGGGAGTCATGAGACACTTGAAGATGCTACTTAGACGCAATTGTTCTTCACTCAGTCTCTGGACAGGCAAACTGGTAGCGATGTGGGAGCCGCTGGAATGACGTGCGTAATGTGTCCGATCTACCGGAGCCGGTATTTCAAGACCAACAAATTCAATCAGTGACAACCTCTATCACACTCAGACACGTCACATCAGCTCAAAATTGCTTGCGTGATATTTCTACCGAATGCGAGCAGTTTTTCATAGAGAACAATAGTCTGAAACGCAGTCGTTGGACATTCCCAGTTTGAGGGACTATTTGTCACAGGTGTAGAGCAGAATTGTTTTCACCGATGGGTTCTATGTCCGATAGCGTCAGACATGGCTCAGATTGAAGTGCGCCACCCCTGTCTTTTATATACCATTAAAATCGCACCAGCCAGTGTGTTAAAGTTTGAGACCTTCACTTCCTGGGTAGACAGCCGTTTCCGGAGTAACGAGCCAAAGACAGCTCTATGATCACTAGTTAGTGCAACGGCAGTGACTGTACTAGAAGTTGTTGCTGGCTGAAATAGATTGTGATATCCAAAAAGCTGCTGAGAACGATTTCCACTAACTGACTTTCAGCCAAGTAACCCAAATTCGCTGCCTACACAACTCTACGCTGAACCTGGACTTCCAACTTGTGCATTCAAGTCCCTTGCTACCACATTGATATTTTTCGAACAGATGTCATTAAAAAAGTCTCAGTTAGTTGATGGTAGAACTCTTACTTAAATACATTCAGGCTGCAGTTAGTTGGAGCATAGGCAGATATGTCTAAATGAAAGCATTTTTCTTGCTAATTATTTCTTACTCCAGTCGACTTTTTGAACTAAACATTACCCGTGTGGCTGTTGATGAAGATCTAGTCAACTGGTTCAGCTTTGGTCCTTGTAGTTAGTGTCAAATCAACACCAGTTGTTTGTTGCTTGTCCAGCAGGGTTCTCGGGTTCACCTCGTGGCAATTAGTTTTGAGCTGACAGATAAGGTAGTTATTGAAGCACTTCACAGAGATATTGTATGCCTATCTCTAAAATACAACATGCATAAATACAGAGGCTTCCTGAAGTTGGTGCCAAACCTATCTGTTGTCCGATCTGCGTCAACACGCGGAAATTAATGGCCGCAAAATAGTTAAGTCAGATACCCCACTGAAGGAGAACTTTGTGGAAGTAACTGCTTGAGCGACTCAGGACGTTACAGGTGGGTTAGATTTTTAAGGAATAAGGAACATATAAATTTGTAAGAGGTAACGAAAAAACAGGATATTTCAGATGCTAAAATAACTAAGGTTAATTGCAGATACAATAGTTAAGCATATATTTTGCAAAATATTAAGTCCAATTACTTTTAAGAAGATTTAATAAACATTTCGAAGTCTTCGTTGTAAGTACTGTTTCATTATTTGTACGAGAGCCGAGGCGATACCTGTAAACCCAAACTGATGTAAATGGTTGTCTTTCAGGACCACTCCCCGAACTATTGTAGACATTAACGCGCAGCTGCATGGAAGCATTTCTAGCGGGTGACAAGGATCATTCCACCGTCGGCCACATTAGAGTGTTTGGCCAACGCCTGAGTGTCTGGGAAGTCAGCAGTAATCCTATTGCTATTCAACAAACGTTTCAGGCATGATAGAAAGTCATAAAACATTCATTTCAGTCAACCTAGTCCATTGGGTCATTGGCATGGGTAGACCGATCCACCACTTCAAGGTAGTGGCTATTTGGCGAGGATTTAGACGTTTTTTCAGGGCACCTCTCCACCCTTGGTGTTGTGGCTCATTGGATTAGGCACTTAACTATCATCGAATTCCGCTCTACCCTAAGAGGCTTGTCGGCCGCGTAGCATAATCATCCTTCACAAGGTAGACATGGCTTATATTGCCCGGCGCACAAAACTACTTATTTGCAAGTTTTTTAAACTTGACTGCTAAGATGTATTCAATCAAGTCCTTTTCTTAGTTTGGAGAAAACTATGTGAACATAAAGTCTTGTATACTAAGCGACACTGAAGCACGAAAAAATCCTGTAATCAAGCGCGGATTAGTTGAATAAGATTCAGTGTGTATATTATGTTTGAGACGGTTTTTGAAACCAGCTGAAGTAAGTTAGAGCAAGTAAGAACATCTAAGAAACTGATTAAATGTTCTACACTATTAAATCAAAACTTTAACAACATACTTCAGCGAAATTGTGTTCTTCTGTGACATTAGTTTTGCTGTGTTTGATGTTCCCTGCCCATGAGTTTTTCTCTCGATTTGCCTCTATTTGAACTTCACCGCAAAAATACTTGACAATTCAAAATCAGTTACTTTAATGTTTATTGTTGTAATTTTGTTAGGCTAACGAGTTGTTGTTGGCTGGTCGTAAGTTGTCTGCACGCGAAGCATTGCAAAGAGGTTTGGCTTCTGACATCATGTTTCCAAAAAGTTTTAAGCAGGAATTAGTACTCCGATGTCAAAAATTGGCTGGCAATTCTTGTATGGTTAGTGTCTTGTGTTTGTTTTTGTGTGCTTATTTATCATTACCTTTTGCAATAGAAGCATTCAATTTTATTGAAAATAACATTCCAAGTTCGTTTCTCTCTGTTCTGTTTATGTATGTTACGCATAACAAGCCAACATCCACCTCGAAGCACTGTGTAAGCCGAAGTAAGATTGAGTTGAAAATAAGCCGGAAGTAGCCCAGTCTAAGACATGATATCAACACCCTCCTCCCCCCCCCCGCCAAAAAGTCTTAGGCTTTTTGTCCGAACAGTGTACGCTGCAGTAGGCTGTTTGGTTAATCAACGTATTTCGTGCCCTGGTATCTGACTTCAACTTCTGTATAGGGTTCCCAAAATACTATCGGTTTTCTTATTATCCCAGATACTCTTCATCCACCTACGTCAGACAGTGTAAACAACAGGAGATAATGCGATGTATAAATTGGGATGTTGTATTTAAAAATGGTCCAACAGATTCGGAGCGAGTCATAAGCGGATATATTGTTCTATCTCAGTGCAGTTCAAGAAATGTTAAATTATAAGGTGAATGTTGAATATATCAACAAAATAGAATATGCTACATAAGCCCATCTCTAGAAATCAGATGTGTTCGGTGTAAGAATGCGTTATCCGATGAAAACACAGTTATTTCGGAGATGTTTCAAGTATAGTGAGAGGATTTAGAATATTGATTATCTGAGTGCAAACTGATTGGAAGAGTATATGACAACCGAAATACCAAAATAACTGTTCAGCATACCAATAATATATTGTGAAGTAAAGAAAAATCATAATACCCGTAATGGTGTTGAGAACCACTAGTTTGAAAATAAAGAATAGGTTCGAAAGTCCGTAGAGCCAGACGAAAATGTTTTGGAGAAGTTTGACAAAATCGTAGAAGTGTGATTGTGTGTATAATCAGCAAGGTAGTGAACAAAACAGTAGTATCGCTACTAGTAAATTGGTTTTATTGAAAGTAAATTGTCTGAAACTAACGTTGTTTCCAATGGACTCGTCTTCTCATCACTAGCTGTGGGTGATTCCGATGCTAATGTTTCATTTCTAACTATGGTTTCCGATGTTTCTGGTTGCTTTACTTTGGATTCAGACTTGAGATCAATGATGTCTGGTTCCATAAACGCTAGCTTGATTCAGTCATTGCTAACCATCTCTCACCTGCCGAAGCGTTCAACCGTGATAACGTTTTCTGATTTAATAACTACTTTGAAAGGTTATTCATACGGGGGTTGCAATGGTTTTCGCATACCATCCTATGGGATAAAAACGTGAGTACTGTTCGACATACGTTGTGGTACGTACACTACTTAGTCGTAGTGGTATTATGGGGACTGAGGTCGTAGTGTACTCATATGGGGCTGTAGTTGATGAACATAGTCAATTCCAGTGGGATTTTTTTTACTGAGTTAAAATACTCTCCAAGCAATAGTAAGGTAGCTCCGTAAACGAACGCAGCTGTACTGTAGCTAATATCGGGGTTGATACTTGGACATATACCAAGGAGAACTAATTATAATTTACCATTCCATTTGTCATCAGTCCTAACTGGGATTTGTGCAGCTTTTAGTTGTTGATGAAACTTTTCAATAATATCATTGGATGCAGGATGGTACGCAGTAGCTCTTACGCGCTTGATCCCACAAAGTTCGGTCACTTGTTGAAGCAGACAACTCTCGAATTGTGCACCTCTGCCTGTAGTGGCACTTGGGGCACCAAAGCTAGAAATCCAGTGTTGAATAATGTTTTTCGTTACTGTTTCGACAGATGTATCACGCAGAGGTATTGCTACTGGTCATGTCGTAAATCTATCTACACATGTTAAAATATAGCTGAAACCGTTTGGTGGAGGTTAGTGGGTGAACGATGTCAACATGTATGTGGTCAAATCTACTGTCTGGTGCGGGAAATCTGCCAGGAGACGAAAAAATATCTCTATGCACCGTTGATCGCTGGCACGCTAAACAAGCTTCGGATCACTATCGAAGATCTTGACTCATATTTGACCAGACGCATCGGTCAGTAATTAACTTAACTTCAGCTCGAATACCGGAATGAGAAGTACCATGCATCTTAAAGAAAACTAATCGTCTCATTAATAGAGACCGACGTGGTTTGCTGTTGGATACATCACAGGTGATAAATAAAGAGTCGCCGATCATCACTAGTGAGGTGTTTAGATTTCCTTTTAACTGCATTAGGTCCTCATCTGTCACCCGCAACTTGGTCATTTCTACTACATCGATATGGTTGCATTCCAGGGCGTTTACGTGAATACGAAACAAATCATCAGCTGCCTCATTTTTATTACCTTTTGCATACCTTACGTCTGAAGTGAACTGTGAAATAAATTCTAAATGCCGAATTTCTCGCGGCTAATAGTTGTGGCGCTTTGCATCAATCGACTTTGTGAGAAGCTTTTGGTCTGTGAACACTGTAAAAGCGTACCCTTCGAGCATATATCTGGAATGCTTGGTAGCTAAGCAAATTGCCAATAACTCTCAGCCGAATGCACTGTATCGCGATGTAGAAGCGATAAGTTGTTTCGAGGAGAAAGTCAATGATACCCACTGACCATGAACAAACTGTTGTAATACTGAGCCTACTGCAACATTGACAACATCTATCATCATTGCTAGTGGCGCTTCTGAATCATGACAAGAAAGAAGAGTTTCAGAACTTGGAGCAAGCTTCAGTTTGCCAAAACCATCAAGGGCTGCTTGGGTCATGTAAAACGCTTTAGCTTTTCTTTGCAACAAATCTATCAGCTGTTGGACTATTTCAGCACAGGTATGAAACGTCGATAGAAGTTTATTAATCCAAGAAATCTGCGTAGCTTTTGAAACGAGTCTGGAACAGTGTATTCCTTTATTGTATCTACTTCTTGTGGAGCCGTCGACGTTGTGACCCAAAAACTGTAGTGATTCCTTGCCGAATTCACGTTTCTACGCATTGATTGTTATGCCATATTCATGCAATCGTTCAAAAAGAGTTCTTAGATGCTGCAGGTGGGCTAGCTACTAGTAAGTCGCCTATGTATGCACTGACGAAAGGTAAACTATGAAGTACCTGATCTATAAATCTTTGGGAGGTTTGAGGAGCATTTGTCAAACCAAACGGCATATGAAAAAATTCGAACAATCTGAAACGAGTAGTGATCTCTGTTTGTGAACATCCATTGGGTTTCATAGAAAAATGGTAATAACCCCGCATGAGATCAATATTTACTTTTGTTATGAAGTTCACAGAATCATGTATATGAGAGATTGGATATCCATCAGGGACCGTGTGCTTATTTAACGCTCGATAATAATTACGAGGTCGCATTTCATCTGATGCCTTTTTAGGAACCATTTGCAGTGGTGATGACCATGGGCTCCTAGAAAGGGGTATAATTCCCAACTTCAGAAGCTTTTCGAATTCCCGTCTTGGTATCTGCAGCCTTTTAGGATCTAATAGTCGAGGTTTCAATGAGACTGGAGGACCTTTTGTAACAATATGATGCCCCACTGTATGTTTGGCGAGAACTTCACGTAATTCGTTTATGTGAGCTCGTAAAATTTTCGCATTAGGGTATCATACGTTGAAGTGTTACTTAGTGGAGCTACCACCAGACTTGTTTTTGTGTCCATAACGATACCCGAGTTGGAATATTCACTATTACGACAAAACTCTGGTTTCATACGTGGTAATTGTAGATGCTTTCACCGCTTGAAACACCAAGGCCGGTTGGAATGGTGTTTTTCGGAAGGTATGGATGGGATTATGCTCACTGCTGCTCTGATGTTAACCAGGAACTACTCTGTGGTCTTTTTCTCCGTTACCCACAACTAACAACTTCGTTGCTGTGCACCGGCGACAGCATTTGTCTCTGGCCACCGGTCTTTCCGTTTCTCGAAAAACAGAGTTTTAAAGTCACATGGCAGCAGACAACGATGTGCTTTGTTGCCAAATTTCTTGTGGTATGCATGTGCTATGTTTCAACACGGTCCTACTCGTGGTTTTATCACAACTGTTAGACCTACTTCTGGAGAACTTCGGTGACCGTACTGCTCCAAAGCTGTCACTTGTCCCATAATTACGTCGATTTTTCTCTTTAGAGCAGCTACTTACTCATTCTCTGTTGGCTGAGCAATATTTTCCACCTGCTCATTCTTTCGTACATACGCTCAGCGATATCGGCCAATCTATCAATCCCAATGTCTGCATCCCTAATATCTGCTGAATACATTAAGGAGGTTTCCTTATCCAAAGTTGATAGAATGGACGGTTGTCTACGTTTCTATCTTTCAACAGACTTCGTTTAAGTTGTGAAGGTGTTCTGTCACCAAGGTGTACGCTACTTGGAAGTTGATCAACAGCTTTCTGGTCGGATAAAAAAAGCAGCTTTTATCACTTTTGCTTCAAAACGTCACAAGGCGTGTCTGGCTGGAGCTTTGGTAGCGTCTCCCTTGCTTGTTCATCAATTTCCTCTGGTAAAACACAGCTTGTGTATCCAAACTTTGTGTTTTGTCAAGTTATATGATTAGCCATGAAGAAATTTTCTAGACGGACGAACCAAAATTGAAGGTCAGTAAACTGAAAAGAAGGTATAGGAAAACCAATGGTACCCGTGGACCCCACAGTCGAAAAATCCTGATTATGAGAGTTTAACGACATCAGTACTGGTACATTAAAATACAACAATGTCAAGAGTAGAAAAAACGTAAATACCTATCTCAACGCAGCTGGAGATATTCTCAATATATAACCTTATCAGTATATCTCGTTGAGTTATGCAGTGGGAAACAATGTTAGTATACACCAGTAAAACTTCCGAAAGTTTGGTCACGTTGGGCTAACCACTTTTTCGTCCCCTAGTATCTGACTTCAACTATATAGAGTTCATAAAATATTATTATTATTTGTCCTTTGGGTTCCTAGTGGAACATGGCTTCAGTGGCACATCGCCATTTCACTCTGTTCTCTAGTCTTTTGAGCCTGACTCCACGACTGCCCACAACCTTTCATTTCTTCCTCACATGATCTCCTCAAAGGCACGCTCGGACGCCCAACTCGTCGCTTCCCATTTGGCTTCAACTCAAGGACCTGGTACATGATGTCTCCAAACGGTCTTCTTAGTGTATGTCCAATCCAATTCATCTCCACTTTTTTCCGCATATCTGTTGGGCGATAGATTCTTGGTTGGTTCGTTCCCAGAGTCCCTTGTCGCTTATTCTTTCTGGCCATCTGATCTTCAGTAACTAGCGTAGGCAGGTTCCTGAAATACTATCGGTTTTCTTATTACCCCAGACACTTCATCCACCTACGTCAGACAGTGTAAACAACAGGAGATAATGCGATGTATAAATTGGGATGTTGTATTTAAAAATGGTCCAACAGATTCGGAGCGAGTCATAAGCGGATATATTGTTCTATCTCAGTGCAGTTCAAGAAATGTTAAATTATAAGGTGAATGTTGAATATATCAACAAATTAAACTATCCCTGCATGCTATGCGTAGAACTTTGCATAGAAGTACATCGGTTCAAGTTGTGACACTTTACAGCAGCATGCATATGACAGTTGGGTAGAAAGAGTGCTATTCTATCATTCATACAGAAGAAGCTTGGTGCCATTTCCAGTTCGCTGTAATTCAACGTTGAAGACCGTAGCCGACTCCGAAATAGTGACTAAAAAGAGCCAGTGTGTATCAGCAGCTTCTTCCGAACTAATGGATGCACGTGAACGCATACCTGCCTGCAGGTTCTGAGTACAATGAAGAGCGAGCGCAACTTAAAAGTAGATTGAGGAAAAGCCTACGCATCGACCGCGAACAGTAGTGGGCACCGAAGGCTAAAGAGATGGAAAAGGCGGCGGCGATTGGTAACAGTAGACAGTTATTTAGACTTATTAAGAAGAAACTGGGGGTGGGAAATGCCAACAACAGTTAGTGAGGCTATAGCGGAGAACGACCGGTCTGGGATTCGCGAGCAGGGGAGACGACTGGAACGATGGACAGAACATTACGAGGAACAGTTTAACTGGCCTCCAGCCACGATTGCGTTGCCCGCTATCCAGTCGGACCCTGAATGGGACATAGAGACAGGCCCCCCAACACTAGAAGAAGTTGAGAAAGCGGTAGGTAACTTGAAACGAAGAAGGGCAGCAGGACCAGATGGACTACTTGCTGAGGTATACAAGAATGGTGGTAGAGTGCTCTTAGTCAGGTTAACGGAAGTGTTAGCCAGTATATGGGAATCAAATACGATCCCCTCCGACTGGTCTAAATCACTGATTATCCCAGTCTGCAAGAAAGGCGAAAAGTCCTCTTGTGATAACCACAGAGGAATCAGCCTGACGAACATGGTGTCTAAGATCCTAGGTTCTATAATTCTCAGACGCCTGAGTGAAGGTCGGGAACAACAGCAAACCCGAGAAAACCAGACAGACAGGCTTTAGACCTGGCCGCGGGTTTATCAACCAAATGTTCACACTGCGCCAGGTCCTGGAACATAGGCATGCTTACAGACGCCCGACAGTAGCTGTATTTCTCAACCTGAAGGCAGCATTTGACTCCGTCGATCGAGAAGTCTTATGGCAATGTCTGTCACTGAAAGGCGTGCCTAGTAAGTACATCATGTTATTGAAAGCTGTCTACTCGAACACTTGTGGGCATGTTAGAGCCTATGGCGAGTTGTCCAGGGAGCTATACTCATCAAGTGGTGTCCGTCAAGGATGCCCACTATCCCTATTCTTATTTAATTTTATCATAGATATTCTTAAGGAGGTTTCCCTCTCGTCACCTAATTGCACATACGTTGACCCAATCACAGGTGAATTTTCTTTAGATCTAGAATATGCAGATGAGATAGTCCTGTTAGGTGAAGACGCTGACAAGATGCAGAGTCTTCTGAACACTTTGAGTGGGAATTTGAGAATGTTTGGGATGCGATTTTCACCACCCAAATGCAAATTGTTGCTCCATGATTGGTCTTCAACGGTCCCTTGGCTAACAATAGAGAGTGAAGTGGTTGAGTGTGTTGATCACTTCACTTACCTTAGATCAGCCGTAGTGGCTCGGTGGCCGATGAGATCTCTGCACGGATACAAAAGGCTCGATTGGCTTTTGCCAATTTGCGCCACCTATGGCGCCGCCGTGATATTCGTTTGTCTATTAAGGGTCGCGTGTACTGCACAGCAGTCCGCTCTGTTTTACTGTATGGGTGTGAAACATGGCTATTGGATTTAGAAGACATGAGAAGGCTTTAAGTGTTTGACCACCGTTGCCTTCGTAGTATAGGCCACATTCCTTGGTGTCACCATGTGAGTAACGTGGAAGTCGGTCGTAGAATTTTAGTGAGAAGAGATAAGTCAGTTGACGAGGTTGTGAACCTTCATCGACTGAGATGTCTAGCTGGGGGATGTGTTACGTATCCCTAGTCGCTGATTGCCTCGTCACACAATGTTGACTGAAGTATGTTCAGACTGGAAAAAGGCTCGTTGCGGCTAGACTGAAACATGACATCAACGAATGAAGTATTTGACTGTTGGTTTGAGCCATGTGGGGGCGATGCAGACTGGGTGGTTGGGGTCCGTGGGAGAAGGGGAACCAGTGGTTGGAGACTCTAGATGATATGGCTGGGAAGCGATATTAGTTGGCGCAGATGTATACACACATTATCCTCATCTTAACGACGCTTTACCAAATCTCACCATTTTTTCATTCTTCCTTCCTCTCTTTTCATACTTTTGACTGAGTTTTCTTTTCTTCATCTTGCACCTCACTGTCTTTTTACTTGATTTGGTGATATGAGGTGTGGCAACTCAAACCGTTACGCAGTAATGCCTGATCCTATGTTAATATTGATGATGATGAAAAGTGCTATTTTAAGCAGACAAAGGTATATTGGAAAGAGAAGAAATTTGAGAATCAAGGTTACTGTAAATATTCAAACATTAGAAGACATCGAGGAGTTACTGCATCTGCGTAGTTGTAGCCGATTTATAGTCATATCACCAGTGTTCATCAACTATTAATGTCTATCGTCTCCAGGACCTCAACCAAGCAGTCTACGCTCATCTACAAGGCTCAGAGTAACAGTCAGGGACTCGATTATCTAGTGCTTTGTTTTTGTCTGGCCACCGTTAGCCTTCTTCAATTCAGTCCTAACCTTATATATCGAAGTAGATGTTAGATTGATATGCTAAACACATGTTCAAGCTACGTTAGTCGCCGAAGGTTCAGAACGTTGTCAACGGATTTACGTAACCCCGACATTGCTCACATGATGATTCCAGCATACACCGGTAATTCTGCGAGACACCTGTGTTTTCTTCGTGTCTTCCATCTTCAACTTTCATGTATCACATTTGCATAATAGGACATAACGAATTGCAACGCAGTATACTTGATATGTTGTCGGATATCTCGCCAGTTGGCGCTAGAAATAATGCAGGTTAGCGAATGCCCAATAGACCTTTTGTATCCGAACTGAAATCCTCTCAGCAAGCAATCCACTTTAGCTGATGCGAATTCCAGAGTAGATGAAGTAGTCAACGTATTCTACGGTTTCACTCATCCTTAAGTTGGGAGTATCTGCAGACCAGTCCTGGGGCAACAGCTACAAAACGCATGTGATGCATGATTAGATTTCTGTTCAAGGCGTTCAGATGACCCTCGACGTTTTCCGGCGTCTCTGCTTAACATGACTTTGTTTTCAGTGTACTCCAAGTCAATCCGATGCTCTCCAGAGAGAAGTTCAATCCTTGTGAAGTCAGACGTACTTTGGGTCCATTAGTGGGTCTATAATAAAGTTAAAGAGGGACTGTGACAGTGGCGTCTTTGACAGACACCACTAGTTGTCACCAATTAAAATGACAACTCACCATGATCTCTTACGGCTCCATGTTTGGTATTTCAAAAACCTGAATATCACGCGGATTCATGAGGATGAGAATTCCCCTCCCCCTTCATTACGCGATTGACGTCCTCATCTTCCAGTCGAGCACACATGCTTAACTGCCATTTGCTTCCTACTGTCTGAGTTCAGACAGGTACTTCAGAAAAATTGCGGCAATCTTCCGCCGACCCTCTCCAACGATGTCTTATGGAAATAAGATCTATCTGTGTCCGTTGTTGGTTTGGTTTCGGTGGGTGTCATGTGAGACAGGATATCTCCTTATTCTTGAAGTCAGTTCTGGCGAAAAGCAATTGATTGTCGGAACAAAATTACCGTAGACGGTCACTGTTGTTGGTTTGTCGGTATGAGATTCTGTTGATACCTTCGAGATGCCTTTCTAATTGGTTTAGCTTCCCTACTTGGGCGTAAAAGTCACCTGCTATTGTGATTACATCTGAAAGTTTTGCTTTCTGTGACAAAATTGAAAGCTATTGATAGAACTTATCCTCAATATAAGTGAAAAACTTGGGCACTGTGGTAGAATGTAGTTCCATATTAGATTTGTTTATTTGATATAAAGCGCACAGCTGGTGAGTCCCAAGTAGGACGAAACACGCTTCCTGGATTCCACTGCTAGTCATCGAGATGAACATTACAATTCATCTCTTATCTCATTGCCTTGTTACTCGATGTGCTGATATAAGGTGTGTCAGATTGGACCGTCATGTTTCAGCGCCTGGTCCTATGTTAATGATACTGACGATACCACGGTGTATACTATAGAGGCAACTGTGCTGAAATATCTCAACCCTTCTCATTTCTACCACCTTCAATGGGCATGTTTCACAACCAAATAGTAGAACATAACGGACCGCAGTGCTTTTCACTTGACATAGTAGGCAATCGGATATTACGATGGCACCAATAGGTGGCATAAGTTGACGAAAGCCAATGGATGCGTGCAGAGATTTCATCGATCACTAACCTACCAGGGTTGATCTGACTTCGTAGGGAAGGGAAAGTGGTCAACGCGCTCAGCAATTCCACTCTGTATTGTTTGTTAAAAAAGGCACCAGAGAAGGCTAGTTGTGTGCAAAAATTTGAATTTAGACGGTGAGAAGTGCATCCTAAACCTTCTCGAATTGCCACTCAGCGTATCCTGAAGACACTGAATGTTTTCAGTGTCTTCACCTAACAGGACTATGTCATCTATGTACTGTCGATATGCCAAAGACTTTGCCTTGATAAGATCAATCTCTGCGAAGTCAGATGGACGGGAGGGATACCTCCATAAGTACATCTTTTGTGAAGTGGAATAATAATGGATATTCTTGACGGATACCATCCATTTCGCTAAAGGATGCTGCTATATAAAACCTCTCACCGAAGTCACATGGCGCTTTCAGATCAAGGATTGCAGCCCTTGTCAGGCGTTGGTTAGTGTGCCTGTTACGGAACTTGGCGGAGAATGAATATTTGGTCAAAACAGTGGCATCCATTTCTGAAGCCTGCTTGGTTTTATGTAATACAGTATTTTAAAGTATCATTTTTTGAATGTATTGAGTATTTAATGTTTTGGTTTTCTCTCCTCAACATGTTCTAATGTATTTCCACATTGATAGTGCATAGAGTGTTATCCTGCTAGATCGTTCAATGTTGGTAGAAGTGAGTATCGTCATCATCATTCATGATTCTTCACTATTTGATCTCAGGTCACCAGGTGATAGATCATGTTAGCAGTATATGTTCTTATTTAATTCACGCCATTTAAAGCCTTTCGATCTCTTCTTAACTACTGTTTATCCTGATCGCCTGTGACAGGCTATTCGTTTGTAGGATGAATGTTAATGTTGAATCTTAATCCATTCAACAGAAAGAAAGGCCTAAATATCCAACCAATTTGAACAGTATGTTCGAAATGACATTTTGCATACAGTAGTCATAACTTGAGTATGCACTCTCACAAACAAACTTAATTTCTTAATCATATTACTTTCAGCACATCTTAACATCTATTCGCTTGTGCACACACATTTGAAACTTTACTATGAACTTACAGACCGATAGCAGATAACTATAGCATTTATTTCCCATATTACTGTCATGCATAAAGGATGTTTTCTGAATTGCCTCTATTCACTGTTTAGGCACATGTTAACTTGTACAGGTTTTATGCTCTGAAGAAGAGGCTTCGACGCAGTCGGGAAACACCAGAAACTTATTTTTCTAAGTCATTGGTATTGCAATACACTTAACTAATTCTCAGCTTATTCAATTCTATCCAAACAAATGTTGGTCCTGCAGTCCATAAAATGAACTCAGCGATTTCAATCCATGTGTCTTGTAAGAAAACCTTCCCGTCACTTAAGCACTTAATCCGATAGAAATTTCAGTGTCACATAGGTGACGGATAGATAGATAGATAGATAGATAGATAGATAGATAGATAGATAGATAGATAGATAGATAGATAGATAGATAGATAGATAGATAGATAGATAGATAGATAGATAGATAGATAGATAGATAGATAGATAGATAGATAGATAGATAGATAGATAGATAGATAGATAGATAGATAGATAGATAGATAGATAGATAGATAGATAGATAGATAGATAGATAGATAGATAGATAGATAGATAGATAGATAGATAGATAGATAGATAGATAGATAGATAGATAGATAGATAGATAGATAGATAGATAGATAGATAGATAGATAGATAGATAGATAGATAGATAGATAGATAGATAGATAGATAGATAGATAGATAGATAGATAGATAGATAGATAGATAGATAGATAGATAGATAGATAGATAGATAGATAGATAGATAGATAGATAGATAGATAGATAGATAGATAGATAGATAGATAGATAGATAGATAGATAGATAGATAGATAGATAGATAGATAGATAGATAGATAGATAGATAGATAGATAGATAGATAGATAGATAGATAGATAGATAGATAGATAGATAGATAGATAGATAGATAGATAGATAGATAGATAGATAGATAGATAGATAGATAGATAGATAGATAGATAGATAGATAGATAGATAGATAGATAGATAGATAGATAGATAGATAGATAGATAGATAGATAGATAGATAGATAGATAGATAGATAGATAGATAGATAGATAGATAGATAGATAGATAGATAGATAGATAGATAGATAGATAGATAGATAGATAGATAGATAGATAGATAGATAGATAGATAGATAGATAGATAGATAGATAGATAGATAGATAGATAGATAGATAGATAGACAGATAGACAGATAGATAGATAGATACGGTTGCGTGAGAAATACCTGTGTTTCTTGATGTCTGATTTTTCGTACAATAATCTTTATGAAAATGTTTAGTAAAGACTTATCTTTTGTATCTAAATATTCTAAATGAATAAAATTTTGACTCCCCTCCTGGGGAGGGTGTTTATTTTCTCAGGCAATGGAAATAACCAAGTGTATGGTAAAAATGCAGCATCGTGAGCGCATAGAATATGTGATTAATATGGAGTGTAAAAAGTTGTTAGAATGTTGGCAAACTCAAGAATTTCGATATGCAGCCATGGATTTTATTATCAACGAAATGGATGACTTTGTATAGTTTTTAACAAAATACAACTTATTCATCACCAAGATATCATATTGTTACTTGCTCCTAGACTTATTCGCGAGATTGAACGCGTATGTATATTCACACAGATGCGCAAATATGTTTTTATCTCCCTATTATATGTCCAGTTTTATACATTCATCAGTGTAATTTTTTGTCTTTCATACACTGCCGTTAGTTTGGTGAGAATTTCACTTCTAAAATGAATCTATGCATTTCGCCTGCGTTTCTTCAACCGTCCATGTTTGTTACTTTATTGTATATCATTTGATGATGAACTTAATGTAAAGTTTATATTCTTTTGCGTATGGACGGATAATACTCTTGTTTCCCTTCGTGTTATTGTTGCTACTTTGGTTATAACTGTTATTATGTTCGGCCTATTTTTACCACTGTTCGGTGTTTCATGTAGCTAGCATTGTTCGACACGTGAAAGTCTGATTTTATCAATCTTTTGTTTCTTCGAGTTCACTGAACACTATCTCCCTACTATTACCGATTGTACTTATATCGCCGTTTGTAATATTTTGAGTTGAAAGATGAAACCTGAATACTAATAATAATCTATTAAATTTTAGTAGTTTTACTGTAATTACCATTGTTGTTTGTTTTTCCTAAATGAAACTTGAAATAATAATAATCATAAATCACTCCATATCCACTCTCAAGTACCCATTTCTCTAGCGTGTTTGTATACTGTGCGAAAAGTGGTTCTAGTATTTTGCTTATTCGATTGACTATTTTATTTTCACAACGTTTGTTCGATTACCAAACAGAAATTTGTACCATTTTCAATTGTACACTTCTTATTAGTATTTATGTGGGGTTTTTTGCGGGTCGCAAGAAAATGTTTTTAGCATTTCGAATTCTATTTTCTGAAGCGAAAAAAATTAGCGTTATTTGCACGTTTATTTGTCAATCCCTCTCCTTGAAAAACGATATGTCCGACACGCGAGAACAAAACAGAACTTCACTCAGTGATGCACGGGAGTTATAAGCAATTTAGCAGCTACAGATTTACATTTATTCACAGGCTGTACTGAATTATTTAATTTGGAACGCAGTAGTTATCATTATAATTTGATTACAGTTTAGGTGTACTAATTGAAGGAATTGAGCAAAGGAGATAGAATAATATGTATCCCTTGATAAAATCCTGACTAGTTATGTAATATGTGAGCAGTAGGATTGACCTTTATTTCAGCCCAAACAAGATACGGCTGAGTTGCCCAGAGGTACTCCACACAACATACATTTTGAAGAAACAAGGAGGGAGAAAAAGATGAGGCAGTCACGTAAAGTACATATGAGATGCTTTCACTACTTGTGTATTGTTATTGAAAGCCAGCATACACGAGGAAACTGTCGATTTCTACTCAATCATATTCGAAATTGTTTCATGGTCTTACGGATCCCACCTAGGAAGTCGTGCTGCACAAGCAGAGGCTAACTAAACTCAGTCACCCTCAGCGCCACTACATTTCTTCCATCCAATCTCAGGGCGGGCAAGTTGTAAACATTATGGGAGCCGCTGCCGTGGCATTCACAACGCATGTCCAGGTGATGGAAGCTGGTCTTATGAAAAGGCATTGCTTAATGAATGACTAACAGAGTCGTGCGCTACTGAAACTCAAAATTTCTTACGCTGTGTTCCAGACAGACTTCAACGCTACGACGTAGATTAGGGGTGATGAGATGCGGTTTTTGTGACATCTTCAGTTTGGAGTTGGGTTTTACAGGTGCTAAGGAGAACTGACGCCGAAACTTTATACGCATGGAATTTTACAATCAAACTAGCATCGTGATAACAATAAAGATAAACCAGGTTGATGCACTTTGGTCTGACTTTCTATACACAATAATAAGTAGACTTCACCATACTCACAACTAGCACTGACAACTCCCAAATGCATGAAACTAAATTATTCCTGCCGGTCCACTACCAGCAGTTAGTACAAGTTCCTGCCAGTCTTACAAATATATCTTGAACTTTGATTTTGCTAATTACGCACTGATCACCAGCTGATTAAGGGGAGAGTGAGTGGTTGGTATGTTGTAGTGCAATGAGTTGATATCATGCGCGTCCTTAACGTTTCGGCGGTCCTTCAAGTACCGATTTTATGCCTTCAGTCTGTACTTCTTACAAGTTTATTACGAATTTTACCAATTGCGAAACAAAATCACAACTTATTCGTTGTGTAGAATGAGGTAGTTGTGTTGAGTCATCCCATCTGAAACAACTTTGAAAACTTTCCAACTCCAAACGTTTACATGTGCTGCGTGATTCCAATTTACAACAAAATAGGCTCATGAAACAGAAACTCACCTATGTGACACTCTTGGAATTTCAGCCAAGCGA
The DNA here is from genome assembly GCA_944470555.2 of Heterobilharzia americana. NCBI lineage: Eukaryota > Metazoa > Platyhelminthes > Trematoda > Strigeidida > Schistosomatidae > Heterobilharzia > Heterobilharzia americana. The sequence continues at coordinate 64,330,091 of OX104134.1, forward strand.
AAGGATAGTGGCGATCGCTTGGTACAACTGTGCTCAGAAACAACATTTTCTTAACCGGCATTTAATTCAGACGTCTGATGCGATCTCTACTCAACGATGGTTACAGACAGATGGGGCAGTTTAGATAGGGGATTGATGCTCCTTTTGTTGCACACGGTTAGTGAATGAAAGTAGGAAAGCTACAACAGGAAGACTGACTGTCTTGAGCACATCTCGATGGGAATAGGTTTTTTTCAACAAGAAAATGAATGGACCGTTTCGAAAGTAAAACACTGTCATTTTTCCTAGAGAAACCTGAGACCCTGTCCAGTCCGGACAAAACGATCTCTAGGTAGAACTCTGGAATTTCCAGCTATATATGTATGCTGTTTCTGTAGCACGTACACTGGATTTGAGTGTAGTTATTCATTTGACTTCGTTTGTCTCATGTGATGAATCTGCACAAGTCACTTTACGAGTGTCCAGAGATCCAATGGATACGTCTTCGTAGACTCGTCGTAGGCATGGCATTGAGCTGTAGAACAGAAAGTATGCGAACAATCGCGGGTGGTGAGAGATGGAGGTAGCACCAGCGTTGGGTAACACCCGGCAATTATTTAGGCTTATTAAGGATACCGGCAAGAAGAAGACGGTAGTTAGTGAAACCATCACCGAAAAAGATGGGATACTCATTACGACTGTGGACAGGCGGTTAGAACATTGGACAGAAAACTACACTTTGAAGCACAGTTCAACCGGTAAACAGAAACGCTTCAGTTGCCTGACGGAGTGGGACGTATATGTCGATGCTCCAACTGTACTTGAAGTTGAGAAAGATGTTTCTAACCTGAGACGACGCAAAGCAGCAGGATGTGACAGCTTGCCATCTGACGTTTTCGAGGAGTGAGGTAGGAAATCGCTAATTAGATTGATGGAGGTACTGCTTGGTGTACGGGAATCAGATGTAATGGCATCAGATTGGTATACTTTGCTGATCATCCCAGTCCTTAAGAATGGAGAGAAATCTTCTTGTGACAACGATAGGGGAATTAGTTTGACTAATATTGTATCCAAAATATTGGGTCCATAGTTATCTGACGCCTAAGTGCAGCCCGAGAAAAGCGAACTCGAGAAAACCAGACAGCTGGACGAAGGTGCATTGATCTTTTCTCCCTCCGAGAGGTCTTAGATCATATTCATACTTACTGGAGGCCGACATTTACTATATTTTCTGACCTGAAGGTGGGATTTGACTTTGTCGAACGTGAGGTGTTGGTTGTTGCAGTGTCTGTTTCTACAGGGAGTTTTAAGCAAGTATATAATGCTAATAAGAGCTCTCTACTCGGACTCATGCAGCCGTGTCAGAATTTATGGAGAGTTGTCTTCAGAACTGACGATATCTAGTGGTGTTTGCTAGGGATAGCCACTGTCACCGTTCCCACTTAACCGCACTATATACACACTAATTGACAGAGATTGATCTACTACCTAGAGGCTATCACGTTGAATTGGAGCATACGGACGTTATTATCCTGGTAGGTGAAGACGCTGACAAAATACAGGGTCTTCTGATCGCATTGAGCAGAAATCTAAATATATTTGGCAAGTGCTTCACACCTGTCAAATGTAAAATGATGCTCCAGGACTGGTCCACTGCAAGCACTCCCAGTTTAATGATAGAGAGTGAAGTGGTGGAATGTGTCGACCACTTCACTTACTTGGGGAGTTGCAACAGCCCAAGGGGCTAGTTGTTGACGAAATCTCAGCACACATACAGAAGATATGTGTGGCGTTCGCCAACTTGCGTCACCTGTCGCACCATCTGGTGAGGTATCTCATTATCTATCAAAGGACGAGAATATTACGCTCCAGTTCGTTATGTCTTCTTATACACTTGGGAACATGGCCATTGAAAGCAGAAGACATGAAGTGGTTACAGAGTTTTGATCATTTGTGCCTTCGTAACATTGCTTGGGCTTGGTGGAATCACCGTGTGAGTAATGTTGAAGTAAGTCGAAGGATACTAGGCAAGACTGGCAAGTTGATTGATGAGGTTGTGAACCTTAGTCGACTGAGATGGGCTGGACAAGTGTTACGCGTTCTGAGTTACCTCCTACCTCTATGTGCCATACTGGGGAAAGCTGGATCTGGTTGGAAGTATTCAGGTTGTCCAGACCAAAACTTGGCATCAGTCGAAGTCCCTGACTCTTGGTGTGAGTCGTGTAAGGAGATGTAGACTGCTTGGCTGGGATCCCTGAGACGAAAGGAATGAACGGCTGAGTACTTTTGGTGACATGTCTAGAAATCAGTCACAATGGCGCATATTTCTTCACTCATTGACGTCTTCTGAAGTTTGAATATTTGTACCGACCGTTATCTTCTAATTGTTTGTTATCTCACGAAACGTTGTCCACACCCATCTCCTAATTCAGAAGAAACTGCTGAGATCCACTGATTCTTTCGGAGAGACAGTTATAGTCGTTAACGCTATTTTTACAGCAGATTGGAGATGGTGGCTAGATAGTTTTTGCTAGAGGACAACGTCACTCATGAGGAATTGGCTACCCAATTACCTTCCCATATACCCTACAACACCTACTTACTGTTGTGATGCCCCAGTTTTGTATAAAACATTGTTATTGATCTGAACATTTTAACGTGTCATTTCCACACCATTTTTACGGTATGACTAATAGTCTATTTTCTGCCCCAATTGTAATGTAAAACGCTAATTGGTTAATCTTTACTCCTAATATGCAAATGCCTCAAATTGCGGACAAGGTCATTCATCATGTGCATACTTATTCACGTGTTTTGGATTGATTCATTATACTCTCGGAGTAATACGCTCTCCCATCTGCCAGCTTCGGTCTTTCCTCTATTCGTCCGGGGTTGCAGTCAGTGTCTTTTGCGTACCATGTTAGCTATCAGCTAAGCGCGCGTATTATATATATATATATATATATATATATATATATATATATATATATATATATATATATATATATATATACAATGAAATTATCTGCACCGCCAACCACATCTGAACGACTAACTTTCAGTAGGAGGATAGACAGTTTTCGGTTTAACCCATCCGTGACTTCATATAAGCTACAGTCAGTGAGTGCGTAAGCGGAGAGTACAAAGAGATGACAGCGGGTTGCACAAATCTCTTTACTTCTAGCTGTACCATTCGGTTTATCAGAACAGAAGAGACTGTCAACCGGGATCCAGTCTGGCACTGTGCTTGCTGTCCTAGGATTTGGCGCCATACCAACACCCCGAAGACCAGGAGAATCAGCCATAGGATCTCCAGATACTCAAGGGATGATTTTCGCAGATCCACCACATTTGCTTCGGTAGGTCTACTGATTGACAACACTCCAGTCTTGTATGCATATCTCAAAAAAGGCGACATATATTCATGACCTGCGATTCCTGTGTTCTGTGTGGGAAAACTTGCTGCCCGATTTGACGAATGGCTCAGACATTAAAAGCTGGAGTAAGTAGGTTGATGCATGGTTTGAGGAGATCAGATATGGTGTTCTGTGGGTTCGTGTTCAACAACATTTGTAGCAACCTTCTTAGGGATACGCTCCATCAAGTCATTACTCTCGAATTGGTAAAACATGATTCACTTTTTTGATATGCCCAAGATATGATACATCTCTTCAAAAAAGCAACCTGGATTAGAGAACATAATTTTTGTAGCTGTGCTGGAGCACATCACTGTGGTTTTCACCACCTCTCTATCTTCAAACTTGGAATGATCAGCCTTTCTGGAAGCTCAGGCTAAGCGAAATTACTCACTTAATAGTAAGATTGTGATTTTACAGGAATCACGGGTCATGCCGGCCCACTGCCAGGTAGTCCCAATACTAGGGAGAAACAGATATCTAGTGCTTTCAGATTTCCAGTGGTTCTTCAAGTCCTGTCAGTCTATGATGAATGTGATCTTGAAATCAATAAATCTCCACAAACTTCCAAATAATGATATCTAAACTAGTACCAGGCAACAAAAGGCAGTTTTGCATCAATATCCCTTTTTTGCATACAGGAAACATGCATTATCCTTGTTAAATTTCATGCACAGGACCGCTATCTGCTTCTGTAAGACTTCAAGAGATTCACTTCTTGCGAATCTACCACCTCTACTTCTGTGCCCATGAGCTACCAACTCTTGAATACCGACTTACCAGACTATCGTTAGAAGCTTCGGCTGTTGGGCAGAAGTCACTGGCATTTTTACTCGATTGTGTGTCTTCTTCTCTGTCGAATCCACACCGGTTGGTTGCTAACGCTTGTGCTTCCCCGTAGTTACCTTTTATACTACTGATATACATTCTAGGTTGTTGAGTGTCAAACTATTCACCTGTGAGTATTGCCACTTCATATGCGTAATTCGTGAACTGACGAGTCTCGGAATCACCCCTCGATCTTATATCGTACAGTAATTTGAGGACAGTGTTATCGTTTGACTCTCATTAGGCTTTCTCAGTATATTTCTTTCCTGGTTGTCGTCATCAGTGAAAGTAATAGGTTTCCTGGCCTGCATAATGCGTGTTCAAACTATTTCATTCATTTTAGTTTCATAACCTCTTTGTTACCTCAAAGTTTGTTTCTAACCTAAAGACATATGCCATAAACATGCATGAACCTTCTTTTATACACAACTATCAACGTGTTTATCTCAGTATCTTGGTAATAGTGACACGCCATACAAAAGTAGTCAGATACTTTGTTGGCTGCACTGGTGACAGCTTGGAAAAATTCAGGCAATCTTTTCGTAGCTACTCAAATTTTTGAATCATCGGTGCCTGCACGGTAAAATTGGTGATTATTTATGTTTACAATAAAGTTAGTGAATCCAAATGTGAATCTGTTGAAATTAATGATTGTGATTAACCAGCCTAATACATACTTTTTTATCGGCTATTTTCAGAATGTACAGTGGAAAAGTGTTATATATCTTGCTGTAGTTTCTGTAGGTGCAATATATATTATATATATATATATATATATATATATATATATATATATATATATATATATATAAACACTTTTACATTAAAAATATGAAAGTTGACCGTTGGGTAGTGCACCTTGGTGCCAAGTCCTCTAACTTGTTGACTACTGTACACACTTGCTTCAGTCAACACACTAGCTTATATGGATTATGCTTCACTAACCAATGGATAGGTTGAAACAAAGTTTCTCAGATGAATTCTAGTTCAGCATAGCTTAAAAACAGGTGCTTATGCACTGGACACTTTGTGATAGCAGTGACACAATTAGCTGGGACTCAAATTCGAAATTTCTCCATAGTTTTATTCAAAGCATCAATGACCAGTGTGAACTGGATACAGCTACGCCTGCCACTTAGTAGTATATATGGTACAGCTTAAATACGACCTTTTTATGGAGTTTCTTTAAGCCTCTTAATTCTGAAGCTGCATTTAACAGACTGAAGTTTTTCGTAATCTTCAAGAGACGATAGTCTATACTGGTAAAAAGAACCTTTTATGCTGCCAAACTCCAGTTTACTATGATCAAACAAATGGTATTTTAATAATGCCTAAAATGCAAACTCTACCATCTCACTAATTCACTGTACTCTTGTCAGTCACTCATACTCGTTAAATGAATTACTTTGATAGTATCAAACGTTCATTGTAACCACATTTTGAAACTTTTATATAACTGAGTCTGTAGTAAGGAGTAAACGTTAACATAAATTTATTCAAAAGTATCATTTACAGTGCTTTTGTAGTTGCAGAAGTACATTTTCAGTTAACCATCTACCTTTTAAACCTTTATTTCTGTAGTTAGAAATGTTTAGTTAAGAATAATTTGGCTTTTGAATAGTCTCAATATCTATCTTTTGTATTCTCCAATACATTATGATAGTAAGCAAACAGATTTATATTTAAGTTTATGCTCAGGGTGATTTTTCAGCTCTAGTGTAGTTTATCTAAGTATATCTTAGAAGCAATGAAGAATGTAGTAGGATCAGTTTGCTTGCTGATAAAGTAATTGATTACTTAACTTTATTCTGTTGTTACTACGACGAATTCGGTTCGAGCATCGGGACAATTCTGTTTTATGTTATATGCTACTCAAAAAAAATACGTAGTCAGATACAATGTGAACTAGTCTTCTAGTTTTCTTTTTCACAGAAAATGATCTTTACATAAGACGATTACTTTATTCAATTTCTGTCAGATTAATCTGAGTGGTACAGTTAAAAGGATAAAACTGTCCAGATCATGAGATTCAGGCAAGCTGACTCAGATGAAATGGTGGACTACAAATTAGGTTGCCGAATTTCATAGTTTTATGTTTCTCACAACTCGGTGATAATTCGTTTCTCCTAGTATTTTTATCAGTATAATAACCTTTTAGATATGATATGATATCCTTTTTGGATGTGCAGCCAAAAAGACGAAACAATGGATTACTTGAAAGATCAGAAAGTGAAACGAAAAACTCAAGGATTTTCATATTTGGGTGCTTCTATGCACCAAACGAATTCTCATTTGCTTTATGTGTCATAGGATCCACACTATCTGTAGTCCTGATACTTTGGAAGATGAACTTAATTTTTTCAGTGTTTTTGACTGGAAAG